>OY723387.1:9755949-9778449 GCA_963210295.1 Ophion ellenae | reverse complement strand
ACCTATAGCTGAGAAAGAGTTTAATTTATGGGCTCGACTTATAAGACTTTTTTGTAGCAAATTACTTTCTCTACATAGTTTTCATTTGAATTTTTTTCGATATATCTAATAGCTTAGGCGTTATAGCCGTTTGAATAGATATTTTCATACAATATTCACTTGAAATAATGATACAGCTGAAACGGTTGAATTTACGGACATGGCTCAAGGAACTTTATTGTAAAGTATCATATTTCCTATGAGAATCCACTTGGAAAATATCGCGATATCAAAATTCGCGGAATGGTAACACTAATAATGAGAAAAACATTTTTTTCAATGTTAATCAAATGGGAAACCTTCAATTTTGATTCGCGACCTCTAAGTATTTTTTGACAATACCCCCCTTTCGCGAAACTTCGTTTTTGGGTACCAACTAAAGGTTTTCGGGCACGATGGGTAAAAAAAAGTTACCCTAAAACGAATCACCCTAATATATATATATATATATATATATATATATATATATATATATATATATATATATATATATCTTTACATATTTATATTTGTGTGCGTGTATAAGAATAAACCGAGTACCGTTCTCCAGCACGAATCTCTATTTTCGCCCCACAGCCGGACAATGGCACATTGTATCCAAACTTCGTATGAAAACAGATTTACGGGATATCGGATAAGCCGACAATGGGAAGCGAAGAGACATTGTCGTGAGAAGGGGAGATAATTTTTCATGAGGCCGCAACGGCCTCGTCGTGTATGTAGTCGTACGTGTTGCGAGTCTTGCCGGAGCAGGCATTTTCATGAGGAGGGAATAATAGAATAGAAGCAGCCACGCGCGTTTTCGACATCGGGGAAGTAGCAAAGAAGGCTAAAAGTGGAGAAAGAAACGGAGCGAATTTCGGACAAACGACGAAAAAAATCCGAGGTATAGCTGTACTTACGATTTTTCGGGGCTTCATAATTTAACGAGACGACGTCTCAGTAGCAGGGACGAAAATAAACAATTTTTCAACTGTTGATCGAAAAGCCGAGGGCATAAAAAATCGATGCGTTGCTTTGTTATTTATACGGATTGCAATACTAAGATTGAATTGTTTAGATCAATTATGTAAGACGAGGAAATGAGGGGATTTTATTATTTTTATTTATTTCGTATTAAATCAATTTGGTTATTTAAGGGGTTATACCAGTGTGAACGTTGAAAATTTGGGTGATTTTCGGGAATTTTTTGGAAGAAAAGTACTCAATTGAATGTTTCGGAAAATTAAGAATACATTTGGCTATATTTGACCTATATTACATAATTTTTTCATAGAAAATTATTGAGATCCAAGCGACCTATGCGCTGCCTTCGGAGGTGCCAAAAAAAAAGTTCCTCCACTGCTGACATGATTCCGATCGATTGAGTGGCTGAAACCGAAAAAGGAAAAAATGTTAAACTGGAAGGTGTATTTCCTGTACAATGACGTAGGATTTTCGAAAAATATCAAAATCTAACAAAATGGCGTAGTTGTGAAAAAAAGTCTGTTTTCTTACCTATAAAATGGTCGTTTTTTTCAATTCCAAATCGTCAATTTTCGTCCAATCAAAAATGTCCTACATGAGTGTAAAGGAAATATATTCAAGTGTACTCAGTTCAAACTTCAAGGCAATCGGATAATTCCTCTTTGAGTTACAATATCAGCAAATTTGAAAAATGTCATTTCGAGAAAAACGCGTTTAAAGAATTGTCGATCGGATTTTTGAAAATGTCAAACTGGTATAGCCCCTTAATTTTAATTGCACACGTTTCGATAATTTAACCCTTTTCACGTATTTTTCTACAGGTGTCGAGGCATAAGTAGTATATTAGTTAATTCAAGGCATAATACTTAACTCAGCAAGGTAACATTAGACGCAACAGTTAATATCAGAACATTAATTAATTAATTTATTTCATAGTCTTAACAATTTATCAATACTAGACAGTTTATATTGAAACCTAAAACTGATTTATCAAAAATTAAAAATAAAGTAAATTGAATTTATAAAGCAGAAACATAAAACTAATTATTAAAAATAAAGACAGTCAATTTTAAAATCTTTTAATTAGTTAATATTAGACTAATCAACAATAAAAAAATCGAGGCTGATTTTGTTATAAATTTTATCTGACAATAAGCCAATATATCCTCTTAATTTCCATATACAGAACTATATGACTGCTTTGTTTAATATTTCTCATCCATGTACATATAACAAAGATTATACATTTTTGTACGTACTTCTGAGGATTTTCATTGATATACATTATTTATTTGAAAACTAACAAATAGCATTGATATTTGAAATAAGGTATGGAATTAATAATCTGCAAAAATATATTTGTTTTTTCGAAGAATTATTTTACGAATAGTTTTCGCAGACTGACCTTGAACGACTTTGACCCCCTGATGATTTTTATGCGCCTAGAGGTGCTCCACAGACGGTTGAAAAAAAAACGTATCATTCCATTTTAAAAAGTGGAGTTGACCTTGACGTAGCTTCAGCGCCTCCAACGATAAAAAAATAGGGTGGTCCAGTATGACGGCCTTCTCGAACACTGAAACTTTTATCCGAAACATTTTTGAATATGATCAATAGTTTGAGTGCTATTGCTCTGTAACGCTTTATGTGCCTCATCCTGTATATATATTTATATATTTTATACAGTGTGTAAAAAATATTTGCATACATTTCGGGTGTAGTTCCGAAAACCCCATACCGCTTTTTTCCTTGAAATTTTGTATACTGATGTATTTTGACTCGCTGAATACGAATATGATAATTAAAATTGGCGCAAATTTAATTTTCAAGATGAAAACGGAAAAAACGGATTTTTTGAGTTTTTTTTATTTTATTTTAACAAATGTTGATCGTAGAGGAAAATGTCTTCCACAAAAGTTGTAGCCCATCAAAAGACTGATAATTTATGTTCTATACAAATTTTGTCTTAAATAATTATTTTCCAAGAAAATGGGATAATACTCCAATAAGTATATTTTGCTAAACTCTATTAGTTTCGATGTTATCCAAGGTGCCCAACAAACCCACCCCAGTGTTCTACGCACCCCGCGATTCCACGTACCTATCCGCGGTGCCCTCCGCCCACTCCAGTGTTCTATGCACCTCGCGATTCCACACACCCATCCGAGGTGCCCTCCGCCAACCCCAGTGTTCTACGAACCCCACGATTCCACGCACCCATCCAAGGTGCCCAACAAACCCACCCCAGTGTTCTACGAACCCCACGATTCCACGCACCCATCCAAGGTGCCCAACAAACCCACCCCAGTGTTCTACGCGCCCCGCGATTCCACGTACCCATCCGCGGTGCCCTCCGCCCACCCCAGTGTTCTAGGCACCCCGCGATTCCACACACCCATCCGAGGTGCCCTGCGCCCACCCCAGTGTTCTACGCACCCCACGATTCCACGTACACATCCAAGGTGCCCAACAAGCCCACCGCAGTGTTCTACGTACCCCACGATTCCACGTACCCATCCGAGGTGCCCTCCGCCCAGCCCAGTGTTCTACGAACCCCACGATTCCACGCACCCATCCAAGGTGCCCAACAAACTCACCCCAGTGTTCTACGCACCCCGCAATTCCACGTACCCATCCGCGGTGCCCAACAAACCCACCCGAGTGTTCTACGCACCCCGCGATTCCACGTACCCATCTGCGGTGCCCTCCGCCCACCCCAGTGTTCTATGCACCCCGCGATTCCACACACCCATCCGAGGTGCCCTGCGCCCACCCCAGTGTTCTATGCACCCCACGATTCCACGTACCCATCCAAGGTGCCCAACAATCCCGCCCCAGTGTTCTACGCACCCCGCGATTCCACGTACCCATCCGCGGTGCCCAACAAACCCACCCCAGTGTTCTACGCACCCCGCGATTCCACGTACCCATCCGAGGTGCCCTCCGCCCAGCCCAGTGTTCTACGCACCCCGCAATTCCACACACCCATCCGAGGTGCCCTGCGCCCACCCCAGTGAACTACACACCTCACAATTCAACATACCCGAGTTTGTTTGGGCTTGTTGTGATTGCTGTTTGTGTTTGTTTTATTTGGGTTCATTTGGGTCCATATCCAGTAAAGTATGTAAGAGATAATATCGAAACTAATGGAGTTTAGCAAAATATACTTATTGGAGCATTATCCCATTTCCTCAGAAAATAATGATTTAAGACAAAATTTGTATAGAACATAAATTATCAGTCTTTCGATGGGCTACAACTTTCGTAGAGGACATTTTCCTCTACGATCAACATTTGTTAAAATAAAATAAAAAAAACTACACAAATCCGTTTTTTCCAGCTTTTTATCTTGAAAATCGAATTTGCGTCAATTTTGATTGTTATTTTCGTGTTCAGCGAGTCAAAATACATGAGTATACAAAATTTCAAGGAAAAAAACGGTATGGGCTTTTCGGAACTTTATCCTACATTTCTCTTCCAGAATAACTTTCCGAAAAAGGAAGTCTATTTTTTCAGATTATTAATTCGATATCTTATTTCAAATATCCGTGCCATTTGTTCGTTTTTCTACAATCAACGACTGTCAGTGGAAGACCCTAGAAAGCATACAGATAAATAGCCAGGTGAGAAAATATTCAGTTTTCCTGTACATATATAGTTATGTACATTGCCAGTAGGCTACAGGCCATCTCCTTGGGGTTCGTTTGTCCGAAACGAAAAGGGAATTGTGACAGGCCACGTATTCCATTTACCCCCCCCCCCCTCCATCCTAAGCATGAATAGCAACGTCCCGTACGTGACGAGTTTTGCGAAGTCAACATGTCCCATCCCATCGAGTACCCATCTCTAGCCTTCTATGGCGCAAAGCTAATTTCATTCGCACACTATCCGCGATATGGCGAAAAGGGAGAGACGCGGGCCTCATCCTCAGCTTGCAAAATCCCAAGACGTTTACGATCGGTGACGAAATGGAAAAAAAACGGTACCAACATCAGACCGATGGGTTGAATAGAGGTAATGAATTTTTGATCCCGTGGTAGGTATGGCGCCTGCATAATGGGCAGAATCGATCTCACCTGATAAATACCATCGTTGTATTCTCATAATGACGGGACTTTTGTCGAGTTGAACGGGAAACGGGATCATGGTAATCAACTCGTACGAGGGGTCCGACCAAATCAACCTTCTGAAATAACTATTACGGTACTTGGTAATGGGCGTGTGCGTTTTTCTATGCAGTCCGCTGCCAAGGTACTCTTACAAGCATATATAGGGGAACTAGGGTCGGGACAAAAGTGCGGGGTAAGATGGATCATGAGCCTAGCTACTAAGCAGTGTATGCGAGCACAGTGCTCCGGTTGGAGTTTGAAGGGAGGCGAGGAGGTGAATGAGTGTGACAGTATCAACTGTGGCGAAAGCACGCGTCTCCAGTGAGAAAACAATATCGATTTTTTGACAAAACCATCTAATTTTTGGTTGAGTTTACCATCGTTTTATTGATTTGAGTGGCTGATATTGATGAGAGACAGGTAAGTAAACACAATGAAAGTGCTAATCATTAATATAATAGGAATGGTTTGTCAGACATGTTCAATGTTATTGCGTGATTTTTTGTTAGTTCGTTAACCTTCCAATGGGGCAACCTGAATACAAGCGATCGCAAAGCTGCAATATTTTACAACGTACCACTATCTACGTTAGAGAGACGTGTTGAGACCTTAGGCCACAGTAACGGGTATGAAATCATGTGCGAATTTGACAATTTTTTCGTATGAAAAAGTGATTCACTCATAAAATTAATTACACATCTATTTAGTATCAATATGAAGCTGATAGAAAACATATATTTTTTTTTTCGATGTACAAAATAGCCGACTACTCGAAACTTCTCGAAACAGCTTTTTTCCAATTGGCGTGACAAATAACTTCAACAATTTTCACTCGATTTACTTCAAATTTAAAAGTTATCTTCCTAATTGCATTTCACAGAGAAGTACGTACGGAATTTCTGATTAATCGAAAACTTTTCATTTTATGAGCAGTTTATGAGCAGTTATAACGAAAATTTTCACTGAAAATTCATTTCTTAAGTTCAAATACCCACAACTTTCGAACAAAACAATTTTTTTTAATTGCGTACGTACTTCTCTAGGTATTCTAATGTAGATTGACGAGAATTTTTGTTTTTTGTTGTAGGGAAAAAATTGTGGATGCTAAATGTCAGGCCGTGGAGCGCCTAAAAAAAGATAACAAAAGAAAATATTAGTAGTCGGCCATTTTGTACATTGAAAAATATATATATACATTTTCTAACAGCTTGATGATATTCATACTAATTAAATGTGTAATTAATTTCATGAGGGAATCACTCTGTCATACGGAAAAAAAATTGTTAAATTCTCACATGATTTTATACCCGTTATTGTAGCCTAAGGCCTTAAAGCTATAAGATAGGGTTAAATTGAGGCGTTACCTCCACTTGTAGCGCAAAAAGGCCTTTTTCATGCATTTTTTAAAAGAAAACTACAAAGCTTTTTTAATCGATCAATATACCATCTTAAAGAACACATCTTGAAGAACTTTCAGTAATTTTTTTATTGAAAAATATTACATTGTTTAGTGGCAAATGGCCGTCAATGAAATGATGTTTTTATATACACGGTTTGCGGTGACCAACATTGCGGCGAAGTGGATCATCTGAAAAAAAATGCGGATGGATTTAGTCAAATATATATATAAACTAGTCTTTAATCGAAGGATTTTAAAAAATATTCATTTTTCACAAAATGGCGGACAGTCAAAGTTAATCGTTCGATTTTAACGAAAAAAAACGGCCGCTTTTTGGCTACAAAGCGGCCATTTTTTTCGAAAAAAAAAATCGAACGATTAAAGACTACATATTTATGTATTAAATAAGCCTGCAAAATTTCAAGAAGATCGGTTCATTAGTGTTCGAGTAATCTTGGTCACCGACTTCAGAAATGCCATTTTGAGAAAAACGCGTTTAAAGTTTCAATTTCAGTTTACACGAAGAAAATATTTTTTTTTGTAAACTTACATAGAGTTATCTATTCCGGGCACGTTTTTATAAATTCCAGTCTATTACATGAACGTTGTGAATGCCAGGTATACGACCCTTTTCATCGAACAATGCATTGAAGGTCGGAGGGAGGGTCGAGCGCGCCAGACGGCAGACTAGCCGGTCGTTTACACAACGGATTCTTCTCTTCCAACGCTCATATCTCAGTCAATTTTGTTCGGATCGACTTGAAATTTTCAGGACATATTCTCAGATACTTATATCTCAAAAAAATGCAATAAAAAAAATCGATTTTTTCAAAATCGCAAGTGGGGGTAACCCCTTAAACTAGTAGGGCCATTGGTTCCTCTTCAACCGATATTTCTGCCAGACGAAGAAGAAGAACTAACAAACGATTCTATACATATGCAAACAAGACTATTCGGACGAAATACTACAAATCTTAGACGATTAGCCCATTAAATTGCTGGTATCGAGAATGAAACAATTTTTATGTGCAAAAGATGCCAATAATTATTATCCCATTATGCTCCCAGCGCTGTTTTATCTTGCCCCTTCATGTGGGGTAAGATTGAAAAAAATAATATTTCATCAAAACTATATATTGTATGTCAACAATCAGAAAGACTGATTTTTTGTTTCCAAAATCAAAACATCAATACATGTTGATTACTTTCAAATAATAATTAAAGTTTACTGGGTCATATTCTTTCATTTGAACATGACCTTAGCGTTCTCATCTTGCCCCTACTTCCCTACATAGTATAGCATAGTAAAATGGGGTAAGATGGAAAAAATAAAGATTCAATTCAAAATGTATATTGTATGCTAACTATCCAAGACTGATTTTTTGTTTCCAAAATAAAAAGCCTAATAAATGTTGATTAGTTAAAAAGAAGATTTAAAGTTGACTGATCCATATGTATTGTTTTGTTTGAACATGACCATATCGTTCTCATCTTGCCCCTACTTCCCCATATAGTACAGTATAGTAAAATATATCAGTCAAGTATACGAGTGCTTAATGTATTAGTGAGTCTAATCGAGGTTATATATGTGTACAGAGAGAGAACGAGAGCGGGCCAGGGAGATAGAGTGGAAGAGAGAGAGGTACGTCAAGATCCGGGGATACATAAGGTATTTATACGGTAACTCGATAGTCATGTCGGGGTTTCGATGTACGAGACTTTGCTTGTGGGGGGATGCATGAGAGATGCACGCGCGAAAAGCGCTACCGCCTGTTCCATATAGCGCGTTCATATTACACGAGAGATGAAACGGGGAGACATATATACTTGTCTCTCTCTCTGTCTTTCCCTCTCGCATGGCACGTTCCGCCCCGTGCAGCTGCCGCACTACAAAAACAGTTGACATCTGTAAATCCAGGCCGGTATGTATATGCGTAAGTACTGGTACATCGTATTCGTATTAAGTATTTTCTCTCTCTCTCTCTCTCTCTCTCTCTCTCTCTCTCTCTCTCCCTCCCCCCCCCCCCTTCGCCCGTTCCTCCTCCTATACATATTTCCTATATCCCTCCAATCTTTCCTAAACGTCGGTCACAAGGGATCACCCCCGGCAAGCAGACCCCGAGAGTCGAGATTATTACGGGCAAGGACCCCTTGCTCAGCAGAGTACACCGCGGAATTGGCATTTGTTGCTGCGCTTGCCTCTACCGCTGGTAACCCCAGCTAGCTGTTTAACGTGAACGCGTTTAGTGATCTCCCCGACCAAAAAAGCCTCGCACAATAACATTATGGAAAGTGTGGCGAAGGTTCCTGAATCAGCTGAAAGCACCCCTACCACCGTAAAAGCTCCCAGGTATTCCGATAGTGAGGGAATTTCATGAAATCCGTCGTCTCGCTCGGCTACAGGGGAGACTTTTTCGTTCGGGCCCTACATGCCAAAGTGATGCCTGGAAGACCTAGCGATATGCTTGACTATGGTGTGAAAATACTATGTAAATGATAAATACGCTATACATATTCTACATCTATACTCTAGAAGCAGTATAACTACGATATAAATATATTGTAACTGTGCTATAACTATAATATAAGGAGGTATACTATGACTAAGAAGTGGGATAAGTAGAACATGGTGGATATGTGGTAAGGGGGAATACCCCGTACAGTGGGATCCACGATTTAAAAAAATGCATACTATAACTATGGTTTAACGATACTACGAGTATACCAATAATGTACCTATACCGTAACTATAGGGGAGGGTCAATTGGAACGTTTTTGAGAAAATCGGTTAGAGTGACTTCATTTTATACCCTATCTGTTTGGTAATGGGCTTAAATTATAGCTAGATTATCTGGCTATATGATAGCACTATTGATTTTGCTTTTACTATGCCCTGAACTTAGGTAGAAGCGGTTTAAAAACTTTTGGATACGTTTCATTTGACACTGTGTCGGGGTCAATCGAAACGGTGCCTGGGGTTAGTTGAAACAGGTGTTTTCAGCTGATTGAACTGATGTTTCTACTAAATCCAGGTACTGTTAATGATGTGTATGAAGTGATAAAGTATCTTTGTTGTGAATAAAATAAACTTTTAATTAAAATCATCGGTTTTATTGCTTTTCATTCCAGTTTTGGTATCACCGAAGGCATATTGAGGTGCTTAAATATTATTTTTCTTATCTAGTTTTAATTTACCAAAGATAATCAGTCAGAAAATAGTTTTTGTTACTAGCGAGGTACTCAATGAGACCGACTTATTTAGTCTTCGATGGTCTTTTCTACTCTCTTAGCCTGTTTTCTGCGGTCGTTCTCTTCAGTCTCTTTCCTTGTCTCTTCTTTTTCTGGGGTATCGGTGTATATTGTTGACTTTCTCTTTTTCCTACCCCTATTTAGCGTTTTAATATTTATATTTTTATATATATTTTTTGGCAACTTCATATGCCTTTTTATAATATTCGCGTTTGCAGCTTCCGCGGTTCGTAGTTTCGAACGGTTTCTTGGCATCTAAAAAAAAAACAAGATTTGGAAAACTTGCTTGCGTATAAAGTGTTTGTTTCAACTGCCCCCATACCGTCGCTTCCAATAATTTATCAAATAACAAAGAACCTAAATGTTGTAGGTATGTGCTGACCACAATAAACTCACTAAGATATTCACAGTAATGATGATTGTAAACAACGCTGAAGAAGGAACAATAGTTTTGGAACAATACGCAAAATAATAGTAGTGAAACAACTTACTTTTTGCGTCGAAAAAGCGATGCACCTACATAAAATGTTCGACGCTCTCGGAGCGGCGGCGTGAACTAAGCGACAGGTTCCGATATGCAAAGCAGTTCCTTCCCCCCTTAGGCCCCCACCGCTATCAATAACCATCCTCGAATTATTAAACTTGTTTCATCTGACCCGTGTTTCTATCGACCCCAGCCTCCCCTAATATATATACTATCTACTACGACTATACTGTAGCTATACCATCACTACACTATAGCTATACTATAACTATACCATAACTATACTGTAACTATACCATAACTATACTATACCTATATTATAACTATACTACAATTATACGATAGTTTTACTATAACTATGCTATCACAATACTATGTGTACTATATACTATAACTATACTCTGTAATATACAATATTACTAGCCTATACTATACTGTAACTATATTATCACTATGCTATAAATTTATCATAACTATACTACAACTATGCTATAACTATACTGCAGCTACCCGTGCAGAAATTTGTTGGGGAATCTTCAGATCCTACCGTTCCCCTATAGGGATTTGATAGGGACACTGCACATAGGGAGTCCTTGTTGGGATCCAATTGGATTTTGCACTGTTCCCCGATGAACGCCGTTTAAGAATTCTTACCACGGGGAAAAAGTCGGCGTGTTGAATCGTAACCTGCGCGCAAATCCATTTTTAAGATAACATTTTTTAAACGATTTGTATTTTTTTAAGATAAGCTCGTTTAAGGTTCACTTGGTTTGTGTGACTATATATTTTGTTTGTGAAAGTTAACGCACAGAATGTGGTGGGATCCATGAAGAATCGTTTGTACATTGGATTCCAATGCATAATCCCGCTTAGAATACAATTTTCGAGCGTGACGTTTCAGTATACGGATCCAATGTCAAGATCTATTGGTCCCTATCAGAAAGTGGGGACTAGAATGTGAATCGAATTGGATTCCTACGATAATTTCTGCACGAGTATACTATACTAAAGTACCTGAGGGTAATAAGGCCTAGCTAAGGGATATTTGGAAAAAAAACGAAAAATATCCAATTTAATCAACATATTTTTATTATAACCATTATTCAAGTTCAGTTTCTATAAAATATAAACGAAAAATGGTAACTTGTACCATAAACAAAAATAAAATTGAACATTTTTAAAAACCTTGATAGTAGGCCTCATTTTACCGTAGGATAATAAGGCCTACGGTTTTAACATACTTGTATAATAAAACTATATGTAATATATTTGGTATTCGAGATCAATAATCCTCTGCAGCCTTGTGTGAACTCGAGGTTCCTCTTTGCACTGCTCGGCCAGCTGACACCAGGTCGTTTTCTGACCGCATCACTCTATTTGGAGACATCTGGATCGAGGCACTAAAAATAACGTTCAAATAATTAGTAATAAATATGCGTACTACTTATTTACAGTCGTAACATCTTACAAGTAATGTAAAATACATTATAAAACAAACAAACTTTGCTACAAGAAGTAGGAGGATAAAAAGGTCTATGGTTAAATTTATTAGGCCTTAATAACCGTCGACCACATGTGTAAGAAAAACAGAATAAAAAATATTTGGACCACGATACGTTATTTAAATATTCATGACAGTAATTTCAGATAGACAAGTGTAATATTACAAAAAATACTTACGATTTATTCGGACCGATTTTTATTATTGGTGCTCCGCGGCCGCGTCTTATGATGGATGATGCAACACTGATGGCAGGGATCGGGGTATCACGCCTCCGCAAACTTGTAGTGACATCCCGAGTAGAAATTGTGCTAGCCTGTCTGAGTTACGACCTAGTAACTGGCTCGCCCAATTGAGCTCATACGAACTGACCAATGGTTGGCTCGCTATGGGCTAGTAATATTGTGAATGTTTTGTTATCCAGCCCTTGTCTGGTCACTGCTCAGCTGATCTTGGTCACAAATGACAAAGTAAGGTTATGTGACTACGTGTAGTTCCATCGAGCGATTGGCTCACGGCTGGCTAAGCAACTTGAGTTATAGATGGCGTTGCGAAAGCAAAAAATCCTCAAGTCGGTATCTCGCGATGAGCTAGCCAACACTTGCCAACCGCGGCCGCACTAGTCGGAATAAATGATCGGACAAATACAATTTAAGGTTATGTAATTCTATGCGATTATCGCTCTCAATGCAAACGCAATTGGGTCATTAATCCGATAATGTTATTTGCATTTGTTAATCCACTCATTTTTCAATAATCTAACATTGTGTAGTGTAACTTATGTAGACGATATGAAAATTCCGAAATTAAACAAGTAGTGGCTCAGTGCACAACGCCACAATGCATGACCCAGAGGTCGCAGGCCCGAAACCACGTTACGGCGTAAGCGTTTGTCTGAGATAGTTTTAAATTGTACCATTAAGATATTTACAGCGCAAATATCATAACCCTAATTAATGAACAACGAAGAATAACGCAAAACGGTTCAACGATGTAAATAATGTGCGAAAAAAAATCACGAAAGAATATATATATATATAACCGCAAATTTCTTTTATCTAATCGCCACCTACTTGTTTGTTCCCATTCACTGCCTAAAAAACTAGGTAATGACTAGGTCAGAAATATTTTACAACCGTAAGATATTTCTCCCCATCTAGTCACCATCTAATTTTTTGTATTCAATCACTAGAGGACCAAAGCGTGACAAGGCTGGGTAGTCAATAGCTAAAACGGCTAGCTAATGGCGATTCGGAACACAACTTTACTAGCTTGTAGCTAGGCGGTGATGAGTTACGTTTTCCACGCGGGTTCTTCGTGCAATTGGCGTCTGTGAGTGTGCCCTCGAGCGTGGGCAGTTATTTAAAATACGACTTTTGTTACTTAGGCCTTATTACCCTCAGGTACCTTATATTACAACTCTGCTAGACCCATACTTCTATCATGTCAAACCAACCAAAAATAATAAAATCAAATGGAAGTTCGTAAAATCAACTGTACACTCAACTGCCAAGGCAATCGGAATATAGCTGTCAGCCATCTGACAATGGCTCTGTCTAGCTACATTCATATCTACAAACTACATTGAAACTACAGCTTATTGGCAGAGCAATCATACCACGACTGACACAACTCCATTAAGATTGCTCCACCAATGAATTATATTCGGTTCTACTCTATTGAACATAAATACAAGACAGCAGTACAATAGTCATACTATCTTTTACCACGACCGTTTGTCGTAAAATACCACGCAGTCTTCACTCGCAGTACATTCGTGGATAGCAACTCTGTCCTCATTCCAGCGCTCATGCTATCAGGCCACTAGCCCAGCTGTCGTATTTTCGCTCGGGGTGGAATGAAGACCCCATCTTGGATTTTCGAGGGTGAAGCAATAATTCCCCGCTGTATATTCATCGTATTGTACAACTTCGAATCACGCATTGAATTAAGTGGGGTGCATCGCGTTGTGGGTGGCTTTTTGATTTCCAGTGAGCGGTGCGTGAGACTTCGCCATGGATTTTGACATGTACGTCTCTCGTGTTACGAGACGAGGAGAAGCTCCAAACTGGCAGTGGAGAGAGAGAGAGAGAGAGAGAGAGAGAGAGAGAGAGAGAGAGAGCTACGGCAATTGGTTATTGCGTGCAAGGTTAAAATAATTAAATTCGATCGATGAGTGAGCCCGTCGCAAGGGGCGTTGAACGCCAACAGGACAGTCATTACACCCTGCGAAAGAGCACCCAGTGCTTCTCGGGTGTCAAGCGCGAATCTTTCTTTGATATTCGACGACCGTCTCCATCAACGAATAACCGCTACGCAGTCCAATCCAGGGGGAACTCTGCCCATTTGCGAAATACCCAGAATTCGATATTTAATTAGCGTTAATGCCACATACAACGGAAGGGATTTTTGAAGGGCTTTATTTTCCTCGGTCTGTTGCGGCAAGTATCGCGGCCTCGCGGTGTGCTCGCGAGGGAACCAGATCGGTATTGTTTCCAGAGTTAGTTGCTAACTTTTGATTGACGGCTATGCTGGATTGAGGGGTGAGCAGGATTTCGAAGGGCTTTGCGGCACTGTGAACGGAAGCAAATTGAAAGGGTGATGAACCCTAAATCGGTACGAACCGAACGTGACCCCAAGACACGATGCAATTAAACAGATTCGCATATTGCACCTTGGGCCTCTTTGATAGCCCTTCGACTCGTTGGGGGTTAAAACAGCCGTTTCGGGTTTCCAACTAATTCGTAGCCTTTCGTATATGACCAACGAGCAGCTACGGAGAATTCCCTCTCGTTTAGAACGCGATACCCATTGAAATGTTGCTCCATTGATCATTTTTGTTCTTCAACGGAGAACAAATTAGCATTTGCCGTTTAAAGCTCGTTTTACGAAGAGCACGAGGATCACATTTCCGTAGGTTGTAAAAGCGATGATTCTGCCGGTTGCTCGAATGAGAGCACGTCGCCAAGAGGCGGCGAAACACGCTCGAGTATGCCGTCTGTCCGAGAGACGGGATGATCCGAACCAGATGTCGTCGAGGCACGAGAGCAAAAAGACTAACCGGTCATTTGTACGACACCGTTTCGCCCGGGCATGCGATCCACGCGACGTCAGCGCTTTTTTTTCAGGTCATTGGAAACGAGAAAAAAATTCGCACTTTCCGACCCGGGATTTTTGCAGTCTCGCTCATTTCTCGCTCGGAAGACTTTAAAGGGATTTTTACATGCAAATTTCTTCGTTTCTCCGATGGCGAAGGGCGCGACGATCTACCGGATGTCGCGGATCAAACGTCGCGTGACTGGAATTCACAAATTTGTGAGGATGTTGGAGAGAATGGAAAAAGATCGGACCTCGTTTGGTGGAAGAAAAACACTCCTGGACGAGGAAACGAATCCCTGCGATGGTTCGTCCCTTCGGGCAAAGGGCTCGCGAGAAGAACCCTACTATCAGCTACACTCGCTTAATATCCGTGTTACCCCTCCGGCTATGAAAACACCGCCGTACTTGGCCGCACCTGGTCCCTCAGTTTTTCTGCCAATATCGAACGAGAGCCGAATGAGGACGGGAGGAGGAAGCGTTGCCCCGGGCTGAAAAGTCTCCTGGTACAAAGTGCGGTGAACGTGCACGCAGTGCTTTAACACAGTGACATGTGTCAAATCTTGTGGTCACTTTCTACACATTTCCGAGTGTGTAATTTTGGGATTCGCTTAACGGGGTCGTCTGGTGTGGAGGCCGTTTTTCAATGCTTTTTTGGGGGTTTTTATTTGACAAACCATTGAAATAAAATAATTTATAAATTGTATATAATTTTTATTGACATTTAAACAAACTTTGTGAATTTTTTTAAGTCATTATATAGAATATAGGCGGAGATACACCGCCCAACAGGAACACATATACAGGGTGTCCAATAGGAAGTTGCTAAAACTAAATAAGTGTCTCTTCCCTCCATGAATTCAATAGGGGTCCCCTTTTCTAAGGCGCATACCTGAGGCCCCGCAGTTTTGCTCCAGCCGTGGTTGGAGGAAGTACGCGCGCGTCAAAATGAGTGAGCTCACCACGGAAGGAAAAGTATATCTTATTGAGTGCTTTTTCTCGAGGGGAAAATTTATAGTAATGCGTATAGAGGGTTTCGTACTAAGTTTGGAACTCATAGAGTTGCCAGCGAAAACACTCTGAAAAGGTAAGAATTGAATATTTATTCATATTCATCTATCACACAACTTGTGTTTCAATTCAATTAAACTGCATTGAAGTAATTTCACGTTAATTTTTGTAGGATAATCGATAACTTCGTGAAGTATGGTACACTCCAGGACCGTACACACGAGTTGCCAGGTCCATCTGTTACGGTGACTACACCAGAGAAGATCAACGAAGTTGAGAATTATTTCAAACAAAATCCAAATGATTCGATTCGGAAAGCTGCTCAATCATTAAGAATAACCAAATCATCATTACACAACATTTTGAAATATTTTTAAAAGTTTCATCCGTATAAAATAAGCACTCATCAATTGTTAACTGAACATGCCATGACGAAACGCATCGAATTTTGTAACACTATTACGGGAATGTTTGAAGCCGAAGAACTTAATGAGAAATTGATTATTTGTTCCGATGAAGCACATTTTTGGATGAATGGGTACGTAAACAAGCAAAATTACCGGTTTTGGGGAACGGAAAATCCCAACATATCGGTAGCGAAGTCCCTTTATCCACAGAAAGTAACGGCATGGGCAGCGATTTCAGTAAAAGAAATTTATTTGCAATTCTTGGAATCTACGGTAACAGGCGAGAGTTACAAACAGCTTTTGGAAACGAAATTCTTCCCTTATGCAAAAAAGAAGGGACTGGTTAAAAATGTTTACTTCATCCAAGATGGAGCGACCCCGCACCGGACTCATGAGGTGT
Source organism: Ophion ellenae (assembly GCA_963210295.1). Classification (NCBI taxonomy): domain Eukaryota; kingdom Metazoa; phylum Arthropoda; class Insecta; order Hymenoptera; family Ichneumonidae; genus Ophion; species Ophion ellenae. The sequence continues at coordinate 9,761,788 of OY723387.1, read as the reverse complement.
TTACAGCTATTCATCGCGTATATGGGACTCGAGTAATCGGTCTGGGGTACCCTAAATTTGCTCAAGGCGGACTAGAATGGCCTCCGTACTCACCGGACCTGAACCCTTGTGATTTTTTCTTGTGGGGTTATATTAAAGATCATTGTTACGCTAAAAACCCCAGCACAGTAGAAGAACTGATCGCGGCCATCCAGGAAGTGGTTCGCGGCATTACGAACGATATGTTGGACACAGTTTTCAAAAGAGAATTGATTTTTGTGCACAATCTAACGGTTCGCACTTCGAAAATATCTATCATTAATCACTGTACTTTTTCGTTATTTTTATAAGATGTAATAAATTGACATAAAAAATATTTGACTGGGTTTTATTTATGTGCTTTTAAAACTGCAGAGTTTTCTCTATTTAAAGCAATTTGGCTTTTCTGATTCTGTGCACGTGTTTTAAAATGACAGTCGATTAGTTTCAGCAACTTCCTATTGGACACGCTGTATAAAAAGGGGTGCTCCACTGCTGCCATGATTCCGGCCGTTCTGCTTATCTGAAATCAAAAAACCAAACGCAATTTTAATCGTGAAACTTGAGGCTCTACATGGAATTAAAATAAATTTAGAATTCCAAAAACGATTTTTTTTACGCTTTCGAAAAAAATTCAATTTTTCGTTTTTTTGGGGGTCTATATAGCTGATAAAAAAAACTAACGAAGCAATCTTAATTATTTCAGTTCAACTTGTAGTTATATATGTACTAAAGATGGTGTATAAATTTGAGCGGAATCATGTTAATCGGTATTCTGATGTAGATTGACGAGAATTTTTGTTTTTTGTTCTAGATAAAAAATTGTGGATGCTAAATGTCAGGCTGCGGAGCGCCTAAAAAAAGATAACAAAAGAAAATATTAGAAGTCGGTCATTTGGTTCATCGAAAATATATATATATATGTATATATATGTATATATATATATATATATATATATATATATATATATATTTTTTTTTTTTCTAACAGCTTGATATTCATACTAAATAAATGTGTAATTAATTTTATGAGTGAATCACTTTTTCATACGAAAAAAAATTATTAAATTCGCACATGATTTTAAACCCGTTACTGTGGCCTAAGGCCTCAAAACTCACCGATACTGTATGTTTCAAATCCGATCTACGGAACCACTTTTCAGCGAATCTTTCCCGCTGCCTGCCAACTCACTAGCCCATCCAATCTATTGTATCGGACAATAAAAAGATGTATTTTAATCAAAAGCCGTATTTCCCTTCGCATGCAGAGGCTCCAAGTTCCCGAACAAACATGGCTGTGAATTCGTTCAATGCAGCGGGGACGGCGTATTTTTTTCCCCCCGAGTATATAAATTGGTTATAATCCGGAGATTGTGCATACTTTCGCGCAGAGATAGAGGATGAGGTTGACTGGATGAAAGGGATTTCCAAGGGAAAATCAGGTCACCCGGGATGAGGGGGGATGAGGGTGGAATGGAGATCGCGGGGTGAAAGGGGGATCCTCTTTCGCAGCTTTGCTCGTTGAATTTTCCAAACTCGAGGGATAACGAGGCAGAGAGAGAGATAGAGCTGCTGGTTGGATGTATGGAAAGAATTTTCCGCCTGCAGGAGGCACGCGCGCACCCCAATGGCTGCATACACGCGCCCGGAGCTTCGAGTGCATTACATACTGGGGCACGGGAATATTACCTCTCGCGGAAAATCCTCCTGGACCGTTCGAGATATGGAATTCAGTTTGGAATTTTCTGAGCTCGAGCAGCGACATTTAATTTTTTTTTCTTCTTCTCCCAAATCACATGCAACACAGCGCCGGAACTCGCGCGCATGCACGCGATCGATAATATTCGAGGCTAAGGCGAATTGAAAAAGTTTGCGTTCATTTTGCGAATCCGCCGTATTACATTTGGCAAGGAAATGTAACAAGAAAAGGAGCAGCGAAGAGGGAACGAGTTCGAGCTATCTCGGGGCTCGTTCGATCTTACGAAATATGTAAACGTGCACTTCCGGTCCACTGGACTTTTGCTTCCTGGATGACGATGACGGGCAGGCACACAGCTGGAATAATTTGGACCAACTTCCTCGCGTATTTGACCGGTGCTGGGGCGATTTATCGAAGCACGACCGTACCTTTTGGGGTTATGTATGCAGGCTCATTCGAAGGGTTACAAACTGACTTCAATAAGTACGCATTGTATTGAAACAAGTTTTTCTTAAAAGTCTTTTTGTCCTGAGGAAGAAGAAAGACAAGATCTTGGTTTGACCTTGAGCTTCACTGCCAAGGTCATGTGGAGGTCAATGTAATCATTTTTTATGAGAATACCCCCAGTGCTTTTGAGCGGCCTGCGAAGCTCGATATTTCGAAAATGTGATTTCTGTATTGCATACTTTTGTAGCCTAGGGTGGTAACTTTGATTGGCAACAAAGGTTTTGCAAATATTCCAAATCTTGACCAAGTGATAATGATTTTTGTGAAACCTTATTGTACTTTTTCTTTAGCGCTTTTCTCGAAACTAAGTTTTACGAAACGGTCTAACGAACGTGTCGGAATCTCGTTCGATTCAGTTCAAATTCCGAACAAGCATGGTTTATAACATAGAACGATTGATATTTTAAATATGGTTATCTTTTGGTTAATAACAAATTGTTCAAGTTGTTTTTTGTCGAAAATCGAACATTAATTCTACAGCTTGCCATTTATACAGTGTGTCAAGGTCAATATCGAACACCCATTAAAATGAAATACAAATATAAACATCTCGAATCACTACAAAATATTTAGTAGTGATCCGAGATATTTAGATTTGTATAATCGATACTGAGCTTGAATGACCTTCAACGACATTTACCCCCCAATGTTTTTTATGCGGCTTGGGGTGCTCCACAAGATGGTTGAAATAAAATGCACCATTCCATTTGAGAAAGGGGAGGTGACCTTCACTGTGCGTCAGCGCCTCCACCGAAATAAAAGAAATTGGTCGCATTTGATGGCCCTCTTCACACCGTACAACTTTTGTCTGGAACATTTTTTTGTGACGTCGATAATTACGCGAGTTATTTCGGGTAGCAGAGATAAGAGGAACACCCTGCATATGTACCTTGCACGTGATAATACAATATCTATTAGTAAACTCATAACACAATATTACGACTACATATAATAAAGTATTAATGTGTATAATGTATAATGTGTATAATAAAGTTTTTGTTATTATCAAACGCTTAAAGTAATACACAAAATACAAAATAAAATCTTCATCTGATATTTAATGACATCGAAGTTTGCATTGTTGGAATACAATCAAAATATTGATTTAAAATTACTTTGGGGAATTTGTCTTAAAACATCCCTTGATTATTTTCCAAGACTGGTATTCAGAGATCCACAATACAAATATGTGAAGAACGATTTGACGTAGCAATAACAATAAAGAAATGAAAGTATAAGTAAGAACTTTCGTTGCACTTCAACGATGCAAACTTCAACACCATATGTTTCATCATTATAGTATACAGTTTTATATAAATATAGGTAAAAGTTCAAAATAACGTATCTACAGTATTGCGTACTGTACAAACAATGTACGCACTTGACCGATATTTTCAACAGTATTTTACATTTTAGGATCGCTGCGAATAAACGGGATCAGGTTCAAGAAAATTCAATGAAAACTATTTTAACATTGAATTATCATTGAGAATGCTTTTAACACTGTATGTACATGTTAAGGTAGGCTGGGTACAGGGGTCCGAATTAGCTGGATGTCACACGTAACCCCCACTACCCCCACTCTACTGCAACAGAGTGGGGGTAAAACTACCTATAACCCCCACTCCACTGCTACCGTCTTGCAGTAAAGTGGGGGTAGTGGCATGCTAAATGCTTATGATTGGTTGCAAAATGCACTCTTCCCAGCCAATTCTAAACTCGTTATTAATTTAAAAATTACAACTTATATTGCCAATATATTACAAAAATTATATAACAATTATTATACAAACCCAAACAAACCCAACTAACCCAAGTATAACCCAGAGATTATAACCCAGTATAACCCAGAGTAAGTAAACCCAGAAAGAGAGAGAGAGAGAGAGAGAGAGAGAGAGAGAGAGAGAGAGAGAGAGAGAGAGAGAGAGAGAGAGAGAGAGAGAGAGAGAGCTTACTCCTCCCAGTACTCGAAAAAAGGTGAGAAATCAAACGTCGCAATGACGTCTTTCCGTACAGTACAGACTCCACCCAAAGCCAACGTTCCTCCTCCTTCTTTTTCCTTCCGTGGCGACTTTGCGGGAAATTCGAGACGACAATCTTGGCGTTGAGGTTCGTTACCGGTCACCACCTTTTTTCCTCGGACTCGTTGAGACTTCAGCGAGGTCTGAAACACAAGGAACAACGTGTGGGCTAGACGTCGATGGGGAAAGAGCGCGGTGAGAAAGGATAAATGGGATCGAGGCAACTGGCGTCGTAAAGTACAGCACAAAACTGCGAATGAGCAGCGCAACACACAGCAGCCACACAGCAGAGAAAGAGGACCAATCGAATCATCGTGTTCGCGATCCCGAGCACGTAGCTCGTCGTGATTTTCAATTAACGAAAGAAGTTCGGGCATTGGACACTCCTGATTCTTTCCGCCACAGTGGCAAAGCTCGGGCTATAGTTGGCACGTAGAGACTCAAATAATGTAAAATAAGAAAAAAATCATTCTTTGACGACCCTCTCTCGCAGCACACAGGGGTGTGTAGTACGTGGTACGATATCGAATTGTATCCCAGGCACATTAAAGTTGTAGACATTAGAAAACCAAATCAAAAAATTTGTCTATATAGTATACAAGGTAGATTTATATTAGAGCAGCGATTTTTTAAAATGTATATAGCTGTACTCGAGAGATACAAGATTTGTACCTTTTTGAAAATGGAGTAAGACCGGATGAGTGAGGGGTAATTTTTATATTTTCTTACAGCATATTCTGTTACATTTTCTTAAAGCATAAATATTATAGAATTTGTGAAAAAAAATCACGCAATGATTGACGTATACTAAAACTTTCAATCGCGATTTTTTCCGACCTGCCTGGAATCATAACTCTAGCTATAATTGTCCGATTTTCAAATTTAAATAACCAAAATTTCCGTAATTGTTGTAGCTGTCGTTGGATGTAGTTCTTTTTTTATTTAATATTTTTTAAGTTCCCAAATAGTAGTGAAATTTCGTCAAAATAATACTTTTTTCAAAAACCCGCTATTTTGTGATTTTTTCCCGCAAAACGGCTGGGTTTCACGAGAACTAAATTTATATAAATTATGAAACATTTTTATTTTTCAGAGCAACCATTATGAAGTTGTATATTCGGGCGTTAGAGCATATTTTTTACACAGCGGCTCTTTTATACCTCAATAGCATTGACGAATTTTATTTTTTTCAAATAAAAATTTACACGAACCAAGTTCAATGTATGCTCAATAATATTCCTTTTTGCCAAATCCCAAATAAATAATTTAGTGAAAAGAAAATTCTGAAATACGACCCGTTTCAGGTCACAATAGTCAACTCCTTCAAATTTCTTTTTTAATCTGGTCTTTTTTTTAATTCTAGCCCAGTTGGAAAAATGCTGAATTGCGTTCTGCGACGGGATAACGTGATTGCAATTCTCGTGAGAAGAATGCCGAATTTCGTGAGGAATAAGTCAGAAAATATTTTTATCGCAATGTACGTAGCATAAAATATTGTAGCTGGTCATCAAAAGATCCAAATATGAAGGTTTTCTTTCTATGTGAATATATTGTAAAAATATAACACTGTCCAACATTTTTTAAACTTTTTTTA
>OY723387.1:9725949-9750949 GCA_963210295.1 Ophion ellenae | reverse complement strand
CCGATTATTTACACCAACAATTTTACAATTGAATCAACGAAGTTTCATTCAATAACACCAATGATATTGCGCCGTGAGCGCTTCAGGCTACCCCCCTGGGCAAAGCGGACATTTCTTAAGGCGTTACCCCCACTTGTAGCGCAAAAAAGGCCTTTTTCATGATTTTTTTTAAAGAAAACTACAAAACTTTTTTAATCGATCAATATACCATCTTAAAGAACACATCTTGAAGAACTTTCAGTATTTTTTTTATTGAAAAATATTACATTGTTTAGTGGCAAATGGCCGTCAATGAAATAATGTTTTTATATACACGGTTTGCGGTGACCAACATTGCGGCGAAGTGGATCATCTGAAAAAAAAATGCGGATGGATTTAGTCAAATATAAGTATAAACTAGTCTTTAATCGAAGGATTTTAAAAAATATTCATTTTTCAAAAAATGGCGGACAGTCAAAGTTAATGATTCGATTTTAACGAAAAAAAACGGCCTTTTTTTGGCTATAAAAAGGCCATGTTTTCGAAAAAAAAAATCGAACGATTGAAGACTACATTTTTATATATTAAATAAGCCTGCAAAATTTCAAGAAGATCGGTTCATTAGTATTCGAGTAATCTTGATCACCGACTTCAGAAATGCCATTTTGAGAAAAACGCGTTTAAAGTTTCTCTTTCAACGCGGATTCTTCTCTTTCAAGCTCATATCTCAGTCAATTTTGTTCGGATCGACTTGAAATTTTCAGGACATATTCTCAGATACTTATACTTCAAAAAAATGCAATAAAAAAAATCGATTTTTTCAAAATCGCAAGTGGGGGTAACCCCTAAAAGTTTTTAAATTGGTTCCATTTTCTTGTATTTCAAAGATTTACTGGAAATGTGTAAATGTAATATTAGACTATGATTAATTAAGCACCCTATAGCAAAAAATGGTTTAATTTTGACATTGTATAACTGCTTTTTTTATTTTCTTTAAAGTACCCACTTTGGGCCCCCTTCCCCTATACAGATTCATGCTATGTACCTATATCGTGAGAATTCCCCGGCAACACATATCCATTCCATGTTCAATTTATTTTCGATAAAGGGAACTCCCGTAGCCGGAAACTCCATACGCGTAATGAATCCATCACCCGCGACTGCGTCGTCCGTCCGTACGGGTGGGCTCGTTAGAAGGCTTCTAATGATCCGTGCTCGCACGCGCCATTTTCAAAACATTGTATTCATTTTCATCTCTTTTTTTTCCAACTTCGAAATTCTCCCGCGGGGCTTTTCGTTTTTCGGTAAAATCGCGTTTTTCGATTTCTCCACGTACACGCGATTTTTTTTTTTCGTATCCGCTCGTTTCGATAATTTCATTTCGAAATTCCTCTCTTCGTATTTCCACCAGCTCTACGTTCAGGAGGCCGCGCTCGAGTATTTTTATTCGAGGGGGCAAAATGTTGAGCGTGATCCCGCGCGTAATGAAATAATATCGGATTACAGAAGAAGGGAAAAATACAAATTTCGGAATTCTCTGAATATTTTCGCGTGCAAACAACGGCTCGACGGACTTCATTTCGATATTAACGCTCAAGCGTATTCCGTGGACACGCGCGAGCACGCGGGGAGTTTATTTCGTACGATCGTGCGGAACATACGTGGGCAGGAGGGAGGTACGATAAATAAGCCAGATATGCAGAGACCGAGAGGGATTCCGCCGGAATTTCCGGCAAAACGCTCGCAAATTAATTCAACGTAAATTATTTTATTTTGAACCGCGTTTTTATGAAGTGGATTAAACCAGTGCGCTACGCTCGTGGAATCAAATGAGGTATGCGTTATCAACGGGCAAAAAAAAAAGCGGCTGCTTTCGTCGAGCAAATACGCGGGGAATGTACTTTATTTCCCATTTGCATCGGCTACTGTTTGAACGAATAAAAGTAGGCAAATAATTGAACGATACGAGGCTGGGAATTTTTTCGTAATCGAAATATTCTCTCTTCATGTATATGCTATTAATATTATGAAATTGCAGGGTTCGTATGGATATTCGTTTTTTGCGGCTGAAATTATGCTGTGATCATATCCAATATTTTTATAAATTGTGCCTGTCTGTCGGAGAGAAAGTAGCGTGGAAACTGCTGGAGTTTTTTTTTCTGAACCTTTGGTATGTCAAAATCAACGCTTCGGGAATTTTTCCGCATATTTTTTCGTCTATATAATTCTGCACTCGTCGAATAGAACTTGCGAAAATGATATTTTCCTTTTGAGGGGGAGATGCCTTTAGCAAGGAAAAAAATTGCTGGTATTCATCATTTTTTGTTTAACGAAAAGATTTCTCCGCCATTTTTTAGACTTAGGGTATGGTTTATTACCACTTTTGGCTGTTACGTGGTATTTTTTATTTTTTTTTATTAATGGATTATATACAGTTAAAATTTTATAAAAATAGATTTTTTAATTTTATTTTCCTAATGTACACATATTTAATAGGCGAGTAGGGGTTTCAGGGTGAAAAGAAAAACACTTTTTTGCGAATTTTTTTCATCTATATGGATAGAGTAAATTTATTGAAACCTTTTGTACATTGTTAAGTGTCATTTCAAGAACATTCCGTGAAATTTGTACGCGAAAATATCCACAAACAAGCCGGTGCCGCGTTTTTTTCTCGAAACCACTTTTTCAAAGTCCGTGTTCACTGCCATTTGAAAACTACATGACCGATTCATTTCAAACTTGGTACTACATATAAAATACCTCCCTCCAACGGTTAGTTAAAATTTTTTTTCACATTGAGGGGGTTTTCCACCTCCAAAATGGGGGAATTTTTCGTGAAAAATAGCACTTTTCATTTTACATGACCACCAAAAATTTAGAAATGAAAAAAAAAAAATTATCGAAGACCGTTGGGGGGAGGATTTGATGATACTTTGACTAAATTTTAATGGTACTTGATTTCAGATAATTTCTACCTGTGATACAGTGAACACCGCAAATCGTGTTTTTCCAAAGGCGTTCTTGGAAAAGCTTTGTCACCGGCTTGTCACTTAACAATGTACAAAAGGTTTCAATAAATTTACTCCATCCATATAGATGAAAAAAATTCGCAAAAAAGTGTTTTTTTTCACGCTGAAACCCTTACCCTCCTCTTAAGTACACACACACAGAAAATGTCTTGTCAATCCGGCGAATATGCTCGAAGTTACACGCACATTTGTAATGACGCGTCAGAGCGTTCGAAAGTGCTTTTGAAACTTTAAACGGGTTTTTTTCTTCTCAAAACTGTGTTTTTTTAAGTCGGTAAGCAAGATTTCTCGCAAACGACTGAACCGATCAGTGTCAAATTTCAAAACAAGTTTTTCAAGTATATTTTTTAGTAATTAATCGAAGGTTTTTTCCAACCAATAAATATTTTCCATTCTATAAACAATTTAAGGCCTGAATTTTTGTCAAAAATTATTATTTTCCTTATTCCTTCGATCAATTACAAGATAATCCATTATATTGAGGAAATATTTGTGGTTTTTTCATTTTGGATGATTCAGTCCAGAGATATCGTGCTCACCGCAAGACGCCTTTTTAAGGTGCTCCCGGAGATCAGCTATAGCAGCTTTCAAAATGATTATTTTTACAAATAAAAAATGTTAAAATTCATTTAAAAGTTACCATAATATGTGTACAAATGTTTACGTTAATAGATTTAAAGGTCTTCTCAAGAAAAATTCTCGAAAAATCTTTTTGGCTCTCCTGACTGTATATGATCCCTTAAGGGGTTGGGCTACTGTGACGACCCGAAAATGAAGGTGATCTCAAGAAAATAATTTTTAAGGAATGATTAACATGATTAAAAAATCGCTCAGACATTTATTTGTGTATAGATTAACAAAGTTGTGTACAAAATTTCATACATTTTTAACAATAATTTAAAAAATTCTATACTCTATACTATCTCATGAAAGACTTGTGAACAGGAAGGGCTCAATGGTGTACTTGATTTTGGCCACTCGGATGAACTAAAACCAAAACAAACGAGTTTTTTCTGAACATAGATAATATTGGCTAAGACTTGACCGACCTTTTTTTTTTTATCGTGTTCCAATCATCAAAAAAAACATTATCAATGTTCTTTCCGATTTTTCGAGGAAAAATTGCAACATAATTGCTGATAAGTAATGAAAAAAAAAATATTAATCAGAAAAACGTCGGTCAAGACTAAACTAATATTACACTGACTAAGTTTATTAAATTTCAAGCCAATCCGTTCATTAGATGTTGAGAAATCGTGTACACTGTTTTGAAAAACATGGTGTCGAGAAAAACGCGTTTAAAGTTCTACCACCAGTTCGATCGTTGTAATCATAAGTTTATCTTCATTCCTGCACCATATGTTGGACCTTCTCCTTTAAGGGGTCTTCTCACTTTAGACGCTAAGAAAAGGCTATTTTCATGATTTTTTTTTGATAGGTTTATATGATAGATATTGATATAAAAGTTGTTACACTTAATAAATACATTTCAAAAAAATATTATTTATTTAAGTCACTATTTATAGACGAAAATGGTAGTTAAAAAATGTCTTAAAAAATTGTAGATCTGCGCTGTTGATGGAATCTCGGAGATGGATCATCCGAAACAAAAAACTCAAACGGTTTTAGATTCAGTATATTAATGGCTATAGCGCATATCATACGATTTTTGATATATGCAAAAATAACAAAATGGCGGACATTTTTCGAAAAAAACAACATCAAAAACGTGTTTTTTTTCACCGTTTTTGGCCAAAAAATATAGAAAATACCAAAATTAAAAAAAAATCCTTCGTATGCGCTATAGCTATAGTTGTGAAGAATATGTGGTTAAAATTTCGAAAAACGTTGTTTCGAGAAAAACGCGTTTAAAGTTTGTTTGGGTTACATAAATACATACAATTTAAAAAAAATGTATTTCGAAAGTGTATTCATTAAGTGTAACAACTTTTATTCCAATATCTTTAATATAAACCTATCAAAAATATTCATTTTCACCTCAGCATAACCCCTTAATATCTTCAATATCTCTTAATATCTTTATTATCTCTCAATATATTTAACTCAACATCGTTTTTCAACTTATTCTAAACCTTTAATATCTCTGGATATCGTCCACCGTTTACTTAATATTTTTAACATCTCTCAACATCTTTCCATATTTTTCACCGTTTAAAAAAAACTTCGTAAAAGAAAGACACCAAGGACATTCCTCAGCCAGGAGCTCAAAAAACCCTGCTCAAAAGCCCTAAAATCGCAAAGTACAAATAAACGTCCGCGTGTGTTGCAGACATCGATTTCGGAGCACCACGTTGACAATCTAGTTTTCCGTTCTGGAGCTTACGAGTCTCCGTTATCGAGGCCCGTGAAAAATAATGCTTCGAAACTGGGAAACTCGGGCGAAGGGTGGACGGGTGTCAGGAGGAGGGAATCACGAAACCAAGAGGCTCAAGTGCAAAAAGGCTCTTCCAGGGGGTTGCATCGACGACAGGGCTGATGAATGTCGACCACGTGAAGCGATACGCGCGCCTCTCCAGAGCGGTTGAATGCAAGATAGGAGTGCAACACGAGGAATGAAAAAAGATGTGAAAGCCCAAAGAGGGAGGCTGCATAATTTCGGAAAACGAGAAAGTTGGGCAACATCTATCTGGCTGGATCCTCCACGTTGGTCTCTCTCTCTCTCTCTCTCTCTCTCTCTCTCTCTCTCTCTCTCTCTCCCTCTGGCTCTCGTTCACGGTCCCAAAAGTGGAGAGGAATACTCAAAGGAACGGCTGCCCGCCGCAATAAATAAAGGGACAACCACTTATCCGTCTTCGAATATAACTTGGATGGTCTCCAAAAACCGTGACGATCGAACACCCGACTCTCTCCCTCTCTCTCTCTCTCTCTCCCTCTCTCTTTTTCAAGCACTTACAGCCTATTTCTCTCTGTAAAATCTCGAGAGACGCACATACATACATAGAAAGAGTGAGGGCGAGAAAAGGAGAGAGTAACAGCTCATCTCAAGTGTAAAAATCGTCTCAAAATGACCTGACATTTTTATTTATTAATCAAACGTATTTTTTATGTTTGAAGTACGAATATTTTTATTTTAATATAGGGTAAGTTGGATAGTCGGCCACAGTTTTTCAAAAGGTACGTCAAAATAAAAGTACAGACGATTCTTAACTTATCTTCATTTGTAATTAAACTTTGAACATTTAACTTTAAGATAATTTACGGAATTAAAACAAACTCCAATCAGATCAACCTTAAAATGACTATTTTTCTTATGGCCCCATCTAGAACACATATAGTTGAAATCAGTATAACTTTTGTGTACCCAAAGTTGGCATACTATCCACTGAAGCCAGTCTTCAATGAGACGAGTTTCATAATAATTTTCTCCGCAACATTTTTTGTCGTTGTACTTAAGGGGAGGGTAGGGGTTTTAGCGTGAAAAAAAACACTTTTTTCGGATTTTTTTTCATCTATTTGGATAGAGTACATTTATTGAAACCTTTTGAACATTGTTAAGTGTCATTTCAAGAACATTCCGTGAAATTTGTACGGGAAAATATCCACAAACAAGCCGGTGAAATTATCTGAAATCAAGTGCCATTAAAATTTAATCAAAGTATCATCAAATCCTCCCCCCAACGGTCTTCGATAATTTTTTTTTTCATTTCTAAATTTTTGGTGGTCATGTAAAGTGAAAAGTGCTATTCTTCACGAAAAATTCCGCCATTTTGGGGGTGGAAAGCCCCAATGTAAAAATAAAACCTCAATCTAACCGTTGGGGGGAGGTTTTTTATATGTAGAAAGTGTGTACCAAGTTTGAAATAAATCAGTCATGTAGTTTTCAAATGGCAGTGAACACGGACTTTGAAAAAGTGGAAAAGTGGTGGACCTTGAATTTCACGGAATGTTCCTGAAATTACACTTAAGGGGGGATTGTCTTTTTTTTTCGCAAAATTTACCGCTTTTTGGGAATTTTTTTGTGAAGAAAGTATACAACGGAAAACTTGTGAAACTTGGCATATAGTTTTATTGATCTGTTTACTACATACAAAATAAATTTTAAACAATTTCATTAAAAAATCCCCCCTTAAACGCGTTTTTCTCGAAACAGCTTTTTCACAACTGGTGTGCACGATTTCTCAAAAACTATTCAACCGATTGCCTTCAAATTTGGACAGAATGCTCAGCTGACATCCTTTTATCGTTTGATGCAGCAAAAAAGCAATACGTTTAATAGTTTTTTATTTATAACAAAAAATCGATCAATTTTTGTTCGAAAAATGGATACTTCAAGTTCAAAACGTCACCAAATCGTCAATTTTTTTTTCCCCTTCATCGAACGATAGCTATATGTGTCTAAAGTAAAATGCTTTTTGGGTTTTTGTTGCAGGATGAACGTGAAGGCTGTAATCGTGCACACCATCAGAAAAGGATCATCGCGCGTCGAGGGGGGTGGGAGGCGGATTTTTTGATGAAATTGTTTAAAATTTTTTTTGTTTGTAGTAAACAGATCAATAAAACTATATGCCAAGTTTCACAAGTTTTCCGTTGTATACTTTCTTCACAAAAAAATTCCCAAAAAGCGGTAAATTTTGCGAAAAAAAAGACAATCCCCCCTTAACAATGTACAAAAGGTTTCAATAAATTTACTCTATCCAAATAGATTAAAAGAAATTCGCAAAAAAGTATTTTTCACGCTGAAACCCCTACCCTCCCCTTAAATCGTCTTCCTAAGGTGTTCCTAGGTATTCGTAGGTCCTAGCGGCCGCACGAACCGACAATTCATCATTTTTTACAGCACTAATAGCTACTTAAAATGATCCTTGAGTCCAGTGCCCTCGTACAGCAATTGCTTTTCTCTTGTACTTATTAGGCATCTAAAACAAATGTAGAAAAAATGAATTACTTGAACACATTACAACTATTATGGCCATCATACACCGACTGTACGTGCCCATCTCTCCTAATATCTCCCGGGAGAGATGGCCACATCTAAAATGTAAACAAGTAGAAACAATACATGGGAAATCTTGAGGTTATAACAAAGCACTGTTCGTGAACTATTCAAGAAATAGAAAAGTGACCATTACTTTTACAAAATAACGTCACCACAATGTAAAACATGAAACCTTAAAAAAAATTAGCAGTAGAAAGAATAATTAAAAAGGATTGTACTTACTTAATATTTTTTTTGTCAAACTTTTGCTCGTACACTTACACCTGCGCACGACGCAAAGTGAATTAAGGGCGGGGTAAAGTTAATTCAGCGAAAAAAGGCATGTTTTTAAGATTTTTTTTGGCGTAACGAATAGTGTTTGTTTATTGAAAAATTTACATATAATAAAGTAACATTTGAACAACATTCTCCTAAATTTGCATTGCAAAATATTGAAAATTGAGCGAGTGAAAATTAAACCCCGGAGGCGCCTCGAAAAAAAGTTGGTTTGCGGTGTGCACCATAACTCGCAACAGAATCATCTGAAACAAAAAAATCAAAATGCATTTGTTAAAGGAGATGTTTCTCGAGGTAATGACGGGAGGATTTTTTTTTTTCGTTTTTTCGATTTTTCGTAGCACTTGGGAGCCAAAAACCCGATTTTCGCTAAAAAAATCGGGTAATTTGTTGTTGAAAAATTAGTAATTATTAAAAAAAAAAAAAAAAAAAAGCTCTCGACAATACCTGGTGAATTATGTGAAGAAGTACTGTGCAAAATTTCAAAGCGATTGGTTCAGTAGATTTTGAGTTATCGTGCACACGGACTTCAAATATGACAAGTCTCCGAAAAACGGTTTGAAAAACGCAGAAGAGTTTGGTCGCTTAGCGCTCATTGCACATAAAATACTCATAACTTCGTCAATTTTACTCCGATCGACTTGAAATTTTAACACAATATTCTTGATATATTATGCATTCATATAAAAAATTTTAAAAAAATGAAAAAAAAATTTTAATACTTTATCCCGCCCTTAAGCAGTAACAGGTGAAATATAGTGCGCGGTTCTATGAAACACTTCTATTGGCCATCTCTCCCTTATAACCAACTCCCCCGAAATTAACTTAAGGTACAAACATGGAGGTTATGTGTGGAATAGAATATCTGACAAGTGGCATAAACTGCATAGACTTGAAAGACATATTTTTTCAACAAGTTGGCGCAACCTGCCACCCTGCACCAATGTGTAGTTGATCTCACAAATAATTATCGATGTACCTAAGTGATTGAAGACTGGCTGTGGAAGACTGGTTTAGTTTAATTCTAGTTGGAATAGTGAGTGAGTGAGTGAGTCATTCATTAATGCACTAGGACTAATTGTCCTCTGGAATGAAATATAAAATACAAAAAAAAATACAAAAAATAGCGAATACCAAGAAAATACAACATCCAAAAAATATTCAAAATCAAATAGAAGAGGCGAGATCAAACTTATAATATAAAGGTAGTTTAACTTGTAAGTTCAGTTTATGTTGTATACCTATGATTATTATCCATAAAGGTGTTGTAAACTCGAGCAAATTTTCATTTATATTTAGCTAATTGCTCCGAAATAAAAAAAAGTCCCAAAACATGGGCTAGGTGATCCAGGGGATGATCTTGTCCATAGCCTAGAGATCATCTTGAACCTATTTAAGGTTTTGAAAAAAGGATTTTTTTTAACTGAAACCCTAATAAATTGAAATTTTGAGTATGCCAATCGTAAGATAGATAAATATGCCGGTACTGAACGCTTTCAGATCTTAATTATGTTGAATATTTTTGAAATTACGAGCATTCTCCCTTAAGAGGATCGTCTTGTAGAACTTTCCCCTATAAAGACCGCTTAGCAAACATACAAAATTTCGACATTCTATATTTAAGGGGCCAGTCCACTTTGGAGTCACGAAAAAGGCTATTTTCGTTGTTTTTTTGAGGATTTTATAAAATATATGAATATAAAAGTTGTTGGGCTTGATAAATAACGTCTTGAAATACATTGAAAAAATGTTTTCATTTATTTTTATTCATTTTTAAGTACAATAACTATAGTTACCCATGTAGAGGTTGCCATGAGTTGCCCAATGTTACGATCAGGCCAATATTGGGACCATCGTATAAGCCAATAAAAAAGAAATAATATTGGCCCAATTCTGTTTCCCTCTAAACTGAAAACTGACACAATATCGGCACATCCCTAAAGCCTGTCCTGGCCCATCTTGAAAAACTAATAAAAATCCGTGATAGTTAAACTAAATTTGCCAATTTAAAAACTGGGTATACTAAAATACCGACAATTCCATTGGCCTAATATTGTTCCGTTATAAATTGAATAGCGGCACACTATCGGCCCATCGTTTAAAACCAATAAATAGCCGTGATGGTTGAACTATATTTGCCAATTTAAAAACTGGTAATGCTAAAATACAAGCAATTACATTGGCCCATTATTGTCCTGTTATAAATTGAGAACTGGCACAATATCGGCCCTTTACTGAAGATTATCCTGGCCCATCTTTCAAAACCAATAAACAGCAGTGATAGTTAAACTAAATTTGCCAATCCTAAAGCTGGCAATCCTAAAATACTGGCTATTACATTGGCTCATTATTGTCTCGTTCTAAATTGAAAACCGACACAATATCGGCCCATAGTTAAAACCTATCATGGCCCATCTTTTAAATTCATTAAACAGTCATGATAGATACACAATATTTGCAAATTTTTAAACTGGTGATGCTGAAGTACTGCCAATTACATTGGCCCATTATTGTTCCGTTATAAATTGAGAACTGGCACAATATCAGCCCATTACTAAAACCTATCCGGGCCCATCTGTTAAAACCAATAAACAGCCGTAATAGTCCATCGAAATTTGCCAATTTTAAACCTGGCAATGCTAAAATACTGGAAATTACATTTAATTAATCTAAGCCCCTTATTGGCTAAGTGGGTCAGACCATACCTGCTTTTATTTTATTTATGCTTTGAGTTATTCATTATCTGTATATTGTGCCAGAATAGGCAAATAACTGGCACGTCATATATTACTCGTCTATATTTTGTAGTTCAGTTTTTGTAATCAAGTCTTGGCTTATTATTGGCATTTGTAAATAACCAACATAAGTAAGTAAAATATGCCAATTTTGAAACCTGTCATACACGCAAATCACAATTTATTTCAAGGTTATTCCATGAAATATGTATCCATAAGGACCAATCTCGGACCAATCTTGGCCGATATAGGTTAAATATTTATCACGCACCCAAACAAACCCAAACATACTCACGGCCCAATATTCTAGATAAACTAACTTCTAGATAGACCAACTGTGACGGCCTATCATAGAGCCAGGGGTCAATTTCTACATAGGCCCTTTAAGAGGGCCCACATAGGGCCAAGTGCAATCACCAGCATTGGCGCTACAATTAATTAAATCATTGGCCCAATAATTGTTGGCTCTGTTGGCCGATATCGGGCCATTCTTATCATTTCTACAAAGGCACCTCATTGGTAAATACTCACGGCCCAATATTCTAGAAAGGCTAACTATGAAGGCCCGTCCCAGGCCCAACAGTCAATCTCTACATGGGTAAACGTAACGCCTCAAAAATAGGTGGGCTAGGCAGCTTCATCACAACTCGGCAACGGCTTGTCTGAAACAAAAAAATCAAAGTCGATTAGATTCAGTATGACACTAGCTACAAAATGGCCCTCGGATGTGAAGTTTTATCAAAAAATAAAAAAATGGCAGATTAAAAACGAAAAAATAAAAAAACGCGTTTTTTCGCAGTCTCGCAAAAAAAGAGTAAAAATAAATTTTTTTAAACCATCGAGCATCATCTTGTTGCGAATCATGTTTACAATATGTGGTTTAAGTTTCCATAGAATCGGTTTATTAGTTTTAGAGATACGATGGAGCTAGATTTTGAAAACGTTTCGAGAAAAACGCGTTTGATGTTTATACCATGAAAAACACTTACCTAAACTCAATCCGCAATTCCTGCACCGTACAAAATCCCTTCTGATTGCTCACCATCGTCGATTTCTTCAAGTCTTGCTTGCTCTCGATTTTTCGAAATTTTCAATCATACATTTTTGGCCCACCAAAGTAGAAACCTCCCTTAGTAGCAAGAGACGCGAAAGCTACGAATATTCGTCCGAGGTCGCATAGGGAACGAGATGGACGCCCATATAGCCCACCTCAAAAGACAGTGCATCCAAGCCAAAGATCTATCACGCCCACGCGCGCTACTTTCCACTAATTGTAAGCGCGTGAATAATGCGCTTTGATGTAAAAATCTTTCTCGGGCTGAATAACGGATCACAAGAGAACAGAAATAAAATTTGACAAAATTAGCAAGTAGAACATTTTTAGCCTCGAAATTTTATTTCCCTCTCAAAGCTTCGCCTCTGAGTCTGTCGTTTCTCCGATGCAGTGGCTTCCTCGTAGATTAAGGCTTCGCGAGGGAAAACCGTTCCGTGGCAATTCCGGAGGAAAAAAAACGAATTTCCTAAACAAAGCTTCCTTCAGGAGGAAGCGAAAGTACGGGGACGAGTCGAAAGAAAAAAAAAGTGGGAAAAAAATCGCGACAGAAACAGTAGACCGTGAACATGGGCTTCTGGCTATTCGCCACGGTCAATAGCCCGCCTGTTTGCCGCACAGTTGACACGTGAATCTCTCATCGGGCCTCTGCTGCGCGAATGCATCAACTACAAGTACCTACAGAAAATGGCTTCGCGTACGTGCGATTTAGCACGCAAAGTGACGCGAGTTGTGCGAGTTTTTTTCTACAAGCTTCATGTATATACGTTTATATACATCGAGCTTAATATACAGGGTGAGGCACATAAAGTGTTACGGAGCAATAGCACTCAAACTATTGATAAAATCCAAAAATGTTTCAGACAAAAGTTTCAGTGTTCGAGAAGGCCGTCATACTAGACGACCCTATTTTTTTATCAGTGGAGGCGCTGAAGCTCCGTCAAGGTCAACGTCACTTTCAAGGTCATTCAAGGTCATTCAAGGTCAAATCTAAATATCCCGGATCACTACCAAATATTTGGTAGCGATCCGAGATATTTAGATTTGTACTCTATTTTAATAGGTGACCTTGAATGACCTTGAACGACTGACCGCCTAATGTTTTTTATGCGGCTTGAGGTGCTCCACAAGATGGTTGAAAAAAAATGTACCATTCCATTTAAAAGAGTGGAGTTGACCTTAACGTAGCTTCAGCGCCTCCACCGATAAAAAAAAATAGGGTCGTCCAGTATGACGACCTTCTCAAGCACTGAAACTTTTGTCTGAAACATTTTGTGATTTGGTCAATAGTTTGAGTGCTATTGCTCTGTAACACTTTATGTGCCTCACCCTGTATATTGAGCTTTATGTATACTGCCGGCGAAAAGTGTCCGGACAAAAGTTCAAAAGAGTGCCGGAACGGTTTTCTATGCCGTTTCGCCGGTAGTTGACCTAGGCAAGTTTAATAAACGGCATTTTAAAGAGGGGGAATTTAGCTTCATTCTGGCGCTCTTCAAAAAATTTAACGATTTTTTCTACAATTAGCACCCGGTTTTGAAAACGACCATTTTTCGTCGTCTTTTTGTTTCATTTTGAGTGGACCCCGTTTGCAGTAAAACATTTTTTTACATATTTCTTCGACCAAAATCATAAAGGGGGTTCAAGTTCCGTTTTTATTTTTATTTTCTAGGTTCTTTTTACAACAAAATTTCGTTTTTTGTGAAAAAATAGACAATTTGAAAATTTCTCCGGAGTACTAAAACGATGAGATTTACAACAAAACCTCAATATATCAAAAAAGTTGCATTGCTTCTTGTAAGTTCACGAGAATTTTTTCAGATATTTTGTTCAAATTTTTTTTTTAAACCTATTTCCGGTCAAAGCTCGATTGATGTGAATACCACAACAATAATATAATTAAATTCGGCGAGAGGAGGTTTCTTCGACGAGATCAAAGTTTAATATGTGAGTAAAAAATTCAATGATATTATTGTTATGGTGTTCAGACCAATCGAGCTTTGACCGGAAATAGATGAAAAAAAAAAAATCGAAAAACAAATCTGAAAAAATTCTTGTGACCTCACAAGAAGCAATACAACTTTTTTGCTATCGTGAGGTTTTGTTGTAAATCTCATCGTTTTTGGCATCCGGAGCACTTTTCAAATGATCTATTTTTCACAAAAAAAAACGAAATAGTGTTGGAAAAAAAAATCGTAGAACATTTTTTTTTTCAAATGAAATTGAAGCTTAGAAGCTCTTTAGGATTTTTGTCGAAGACATGCGTGAACATTTTTTTAGTGCAAATGGGGTCCACTCAAAAAGGAACAAAAAGACAACGAAAAATGGTCGTTTTCAAAATCGGGTGTTAATTGTAAAAAAAAAATCGTAAATTTTTTTGAAAAAGTCAAAATTAAAGTAAATCCCTCCTCTTTAAAATGCCATTTATTAAATTGGCCTAGGTCAACTACCGGCGAAATGGCATAGAAAATCGTGCCGGCACTCCTTTAAATTTTTGTCTGGAAACTTTACGCCGGTAGAGTATAATTAATATATGTATATATTAAGCTTTATGTATTTATGTAGATATTAATATATCTATATAATAAGCTTTATGTATATACTGTTGTTTATGTACGTACGTACAATAGGGTGGCACAATATTGATCTCTATTTTTTTCCTTTTTCTCACCAACCAATTATCGTCTTTGAAGAGAAAAAAAGGTTGTCGCGGAAGCTGCGAGCAGTCAACAAATATTTAGAGGTCCCTCAAGCCTCCCGAAAATTCAAATGTTCATTCAAAAATCGATTTTTTTTCGTCCAGTTTTCACCCATGAATTTTATAATTTTATAATATTTTATTTCATAATTTTTTTTTACAATTTTTTACAATTGTTACAATTTTTTTACAATTACAACAAAACGTTTTACAATTTTCACAATTTTTATTTTATAATTTTATAATTTTTTTCTTTATAATTTTTTAATTAGCCTCGCGAAAGCTCTAGCCGGCCAATAAATATTTAGTGGTCGCTCAAGATTTTCAAACTTCAGAATTTCCGCCAAAAAATAAATCTCGCATGCACTATAATTCCTTGTAGCATAAAAACAAAATAAACCACGAAGTGTTAAATTTTCTGAATGATTTATTATAATAATTTCTAACAAACGCCAATTGGACGATATATGTTATTGTGTATATTGTGTACCAATCTTAGCTGTACTCTGTGACGAGCGACGCCACAATACAATAATACATAATAATTATTGTATTGTGGCGTCGCTCGTCACAGAGTACAGCTAAGATTGGTCCGCAGTTTGACTAACGAGACCAACTGTGGGACGCATTACGATGCGCGGAAAATAGCTGGCATTTCAGTTTTACGAATAAAACGACCTATAATTTTGTTTCTGTATAAGAGCTTCAAAGAATTATTTTATGAGAACAAAAATTATCATTCTTGGGTTAGGAGTCTGAGGCAAATTTGACAAATTTGTTTCTAAAGAAAAAAGGTTTAATTGTTTTGAAAATTTTACGAAGCGTCAATTTTATGAGTGAGAAGAGTAGAAAAAATCGGCGAAAACTGGAAATTTCGAAGCTCTTGAGCGGCCACTACATATTCATGGGACGTCTAGAGCTTTCGCGAAGTTAATAAAAAAGATTACAAAGCGCAAAATTCACGGTTGAGAAGTGGACGAAAAAAATCGATTT
Source organism: Ophion ellenae (assembly GCA_963210295.1). NCBI lineage: Eukaryota > Metazoa > Arthropoda > Insecta > Hymenoptera > Ichneumonidae > Ophion > Ophion ellenae. Next base: position 9,735,234 of record OY723387.1, on the reverse strand, counting down.
TTGAATGAAAATTTGAATTTTTGGTAGGCTGTAGCGACTTCTAAATATTTTTTGACCGCTCGCAGCTTTCGTAACAATTTTTTTTTCTTTAAAGAAGATAATTGGATGGTGAGAAAAAGGAAAAAAATAGAGCTTGAAATTGTGCCACCCTAATCTACAGTGGGACAATTATGAGGTGGCCGTTTTTATTTCACGATCAAGAAAAATATTTATGATATCGAACGGTTTTTCCAGTCCTCTTCGAAAGACAATATAGCTCAATTTGTAACGAGTGGTATGTGCTAGAAAAAAAAGAGCATTCGGAGAAAAAAAACAAAATTCTATTTTGAGTTCAGCAGGATAAAGATTATTAAGGGAGCACACTACTGTGACAGACCGAAAAAGATCTTTTTTCCGATTTTTTTTGCTCACTAGATTATGTATTCGGGATTTGGAAAAAAAGTATGTTATTAAACATACATTGAACTTATTTCATGTAATTTTTAATTTAAAAAAAATGAAAATTCACAACGTTATTGAGGTATAATAAAGCCTCTGCATAAAAATTGTGGTCCAACGGCCGGATTGATAACTTGACAATGATTAGTCTGCAAAATAAAAATACAAAAGTTTTATTGTCTATCTAAATGTAGTTTTCAGTGCACGTACCCGCTTTTCAAATAAAAAAATTCACAAAATGGCGGGTGTTCGGAGAAAAGTGTATTTTGGGCCAAATTTTCACTTATATTCAGGGGCTAAAAATACTATATTAAAAAAAACGGACACGTACAACAATAGGTAATGCAATTACGGTTTTTTTTTTCAAATTAAAAATCACACAATTATAGCTAGAGTTATGATTCGAGCCAGGTCAAGAAAAGTCGATTCGAAAAAAAACGCAGTCGAATGTTTTAGTACCCGCAAATCGTTGCACTAGCTGCTCTCACTAACCGTCTGTAACTTGGTCAATTTTCAATATTTTAACTTGACATTTTTTCACATATTCTTGAATATGTATGCGTTGAGGAAATGCAAAAAAAAACATCGTTATTTTACCCTTCACAGTGGTGGCCCGCCTTAAATTACAAATACGAAAATCTGCTGACAAACTTTTCTTCGTGTATCCCATCAACGAGGAAAAAATGCTCGAAAATACATTTTAAAGTGTTTAAATGGAATTTATCCCATTGAAGAAAAAATTCTTCAAGCAGTGTTTCGTTTACGGAATTTAATTATCTTCATTTTGCTGCACTTCAAATAAAATTTCGATTTTTTACCGAAACGCTCATTTTTTTCTGGCAAATACTACCTATCGCAAAAATACGGTATATTTTTGTTTAAGGGGAGATATACACCTAGGAGCCGAAAAAAGGCCATCTTTGTGAATTTTTTCAAGGAAAACTATTTGACATTTCGGATTGAGGTTTTAATTATCTAAAAGTATATACATTCAAAAATATGTTTAATTTTCTTTATTTCAAAATATCAAAAATATACAATGATATTGTACGATCCTTGGAGCGTCGTAAAAAAATCTGCGTATACGGTACCCACTGGCGTTTCTTAAAAAATCATCTGAAAAAATAACCAAAAAGATTATTAAATTAGATACTATAATCTAGTGCTTGTCTTAACCGATTTTGAAAATATCGATTTATGACCGAATGGCGGACGTTTGAACATAAATAGTGATTTTTGGGACAAAAATTAGTTATTATTTTGCCTATAAAACAAAAACTAAGTAACGGAAAAAAAATCGTATGACAAGTACTAGATAATGGTGTATAGAATAACCACAAAAAACCTCAAAGCAATCAGTGCATTGGTTTTCGAGAAATTTTGGGTATTGATTTGAAAAACGTGGTTTTGAGAAACACGCGTTTGAAAATTTGGGAATGAATAAGTCATAAAATTTGTCAATTTACATGAAATCATCGATACCAGGCCCATAGTGTAGGTCTTCTACGGTCGACGGAATGTTCATAGCTTCTAAATCCTCGACCTCGACCATCTAGGTGTATATCTCTCCTTAAGAAGACGTGAAAAACAAGAAAAAGAAATATTTTTCTTGGTGGCAAAATATCTGAGCAAAATACATGGTCACCTTATAATCGTCACCCTGTATGATCCACTTTATCAATACAAATCGATAGTAAACTAAATAATGCAACTGTAAACGTATATATATGTTCGCAATCACATATTTATATGTTTATATTGTTTATATATATATGCGGATTTTATTGTTCTTCGCAACAATGCGTGCGGAATGATGAAGCGCCCGCTATACGAATTATATATATATATATATTTGTGTGTGTGTGTGTGTGTGTGTGTGTGTGTGTGTGTGTGTGTGTGTATCACAGCCAGAGTAAAAATTGGAACGAGGGGCATGGTAGTGTCGCGTGGCTCTGCCATCTGTAACCGACATGCATGCAGCAACGTTGCATCGATACCGCCATCGTGCGCAATTTCCTCGATTCGCGCATATATGGGACGATCGAAATATCTCATTCGCGTATAAAGTCCGGAAAAATATTCATCATACATTATTCATCGGTACTTTGACTACATACATTTTATTTCAAAATTCATTTAACAATAAATTATTCATGTTCATGGACGTTGCCAACGCATGGGTCGAAAATATCCCATGATCTGAATGATAACTGCACTATGGGTGGATGAATCTGCAAAATTGAAGAATATTTTTAAAGCAAAAAAAATGTTATATTTTGGGTCCTAAGGGTTTTTTTTCGGAATTTTCTAAATATAAAATACAAATAGAATGAAAAATGGCTTGCCGGACTGAAGGGAATATTTTTTCGGAGATTGAAAAAAACGAAAGAGATTAACAAATATTGAGGTGGGTCACCACTGTGACGGGTCGTAAAAAACGATTTTTTTTATTTCCTCAAATATTCATATTATATTATATTAAATGTACATATTATAGAAGAAGTTAAAAAAAAAATCGAGTTGAAATATTGAAAATTGACCAAGTTACAGACGATTCAGTGAGAACAGGCAGCGATTTGCGTATACTCGAACTTTCAATCGCGGTTTTCTCGAAACGACTTTTCGCGACCTGGCCGGTATATAATAACTGTAGCTATAATTGACCGATTTTCAATTTTAAAAACCAAAATTTCCGTAATTGCAGTAGGTATCGTTGTACGTAGGCGTTTTTTTTTTAATTTAAAACATTTTGAGCCCCCCAGTATAAGTAAAAAGGGCGCCAAAATTACATTTTTTTTAACACCCGCCATTTTGTGAATTATTTGTGCGAGAAACGGCCACGGCCATCATGAAATTTTTATTTTTCAGACCAACCATCATCAAATCATGAATCCGGCCATTGGACCACAGTATTTATTTCCATTTTTTAAAATAAAAATTTGCTCGAAATAATCTCAATGTATGCTTGATGAAATTCCTTTTTTTTCCATATTCCAAATAAATAATCGAGTAAACAAAGAAAAATGTTTAAAACCCCCTCCTGGCGGCTCGTCACGGTAGTTAACTTCGCTCTTATAAAATTTACGATTTTTTTTTTCAAACCCGTGCAAATGCCCATGAAATCGAAATTGAATTTTTTTGCAATTGCAGGTACGTAATCCCTCGAATAGCACGTTGACTTTTTTGTCCATAAACTCCCACTGTTTTTCCACTTGATTGACATTCAGATCAACTGCTCGGACCCCCATCAACGCAGCCTGTTTTTCACAGACCCGAAACTTCCTCTGAGACTAAGTTATCGAACGGTGAAAATTGCGTCAAAATCCGTCTACTGGTTTCCAAAATTCACCCAGAGCAAACGGGCCGTCTCTGCCTGCCAGAAACTTTATTTGATACGTTAACATAGATGTTAATGTATGTAAAAGCGAACTTTGCGAACGTATATATCGAAGGTGTGATGAGGTGAACGAGCTCGGCAAAGCGAGCGTGACCGTGCCCCTCCGCTGCTATACATTTGTATACGCGATTGTATGTGAATAAATAGACGCTAATAAATTCGTCGGACTTTTCGAGCGTGCGATGCAAAACGGGCGCAGCATCGTGATATACCGAAAATTCCATGAGTCGATTTCGCGGAAATTTGGATGGCGATGGATAGGGTGACCGGAGCCGCGAAAGGCCAAAGAGTTTCGCCCGATTGAACTTTCAAAACCGGATGTTATATATATGTATATATGTATATATATATATATATATATATACATATATGACATGAAATATTATAGAGATCTTATCGAGAATATATATCTATATATATACGATATATATTTTTTCTATCTACATATATATATATATATATAATTTGAATTTTTGGGAGGTTTGAGCGATCTCTAAATATTTATTACAGCTCCTAGCTTTCGTGACAATTTTTTCTTCTTTAAAAAATATAATTGGATGGTGAGAAGAAGGAAAAAAAAATAGAGCTTAAATTTGTGCCACCCCAATCTATATAAATATAGATTAGGTTGGCACAAATTTGAGCTCAATTTTTTGAGAAGAAAAAAAAATAGAGCTTAAATTTGTGCCACCCCAATCTATATAAATATAGATTAGGGTGGCAAAAATTTAAGCTCTATTTTTTTTTCCTTTTTCTCACCATGCAATTATATTCTTCGAAGAAAAAAAAATGTCACGAAACCTACGAACGGTCAAAAAAAATTTAGAGATCGCTCAAGCCTCCGAAAAATTCAAATTTTCATTAAAAAATCGATTTTTTCTTTCCTTCACTTCTCACCCGCGAATTCCACGCTTCATAATTTTGAAATTAATCTTGCGAAAGCTCTACCCGGTCACTGAATATTTAGTGTATTTAATATATACACTCATAAATTTGACGCTGCGTAAAAATTTCAAAACAATTAATCGATGTTCTTTAGAAAGAGATTTTTCAAATTTACCTCACACTACTAACCCAAGAATTATAATCTTTGTTCGATAAAATAATTCTTTAAAGCTCTTGTCCGAAAACAAAATTATAGGTCCCCCGTTCTATCGGGTTGGAAGTGTGGGGTATATTTAAAAAATCCGTTTCTAAAGGAAGGAAGGATTAATTGTTTAGAAAATTTTACAACGTGGTGAATTTGTGAGTGAGAAGAGAAAAAGAAATTCACGAGAATTGGAAATTTCGAAGCTCTTGAGCGACCACGTAATATTCATTCGCCGGCTAGAGCTTTCGCGATCTTAATTGAAAAATTATAAAGCGTAAAATTCATGGGTGAGAAGTGAACAAAAAAAGAACGATTATTTAAACGACAATTTGAATTTTTGGGAGGTTTGAGCGACCTCTAAATATTTTTACACCGCTCGCAGCTGTCGCGACAATTTTTTTCCTTAAAGTAGAAAATTGGATGGTGAAAAAAAAATGGAGCTCAAATTCGTGCCACCCTATATATATATATATATATATATATATATATACATACATATATATACATACATACATAAATACATACACATATATATATATATATGTATATACATATATACATATATATATATATATATATATATATATATATATATATATATACAAAATAAAAAACATTCTTCCCGAAATCCATACAGAACAAAAGTGTACTATTATTCAGCACACACATTCACCCACTCGAATGTACATAGGAAGATAATCGATTCGTATGTACTCTGCCGGATGTATGGAAGATTGATTCCTCGCTGGATCTCTCGCCGCTCGATAGAACACGCTTTTGCAATCTGAATCGAGAGCTTTGTTTGTTCGCTTTTCTTTTATCCTCGAAGCGCATGCCTACAAGGTTTTTCAAATGGAATATATCGTAGCTGAGGGAAAAAAGCAGAAAAACGGACTCGAATTGTATTTGAAGCGGAAGGTGGTAGGTGCTAAGCCTCAGACACGCAGTGACCCATCGAAATACGATTATTGCGAATTTTAGCGGCGTCGTCGAGCCCTATTGATCGAGTAGGATAAAATAAATGTCTAAAAAATGTCTCTTAAATTTTTGCTAGCTGTGGGAATGTGGCTTACGGTTTATTAAACTGAATTTGTAAGGCGAAATTAATATAAATATTGTATTTGTAGAAATGAAGTGATAAAAATATGAAATAAATTTCTACAATGAAATAGATTAAATGATTGTATTTTTTCAGTAAGGTTTGTAGAATTATGTTATTTTTCGGATAAAAGGTTTATAATTATTCTATTGGTGGAATTGAAGGAATAGAACGCTTTTATTTCTAAAATTCAATAGATCGAACTATTTTATCTATACAAATAAATGTCTCAATCTATTATCTTACATTTATTGCATAAAATTAAATTGACAGCCTATCGATTGACGAGAGAAGAAAATAAATTTTGAAAAAAATGTTTTAGAATTTCGGTAGCTCAGGGAATGTTGCTTATAGTTTATTGAATCAAAGTTGTAGGATAAAAGTAATAGGATAAATTTAATTGAATTATTGTACTTATATATGTGAAGTGGAATATGCCGGGGAATGTAATAAGGGGGAAGACTACGTAGAATGGAATCGATGATAACATTTATTTATAGAATTTAAATTATGGAGATTTCATATATATTTGTAAAGTGAAATTGATGTATATTTTTTGTAGAAATATTTTTCGAATAAAATTTCTAGAATTATTCTTCTAATAGAATTAAATTATTTCTCCAATTAATTCTAATTAAAAGCTATGTATAAAATGAACTTCCTAGAATTATGACAATATAACTCAGATTTATTGCATAAAATAAAATTCATCCAATAACAGATTCATCGCACAAAATAAAATCTCTCCAATCATTATATTTCTACAACAAAATTCGTTGGGTTTTTCTATTCACACAATAACATTTGCCAGCTCATTGCAGTAATCACATCCACAATATCGTGAAAAAGACTTTTAAAAGACTGAAACTAACATCTATTATTTCCGTAATGCCTGCCCCATTTATTTTGTCCAATGTTATAATTTCCGGATGTCACATCGAGGCACTCATATTTTTTATCTCTATATGTATAAAAAGTCCTAGGACAGTCTGCTTTCCTCCGTATATTTCCTGGCACTGTGCACTCAACAGCATTAATTATATAAAAATATAATACAATACAAATATTTAAGCCACAATCAATCCACAAAATATTTATTTTTCATTTTTTACTTTTTAGAAGCTGTTATTTTTTGGACGGCTTATTCGAAAAGAGGCAAATAGTGCCTGTACCCAACTAATACGTCAAGTAAAATAAATGTTTCGATGTTTCGCACTCGTATCCCCAGGGGATCGTCACATCAATACATTTTTTTGCATCATCCGATAGTATAGGCGGTTAAAAACATCGACCTGGCATCGCCGATTGATCGGGAGTAGACAATTTATATAAAAATTCCGCCCTCGAAACTTCAAACGCGTTTTTCACGAAATGTCGTTTTTCAAAAAGGTGTACGCTCTCAAAGGAAGAGTTTTTAAACCATCCGTTTCAAATTTTGACAAAACATTCTTCACGCCATTCATTATCTCGCTGTGGAAGCTTTTTCCTTAATCATCATTTTTTTAAACGAAAACCTGTCGAAAAAATAGGTTAAACTCGATTTTTTTTTAAACGCCGCCTTTCTGTCAATTTTGATTTTAAAAAATCCTCCATAGCCGAATGGCGGCTTTCATACTAATTAATAACCGTTTTACAAATTCTGTTTCAGATAATGGTTACGGCCACAACCATGTACACCGTGAGAACTCCTTTTTTTCGAAGACATTTTCAATCGTAAAAAAATGTAAAGAATAAATAAAAATAAACGATAAAAATGTACTTTGAGTTCTGTGTATGTGAAATGTTCTTCATGAGTGCTTTGATTTTACATAAACATATCAGACCGATTAGCGTATTTTAAGGGGTTACCACTTGCGATTTTGAAAAAATCGATTTTTTTTATTGCATTTTTTTGAAGTATAAGTATCTGAGAATATGTCCTGAAAATTTCAAGTCGATCCGAACAAAATTGACTCAGATATGAGCGTTGAAAGAGAAGAAGCCGCGTTGAAAGAGAAACTTTAAACGCGTTTTTCTCAAAATGGACCTTCTGAAGTCGGTGACCAAGATTACTCGAACACTAATGAACCGATCTTCTTGAAATTTTGCAGGCTTATTTAATATATAAAAATGTAGTCTTTAATCGTTAGATTTTTTTTCGAAAAAAAAATGGCCGTTTTATAGCCAAAAAACGGCCGTTTTTTTTCGTTAAAATCGAACCATTAACTTTGACTGTCCGCCATTTTGTGAAAAATGAGTATTTTTTTAAATCCTTCGATTAAAGACTAGTTTATACTTATATTTGACTAAATCCATCCGCATTTTTTTTTCAGATGATCCACTTCGCCGCAATGTTGGTCACCGCAAACCGTGTATACAAAAACATTATTTCATTGACGGCCATTTGCCACTAAACAATGTAATATTTTTCAATAAAAAAATTACTGAACGTTCTTCAAGATGTGTTCTTTAAGATGGTATATTGATCGATTAAAAAAGTTTCGTAGTTTTCTTTAAAAAAATTCATGAAAAAGGCCTTTTTTGCGCTACAAGTGGGGGTAACGCCTTAAGCATCGAAAAAAACCGCAAATATGTGAGTAATCATTTTTGAACCCATTCGGCGATTTCTGCATTTATTTGCGTTGCTTCCACACACGCTCGTAGAAAAGGGGAAGTATTCCCACTACGGAAGCCTAAAATGACGGACCCAACCAGCTGCCTCGTCACATAAATTTTAAATTTTTGGCGTTCAAAGAGCAGCCTGAACAAATGCAATTACGAAAATGTTGGATTTTATACATTGAAAATCGGACAATTGTGGCTAGTTATGATTCCGGCCGGGTCGGGGAAGTCGGTTTGAAAAAAAAACGCAATAGCAAGTTTTAGTATCCGTTAATGGTTGCGCCACGTGCTCTTACTCAATCGTCTGTAACTTGGTCAATTTTCAATTTTGCAACTAGACATTTTTTAACATATTTTTGAATATGTATACTTTGAGGAAATGCAAAAACATCAATTTTTTATCCTTCACAGTGGTGTCCCACCTTAAATTACACCTACGAAAAACTGCTGAAAAACTTTTCTTCGTGTATTCCATCATAGAAGAAAAAATTATCAAAGATACATTTTGTGTGTATAAATGGAATTTAATTCCATTGGAAAAAAAATTCTTTAAGGGGCCACGGCAGAATTTTCAAAAAATCGATTTTTTTCCCGCTAAAACGGTGCTTTATGATCATAAGAATAAGTGAGCATTCGATTCATAGCAAGAACATTTTTTTT
>OY723387.1:9683392-9725749 GCA_963210295.1 Ophion ellenae | reverse complement strand
ACACACACACACACATATATCCGCAGAAAACGAGTGTCATGTATAATTTGGAACGCGGGTACACGAATAACCGTTCTAAAACACCATAAACCATTTCTGCCTGGTTCCACGCCCGGGCAGGCTCGTCCTCGATATATCATATGCATTTTAATACGTGTCCGTAGATATCCAAAGGTTTTCATAGCTTCCCCACCCCCATGTCTCGCTTTCTCCTTCTCTGGAGGACTTTTCCGTCCTACTGCAAAAACCAGCTGTCTGCATATGTATCTATCTTTTTTCAATTGCGGATTTTCTATTCTATTTGTAGAAAATAGAAAATTCTTATAATTTTTTTTATCGAACTATTAAATTCTTTTACAATTCTTATAGAAAATCCTTATTAAATTTGAGTAGAAAACAAAGAATTTTCTATTTCTCTTTTCTGAATTATTTCGATTTTACTTTTCGCGTATTTAATCTGTCTTTTGTTATCCATTTGCGTTTTTGATTTTATAGTAGTAGTGGTAGTATTATTATTCCTTGGTTACCCTTTTGGAGAGTTTTCACATAAATGACCCTCCCTTCTCATTTACATGAATTATTTTACATTGGTTTTCTTATATCTATCCGAGTTGCAAGATTCTCAAAATGTCTGATGTAATCGCATAGTTGCTTTGCCAGGTGCATTTTCAGTTACGCTTCTATTTGCCGGTCAATTTCTAACCTCCTGCTATTTGTCAACCATTGCTCTCGTTTACTATTTCTTGGTTTAGTTTTACCTGTATTTCCGTACACGTGCAAATATGTCTTAAATTTCCAATTGTCTGCTTGCATATTGTACATTTTTCGTCTACATACTCTTTTTTCCCGTCTTCCCCAACATTTCACCCACACATGTTCACTAGGGTGACCCAAATTTGTGCTCTATTTTTTTCATTTTTTCAACATCCAATTATCTTACTTAAAGAAAAAAAATTTTTCGCAAAATCTGCGAGCGGACAAAAAATATTTAGAGATCGCTCAAGCCTCCCAAAAATTCAAATTTTATTTGAAAAATCGATTTTTTTCGTTTACTTCTCACCCATGAATTTTACGCTTTATAATTTTTAAATTAACCTCGCGAAAGCTCTAGCCGGTCAATGAATATTTAGTGGTCGCTCAAGAGCTTCGAAATTTCCATTTTTCGCCGATTTTCTTTTATTCATCTCACTTATAAATTTGACGCTTTGTAAAATTTTCAAAACAATTAATCGTTTTTCTTTAGAAACAGATTTTTCAAAGTTACTCCACACTACTAACCCAAGAATTATAATCTTTGTTCTCATAAAATAATTCTTTAAGGTAGTTTAGGTCAAATCTTAGGAATTGGCTGAAATCTAAGTATGGTGTAGATATGACCTTCATGGACTGATGCCCAAAAATTTAATTCGATTCACAGTTTAGTTCATGAGATAATTGCAATTGAATATGGGTATTTTTGTACGCGATACCTATACCTAACACGTAAACCGATATGAGTTCGCTCGCATTTCTCGATATGGGTTCTAAACGGATCTTAGGATGTCAAAGTAAAAAGACACGTGTACGCAGTACAGCACCTTTTGTCTTGTAAACTTTCCTTTGTATCGCATTTGGGTTGACATTTTCACGCTTTCTTTATTTGTATAAAATATTTCGCGAAAGACGGATCGTAGGAAGCTCAACGCTATGATTGCAGGAAAATCGCGCTGTTGCAAAATTATCGGTCCCCCGTTTTATCGGGTTAGAAGTGTGAGGTAAATTAAAAAAATCCGTTTCTAAAAAAAAAAGGATTAATTGTTTTGAAAATTTTACAAGTGTCAAATTAATGACTGAGAAGAGAACAAAAAATCGCGTCAATTGGAAATTTCAAAGCTCTTGAGCGACCACTAAATATTCATTGGCCGGCTATAGATTTCGCGAGTTTAATTAAAAAATTATAAAGCGTAAAATTCATGGGTGAGAAGTGAACGAAAAAATATCGATTTTTAAATGAAACCTTGAATTTTTGGGGGGCTTGAGCGACCTCCAAATATTTTTCGTCCACTCGCAGTTTTCGCGACAATTTTTTTTCCCATTAAAGAAGATAATTGGATGGTGAGAAAAAGGGAAAAAAAATAAAGCTCAAATTTGCATCACCCTTACGTCCACCTGCCGCCCTCCAAGTACCACATCCCAAGTGTTGCCAAATCGAACGCTCCGTTGAAAGTCTCATTACTCAATTTACACACCCCGTATCGATCCATCTATCTATCCATCTCTCTCGCAAGTAGCGATATTGTAAGTGGCGGGTCATGACATTGGGTTGAGTGGCTGGTCAAGTGCACTGTCAAATGAAACGTCAGGCTTGATCAGAAAACGTGTGCACACCTACATATCGACGCTGCTTACGAAAAGTAGCACGATTCCGTATTCACTGTAAAAACTAGTGTAAATGGAGTACGTTTAAAACTTAAGGATCTCATCGCTCGTACAATCTAATCAAAAAGAATTTTGGTGAGAATCTAAAGACCTTCGTGCTCAGGTAAAAATCTAGAAAAATGAACCATTAGTAGTTTTATTAAAATACGACAATTTTTTTGCCTAACGACATTTAAATTTTATACTCGTTGCTTTTATTAACATTGTGATAATGATTATCGATTAAAATCGATAGGAGTAATTTTTGTAAAAAAAATATATCGAAATTGTAAATATAATAAGATATTTATTGTGATTTTCTATTAAAAAAATAACGTTGCTGAAAATATCGTTCAACAAATTTACTGTAATCTTACAGATGGTTATCGTCGAGTATGTTTGAAAAATCTTGCTGATGTTCGATTGGAATTAAACCTCTGTCAAGCATGGCCTGTAAATATTTTTTTTCTTGGTGCAAGAGGCAATTTTTTATCTGACGTCTGTTTTAATTGGAACATTCGAACATCATCCATGATTTAGACTTTTTTTTTTAAGACTTTCATCTATCGTCCTTTTCGGTCAAAATCATATTAACGTGGATTGTATCGACGTAAGGTGGAATGGATATTTCCCGAATACTTGCAATTTTAATTGAAGTCCAATTAAATTTTTTGGGAGGACTAAAATATCCTAAATTTCCGATTGCGGTCAAAGGAATTGGAGTAAAAAATAAAGACAAGGCAGAGGTAAAAAAGCATGGACGAAAATTCGGAAACAATTCCAGTGTTACTGCAACCCGTTAATTTTCGCGGTGAATATAGAAATCTGCTTCTTCTCGTGGTGAAAGCCGAAGCGTGCTAGTTTTCGCGTTAAGGGGAGGGTAGGGGTTTGCACTTTTGAAAAATCGATTTTTTGTTGTCTTTTCTTATAGTTAAACATTTCAAGAATATAATCCCAAAATTTCAAGTCAATCAGAGCAAAACTCTCGAAGTTATTGACTATTTAGTCCCGCTCCTCTAACACTGTAGCTCCGACAGCGAAAACTTCAAACGCGTTTTTTTCGAAACCACTTTTCCTAAGTGCGTGTTCACTGCCATTTGAAAACTACATGACCGATTTATTTCAAACTTACACACTTTCTACATATAAAATACCTCCCCCAAACGGTTAGTTTGGGATTTTTTTACATTGAGGAGGTTTTCCACCTCCAAAATGGTGGAATTTTTCGTGAAAAATAGCACTTTTCACTTTACATGACCACCAAAAATTTAGAAATGAAAAAAAAATCATCAAAGACCGTTGGGGGGAGGATTTGATGATAATTTAACTAAATTTTAATGGTACTTGATTTCAGATAATTTCTAGATGAGATACAGTGAACACCGCAAATCGTGTTTTTCCAAAGGCCTTCTTGGAAAAGCTTTGTCACTGGCTTATTTGTGGATATTTTCGCGTACAAATTTCACGGAATGTTCTTGAGATGACACTTAATAATGTACAAAAGGTTTCAATAAATTTACTCTATTCATATAGATGAAAGAAAATTCACAAAAAAGTGTTTGTTTTTCACGCTGAAACCCCTACCCTCCTCTGGAGGGGCTGGTGACACTATCGAAAAATCGATTTTTTTGCTTTTTTCGATAGTTTTTACTTTCCAGAATATCCTGTAAAAATTTCACGGCCGTATCTCTAATCATTTTATCTTGCAAAAATCGATAGTTAAATTCTTAAACGCATTTTCTCGAAATGAGATTTTTCAAATTTGCTGACATTGTAACTCAAAGATCAATTATCCGATTAACTTGAAATTTAAAGTGAGTACTCTTGAATATATTTACTCTACAATGACGTAGGATATTTTTGATTTGATGAGAATTGACGATTTGGCATTGAAAAAAACGACCATGTTATAGTCAAGAAAACCGACTTTTCTTCAAAACTACGCCATTTTGTTAGACTTTGATATTTTTCGAAAATCCTACGTCATTGTACAGGAAATACCTTCCAGTTTAACGACATTTTTTTCCTTTTTCGGTTTCAGCTACTCAATCGGCCGGAATCATGTCAGCAGTGGAGGAACTTTTTTTTGGCGCCTCCGAAGGCAGCGCTAAAGTCGCTTGGATCTCAATATTTTTCTATGAAAAAATTATGCAATATAGGTCAAATATAGCCAAATATATTCTTAATTTTCCGAAACAATTAATTGAGTACTTTTCTTCCAAAAAATTCCCGAAAATCACCCGAAATTTTCAGCGTTCACACTGGTATAGCCCCTTAAATATCGAAAGGTGCCAGTTTTCGTGACAAAAACCGAACCTTGCTAGTTTTCGTATCGGAAGCCTAAACATGTCAGTTTTCGCTGCGCTGTCAAACGTGCTTGTTTTCGTAAGAATTCTGAAACGTGCTACTTTTCGTAAGCAGCGTCGTATACTGGTGCGCAACTAGGTTTCCGGGTTTTTTTACCAATAAAAAATCGAAAATTTCAAGACAAATACAAAAAATGGTTCATTCGAAGTATTGTCCCTCGCTATTTACACATTTTTGCCATCTCTCTGGCAATACATAAATACCGCGACGATAAAAAGACGCGTCTTTGGACTGAAACCATTCGTCCAACCAATTTTGTACTGCATCGCAATTGGCCAAGTGTAGCCCACCCAAGCCATGCGCCATCGACCGGAACAAGTGATAGTCTGAAGGGACCAGGTCTGGCGAATACGGCGGGTGCGGTTGCAGATCCCATTTCAGTGTTTTTATGGTGTCCTGGACGATGGAACTGCGATGGCACGGAGCGTTGTGGTGCTGCAATATCACACGTTTGTGTCTCGTGTCCCATTCTGGCCGTTTTTCGAGCAATGCGTGGTTCAAATTGATTAGTTGTTGTCGGTAGCGATGCCCATTGACAGTTTCGCCCGGTTTCAGCAGCTCATAGTACACGATTCCTTTCTGGTCCCACCAAACGGAGAGCATTGTCTTTTTTCCGAAGCGATTTGGCCGTGCCGTCGATGTTGACGCTTCGCCAAGTGAAAGCCACGATTTTCTGCGTTTGGGATTCTCGAAATATATCCATTTTTCATCGCCAGTAACAATCCGATGCAGGAAACTCTTTCTGTTCTGCCGCAAAAGCAAAATTTCGGAAGTGGCTCTTCGATTTTCCATTTGTCTCTCAGTCAACTCATGCGGCACCCACTTTCCTACCTTATGAATTTTTCCCATGGCGTGCAAACGTTTCGAAATACATCACCGAGTCACATTTAATGCCTCGGCAAGTTGATCTTCTTTTTGAGTGTCATCTTCATCCAATAACGCTTGCAAATCGGCGTCCGCAAATGTTTGCAGTCTTCCCGAGCGCTCCTTGTCCGCAGTCTCAAATCGCCACTTCTAACCCGCTTGAACCAATCTTCACACGTTGTTTTTGATGGTATATGTTTGCCGTAGGCCTCCTCAAGTAACCGACGTGCTTCAGCTGCTGTTTTTTTAGGTTGAAGCAGAAAAGCAATGCTTCCCGCAAATGCTGTTTATTTGGCACAAACTTTGACATGTTCAAGGTTAGAAAAAACGTCGTTGTGTTGCGATATTTGTTTATATTACGACTGGGTATTCTCAACAGATGTCCAAGCTATAAAGACACCCAATTTCAGACCTGTATGCCCAGTACATGTGTCGCTAGTGCCATCCATGTGTGAAACACGGCAACTTAGTTGCGCACCTAATGCGCACGGGGGTAGTCCGAAAAGATATGAAACAACTTCAAGTACGTAGGGCAGGGGGGGCAAGAGCTCATCGGAAATGACACTGGGAACAATTCCCGTGCGTAATGCTTTTCACAATATATATGTGGGTGTGTGTCTGTAAACATTCACCGTAAATACGATACACAACAGTGTCTAATGACACATCATGGAGGTGCGAAATTTCGGACAAAGGGGTGTGCAGTATCTCGCCGCGCTACACGCCGTTGGGCACCCTCGGGCGAGCTGTAGCTCCCGAACACTCGAACGTACCGTGCCATATCCGGTCAACGAGGAGCTTTAACTTGTAGTAACAAATTGATGCAATCAAGGACGCCCTAGTATCACGGTGGTTTCGCCCATACCTGTGTACGCGTATAAATAAATACCTTCATATGGTGGCGAGAGCGAAGCGGAGGTGACAGGCAGATCGATCCAGGCTGGAGTTGCAGTTGCATTTGCGTGTTATAGATGTACCTATGTATCCGCCATACGAACCAGTTTAAATAGGCTGGGCACGGTTCACAATCGACAATACGAGAGCTGTCCTGAGTCAACCGCTAACATGACCCTGCGTGACGTTTACCCAGACGTGCCCTTCCGCGATAACGGGACCGCATGAACGCAGCCTCAATGGACTCTGGTCGCGCTACACCAAAGCTCTTGATGTACCTAGTGCGGTCAACATCGTATGATGGAGCACGGGAACAGGGAAGGCGAGAAAAGAGGGTGGGCTGGCGCCCTTACTTTAGGCTGGAATAGTTTGATGGGTGCTTGACGAAGCAACGTGGCCAGTGATGCGAGCTTCATTGGGAGCATGGGAAATTAGCAGCGTTGGGACAGGAATGGAAAAGCGCTCTGTAGGCATGGAAGAGAAGATCTTGGGATAAAGAAAGTGGGCGAAGGTATTTTTAATTCTGAATACATTTTGTGACAAAAAGTCACTACACTGAGAAGAAAAATCATTTATCCAATATCATTGGTGTTATTGAATGAAATTTCGTTGGTTCAATTGTAAAATTGTTGGTGTAAATAATCGAATTTATTAGTCCAAACAAAACGCTATTGACTTTAATAACATGACAAAATTAAAAGTTTATTTTTTATTCAAAAGATATATTATTAGCCGAAAACAATAGATTATTGAAACTATCTACACAAACAAACCCAAACAAATTATATCGTTTTGAATGCATTTTCTGCAACGAACAAAAAAAGCGTTGAAATTCATAACATGAATATTGTTGATTCGAGTACACAAAAAAAATTGAATTTCGCTCGTTTGATTCAGATAAAATTTCTATTGAGTAAATATGTTATTTTATTTTTTTCACCATATCCGCTATCGATTTCCAAGTACATTATTCGTTAAAATATATAATATTTTATTTTGATTGAAAAATATTAAGCGAATGTCTGAATTGATTAAAAAATTATGCGAAAATAAAAATGGTTTCTTGCGCATTTGGTTGAAAAAATTCAACCATATCATGGCCGAGCGTCATCGAAATTACAGGTATGAGGAAACCCGTAGTTCTCGGAGTAACCGCTAGAAGCCGCACGCGCGCTCGTTTCTCGCAAGCGTAGCGCGAACCGAAAATCTACTTAAACGCCGGAGAAACTCTGAAGGCTTCTTGGCCTGTGGTGAAGATCAAAGTAGATGATCATTCTAATGGTCACTTTTTATTTAAGATTTAAATCAAATTGAAAAACTTACGTCTCATGGCATATTCGTTTCGATGTAGTCAAGAAATAATTAATTCTATTGATTATATTTTTGTACGAAATAAAAAATGTTGTAGCAACCGCTTAATTATTCCATCCATACATCTACGGATTGTATATAGAATGATTTCAATACAATATGATTTTATTTAAAGGATAATGTAGATATTCAGAGAACAGAAGAAATTTTCAAATAAAAATAATATGTCATTTTAATCAATCACAATTTCCAATATTTTATAGAATTGTAACAATCTCATATATCGGTGGCACTCCGCGATCAGATATTTATTTGAATCCACCAATAGATTTTTTTTATTCAATTGGTTTTTTTTTCTCAGTGTAGGATCAATGAAATCGTTTGTCCGCAGGTAGCTAAAGGAGTATTGAGATGCAACACTAAAATACTTGAGCATTCCGAGTAAGGTACCTGCGGGTAATAAGGCCTGGCTAAGGGATATTTGAAATAAAATGAAAAATATCCAAGTTAATCGACATATTTTAATGATTATTATTCAAGTTCAGTTTCTATAAAATATAAACGAAAAATGGGAACTTGTACCATAAACGAAAACAAAATTAAACATTTTTAAAAACCTTAATAGTAGGCCTCATTCTACTATGGTAAGATAATAAGGCCTACATAATCAAACTATACGTCATATATTTGGTATTTGAGATCAATAATCCTCTGCAGCTTTGTATGAACTCAAAGTTCCTCTTTGCACTGCTCGGACAGCTGACACCAGATCGTTTTCTGACCACAGCACTCGTTTTGGAGGCATCGGGATCGAGACACTAAAAAAGATGATCAGTTAATTAGTAATAAATATGCGTACTACTTATTTACATTCGTAACTTATTAAAAGTAATTTAAAATACATTATAAAACAAACAAACTTTGCTACAAGAAGTAGGAGGATAATAAGACCTATGGTTAAATTTAGTAGGCCTTAATAACCGTCGACCACGTATGTAAGAAAAACAAAATAAAACATATTTGGACCACGATACGTTTTAAAAATATTTATAACCATCGAAGCTTGAATTAATAAAGATGAAGACTGTGATTTCAGATAGATAAGTGTAATATGACAAAAAATACTTACGATTTATTCGGACCGATTTTTATTATTGGTGCTGCGCGGCCGGGTCTTATGATGGATGATGCAACACTGGCATTCGATGGAAATCCTTCGTTAAAGCACTGCTTTTTGACATATTAAGAGGAGCGTAGGGGTTTCAGCGTGAAAAAAAAAACACTTTTTTGCGAATTTTTTTCATCTATATGGATGGAGTAAATTTATTGAACCCTTTTGTACATTGTTAAGTATCATTTCAAAAACATTCCGTGAAATTTGTACGCGAAAATATCCACAAACAAGCCGGTGCCACGTTTTGCTCGAAACCACTTTTTCAAATACCGTGTTCACTGCAATTTGAAAACTACATGACCGATTTATTTCAAACATGGTACACCCTTTCTACTTATAAAGTACCTCCCCCCAACAGTTAGTTTGAGATTTTTTTTACATTCAGGGGGTATGTGATTTTTTAGATATCGTGCTCACTGCGCGGCTGAACGGTCCCCCATCCGAGTCTTGTCCCAGGATGCCTCTCGCCGGAGTTCGTCGCCAACCGATCATAGTAGATCCCACCACTTCGGTCGAAATGGTGCCTATATTTACGCGTGAATCATACATCCGTTTTCTCTCCTCGGATTATTCATCGCACTTTCTCAGTGAATACAGGCGAAAGAATCGCATTCATTTGTTTCTCTCCACCCGCGGCATTTCCGCTCGTATTTTTGGGATTTTGCAATCTCTGCTGTTATTTGCCACGCGCAGGGGCGCTTCAACGATCTTTGCAGAGGTCGGAGGAGGAAAAAGGAGACATGGGTAATGTCACAGAAAAAACGGTTTGAAGAATCCGAGAATGTCGGAACCGCGCGAGACCCTCAAAGCGTTAAAACAACTGACGGGTACGTACGTGATACAAAGAAGGCTTCAACTGAACGGGACCTCCATGCTCCTCTCTCTCTCTCTCTCTCTCTCTCTCTCTCTCTCCCCCTCTCCCATGTTCGTGTATATGTTGCGCGGAGAGAATCCTGCGATCACTCCCTCAGTTTTTTTTACCGAACGTCCTTTTTTGTCTCTTTCTCTCTCGCTCTCTCACTCGGTTTCTTCTTGTTATTCCTTTTGCATCGTTTCCAAACTTTTTGCCTCTTGTTGCTCGCCTCCCGATGACGAGCCTCGCATGTCCTTCTCCTCGCTGGCGGCTCTGTTCTTCTTGCTTTTTCCTTTTTTTGCATACTCATGTATACACACTTATATATATATATATATATATATATATATATATATATATATATATATATATATATATATATATATATATATATATACTATATATATACAGTCGAACCCCGATACAATGAAGATTTGTCCATTCCCTTCCGCGAGACACCCTACACCTTGATAAAACGACATAATATGCATTATGCTCCAATTCCTAATTGCTTGTAAAACATGCTCTCATTTGAACCGTTCTTTCTTTTAAAAATATCCTTATATTTATAACATTAATATATATTTTGTAAAGAATATTCGAAGGAACATCATCTCGATATAACGAACGTCCCTAGAAATTCTTTATATGGCGATTCGATATATATATATATATATATATATATATACACACCCACACATATACAGGGTCTTATTATGAATGGATAATCCTGCAACTGTCGATACGTCAGATCATATCCTACTATATGCTGGAATTTCAGTTTAGTAAAAGTCGCACGATTTTCGAGATAAAAATCATCTGCTTTTGGTTTTTCGCAAGCGATTTCTGCAATTGATAACTTTTTTTCACCCGGCGTGAAAAAAAGAATACTCTTGCTTATTCGCTTTGTCTAGAAAAGTCTAGATATGCATCTGAATGTATGCATGCATCTTCTACCATGCGTGTTCTACCATCTTGGTTGGCTTTCAGAAAAAAAGCATTCTATTATTATTCTCTTTCCTGTATGTACTTTCTTCGCGATTTTACAAACTTGTGTTGTTCCGATAAGGTGCACTGTGAAGCGAAAAATAAATGACCAACCGAATATTGACGTGCATGCCTTATATTTCGATTAAAAATTGCAAACATAGATTTGAGATCAGTGGCTAAAGTTGAGATGATAAAAAAAAACTCATGCCAGGCTAAATGACTTCCAATTGCTTTTAAAAACTTCCAAGGGAAAAACACCTACACTCGCCAGGAAAAAAACAACTTATGGTACAGGAAAACTCGGGAAAAAATTGTAAAATTGCTTTTTTCCTGAAAAGTTTAAATAATTATACTACATTTTTTTTAAATTAAGAAAACTAAAAAGGAAATTAAGAAAAGTAAAAATCGATATGTAAGATCGTAAATATTAGTTTTATAACGACCTTACTTTCTCACTTACTTCCCTTTCTTAATTTTTCATCTTACTTTCTCAGTTTTCCCTCAAGACGGGATATACATTTACAACGATAAAAAAATCGATTTTTTTTCCTTATAACATAGAACTATATATGTAGAATATTTTCGTAAAGTTTCACAGCGAAATTCGAAAAACTTCAAACGTTCCAGCCCGTCAACGCTGTGCCTTACCGCTCGGATTCGGAGCGAGCGTGAACTTCAAACGCGTTTTTCTCAATATTGCATTATCGAAATTGGCGTGCAGGATTACTCAAAAACTGTTAAGCCGATTGAGTTGAAACTTGGTAGAAATATTGATGATATTCGTACCTTCTACTTGACGAGAATTGTTTTGGAAAAATTGGCAAAAAAATACTTTTTTCATCCCCATTATACAGAAATGTTGATTTCTCATTGTAAATGCGTGCCATTTTCTTAAATTTGCATTATCTTCATTTTAATTACCGTCACATAGAAACTATATATGTTCTAACGGAAAAAATGTGTGAACTTTTTTGCAAATCAAAGTCTACGGGAAGCTAGACTGCACGCCGATTCGCAACTCCCGCGGCGATCTTGCTATAACACTCCGCCGACAGCTCCGTCATTTCGATGATGAATTAATTTACAAAAACTGTTTTGTATACTTAGAAATACTATTAAAGTATACCTAAAGTTTGATAATTGTAGAATAATTATTTCTTAGTTTAAAAAATCCCTCAATATTCCTTATTTTTTTCCTGTCTATATGTATATCCCGCCTTAAGAGCATAACGAAACTGAGGAAGTTCAGTAAGTAAGAAAACTAAGAAACAAACTAAGAAAGCGGAAAAGTAGAAAGAAAAACTTAAAAGAACGCACATGGGGGTGAATCGGATGTATTGATGACATGACTCCCTATTCCTTATAAAAACTTCTAAGAGGAAAGTTCATACACAAAAGAGAGAAAAATCTATGGTACAGAAAACTTCGAGAAAAAAAATGCTTCTTTTTTCTCGGCAACTAAAAGATATCGTAGATCACAGATGGGGGTGATTCGGATAGGTATTGATACGAGGCATCTAGATTTTTCCTTTGGACATCGCTTTTCGGGCCACCCTGTACATATATATATATATGTACGTTTGTATGGATGTGTGCCCAGGACTGTAACTGGATATGGCCCGTGTATAAACTCCGAGGATTCACTCGGCGTAATGGAGTCTCCGTGTTATTTCAAGATGCGGATGCTTTTGCTCGCTCGTCCCATCTTTTCCTCTCGCTGCTTCTACACGCACGACTTCCGAAAGCATCGCAAGAAACCTCAACCGAATTTTACGGGTTTCGGATGAACGAGACGTTGGACGAGGATGATTTCACATTCACGTCGAATATTCGCACTTATTTTGGCCATCAGAGTCATACGCGATCTCTCCATCGACCCTTAAGGGGCTATACCAGTGTGACACTTTAAAAAAATCCATTTTTTTGGCCTTTTTCGACAGTTTATACTTTCAAGAATATCATTATCATTTATGTCATTTATATCAATATCATTTTATCTTGCAAAAATCGATAGTTAAATATTTAAGCGCGTTTTTCTCGAACTGCGATTTTTCAAATTTGCTGACATTGTAACTCAAAGAGCAATTATCCGATTGACTTGAAATTTGAACTGAGTATTCTTGAATATATTTACTCTGCAATGACGTAGGATATTTTTGATTGGACGAAAATTGACGATTTGGCATTGAAAAAAACGGCCATTTTATAGGCAAGAAAACAGACTTTTTTTCACAACTACGCCATTTTGTAGGATTTTGATATTTTTCGAAAATCGTACGTCATTGTACAGGAAATACCTTCCAGTTTAACGACATTTTTTACTTTTTCGGTTTCAGCTACTCAATCGGCCGGAATCATGTCAGCAGTGGAGGAACTTTTTTTTGGCACCTCCGAAGGCAGCGCATAAGTCGCTTGGATCTCAATATTTTTCTATGAAAAAGTTTTGTAATATAGGTCAAATATAGCCAAATGTATTCTTAATTTTCCGAAACATTTAAGGGGTTACCCACACCTGTGATTTTGAAAAAATCGATTTTTTTTTATTGCATTTTTTTGAAGTTTAAGTATCTGAGAATATGTCCTGAAAATTTCAAGTTGATCCGAACACAATTGACTGAGATATGAGCGTTGAAAGAGAAGAATCCGCGTTGAAAGAGCGTTGAAAGAGAAACTTTAAACGCGTTTTTCTCAAAATGGCATTTCTAAAGTCGGTGACTAAGATTACTCGAACACTAATGAACCGATCTTCTTGAAATTTTGCAGGCTTATTTAATACATAAAAATGTAGTCTTTAATCGTTCGATTTTTTTTTCGAAAAAAAAATGGCCGTTTTATAGCCAAAAAACGGCCGTTTTTTTCGTTAAAATCGAATCATTAACTTTGACTGTCCGCCATTTTGTGAAAAATGAATATTTTTTAAAATCCTTCGATTAAAGACTAGTTTATACTTATATTTGACTAAATCCATCCGCATTTTTTTTTCAGATAATCCACTTCGCCGCAATGTTGGTCACCGCAAACCGTGTATATAAAAACATTATTCCATTGACGGCCATTTGCCACTAAACAATGTAATATTTTTCAATAAAAAAATTACTGAAAGTTCTTCAAGATGTGTTCTTCAAGATGGTATATTGATTGATTAAAAAGGTTCTGTAGTTTTCTTTTAAAAAAATCATGAAAAAGGCCTTTTTTGCGCTACAAGTGGGGGTAACGCCTTAATTAAGGACTTTCCTTCCAAAAAAATTCCGAAAATCACCCAAATTTTCAGCGTTCACACTGGTACGGCCCCTTAAAATTTTACTTTATTTTTTATTTTTTTTATTGCAATTTATTTTCCGTGAAAAATGACGCTCGAAGAGGCGTTTTCCCCTTTGCTTTTGATTTTCAACGAGTACCCGTGAGTTCCGCCTCGGTGCTCCGGCGAGACTCTTAATTACAGCGTGGAGAGCCGTCGAAAGGTCCTCGAGGTTTTGAGTACGCACTCGCATAGGTACGTAGCCCGTACGCGCGTACAGGTGAGCGCGTGCTACGATTGAGGAGGGTACACGCGCTTCTTGCAAGAACTTCCGCCGGTCCTTCGGAGATGCAGGTTGTGGCTCGTACAGTCTGATGACATTGCGCGCGTGAACGGTTTTGGTGAAATGTCATTGAGGCGAATTTTTTGGCCCTAATGGAGTAAGTAGTTAGGTTTTTCAAGGATCCGTCAAAATAAAAGTACAGATGTTTCTTAACTTATCTTTATTTGTCATTAAACTTCGGACATTTAGCTTTAAGATAATTTACAAAATTGAAACAAACTCCTGTCAGATCAACCTTAAAATTACTATTTTTCAAAAATCTCGATTGGCTATCTCTCCCGGAGTGTCCAGGTATGATGGTCGTAGGAGTAGAGGCAAGATGGTCAGGTACACAGCATTATGCTCTCGGTTTTCTCTTTGGTTTGATGTTTCGATGCTTGATTTTTTTTTCTTTTTTTTTACATCTAGAATACGCCACGAAATCAGTATAATTTTTGTGTACCCAAAGTTGGCATACTATCCACTGACGCCAGTCTTCGATGAGACGAGTTTCATTATAATTTTCTCCGCAACATTGTTTGTCGTTCTTATATCGTCTTTCTAAGGTCTTCCGAGGTATTTCGTAGGTCCTAGCGGCCGCACGAATCGACAATTTATCATTGTTTACAGCACTAATAGCTGCTTTTAATGATCCGTGAGTCCAGTACCCTCGTAGATCAATTGCTCTTCTCTTCTACTTATTAGGCATCTAAAACAAATGTAGAAAAAATGAATTACTTGAACACATCACAACTAATACTACGGCCATCATGCGCCGACTGTACGTGGCCATCTCTCCTAATCTCCCGGGAAAGATGGCAACATCTAAAATGTAAACAAGTAGAAACAATACATGCGAAATCTTGAGGTTATAACAAAGCACTGTTCGTGAACTATTCAAGAAATACAAAAGTCATCATAACTTTTACAAAATAACATCACCACAATGTAAAATGTGAAACCGTAAAAAAAAATTAGCAGTAGACAGAATAATTAAAAAGGATTTTACTTACTTAACATTTTTTTCGCCAAACTTTTGCTCGTACACTTACACTTGCACACGGCGCGAAGCGAATTAAGCAGTAACTGGTGAAATCTAGTGCGCGGTTCTATGGAACATTTATATTGGCCATCTCTCCCTTATGGCGAGCTCCCCCGGAATTACCCCATTACGGGTTTTAGTGATTGTGTCACGTTCGCGGAGTCAGCTAAACAATTTTTTACAGAATATTGTTACAATCCTAAAGATGATGTTCCCGAATAAATAATAGACAAAATGTAGTTAAAAAAAGTGCAGTTTATTCGTGGATTGAATTCGCAGCGGAGGGCTCGTACGGGTGGAAGAACTAAACGATGAAACACGAGTAGTATGAGTGCATAGGTGGATGAGTACATGTGAGTACATGTGGTTTCGTCACCTAAAAGGGCCGTCCATAAATTACGTAACGCAATTGGGGGTGTTCGGCCGGGCGTTACGGTCTACGTACGTGGGGGGGGGGGTCAAGGTTTGCGTTACGTCACGATTTTAAAACTGCCAGAAATAGCAAAATTTCTGCGTGCTTACATTTTTTATTTAAACCTTGAGCAAACCTTTCTATACGCAATGTCAATTGTGGGGGAAGTAGTTTTCCCATATCCCGGAAGCAAAATTTAAAGGACATTTGTAAAAATTAATTCTTGAAAGTACATGTATCGAGAAATATGTTGGCCACATTTTTATTTACAAGTCCGAAAAATTGACGGAGTTATAATCACTTCAGTGGGAAAAGTTAGCGCGACCGATTAGTGGCCTCAGTTCCTACCGGTGTGGCATCATTTACAATAGATAAAGTACAGGCTCTTATTATTTTGTGAACTATCACGAAAATACAAAACCGTCATATCGCCCGCGACTAGATACTTCAATGTAAGTATCAATATTCTAGAAAAAATCGTAACTTTATATCAAGAAACACGGAACGAAAACTTTGAACGCGTTTTTCTCGAAACTAGTTTTTCAACCTTGTCCGAGAGAATACTTAAAAACTTGTGAACGGATTTTCAATTTTTTTAAAAACCTTTTTGTAATCGCAGTGACTAAGGCTGTACGTATCCGCGTTTTTAACATTTGATAATTAGTATTTTCAGAGACTGCTTGAATACAGAAAAAGGGCCTTGAAAATAGAAAAAAATGTTCAAACTGTCGGCATTATGTAAAAAAAACAAAATATAAAAACGGCTACGCATAACGATAGCTACAGTTGTATCGATATCTATAAATTAGATATCGGTACATTGACTTTCAATTTACAGATAACCTTTCATAAAGATATCGATGGGACAATGAAGAGAATTTTTTTTTTCATCGTCAAATCAAAGCCTATACTTCGGTTCATTTTCAAGATTTTGTCATAAAAATTAGTATAAAACTAGATGAATATATACTTCATAAAATCAGTATAAACCCGATCCATTCATAATTAGTTATGTCTATGAAAAAAATCCCATTTATTGACGCCAAAGCACCCGTTACGTAAGAGAATGGGAGGGGGGGTTCTGGCCGAACGTTACGGTCCCGTTACGTAAGGGAGGGGGGGGGGGGTGTTATAAATTGGGAAATTTTGCGACACGTAATTTATGGACGGCCCCAAAGCTCTAACGATACGAACTGGCATAATGCAATGCAATGGCCCTACGATCCTGGAATTTACATTTTCTATGGATTTGGTAATTAAATTTGAACCTTTAAATTTTAACATTTCAATTTACCTTGAACTTTTAACACTTTAAAATTTAAATTGAATATTAACTTTTAAATTTCAATAGATAAATTATATTTTAACTTTCAAATTTTGAGATTTAAATTGTAACTTCTATGATTTTACATTGAGCTTACATTTTAACTTTTACGTTTCCATTTATTTTGGATTCTTACTTTAAAATTTTACGTTTTTAATTATATTGAATTTGTTGATTTCAAGATTCAAATTGGATCGTTACTTTTAAATAGTAACATTTATATTACGTTTTAATTTATTATTTTGACATTTAAGTTAAATTATAACTTTTGAATTTTAACACTTAAATTGATTTTGGACTTTTATATTTTGACATTTTAATTAAATTTTAACCTTAAAACTTCAACACAAATTCAATTTGCTTTTAATGTTTTATTTAAAAGATTAAATTTTTAACTTTTGAAAATTACTTTCGTTCTCCAAGGAGAGAATGAGAGAGAGAGAGAGAGAGAAAGAGAGAGAGAGAGAGAGAGAGAGAGAGAGAGAGAGAGAGAGAGAGAGAGAGAATAGAAGAGTAGTTTTTGTTGTCCTTCCACCCACCCTTTTCTATTGCCACAGATATAAAAATTCTGTCGATAAATTGCCTCTATTAATTTCCCTTCTCTTCCCGTATCCTCGCCTGTGTCTCTTCGGCGACACGACAATCGTAAATACCCAGCGAGGATCGATTAAACGTGAAAACTCGAAGAATCACTCAACCCGCGTTTCAATCTTGGTCCTTGAACGTTTCGGACAAGAGTATATAATTTATAGACGGAATGTTTGGGTTTGTCGACTGCGGGGAATTTAACGGGATCATTATTCGTCTTCGAGTTGGCGGGGGATGGATTTTATTACTTTTATTGCGAGGAGTGCGTTCCTAGGACTGTGTAACATGACTCGCGACAATATTATACCCGTCGATTTTTACTATGAACACTTATGAACGGCAGTGAAATGAACTCTTTCCTGGGACATAATCCTCGATGAGACTCGCGTGTGAAGTGAAATATCTGGAATTGCTCGGAAATGAAGAACCATCAGAGAGAATGGGGAGGGAGAGAGAGAGAGAGAGAGAGAGAGAGGGTGGCTTTTTGAAATGGGGGTCTCCATCTTGGCTCTGAAATTATTTCGGGAACATAGAGTTTTTCTCTCTCTCTCTCACTCCGCCCCGGCTGCGTTTCTCATCGGAAGTTTTACGACGTACGACAGAGCTCTTCCGTATGCCCATACGGACGAGATGATTTCGACAGCATTCGTCAGAGGCAAGACATCACAGGAGGGCACGATCCCATTCAATCCCCGTCTCCATCCTCCAAGGGACATTCCGGGCTCGATCGTCAGATCCGTTTTTTGTTTTCGAAATAAACGAAAAAAAAATTCTGCACTGTACAAAAATATTTCAAATCTGACCCACTGTTCTGTCGACCTTCAAAATGATTTTTGATCCTTGGAGGCTGCGCGTCGTCTGCCTCGGGAGACTATTTCATATTTCCCGCTCTTCGCGTATAATAAAATATACGGAGCCGCTGCGAGGACTTCCTCGTCAAATCTTGCAAAGCCTTTACGAGTAAGCCAGAACCGGAGAAACCACGTGTTTGAGGAGAAATCTTCCAATCGGAATGAAAATGGCGAGCAATGTCCAAGTTTCTAATTTGCACGATTTTCTGTCACTGTCAAATGCACTACGACAGAATATTATGATGTCCGTCCACTCCGCGTGTATTTGTCGATAAGCTCGCCGAGGCGTGCACTTCTCGGGAGAAAATCGGAGAGATCGTGTTGGGTCGAGAGGAGAGACTGCATACACGGGTGAGAGCGATCAATCATGCTCGAGATGGGCGAAGAAGAGTCTTCGTACAAATGCATCGAATCGACGGAGAAACGTCTCGGGGATAAATGTTTGAGAAGCGAAGTTATACGTCTCTCCCCCTCTCTCTTTCGCTCTTGTATGACTATGTATGTACATTGTACAAACTGCGTATACGATTTCTCGTCGCATATCGAGGGTAAAACGAGCTTCATGCCGAACACTCGATTCCTCGCGACGAAGTCGAGCCGAAGTGATCGATGTATTTTTGGATTCGACTCGCAACCAAGCAATATATATATATATATATATATATATATATATATATATATATATATATATATATATATATATATATTCCGGATGTAAGGACGAAATCAAACGAGCGTGCGACACGAATTATTCGCACGATACACGTGTAGGTACTTACATATAAATATGGATATATGAAAGGGTTCATACCGGGACCATTCCAAACTTCTACGGTACGTCACATGCAGGCACAGTTCTGATATTTTGTAAAAATACAAAGGTTCTGATCGGTGCTGATCCCGACTGTTTGAATTTTGAACATGGTGATAACTTCGGTTCAAAAAGAAATGAGGACTTTATCGATAAAGGCTTAAAGGTGTTTGGGAGGATGGCTGAAAACGTAACAAACTTGCACGGAAATGTACATTTGGATAAGATTAAGGATATAGGTGAGCATTGTGTATGTGATGTTGGGTATTAAAAGGATTTATATGTCGATAATTACTAGAGGACAATCAATTGTTTGCATGCAGAATTTGAATCTGTATATGAAAGTTGTATGGACTGAAAAATGAAGACCTTTCGTCTTTCCTCGCCTTCCCTCGTGTTTCGCCTTGCCTTCCCTTGCGATTCCTCGCTGTGCCTCGCCTCCTCTCGCCTTCACTCGGCATCACTCGCCCTCTCTTGTCCATCCTCGCCTGCCTTCACCTTCTTTCGCCATCTCTCGCTTCCTCTCGCCTTCCGTCGTGTTTCGTCGACTTCCCTTGCGATGCCTCGCCATCCCTCGCCATGACTTCCCCCCTCTCGTCATCACGCGCCTCCTCTCGCCAGCCCCCGCCCCCTCTCGCCTTCCCTCGCTTCCACTCGCCAGCCCCCGTCTCCTCTCGCCTTTCCTCGTGTCGCCTCGATTTCGCTTGCGATCCCTCGCCATGACTTTCCTCCTCTCGTCATCACTCGCCATCCCTCGCCCTCTCTTGTCCATCCTCGCCATCACTTTCCTCCTCTCACCAGCACTCTCCTCCTCGCGCCATCACTCGTGTTTCCTCGACTCCTCCCGCCAGCACTCGCCTCCTCTCGTCATCACTCGCCATCACTCGCCATCCCTCACCCTCTCTTGTCCATCCTCGCCATAACTTTCTTCCTCTCACCAGCACTCTCCTCCTCGCGCCATCACTCGTGTTTCCTCGACTCCTCCCGCCAGCACTCGCCTCCTCTCGCCCTCTCTTGTCCACTCTCGTCTGCCCTCACCTTCTCTCACCATCCCTTGCCTCCTCTCGCCTTCCCTTGTGTTGTCTCGCCTTCCATTGCGATCCCTCGCCTCCTCTCACCAGCACTCCGCTCGTCATCACTCGCCAATCCTTGTCCTCGCTCGTCCACTCTCGCCTTCCCTCACCTTCTTTCGACATCCCTTGCTTCCTCTCGCCTGCCCTCGTGTTTCCTCGCCTTCCCTTGCGATCCCTCGCCATCCCTCGCCTCCTCTCGTCGTCCCTCGGTCTCTCTCGTCCGCCCTCACCTTTCCTCGCTCTCCTTCACCGTCTCGCGCCAGCACTCGCCTCCTCTTGTCATCGCTCGCCCTCTCTTGTCCACCCTCGCCTTGCCTCGCCCTCTCTCGTCCACCCTCGCCCTCCCTCGCCATTCCCCGCTATCCCTCGCCCCCCCTTTCCAGCCAAAGGATTTTTCGATATTCGAAGTGGTTCACAAGTTACGGCCCTGGAGCGGAGCAGGTATGAGCTTCTCGGCGAGGCTGAGCAATTCAAACACAATAAACCGCCTCTTTCTGAAGCAGTTCAAAAAGTTATAAAGCCAATTTATGAGGATTTATCCAAAGAAGAATTGTTAAGCAGATGCCTGGGAGCGGAAACTCAAAATAATAACGAGTCGCTCAATTCGTTAATCTGGACTTTTGCTCCGAAGCACCTCCATTCTGGGCCATAAGTGGTTGAAATCGCCACGTTTCTCGCTGTCATAATCTTCAACGAAGGATTCAAATCTATCCTGAAGACCTTGGAAACCATGGGAGTGAAAATCGGCCCACAAGCTAAAGGATATGTTCAACAGCGTGATAGCTCTCGGATCGACCGTTCAGAAAGGCGCACGAGTGATGTTGTAAAACAGGCCCGAATCGCGAAAAGGGAAGACGGAGCAGCTCCGCGTGACTTCCAAGAAGAAGAGGAAGGTCTATTGTATGGTCCAGGCATAGCAGATTGACGGTGAGATGAAATTTTTAGTATAAATCACATGCGCGAACTTTCAAACGCCTTTTTCTCGAAACACCATTTTTCGAAACGGTGACCACGATATTTCAGAAACTACGGCACCGACCTTGTTCAAATTTATACAGCATCTTTAATATGTTATGAGCCAGCGATTGAACTAGGATTATCACGATTGCTTCGATAGTTTTTTTTGTACGAGCGAAAAACTTAAGAAAAAATGAGTAAAAAATAGAATGTAATTTTCAAAAGTGTATAAAAAAGTCAATTTTTGTAATGTAGAATTCAATCTAGTTCAATCGCTAGTCTTAAATATGAAGATCAAAATGCCGTTTGGTTTTTTGATTTCAGATAAGCAGAACAGCCGTAATCTTGGTCACCGTCAAGCACCTCTTTTACTTGATGTCTTCCTGTCGGCCACTATCACCTTTATTCTATTATATATTTTCACTTCAAAAAATTTGTAAAGCTTATATAAATGTTAATAAAGATTATGCAAAAACAATGAGATTGATTATTTCGATGCTTTGCCCGTAAAAAATTATTGAATAAGCCGTAAAAAAAACAGCCGAGAAACTAGAGGACCGCGTTAAAAACGGACGAAACTCCCCACGGGACTAAATATCTAAATTCGGTCGGAAGCAAGCAAAGGGAATTTTGAGCGGAGTTCGCATATTGCGCTACAATTTAATCTACAAAGTAGGGGAGTATAAAAAGGGAGCCTTTGTAAAAATCCGACAGGGTTTATCTGGGAATAAAATTATTACTACATAAAGATGTGTGTGCGTATGTGTGTATCCACATGTGAAATATTATTATTATTATTTATCGATTTATTAAATTATTTTATTTCATTGCACCATCTGTTTATTTTATGTATACCAATTATTCTCGAAATTGGAAAATAATTGTACCAAATTATTCTAAATGATTTCGATAAGAATCTATATATATAAATGTATAAATACACTCGCACGCATATTATATATATATATGGATCGTCTATTACGCACTGGCGCCGCCGGGGATCGCGGACTAACAAGGCGACTGGCATTAATCTCGAAGATTACGACGATCGCGCGGTGATCTGGTCTCACACGGCAGAAATCTCCGAGTTCCATCTAACCGGATCGCCTCCTCGTTAATTACACTCCAGGCTGTACCGTCGCGCAGGCAAACTTTCCGTGATCGGTTTGCGGCTAATCGTCGCGGCATCCGAGACACCTTGCACCGCGAGAAACCCGCGGAAGGATCTTAACACGTATCGCGGGAATGCTCGGGACACGTTCTCAGAGCATGCCAGCTGTGCAGGGCGAGATTCATTAGTGCGGTGTGTGTGTATACGCATGTATACGGAGTTTATACGGGAATGACAAAATAGTTTGGAGAAAAAAATGAGTTCGCATTCGACCTTTTATTTTTCAAAATTTTCGAGGTTTTATGAATTTTTTAAAATTTATTCCGAGGTTTTATGAAAAAATAATTCGTGTACCTTTCGAGAGTTTATGTTTTTTTATACCCTTCGAGATTTATAAATTTTATTTTCATAGACCTTTCGAGGTTTTATGATTTTTTTCGTATACCTTTCGAGATGTCATGCATTTTTTCACATACTGTTTGAGGTTTTATGCGAAAATTAAGAAGGCAAAATAGACGCTTATAGTTAAATAATAATTACTCGAATTTTAGATTATTATGACGTTTTATTTGCTTCTGTAAATTGTAAAACAGATGTAAAAAAGTTGAGGTATGTAAATCTAATAAAATTTAATGGGAATGAAAGAGACTTTCCTGGTCACTTTAACGAGGAGATAACTTTCAATTTGTCGAAATTAAATCTCTTATTCCGATCAACGTAAATCTTCGGTCTAATAGCATACGGTAGATTCAAGCTCGATAAAATTTTATTGGAATCTAGGTAATCGTTTCTCTCATTCGTCTTAACGATTTGTTGTGCACTTTGGAATACAAAACGAAGATCAATGTTTTTCTTATTCGGTGTTAATTTAAAATTCAGACAGAGCACAGTTTATTATATTTTGTATCGTATGACGGGATACTGTTTTGATATATTTATCCATTTATTAAAAACAAATATTGAAGTTATTTTCTTCTCGAAAATCGAACATTTTTTCGACAGCTTGCACATTTTTGTAATTTTCACAATTTCAAGAAACTATCTAGTCATGCGAAAGTTTTATTATTATGCTATAAGTCTGTATTTTTTTTTAAATTTCAGATGACCCTAGTTGGCAGAACCATCTACACCGATCGGCAATCCAGCAACGGCAGCAATTCGTTGAAATATTAATAACTCAATTGTTTATCAATATTTTTCAATTAAAAAAAAACTCAAATTTGGCAAGACTATTTATTAATTATGTGTAAAATTCCGACCTCGTCATCTCGAAACTCTTATCAGAAAAAAATATTGTAAATCGATCTGCTTTTTGGACCCCAAGCTTATGGGAGGACACCACTGGGATGGGCCGAAAAGAAGTCGTTTTTTCCGATTTTTTTGTCCACTAGATTATTTATTTGGGATTAGTAAAAAGTCTATGTAATTAAACATATATTGAACGTATTTCGTGTAATTTTTTATTTTTTAGCATTGAATATATTCAAAGTTATTGAAGTATGTTGGAGCCTCTGTATGAAAAATGTGGTCCAACGGCCGGATTGATAACTTGACAATGGTCGGTCTGAAGAAAAAAATGTTGATAATCTGTATAAATGTAGTTCTGATTAAACGTAGGTGTTTTTCGAAAAAAAATGTACAGAATTACAAAAGTTCAAAAAAATGTAATTTTGGAGAAATGTTTACTTATATTGGGGGGTTTAAGGGGGTAGATTTAAGCGAGGAAAACATGGCTAATTTTTATGATTTTTTTTAAAGGAAAGATTTCTTCCCCATTTTTGAGACTTAGGGTATGTTTTATTATGACTTTTGGCTGTTACGTGGTATTTTCCATTAATCTTTAAAAATGGCAGACGTACGGCATGGTTTTCTAACGGGTTGCGGGACGGCCTGACACGTAACGTCGGCGAGATTGAACTGAAAAAAAACGAACGAAGGTTTTTCTTTCATTAACACTCATACGCAGAATATGAACCAAGAAAAAGTGAAAAATGTCGAAAAATTCATACAATGGTACGCTTCGAAACAAAAAGATTGAATTCTTCAAAAAAATGGCTACATTATGCAATAAAAAAAACTTTCTTTTTCAATTTTCAAAAATATTTAGGGTCACGTTTTAGACAATAAGGTTACAAAGATTGATACCAAATTTCGTCAAAATCGGTCGATTAGTTTTTGAGTTATAGGTCACGCCAGTTTTGAAAATGCAGTGTAGAACAACGTGCCATACCTCGTGTAGAAACATTTAAAAAATACCATGTAACAGCCAAAGTAGCAGTAAACATATCCTAAGTCTTAAAAATGGTGAAGAAATATTTCCGTTTGAAAAAAATCATGAAAATTAGCACATTTTCCCCCCCTAAAGGTAACTTTAGGCCCCCCTTAAAAAGTACTTAATATCAAAAAATAAAATAAAACGGTTACGTACAACAATAGCTACTGCAGTTACGGAATTAAAAAAAAATTAATCCAAAATCAGACAATTATAGCTACAGTTATGATTCCGGCCAGATTGAGAGAAGTAATTTCGAGAACAACAAGACTGCAAGTTTTAGTAAACCTAAATCGTGCGCTACCTGCTCTCACTAAATCGTCTGTAACTTAGTCAACTTTCAATATATTAACACAATTTTTATTCCACATATTTTTGAATACGTATACTTTGAGAAAATATTTGTTTTGAATCGATATTTTTTGCACTTCACAATGGTCTCTTATTGTTAAGCAAACTCGTCAATCTTCTAAATCTCCTGGCAAACACGCTTTCGAAGTTGGCTCATTTGAACGCGGATGAGCCAACGCTCCAATTATGCGAAAAATAAATCGCTGACATCCCTCGATGTAAGATTTAGTCAGGCCACATAATTTGTTGCAGTCCACCCTAAAAAAAAATTCATCCCAAAAGGCTACAACCGCTTGTCCCAATGGAAACTTTAGAACCACCGTACTCCCGCGCATTTTCACGAATGCGTCAGAACTAGCTCACACTCGCTTGTAGTGCACACGGTTAACAATAAACAAGCGCAATGACCCAATGATCGTTGGTCGGGAGGTGCGAGAGAATTTGATCGTGTTAATGGCACGCTCGTCGCAAATTGGGCCACTGTCACTAACTAGGCCACTCACGGTGGACGCGATATTCGATGCGGAGCTGCGCCAAAGGGCACCCCCATCAGGGGCGGTGCTTTACAGGAAAAGACACATACATCCATGCATGTCTGGACCAAATTATATATACAGGGTGTCCTGTTATGAATGGATAAGCCTGCAACTATCGATAAGTCAGATCATGTTCTAATACATGCTGGAATTTAAGTATGTTAAAAGTTCCACAGTTTTCGAAATTTTGGAATTTATGTTAATAAAAAAAAATCACCTTTTTTTGTTTTTTGCATGCCGTTTCTACAAATAATTTGAATTGACAATAACTAAGCAACTTTATAAAGTTATTGGCACGATATGCAAGTACATTTTTTTACACCGTAGGCTATGAAAGTCAGATGTTCAAATTCGATTGTATGAAAATGAGACACCCTGTATACAGGGTGTCTCAGAACTGAGTGCGTTCCGTGGAATGAGGGGTTGGGGGTGAAATTCTGAGTCGATTGATATAAGCATGTGTGGGTCTCAGATCAACCCCTGAATTGTTATTCATTTTTAAAGGCGG
This sequence comes from Ophion ellenae, assembly GCA_963210295.1. Lineage (NCBI taxonomy): Eukaryota > Metazoa > Arthropoda > Insecta > Hymenoptera > Ichneumonidae > Ophion > Ophion ellenae. The sequence continues at coordinate 9,699,503 of OY723387.1, read as the reverse complement.
GCCAATCAGTTGTGCCCGGTGAACCGGCGGATCGCTCACCGACGTACGCCGGCTCATAGGGCGCACCTGATTGGCTCGCCTTTAAAAATGAATAACAATTCAGGGGTTCATCTGAGACCCACACATGCTTATATCAATCGACTCGGAATTTCACCCCCAACACAATGTCAGGGAATCCATTTAGTTCTGGGACACTCTGTATATAGATCTAAACTCGGAATCTACTATACTAGTAATAACCGTGTTCCCTGCAACGACCGTGAATTCGTGGATGCGCCAAATGAGGCAAATTTTCGACGGTGCGAGGGCTCAGAGGGGGTGGAAAGAGGAGGAGGCTCGTGGTGAGACACCATGCGGGTTTTCATTCCTCGCCTCCCTTTACAATGGCGATACCAGTGTCCGCTTTAGTGTCCCATGGGAGTTAGCACGACCGTCAGACTCGCCTGGTACTACGAAATAATGAGGGAGGAAAACGGTCAGAGGGATGGAGATCTCCCGCAGGCGAGTGCCAGCAAGCAGAGCGCGGAACAAGTGTCACACTCTCCGACATATATTTACACGTAGAAGCGAATATGTGCACAGGCCTGTTGGCATCTACATCCTCGTATCGGTCTACATAATACACCATAATGTCGATTTTATACCAAATTTAACCTGGTAGGCGAAAACAAGAGTGGAGCGAGAATGGAACGATCTGTAAAAAATTTACGAGGCGCGTGTGTAATGGAAATGTACTCCAAAGTACACTTCGCTCGAGACGTACAGAAGTACATACATACATAGGAAAATCGGATTTTAAGGGGCTCGGTTGAAAAAAATAGCCAAATTTCGAAAAAAAATCTGGAAAGCGGTTGATGAAAAAAAACGGATTTTTTTAACACAAAGGTACATATATTGAGAGCCTTTGAAAAAAATCACCAAAAAATACATAAAAACAATAAAAACATGACCGCCCGCAGATGATGACATTTTTTCGCATCTTTTGGCAATGGGCTCTCGCCAGCTTAAACCGCCCATCTGAAATGTAAAAACCGACCCGGTTATTCATGTTAATAGTAAATGCGAGTCGTTGACGATCGTCGATTTTTTAAATAATTTTTTTTTAACAATGTGGCGACGCTTTGCAACCGGAGCATACAAAATCTATGAGAAAAGTCTTCATTTTTACGTAACTATGAAATAATGAAGATCGATTTGAAAAAGAGTAAGATCGTCAACGACCTTTAAGGGGTTATACCAGTGACACTTTAAAAAAATCGATTTTAGTTGCCTTTGTCGACAGCTTATACTTTCAAGAATACCTTGTAAAAATGTCAAGGCCGTATCCCTATCATTTTATCTTGCAAAAATCGATAGTTAAATCTTTAAATGCGTTTTTTCTCGAAATTAGATTTTTCAAATTTGCTGACATTGTAACTCAAAGAGCAATTATCCTATTGACTTGAAATTTTAACTGAGTCCTCTCGAATATATTTACTCTACAATGACGAAGGATATTTTTGATTGGATGAAATTGACGATTTGGCATTGAAAAAAGACCATTTTATAGGCAAAAAAACAGACGTTTTTCACAACTACGCCACTTTGGTAGATTTTGATATTTTGCGAAAATCCCACGTCATGGTACAGGAAATACCTTCCAGTTTTATGACATTTTTTTCCTTTTTCGGTTTTAGCTACTCAATCGGCCAGAATCATGTCAGCAGTGGAGGAATATTCTTTGCGCCTCCGAAGGCAGCGCATATGTCGCTTGGATATCAATATTTTTCTATGAAAAAATTACGTAATATAGGCCAAATATAGCCAAATATATTTTTAATTTTTCGAAACATTTAATTGAGTACTTTTCTTCCAAAAAATTCCCGAAAATCACCAAATTTTCAGCGTTCACACTGGTATAGCGCCTTAAATGTTTCTCTTCGTATCTTTTGTAAATTTGGAAATAATACATCGAGCGGTTCTCGAGATATCGTGTCCACCGACTTTGGAGACAGTGTTCCAAAACAACGCGTTTAAAGTTTAAAGTATGGCTGACTGTTAGAAACTGTAGCTTCTTCATTTTTAGGAACATTTCAATGCAATTTTCAGGGAATATAGCTAAGAAGTGATACTATCGAATAAAAATATTTTTGGAAAATGCAATTTTGTGACCCGTATAGGTAGATGTAGCCCGTTGAAGACATTAGACTTCGAAGACATGTTAGATTAAAATTTAGTAAAAAATAGACAATGTTAAAAATACTTTGCACTCTTTGATTTTAATGAAAGAGTTTTGAATATGTTTATTTTGCTTTATCTATCAGTTAAAAATGAAATACAAGAATCCCCAATAATTATTTGGGACACTTATTTAAGGCGTTACCCCCACTTGTAGCGCAAAAAGGCCTATTTCATGAATTTTTTTAAAGAAAACTACAAAACATTTTTATTCTATCAGTATACCATCTTAAAGAACACATCTTGAAGAACTTTTAGTAATTTTTTTATTGAAAAATATTATATTGTTTAGTGGCAAATGGCCGTCAATGAAATAATGTTTTTATATACACGGTTTGCGGTGATCAACATTGCGGCGAAGTGGATCATCTGAAAAAAAAATGCGGATAGATTTAGTCAAATATAAGTATAAACTAGTCTTTAATCGAAGGATTTTAAAAAATATTCATTTTTCACAAAATGGCGGACAGTCAAAGTTAATGGTTCGATTTTAACGAAAAAAAAAACGGCCGTTTTTTGGCTATAAAACGGCCATTTTTTTTTCGAAAAAAAAAAATCGAACGATTAAAGACTACATTTTTATGTATTAAATAAGCCTGCAAAATTTCAAGAAGATCGGTTCATTAGTGTTCGAGTAATCTTGGTCACCGACTTCAGAAATGCCATTTTGAGAAAAGCGCGTTTAAAGTTTCTCTTTCAACGCTCTTTCAACGCGGATTCTTCTCTTTCAACGCTCATATCTCAGTCAATTTTGTTCGGATCGACTTGAAATTTTCAGGACATATTCTCAGATACTTATACTTCAAAAAAATGCAATAAAAAAAATCGATTTTTTCAAAATCGCAAGTGGGGTTAACCCCTTAAAGATCTACGAAATAAATCTGCGAAAAAAGATGTTTTACAGTCACATGAATGAGAATGTGAAAATGTAAAGAAGAAATTTCGTTGTATTCCAACGATGCAAGTTTCAAGGACTGACCTCATAGTAGCCTCGTGCCCACTACTCAACGTTACATATACTCCAATGCCTATTTAAGGAGGTACACTAGCTTCAGCAAAATGGTGATAGATCAATAAAAATTGGTGAATATATTCTTTAGTATTATTCATGTAGATACAAATTTTTTCAGATTTTTTGGTTGTGCCGTTTTCTTACAAATAATTCACAAGCGTTTATTCTTATACCCGGAATATATACCTATATCTATAAAAACGCTATGCTTATACACGTGAATTTCAATGTTCAATTACTCGATAACGGCGCAATGAAAAAATCTGAAAAAAATTGTATTGACATATATAATACTAAAGAATATATTCACCCAATTTTATTGATCTATCACCATTTTGAAATTTTACCATGGTTTAGCATGGCAACATTGTATGAAGCTGGTGTACCTCCTTAACCAGTTTCAGACAAATGTAAGCATATTTACACGATGGACGTTTTAGGGATACTGCTCGAAAGTCACGATTGTTTTATAGAAAATTAAAGCACTGTTCTAAAAAAAAATTAGCTATTTACTAATAGCTACTACCTACTACTAAATAGCTACTAGCTACTAGTTAATAGCTCACAATGTGACCACGCCCTTAGACTACTATAAGCCTTTTTTCATCATCTGAACTTTGATGACTGATCCTCTCAAACTTGTTTTATTAAATGTTTGATTAAAATCTAAGGCATTCCCGTTGGTGTTCAGTTGATCAATTATTTTTTGCTCAACAGTTCACTTTATAACGATAACACGAGTAAAAAAAATGCGAGGAACGTACGTACACAAAAGACAAAATTTAAAAAATACCTTTTTTCCTGAAAAACTAAAAAACGATCGTAGACATACACAGGCGAGATTCGAATAGGCATTGAGACGAGGCATCTAGATATTCCTTTCGGATGTCACTTTTCGGCCACCCTGTGTATGTATAAAGCGTATGCCGTAGTCGGACAGTTCACACAATCGTACAAACGATCGTCGCGTGCGAACCGTCTGGTAGTCCGGACGCATCTTGTTACACCGTACCTCGAGCGTATGCAACGTGGAGTTACTCTACGTGTGAGTCTCGAGAGACTACGTCGGATGCTGCAAGGAGCCAAGATCTGCGATGTTCTCTGCTCTCCGTCTCGATCCCTCTTTCTGCCTCACATCTTGTTTCCTCTCACCCGGGTATTGTGCAGATCGCCGTAGACGGAAAGAACATAACCCTCGTCACTTTGCGTGTTTTATCCCGTGAGTTAAAATCATTCATTTGCCAATAATCGATATATACAGGGTGTCTCAGCCAGAGGCAAGGTTATATCTGAAGAAGTGCGGATGACAATTAAAAAAATGTCTCAATAAAAGTTATCTTATAATATATGATAATATTATATGAAAAAATAATGATATCTTTATTACATTATAACATATACGGGTAAATATAAAATATGTCCCCATTAATGAAATAATGCAAGCGAATAAATGAATAAATGATTAAAATAAGATGAAGAACAGATAAACTTCAATTTAAAATAAGATTATTCTCAGCCCACTCTCAAACTTTGATGAAAATACTTGTTTTGAGTACTAGGCTATGTGAAAAAAAAAAATCAGAATTTTGAACCTGGTCAAAATTCATTTTCACCCAAAAGTTATGGAAAAAAAGTTGGTAATTATTCGGAAAATGACCCCCACCCCCACCCCCCTCTAGGGTGGGGGGATTTATAGATGTTGACCCCCTGAATACGATGGTGAAGAGAAATCGCGGCGGTCACCCCCCCCCCCCCCCCCATCGAAAGTTATGGGGTTTTAAAGTTTGAAAAAATGCGTCGCGGAATAGCGGACTCGAAGACCGGGGAGGGGTCCAGGGGGCCGAAACCCCCCTGGCGGGGTCAAGGGGCAGAGCCCCGTGTGGGGGTGGAGGAGGTGAAGCCCCCCCCCCCCCCACATATCAAAGCGATAATAATTTACATGTGCTTACCGCGGTTCGCGTACCTGTAATACATTCGTAGAAACCGAAATACCAATCACAACAACAACACACACACATAAATCCAAACAAACCCACACAGACACCATTTTGGCCGATTTCCAGTCTCGTCTTTGAAATGATACATTTTGACAAACGTTCAATGAGGTCAGGGGGGCGGGGTGGGAGAGGGAAGTGACCGCGCCGTTTTTCTTCGGCATCGTGCTCAGGAGAGCTTTTTTGACAAATGCCCCCACTTCCAGAATGCATTTGTGTGTGTAAGTGGGTGTGTGTTATTTTTATTCATTTCAAATCTAGTTTTTTCAGCATTAGTGGGGCTTCGCCCCTTCCGCCCCCACAAAGGGGCTCTGCCCCTTGACCCCGCCAGGGTGGTTTCACCCCCCCTCGACCCCCCTCTGGCCCCCCCCCCGGTTTTCGGGTCCGCTATTCTGTGACGCATTTTGTCAAACTTCAAAACCCCATAAATTTGTATCGGGGGGGGGGGGGGGGGTGACCGCCGCGATTTTTCTTCACCATCGTATTCAGGGGGTCAACATCTATTAGCGCCCCCACCTCCCACCGCCCGCCGGGGTGGGTGTCATTTTCCGAATAATTACCAAAAAGTTATTTTATAGAGTAAAGCAAGTTTGGAAAAAACCTGAAAAATAACCTCTTTTTTGGACAAAAATATGCCCGAAAAAAATTGGTCAACTGAATCCGAGGGGGTCAGGCCGATGACAACGTGAGTTGCCCTGGAATGCCCCATGTATACACACACACGGACACACTTACACTTGGGTTTGTTCCGGTTATCGAACAAACGCAAACAAATCTAAATAAACTCACATACACACGCACACTTACACTAGGAATGGTAAAGACTTCCCTAGTGTAGTGTTCATCATTTTCAGGTTAAAATACCATTTCTTACTATTCTAGCGCTAAAATAGTAAAAACCGGTATTCCAGCCTGAAAATTGTGAAGGTTATCAAAAAACTTTTTCTAGAAAAGTTGTTAGTTTTGGCGTGACAAATTTTTTGGTGGAAAGAAAAATTCATGATCCCATTTAAAAAGAACATGTAGACCATGTTAACGTCGCCATTTAGAATTACGGGCCGAAAATGCGTTTGCGGACAATTCTTCGAAGATAATTGCCCGAATGACAATTTCTCTAATACAGTTTGCCGAAATAATTATTCCCCGAACACAGTTTCGCAAACGGACAATTTCTCGTACACAGATTGCCGAATGAATAATTTCTCGAATATAACAGACAATTTCCGCGAGTTTCCCGAGTGGACAATTTTCCGAATAGACAATTTCCCGATTTCGTATGTTTAGGATCGCTTGAGTTTGTTTGGGATGTTCATTCGGGAAATTGTTCATTCGAGAAATTATCCATTTGGGGAAGTGTCTATTCGGGGTATTGTATTCGAGAAATCGTTCATCTTGGAAATTGTTTGGGTTCGTGTGGGTTGTTCTTTCGCGAAATTGTCCATTCGGACAATTGTTATCGATAAATTGTCATTTACGAAAATGGTTTTTCGAGAAACGTCCGCGAGACCCAGGAAAGATTTTCTTTTCGAGTGTCCGCCTTTGAACCCTAAAAGTCTTATTACACTCAATACTTGATCGGAGCAGTATTTTCGAGATATACAGGTCTAAGATAAAAATGGGTCACTATATATATATATATATATATATATATATATATATATATATATATATATATATATATACAGGGTTTATTTGGGACATTTTTGTCGTATAAGGCTTATTTTTCTAGATATTTAGCAGTCTCAAGATAAAAAAAATCACCCTGTATATATATATATATACAGGGTGATTTTTTTATCTTGAGACTGCTAAATATCTAGAAAAATAAATAAAAATAAATAAAAATATTTAGAAAAGATCTAAATATCTAGAAAAATTAATAAAAAAATCACCCTGTATATATATATATATATATATATATATATATACAGGGTGATTTTTTAATCTTGAGACTGCTAAATATCTAGAAAAATAAGCCTTATACGACAAAAATGTCCCAAATAAACCTTCAATAGTTTCCAAGAGGCAATTCAATCCCGAAGAAATGAACCGCCTGCCGCCCCTCCTGGGGTTGGGGCGGGGGGGATCTTTGAAATCTTGAATGGGAACCCCTACTTTTCATTACAGATTCAGATTATACATAAAAAAACACGTAACTTCGGTCTGAACTTTTTTTTAAAACTCGGTATAGATGGCGCTGGATTGGTAGAGGCGGAACGATACATTGGCCTGCCAGGTCGCCAGACCTTACGTCGTTTTATTTTTAATTTTTTTATTAATTATTTAATTTATTAATTTATTAATTTTTTTTTTTTCGTTGGGTCTCTTAAAAACTGAAGTTTATCAACAAGTGCCAACAACTCGTGAAAACATGATTGAACGAATCAGAAATGCTTGCGCAAACATTAAAGCGAACAAACTTTTGAGTTGTGTACAATCATTCGAAGTACGGATCGATAAATGCATCGAAGTTGAAGGTCATCAGTTTGAACACTCATTGAATTAAATGGTGAGAGGCAAGGGGACTCACGATAATCAAACACCCCGAATGTGAGAGACAAGGGGACTCGTAATAATCGAGCACCGCAAAGGGATTAAATTTCCGTCAGGTCCACGTCCTTAATCCTGAGTGAAGCTAAGAACAGATACAAAATTACAGTAGATATTTACGATAATTAAAAAAACATGCTTCCGACAAAAGTTACTTTTCTTCGACGTAGCTCCATTATGCAATAAAACATAGGGGATTTCCCTTGAAGAAAAGGAAGGTTGCCCAATCTTCACCGCGTGCAGCGCCATCTATCCCGAATTTGAAAAAAAAAGATCACACAAAAGTTACGTATTTTTTTATGTATAATTCGAATCTGTAATGAAAAGTAGGGGTTCCTATTTAAGATTTCAAAGTTCCCCCCCGCCCCACCCCCAGGGGGGCTGGCAGGCGGTTAATTTCTGTAGGATTAAATTGCCCCTTGGAAACTATTGAAGGTTTATTTGGAACATTTTTGCCGTATAAGGCTTATTTTTGGAGATATTTAGCAGTCTCAAGATAAAAAAATCACCCTGTATATATATATATATATGTGTGTGTGTATGTGTGTGTGTGTGTGTGTGTGTGTGTGTGTGTGTGTGTGTGTGTGTGTGCGTGTGCGTGCGTGCGTGTGTGTGTTTGTGTGTGTGTGTGTGTTTGTGTATGTGTGTGTGTGTGTGTGTGTGTGTGTGTGTGTGTGTGTGTGTGTGTGTGTGTGTGTGCGTGCGTGCGTGCGTGCGTGCGCGCGTGTGTGTGTGTGTGTGTGTGTGTGTGTGTGTGTGTGTGTGTGTGTGTGTGTGTGTGTGTGTGTGTGTGTAAATATATATATATAGCGAAATAAATAGATATCCGGATCTCATTTACCAAGTGCTTCTAACTGACGGGAATGCTTTTGCGTCTCGCGTGTATACACGAGCCGCGAGAGCGTTTCGGTTACGATGGCCGCGTCGGCGGTCGAGTGAAATTGCAAGCCGGGGCATCAATCCAAGAACACAGCAACCGCGCCGCAAACTATATAGCACGAAACTATGTACGTGCGCGGTGCCCGCCCTCCCGCTCCGTTCTTTCGCTCTCTCACCTCCCAACAAGCGCACGAAGGAATCTCTCGTCGCGAGTGCTCCGATAATTCCTGCCCCTCGGCTTGAATTCATTATCGTCTACGGCAAACGGTACGGGGGCCGAGGTGCGCGGGCTTGGTAGGTGTGGAGGGGGCGGTACATACTCTCGCTCTTTTGCCACTCGAGCGCGATGAGCGCTTTTCTCGCTTGACGTTTTTTTCCGCTCTCACTTTCCCGCTTCGACTCTTGTGGTCCAACGCACACGGACATTTCGTTCTTGACGGTGGAGAGAGAGGGGGAGGAGGAGAGAGGGAGAGAGAGAGAGAGAGAAAAGTTGAATGAATGAGTGCACTCGGCGATGAACAGATATTAAATTATTCATAGCTTCGTATATTCGCATTACCGTCAATCTTTCCGCGATCAATTGATTCTGTAGTGCTATGCCCACAGGAGTGCACGTGTGTGTGTGTGCGTATCCAATGGCAATCTACACGTGCATATATGTATATATATTTATACACACCGGGTGTCCTGTAATGAATGGATATTCCTACAACTGTCGATAAGTCTGATCGTGTCCTCCCAGATAGACACTCATGATCATCACGCCGTGCATACAATTGAGGAAGCAAATTTTACAGCATATTGTCTACATGTCATGATGCAAAGCCGTGAACTCATTTAGTATCGTGAATGTACAAAGCATTGTGATCTCAATATGTCGTTTACAAATGCATCGTACGTTTGAAGCACGTTGAACTCGTATCGCTGTACTCAAGTGTTCACAATTAATATCGGCAAATTTTACGTCATATGGAAGTCATCCAATGACTCGTGTCGATGAATTCACTGGGTTAGCACTGGTAGTAGACATGCCATGCAAGCAATATGACGGCGATATGCATGTTTCTCAGTAATACATTCGATGAGCGCAACATGACGGCGATATGCGTGTTTCTCAGTGATACATCCTATGACGGCGATATGCATGTTTCTAAATGATACATTCGTTATAGGCAAAGAGACAAAGAGAGATTGCACAAGTGTCAGAAGGGTCAACGGTCAATCTCTACATGGGGGGGCGTCGGGTCCCGTGAAAAATTTGCCGGCGCTTAAGATGCGGCCGACGCTTGGTACGATATTCAGCACCAACCACTAATACCCAGTGTTGGTCCTTTATACGGGCCAATGATTTGGCCTCGATTCTGCCAGTGCTCATTTGAAGCATGGCAAACCAACGAACACCCAACCTTGGGCCAAATATCGATTACCAACTGTCAGCCAACTATCGGGTCCCAGTGTTGGCCCCGAACATGGGCCAATCGGTTGATCATGGGTTTGCCAGTCTCGAATTGAAGCTCGGCAGACTATCGAAGAGCCAACGCTGAGCCGGTACTAATTAATGACCGTCGGCCAATTGTCGGGGCGAGCGCAGGCCCTGAGTCTGAGCCAATAGTTTGACCGTGGTTTTGCCAATGCTTATTTTTAGCATGGCAAACTGACGAATTGCCAATCCTGGCCCAACACTGGCTTTGAACGGCATAGTCCATACATATATACAAGAATGCTTTTTTCCGTATATTATTATTATATACTTTTTATTATCGCCGCATGCAATTTTCTACGTCCTGTGCTAATAAAAACTCATAATTACTGTTATCTGAAATTCACTTTATCAAAAATAAAATTGATTTATACTAAAGTTTTGTGGTGTATTAAAAAAATGCCGAGTTATTATGATTGGATTGAGAAACGTCGAGTGTTAAAACGACGACAAAAATTAGAAGACTCTTTACAGCAGGTTAGGATCAGAGGCAACGAAGCAAAAAGACAAGTAGATAGTGAAAAAAATTTGGAAACATTCCACGAACGAGTGATTGTGCATAACGATGTTAGTGAATCTAATAATTCTTTCGATGAGCAATCATCGAGCACAGAAACTTGTGAATCTGATCGATTGTTGGCTAAGCATTGGGTTGTTTTGGCAGCCCTACACTGTGCCAACACTAGCCCGAATATTGCGCCAACAATATGAAGCCGACTTTAGCCCTACTATGGGCCGGTGATCACGCCAACCGTCAGCCAATGATCGTGATCTCTTTAGCCCAATGTTGGTCCAATACCCGGCCAACTGTTAGGATTTTCGGTAAGCCTACTATTGGCCAACCGTACATGCCAGCGTTGAGCCGAAAAGATCACTTCTACCGTGGCGCAACACTAAACCGGTAGTGCTGCCGTTCATCGGCCAATGGTAGAATGTGATTGGCGTGACGCTGGCTCGAGATTGGGTCGGTTGCGTCGTTTTTCACGGGCCCAATGTTGGGCCAATACCCGGCCAACTGTCAGGATTTCCGGTAAGCCTACTATTGGCCAACCGTACATGCCAGTGTTCGGCCGAAGAGATCACTCCTACCGTGGCGCAACACTAAGCCGGTAGTGCTGCCGTTCATCGGCCAATGGTAGAATGTGATTGGCGTGACGCTGGCTCGAGGTTGGGTCGGTTGCGTCGTTTTTCACGGGGCGCGCTCAGCTCTCAAATTAGACGACGTAGGTTCAAACCGTAGGTAGGTAAAAACTTTAACTAGGCAGGATACGTTTCAATCCATTTATCATGTAGGCAGGAACATAAATAAAACATATAGATAGAAAAATCCTACCAGATTCTTTTAACAACATTTTTGGATGTTTTTGTTTTTCACGATATGACACTCATATGAGCTCCATATGAGCACAGCATAGTTACGTCACGCCATGCCGCTAATATGAGCTCCGCATGAGCACTACAATTTTTCCACGCCGTGACACCCACATGAGCCCCATATGCACTCACTCATAGTTAGATATTCGTGAGCCGATTTTGCTAGTCTGATGAGTTCACTGTATGCATATTCGCGTGAGAACAACTTTTCTTCATTTGGATGTATTATTGTGAATCATCATGTGATGCAAATATGACTTCAACGGGAGCACTGATAAGGGATACACAGCTGTAAGACTTTCTATGCCGCAGTGATGATGTACATATGATGCCAATATGAGGTACATCCGTCTATCTGGAATGTTACTTTTTTAAAAATAATTCCCTTGGTGTTGGTTTTTCGCATGCCAATTCTACAAATGATGTGAATCGACAATAACAAAGAAAATCACTTAAAGGTCCGCCTTCGATTGGTGAAACTCATATATGTGATAAAGCATTGAAAACTATTAGACACGTCTTTTTTTATCTGCGGAAAAACGTTTTTAAGGGGGGAAACGACCCCTCAAAATGTGTCGCCCCGTAAATTAATTTATTTTTTTCAATTATTCTATAGTGGATTTTGAATTGCTTTACATTAGAAGAATTTTAGAAAACTGCAAAACCAGCCCTTGAGACGCCTTTCTGTGAGGGGTTGTCTCCCCCCTTGAGACCGTTTTTCCGCAGATAAAAATAAAAACGTGTCTAATAGTCTTCAATGCTTTGTCACATACATGAGTTTCAACAAAATAGACGGCGGACACTTGAGTAATGTTCCTTGTAAGCAACTTTTCAAAGTAATTGGCACGTTATGCGAGATACATTTTTTACACCGCAGGCTATCAAATTCAGATGTTCGAATTGGTTTGAATGAAAATTCTGCATAAGATATTTATTCTTATATCTATTATAAGATTCAGTTGAGTCAAATAACGGTTTATTCATTTTTTTTCAATGTACCTCAAAAAATGCATACGAGGTACAGATTTATTCTGTATATGCTAATTTTGTTAAATATATAATCAAAGGGCAATATTATGCATTTTAATATTTGTATTACGTAAAGTAGAAAAACTTTTGTGTTACTACCAACTTGAAAAAGTATAACATTATCGATGATTATTTTGAAAAAACTACGACAACGAATGTTTTATACAATTCACAATGAAATTTTGAGTAATTTATAATTATGCCTATTCATATTTACGTCACGTCATATTACGATTATTGGCCCATGGTTTACGATGGGCCAGATGAGGATTTTTTTTTTCTAAATGTTTACCAAGGATCAGTATCTGTTAATCCGTTGTTAGAAATGATTCATCTTGGTGCTAAATAACAAAAAAATTACATAATCTTTAGTGTGAAAGTCTTGTCCATCTAACCGCATGTTAAATTACATCCATTCAACTATTTTTTATCCCTGGAATCTGGTGGTGAAAAAACTTCAAAAAATTGGTAAAAACTCAGTATAGTCTAAGCAATAACATGTATTTTTTACTAAATTTAACCTTGCATTGTGGCTAACGCGTCAACCTCCTTAAGGTTAAGGACTTTTTTAGATAAAACAAATAACCACGAGTATTTTTTTTTACCGGTTAAAAAAAGTTAATATTTGTAGAAATGGCATGCAAAAAAACAAAAAGCAGATGAATATTTTCAAATACCATATAGCCCAAAATCTCGAAAACCGTGGGACTTTTACTAAATTAAAATGCCAGCATATGATAGGACATGATCTGACCTATCGACAGCTGCAGGATTATCCACTCATGATAGGGTGTCCCATTTTAAACTTACACCAAATTCATCCCGAAAAATCCCGTCCGATCAAGTATGGGGGGGGGGGGGGGGTTGGGTTTGCTTGTGACGAGCCGCAAAGACCTAATCCTTGTTTAGGTTATCGAACAAACCCCAACAAACTCACATCCACACATGCACGCCAGTCTTGGATTTGCCAATAGGCCGTGTAGGCAGCTGCCTAGGGGCGGCAGACTTTAGGGGGCGGCGGATTTTAGAGGCACCTAAAAAAGCCTAGGTAAATACAAGTGATGAAGTCATGTTTCCTATATTTAAGAAAAGTATAAATCCGGCACTGACGCACGTCACTTACACTGAGGATTTTGAAGACTTTACCTCCTCCTTGTACATTCTGGATAGCGCTAAAAAAGTAAAAAATCGTTTTCTAACTAATATAAAAAGTCCTACAAAAGTTGTTATTTTTGGCCTAACAAATTTTTTGACGTAAAACGTCATATTTGTATTGAAAAAAAAACATATCGGTCATTTTAACGTCGCCACTTTGAATTTGGAAGAAAAAGAAAAAATGTTCTTGAACCTCCTTTGAACCCTACAAATTTCATAACACTCAATACTTGATCGGAGCGGATTAAGTATTTTTCGAGATTAATCAGGTGTAAGATTAAAATGAGACACCCGTTATACGCGCGCACACACACGCACACACGCACACACACACACACACACACACACGCGCGCGCGCGCGCGCACACACACACACACACACACGCACGCACACACACACACACACACACACACACACACGCGCGCGCGCGCGCGCGCACGTACACACGCACGTACGCACGCATGCACACACACACACGCACACGCACGTACACACGCACGCGCACACACACACACACCCACACACACACACACACACACACACACACACACACACATCTAAAAGGAAAAAGCCTCGTATCAATAAACAATACCTATCCGAATCTCTCTCATGCCTGTTCTATGATCTTAATAAGTTTCCTATCAAACAGCATTTTTGAATATTCTTCGGATTTCCTTATGGCATAGATTTTCATTTTTTCCCCTTTGGTGTATGTACCTTCCTCTTCGAATTTTTTAAAGGGGTTTTACCAGTGTGAAACTTAAAAAAAATCGATTTTTTTGCCTTTTTTCGACAGTTTATACTTTCAAGAATACCCTGTCAGAACTTCAAGGCCGTATCTCTAATCATTTTATCTTGCAAAAATCGATAGTTAAATATTTAAACGCGTTTTTCTCAAAATGAGAATTTTCAAATTTGCTGACATTGTAACTCTAAGAGCAATTATCCGATTGATTTGAAGTGTGAACTGAGTACTCTTGAATATATTTACTCCACTGACGTAGGATATTTATGATTGGATGAAAATTGACGAATGGCATTGCAAAAAACGACCATTTTATAGGCAAGAAAACAGACTTTTTTCATAACTACGCCATTTTCTTATATTTTGATATTTTTCGAAAATCCTACGTCATTGTACAGGAAATACCTTCCAGTTTAACGACATTTTTTCCTTTTTCGGTTTCAGCTACTCAATCGGCCGGAATCATGTCAGCAGTGGAGGAATTTTTTTTTGGCGCCTCCGAAAGTAGCGCATAAATCGCTTGGATCTCAATATTTTTCAATGAAAAAATTATGGAACATAGGTCAAATATAGCCAAATATATTCTTAATTTTCCGAAACATTTAATTGAGTACTTTTCTTCCAAAAATTCCCGAAAATCACCCAAATTTTCAGCGTTCACACTGGTATAGCCCCTTTAAGCAATTGGAAGACATTCAGACCAGTATATCTTTTCAAAACGATTGTCTTAAACTCTGATCAAAATCCAAATCATCAATGTTGGTGTTCAGTTGGTCATTTATTGATCGCTTCACAGTGCTCTTTTTACCGATAACGAAAGTAGATAAAATAACAAGAAAAGTACACACAAACGAAAAAACAAAAAATTGCTTTTCTCTCGAAAACTATAAAAGATCGTAGAACATGGGGGTGATTCGGATAGGTATGGATACGAGGCATCTAGATGTTCCTCCTCGACGTCATTTTTCGGGCCACCCTGTATGTGTATGTATATACACCCGGGCGGGTGACAGCGTTTTGTGCCTGATATATTATTATTGTATCGCCATACGAATATAAACTTAGCCGAGGTTATCGTTATAATAAAGCCGTCAACGGCGATGATGCAAGTGAGAGCGGGACCCGCGAGAGCTTCATATCGAGGCAATGCCACGAGTAGGAAGAACTCCATCTGGCAAATGCAGGGACACAAACACACACAGACACACACACGAACAGATCGGAGCGGCGGTACATCTCTTCAGACATACGAGAGTAGGAACCCTTTGAAAAATCCCACGTTGGCGTGCTCAAACCACACACACTTTGCATATTCTCTCTCCCTTTATCTCCTCTCTGTCACTGAGTCTCTCATTCCCTGTGTTTGTGTATATATATATATATATATATATATATATATATATATATATATATATATATATATATATATATATATATATATATATATATTTATATTTATATTTATATATATATATCGGGTGTCCCATTTTAATCATACAACTGATTTATCTCGAAATACATTGCTCCAATCAAGTATTGAGTATAATAAACCTTTGAGAGTTCAAAGGGGGTTCAAATTTTTACCACTTTTGTCTATAAATAGTGACTTGAATAAATAAAAATTTTGTATGTATTTCAAAAGTGTATTTAATATGTTTAACAACTTTTATATCAA
>OY723387.1:9668392-9678392 GCA_963210295.1 Ophion ellenae | reverse complement strand
AAACATCTTAATGATATCATGACAGAGACATGTGGCAAATTTCAGGTTTAAAAAACATTAAATTTGAAAACTCTGGTCACTAATGCACTATTAATATTATTATTTTTTTATTGTTTCTCTTTCACTAAACTATATTTTTTTTATTGAGAAAACAAATAGGGATAAGTAGAACCAGGCGAAAGGAAGATAAGTAAAAAAAGAAGAAGGGAGGGTGTCAAAAAAAAGAATTTTGATGTAAAAAGGGAAAAACAGACGGGAGGTGTAAAAACCCGCAAGGATGTAAATAAAAATAAAAAATTCTACACTATATTTTATTTCTTTATGTATTTGTTTTACGATGTTTTCCCTCTTATTCTCTCTCTTTCTCTCTCTCTCTCTCTCTCTCTCTCTCTCTCTCTCTCTTACACACTTAATTCTTCAATCTTAAACCTGCTGCAAACTGTTAAATGTTGTATATATTTATTTAAATATATACAATATCTATTTGTATAATGTATTATTCATATCATTATATATATATATATTTTTATCTTTATGTTTATCTTTTCTGTTCTTTTGATTGTTTGTCATCCAATTCTGAGCTATGTTTAACGTTTTTAATTGATTGCAAAATTTGTACCAAACAGACAAACAAACAAACAGACAGACAAGACAGCGAGGTAATAAAAACGTGGTAAAATACCAAAATATATCCGTCATTGTAGTAACTATCATGTACGTAGCCATTTTTTTTAATTTCGTATTTTTGAAGTCCCCGAATGTAAGTAAAAATTATACCGAAATTACACTTTCTTAACACCCGCCATTTTGTGCATTTTTTATAGAGGCTCTAATATTCGCCGATAACATTGCTAATTTTTAATATTGCTAAATACAAATTAACACGAAATAAGTTCAACGTATGCTTGATAACATACCTTTTTTCCAAATCCCAAATAAAGAATCTAGTAGACGCGAAAAAAAATTGAAAAAAAAAATACCATTTTCGGCCCGTCACAGTGATGTCCTCCCATCAACTTGGGGTCACAAAAGCAGGTCGATTTTTAATATTTCGTTCTGATGAGAATCTTGAGATGACGAGGTCGGGAATTTACACACAATTAATACATAGACTCGCCAAGTGTGTTTTTTTTACATGAAAAAATGTTGATAATTAATTGAGTTATTATTCCTCCCTCAATGGGGGAAATCCCTTTAGACGCTCGAAAACGAGTTCATTGTTCATTAATTTTTTTAAGGTGATCAAATAATCGCATCATTCTAACATTTTGACATTATCTTATTACAACTTTCGAGTGTTAAATTGTTTTTTTCTTTTTTAAACAAAACGAAATGGCTACGTTATACGGTATTCCTCTATGCGTCTTTTGAAAAACTGCTCACGTTATAGATCCAAAAGTTCTTGATCGATCTGGCTGAGATTTCAGAAGGTTTCTCACTGTAACATTATTTGAAGGATATACCTATGAAAATATAAAAAAGTATTAAATTAAAAATTAAGTAGGCTTTGTAATGAAACTTTCATATTTTTGACCATTTTTTCGACATTTTTTACCCCAAAAAAGTAATTTATTTACGCGATAACCTTGAAACTTTAGGTATATCCTTCCAATAATGTTACAGTGAGAAACCTCTCAAAATTTCAGCCAGATTGATGCATAGCTTCTTAAGCTATAATATGAGCAGTTTTTCAAAAGTTGCTTAGAGGAATACTTTATAACGCGGCCATTTTGTTTTATTTAAAAAAAAAACATTTTTTAAACATTTGAAAGTTGTAATAAGATAATGTCAAATTTTTTAAATAATGCGAGTTTTTTTATCACCTTAAAAAAAATCATTAAAAATGACTCATTTTCGGGCGTCTAAAGGGATTTCCCCCCTTAAGAAATAGGCCGAAGAATTTTTGAGATAATCGGAGAGTGTCCCGTGTTTGATTGCGGAAATCAAACCAATTTTTTAGTAACTCGGATTGACCGGTCGATGATAAGCAACGTTGGCCTAGGCCGATACTTGGGTGGGTGACCGCTCAGCAAAACTATTTCTTTTTTGCTATATTCAAGGCCCTTTTTGTATTCAAGCAGTCTTTAAAAATAGTAATTATCAATATTTAAAAAATCGCCTACGTACAACCTTCGTCAGCGCGATTACAAAAGTGTCAAAAAAAAATTGAAAATCGGTTGATAAGTTTTTGAGTATTCGCTGGGACAAGGTCGAAAAAAGTAGTTTCGAGAAAAACGCGTTTAAAGTTTTCGTACCGTTTTTCTTTATATAAAGTTATGTTTTTTTCTAGAATATTGATACTTATATTGAAGTAACGAAATAATATGAGCCTGCATTTGACTCGGGAATGAAAATGTTGCCAACATTTTTTTTCATTATTATGTACTTTTAAGAATGATTAAAAAAAAAATGTTCTCAAATTTTGCTTGGGGAAAGTGGGAAAGCCACTGTGCATGTTTTTGCACAGTGACTTCCCCCCAAAACTGACATTTCGTATGGGGAGCAGTCAACTTTCCGCGGTAAAATTGCGCGAGTTTTAAATTCAAAACTTGAACATGCCGAAATTTGGCTATGTCTGGAAGTTCTAAAATCGTGTCGTAACGCAAACCTTGACACCCCCCAAAAACCCCGGCACCAAATTGCGTTACGTAATTTGAGTACGGTCCCTTTTGTATACGTTAACCAAAAAACGGACTCCTACTTAGTCCCCTTAGTAGACTTAGTTCAAAGTTCCCCAGGCCGATGATCGAAAACCGGCCGTGAGAAAAATCGATGGGAAACAAACGATCGATTAATGCAGACGTCGCGTGTATCGCGTACCTATACGTGAAGATCCACTTGAGGAAAGAGTGCCCGGGATCATTGAACAACCGGAGGCCTAAGTCAACAACGCAACACGAGAAGGCTCGTGGAAAAAAAGCCAGAAAAAACAGGAGTCAAACGCGAAGAAAATTTGTGGCCACCCACGCGCAGTGCTTGAAAAAAGTCCATAGCAACCTGCTCATACGACCGAACCCACGGTGGTCTAATTTCAAAATATGTATTCTACATCCCAACTTCCTACCCTCGCGATATTTCCTGTATCATAAAAAGAAATGAAAAAAATAATGAAGCTTCATTCTTGAGTTATGCCGGGAAAAAAATCGTCGCCAAGCCGGTACAGCTGATCACACTATTCATTATGGAAACAATAGTGCATTAGGAAACGGACGCCTCCAGCCAATACTCTAGGGGAATTCCTTCGATTTTATTAAGGTGTGAGATGCAGTCAGAATTTACAAAAAAAAACGTTTTTTTATTTACATTTTCTTTAAGTATGATGTTTCCAAAATATTCCCTGAAAATTTCAAGTCAATCCCATGAATAGTTTCCGGGACATCCCACAATTAGTGAGGGCCCATGTAGAGGTTGCCTTGAGTTGCCCAATGTTACGATCAGGCCAATATTGGGACCATCGTATAAGCCAACAAAAGAGAAATACTATTGGCCCATTACTGTTCCGCTCCAAACTGAAAACTGGGACAATATCGGCCCATCTCAAAAGCATGTCCTGGCCCATCTTTAAAAACTAATAAATAGCCGTGATAGTTAAACTAAATTTGCGAATTTAAAAACTAGGGATACCAAAATACTGATAATTCCATTGGCCCAATATTGTTCCGTTATAAATTGAAAACCAGCAAAATATCGGCCCATCGTTTAAAACCAATAAATAGCCGTGATGGTTGAACTATATTTGCCAATTTAAAAACTGGCAATGCTAAAATACAAGCGATTACATTGGCCCATTATTGTCCCGTCATAAATTGAGAACCGGCACAATATCGGCCCATTACTAAATATTATCCTGGCCCATCTTTCAAAACCAATAAACAGCCGTGATAGTTCATCGAAATTTGCCAATTTTAAAACTGGCAATGCTAAAATACTGGAAATTACATTTAATTAATCTAAGCCCTTTATTGGCTAAGTGGGTCAGACCATACCTGCTTTTATTTTATTTAAGCCTTGTGTTATTCACTATCTGTATATTGTGCCAGAATAGGCAAATAACTGGCACGTCATATATTAATCGTCTATATTTTGTAGTTCAGTTTTTGTAATCAAGTCTTGGCCTATTATTGGCATTTGTGAATAACCAACATAAGTAAGTAAAATATGCCATTTTCGAAATCTGTCATATACGCAAATCACAATTTATTTTAAGGTTATTCCATGAAATATGTATCCATAAGGACCAATTTCGGGCCGATCTTGGCCCGATATAGGTTGAATATTTATCACGCACCCAAACAAACCCAAACAAACTCACGGCCCAATATTCTAGATAGACTAACTTCTAGATAGACCAACTGTGAAGGCCCATCATAGAGCCGGTGGTCAATTTCTACATAGGCCCTTTAAGAGGGCCCACATAGGGCCAAGTGCAATCACCAACATTGGCGCTACAATGAATTAAATCATTGGCCCAATAATTGTTGGCTCTGTTGGCCGATATCGGGCCGTTCTTATAATTTCGACAAAGACACCTCATTGGTAAATACTCACGGCCCAATATTCTAGAAAGGCTAACTGTGAAGGCCCGTCCCGGGGCCAACGGTCAATCTCTACATGGGGGGGCGTCGGGTCCCGTGAAAAATTTGCCGGCGCTTAAGATGCGGCCGACGCTTGGTACGGTGTTCAGCACCAACCACTAATACCCAGTGATGGTCCTTTATACGGGCCAATGATTTGGCCATGATTTTGCCAGTGCTCATATGAAGCATGGAAAACCATTGGGTGTTCGTTGGTTTGCCATGCTTCATATGAGCACTGGCAAAATCATGGCCCAATATCGGTTACCAACTGTCAGCCAACTATCGGGTCCCAGTGTTGGCCCCGAACATGGGCCAATAGGTTGATCATGGGTTTGCCAGTCTCGAATTGAAGCTCGGCACACCATCGAAGAGCCAACGCTGGGCCAGTAATAATTAATGACCGTCGGCCAATTGTCGGGGCGAGCGCAGGCCCTGAGTCTGAGCCAATAGTTTGACCGTGGTTTTGCCAATGCTTATTTTTAGCATGGCAAGCTGACGAATTGCCAATCCTGGCCCAACACTGGCTTTGAACGGTATAGTCCATACAAGTCCATACAAGAATGTTTTTTTACGTATATTATTAATATATATTTTTTTATTATCGCTGCATGGAATCTCTTAAGGGGTTACCCCCACTTGCGATTTTGAAAAAATCGATTTTTTTATTGCATTTTTTTGAAGTATAAGTATCTGAGAATATGTCCTGAAAATTTCAAGTCGATCAGAACAAAATTGACTGCGATATGAGCGTTGAAAGACAAAAATCCGCGTTGAAAGAGCGTTGAAAGAGAAACTTTAAACGCGTTTTTCTCAAAATGGTATTTCTGAAGTCGGTGACCAAGATTACTCGAACACTAATGAACCGATCTTCTTGAAATTTTGCAGGCTTATTTAATACATAAAAATGTAGTCTTTAATCGTTCGATTTTTTTTTCGAAAAAAATGGCCGTTTTATAGCCAAAAAACGGCCGTTTTTGTCGTTAAAATCGAACCATTAACTTTGACCGTCCGCCATTTTGTGAAAAATGAATATTTTTTCGAATCCTTCGATTAAAGACTAGTTTATACTTATATTTGACTAAATCCATCCGCATTTTTTTCTTCAGATGATCCACTTCGCCGCAATGTTGGTCACCGCAAACCGTGTATATAAAAACATTATTCCATTGACGGCCATTTGCCACTAAACAATGTAATATTTTTCAATAAAAGATTTACTGAAAGTTCTTTAAGATGGTATATTGATCGATTAAAAAAGTTTTGTAGTTTTCTTTAAAAAAATTCATGAAAAAGGCCTTTTTTGCGCTACAAGTGGGGGTAACGCCTTAATTACTGTTATCTGAAATTCACTTCATTAAAAATAAAATTGATTCGTACCAAAAGTTTTGTGGTGTATTAAAAAAATTCCGAGTTGTTATGATAGTATTAAGAAACGTCGAGTGTTAAAACGACGACAAAAATTAGAAGACTCTTTACAGCAGGTTAGGATCAGAGGCAACGAAACAGAAAAACAAGTATATAGTGAAACAAATTTGGAAACATTCCACGAACAAGTGATTGTGCATAACGATGTTAGTGAATCTGATAATTCTTTCGATGACCAATCATCGAGCACACAAACTTGTGAATCTGATCGATTGTTGCCTAAGCATTGGGTTGTTTTGACAGCCCTACACTGGGCCAACACTAGCCCGAATATTGCGCCAACAATATAAAGCCGACCTTAGCCCTACTATGGGCCGGTGATCACGCCAACCGTCAGCCAATGATGGTAATCTCTTTAGCCCAATGTTAGGCCAATACCCAGCCAACTGTTAGGATTTCCGGTAAGCCTACTATTGGCCAACCGTACATGCCAGCGTTGGGCCGAAGAGATCACCCCTACCGTGGCGCAGCACTAAGCTGGTAGTGCTGCCGTTCATCGGCCAATAGTAGAATGTGATTGGCGTGACGCTGGCTCGAAGTTGGGTCGGTTGCGTCGTTTTTCAAGGGATCCCCGTGGCATGTAGCGGCTGACAAACGCGCAAACGATAATACCCGGGAAGGCAGAATGCTTCGAAGGCAACAACAAATTGATATTTTTAGGAAGCTTCCACATCGGCAAAAGCCCTATTTTATGGGCCAGGAATTGATGATTCGATGTAAGTAAATTTTTTATTAGTATTTCTATACATAAATCAAGTGTAAAATTGAAAAACTCTTTCAGAAATTTTCAAAAATGTATTACTCAAAAACTATGATCTTTTGCAAAATTTTATAAAGAATACATTCGTTTTAAAATTGCCCAAATAGTTTAAAAAAAATGTCATCCCGAAAAACTTTAATTTTTTAAAAAATTGTTTTAACAATTGGCTATAAACAATTGCATGCTCGACTCTTCGGCAAAATTGTGATATTCGGATTCAGTGGAACAAAATACATACAAAAGTTTAGCTTCATCCATCGAGCTCAACATTTTTACGAACATATAATACCGTATCCACAACGAAAAACTTTAAACGCGTTTTTCTCGAAACTATGCTTTTCAAGTCGGTGACCACTATAATTAAAAAACCACTCGATGGATTTTGATGAAATTTGGTGTGCTTATTGATAGCATTAAAAACTAGTCCTTAATCGAAGGATTTTCATTTTTAGTGAAAATTTCTTTTTTTTAACAATAAACGAGCGGTTTTTTGGTCGAAAATCAAAAGTTAACTGTCGGAAGCCGCCATTTTGTTAATTAAAAAAAACTTCGATTAAGGACTAGATTTATTATTAAACTAATAGTTTTTCGTTGGTTTTTTTATTTCAGATGATCCAGTGAAATTGTATGATGGTCGCCGCAAAGTTCTACATGCCGAAGGGGGTCCGACCAGGATGACGATATTTTTATAAATAATCAATATTTTTCTTTGAACATTTGTACAAGTCAAGTTGAAATATAACATAAAAAGTCTGTGTAACCACCTTTGTAAAAAAAACTCAATTACTATAAAACAAAAATGATTGAAAACGATCGTTTTTTCACGCCTCTGACTGCATCTCATCCCTTAATGGCACCAAATTAGTATTATAATATTTCACGATATTTTGATGTATGTATTTTATATTTGCATGTGCATATATATATATATATATATATATATATATATATATATATATATATATGGGTGATTCCACCAATTCTGTGTCAAAGTTGTGCCGGGTCCTCCGAATGTAGCCAAACTAAAGTCATCTAAAAGGTCATATAAAAAAAAGAAACCATAATTTTTTTCGAATTTTTATATCTAATAGTTTTTGAGTAATGGCGGCTCACAGTTTTTAAATTTTGTAAATCACTAAATTTTCAAATGCCCATAACTTCTTTCCAATTATAACTAGAAAATTAAAAAAAAACGAATTTTTAGAGAAAAACATGAACTTTTTGAAAAAAGTATGCTGAAATTCTGGGTTGGTTTAAAAATTACGAAAATCACGTTCAAAGTATAAAAATCGATTTTTCGGGCCTTGCCCCATTTTTCCCGGTTTTGAAAGTATTTTTTTCGAAAAATTCAGAATTTTTTACATCGAAATACATTTTAAACGAGATGGGATCCCTAAAACATCAGTCTCAGAAAAATCAAGTTAAAATTTTCCCCAAATTCCTTTATTTTATTTGATAATAAAAATTATTGTTATTATTATTTTTGTTTTATAAATTTGTAAGTGAGAAATTTTATAACCTCAAAACCAACAGTAGCTATTAAAAATATAGTATCATTTTTTTTTAATTTGCTTATGTGACATGACATTACGTTATAAAACCTCTGAATGATTATTTACGTAATAAAAATGCCATTTAAGATGTAAGGTTGATTTAATGGCATTTTTATTACGTAAATAAACATTCAGAGTTTTCATAAGGTAATGTCATTTCACATAAGCAAATAAAAAAAAAATTATCATTTAGTTTTAATGGCTATTGTTGATTTTGAGGTTATAAAATTTCTCACTAACAAATTTATAAAATAAGAATAATAATAACAATAATTTTTATTATCAAATAAATTTCCAAAAATTGGGAAAAAATTTTATTTAATTTTTCTGAGGCTGATGTTTCAGAGATTCCATCTCGTTTGAAATCTATTTCGATGTAAAAAATTCTGAATTTTTCGAAAAAAAATACTTTCGAAGCCGGGAAGAATGGGGCAAGGCCCGAAAAATCGATTTTCATACTTTCAACGTGATTTTCGTGATTTTTAAAACAGCCCAGAATTTCAGCATATTTTTTTTTTCAAAAAGTTCATGTTTTTCTCTAAAAAATAGTTTTTAAAAAAATGTTCTAGCTATAATTGGAAAGAAGTTATGGGCATTTGAAAATGTGGTGTTTTACAAAATTTGAAAACTGTGAGCCGCCATTACTTAAAAGCTATTGCATAAAAAAATTCGAAAAAAAATCATGAATGCTTGTTTTGATATCACCTTTCAGATGCCCTTCTTAGTTTTGCTAAATTCAGACCACCCGGTACAACTTTGACACAGAATTGGTGGAATTACCCATGTGTATACAACAATGACTTATAAATTATTGGACACGAGTTAAAAAAATCAAAAAACCGAAGTCATTGATCGCAAGTGCGCAACGAGATATAATTAAACAAATATACGCGGAACTTCATCTATATATATATATATATATATTACACACACGCGACCATCCGTCGAAAAATGTCCACGGGCGAACCTGAACGACAGAAAAAAATGCGTCAGCGAATATCGAATAACCGCGGAAACTCAATATCGCGTCCGGGAATGTGCACTCCTCCGATACTGGAACGAAAAGTTCCGTGGTCGTGCGCGTAACTGTGGTCAGCTCACTGCGCTCTGCGTCTCGGTCTTGGCCATGTCTTCGTTGTCGTTACGGATCTTGAGGCAATGCGCGGAATCAATTACGCGAAGCGGTGAGCACAAGACTTGAGCCGGTCAATCAATCACGCGAACGAGACGAATTGATGGAGGGGTAGAGAGAGAGAGAAGAGCAAGGTATCGAGTATACGTGAAATAGTCGGCGCGTACGTTCGCTAAGTAATGTTCGTGATTGATTGGTCGGCTTTGAGTGTAGAAACTCTCTCGGTGCTCGCAGGATTGATCTTCAGGCCTTATGTAATTATTGATTCTAAGTCTTGGGGCGTTCTTCTGCCATTCGCAACGACCCGATGACACGATCTCTCTCTCTCTCTCTCTCTCTCTCTCTCTCTCTCTCTCTCTCCTCTCTCATTATAAATATTTATTCTCTCTCTTACAGCATGAACCGAAAACTGACGTCCAAAAGGAAAATCTAGATTCGAGTTTTTATCTTTGTCTTTTTGTCTACTAGGATATATATTTGGGATTTGCAAAAAGGTCATGTTATTAAGTACACATTGAACTTAATTCGTGTGAATTTTTGTTTTAAAAAATGC
>OY723387.1:9648392-9663392 GCA_963210295.1 Ophion ellenae | reverse complement strand
TCGCGTCACCCACTCCTACAAATACCATTGCAAGCTCATGTACATCTACACATCAGTCTATACATACAATATAAATAGGTCTGTGGACTCCACAGCTCTACGCTGAAAATGTGCGATTTTTCGACTCAAGTTCCTCATCCTTGCTTTGATTTTTGTTATTTTTTCACGCATCACCCGTGCCATGCTCGTCTTACCATCGCGCGAAATGAACGTTGTGTGTGTACACACTCAGTTGGAGCGCGGTGCCGGCACGGGCGAAAAGACAAATGTGCGCTATTCGAGCAAAGAATGCTCGCGGGGCCCAGAAAGAATGACTGCGCGCACGGTGGACGAGTATACACTTACGCCTGGACCAGATAGAGGTGTAGAATAATACTTGCCGCTGCCTTGCGATGCTCCAGCAACTATGTATATGTATAGAACGAGAGAGAAAAAAACCGAGCTCCCACATATCGGAGTATATGAATATGGGGTATTCCAGCTCAACTTACAAGGAACATCAGCCAAGTGTCCGCGTTTGATTTTGTTGAAACTCATATATGTGATAAAACATCGAAAACTACTCGACACGTATTTTTTTTCATCGGCGAAAAAACGGTTTTAAGGGGTGGAAACTACCCCTCAAGATGCGTCACCCCTTATTTTTTTTCCATAATTCTATAGTGTATTTGACATTGCTTTATCACTGTGGTGAACTACTTGTGGTTGAAACTAAAAAATCACCCCTCGTGAAGCCGTATTTCCGCCGATAAAAAAAAATCGTGTCTAATAGTTTCCAATGCCTTATCACATATAGGAGTTTCAACAGAATCGAAGCCGGACACTCAAGTGATTTTCCTTGTCAGGCAACTTTTTCCCTCGCTATCGTTGATTATAAATTTACATAGTAGAAAACCTTACCCCGGGTGTCAAAAAACACCTTTTCGAAATTGATTCCTCGACCCCTTGCTCTTCCGCGGCTGCAAAAAATCGAAAAGGCCACTTGGGCCGTTTTCAAAATTCCGAGAAAATTTAAATACGATTTACACCCTTTTGAGTCATTTTTCCCAAAAGCTCAACTTGTGCTTTCGATATTTACTAATGGTTTTTTTTTAGAAATTTCGATTTTGCGGATGGTCCGACACTTTGGAAGGTAGAAGAGTACTTTTTCGATCTTGGAAATAAAAAAAAAACGTCTAAAGTATAGTTACAGATAACATTCAATTCGGGTGGGATGTATATATAGACCGAGAAAATACTCTTTTGACTTCCAAACTGCCAAATCATTCCCAAAACCGAAATCTTACCGAAAAAAATCGTAAATACCGAAAGCACAAGCAGAGCTTTGGTGAAAAATACACAAAACAAGTCTAAAACGGATTGAAATTTTGTCGGAATATAAAAAATGGCCAAAGTGGACTTTGCCATTATTTGCTACCGCAGAAAGATAAAGGGCGAGGGGAATAATTTTTTTAATTAGGTATTTTTTTTACACTAGGAGTGAGGTTTTCCATTATGGAAATTTTTGATCAACGACGGTGACGGAAACAGTTGTCTAAGTTTAGCTGGAATACCCCATATATATATGAGGCATTCCACGTGAATCCGGTGGACTTTTTCCCTGACCCCCCTCAATGCGATTTTTTCAAAATCTGATTCCATTGACTCTATAAGACACCCTGATTTTGTTTTACATTTTTCGGAACAACCTTTAGTCAAAAAAAAATCTCAGACAAAAAACGCTTCAATGTAAAAATCTGAAAAAAAATCCCAAAAATGCGTGATAACACGTAAACATTTTCAAGCCATCACCCGCAGTGGAAGTATGTTTTTTCTGTGCTTTCTGAGCGATTAACGTTTAAAAAAATCTAAAGAATTGACTGCTAACTGTTCAAGGTCCATGATTGTGATTTGGTTATTCAAAAATGGTCAAAAAATTCATTGTGGGGATCAAAATATTTAAGTATCCGCCCGGAGTAAGCAGTTCTTGAATTTTTTCGAATTTTTTTAAACGGTATCGTTCAGAAAGCATAAAAAAAATCAAACTTCCACTGCGGGTGATAGCTTTAAAATCGTTACATATAATCACGCATTTTCGGGATTTTTTTCAGATTTTTACATCGGGGCGTTTTTTTCGAAGAAAAACATTTTTTTTTTACTAAGGCTTCTTTCGAAAAATGTAAAAAAAAGAGGGTCCCTTTTAGAGTCAGTGGAATCAGATTTAAAAAAAATTAATCGAATTGGCGGGGGTCAGGGAAAAGTCCACCAGATTCACATGGAATACCTCATATATATATATATATATATATATATATATATATATATATATATATATATATATATGGGAGCTTGGCTTTCTCGAGAGCCACGACAGCCGCAGAGCGATCGTACAATCTCGCTATGGAAAAGTTCGCGGTTGGATTGTTGAAAAAAGGTCAACAAACGTAAACGAGAAGAAAAGATAAAAAGGTTGCAGCATAGCCACATCGCAATACATGTATATATTGTATAGAGCGGCTGGTACGCGTGCAAACGTTACAAATGGGCAATAAGCAGATTGGATTCACCTAGCGCCAAGCTCCGCTACGATGCATAGGCGAGATAGAAGAAATAGGATGAAAACGAGGGAGAAAGCCCATTCGGAAGAGCAGAAGAGTAAGAGAGAAGGAGAGAGGAAGGGCTCGCGAAGGGTTTTACTGTGTATGAAGCTTGCAAGCGTTTGCCAAATATGAACGACTCAAAAAGACCATCGAACGGATCTCTCACCCTTCCCTCCCTTCTTTCAGTCTGCTACCAAGCTCTCTCGGTCCAGTCGACTTGAAATTTTGCCCAATATACGTCTATTGCACATGTGTGAGTATGCCTGTATGTATGTATCTATCAGTCTGGGGCCTGGCCCGGTGCACATGCCCATCCGTACGTTTATGCGTCTCGCGAGGCCGCGGGAAAGCACCATCCGCCCTGGCAGAAGCGAAACGACGGAAAGCTTACATCAGCGGCGGTGGCTGGACGTATCCCAAAAGCAGACTTCGAGGAAAACTCTGTATAGGTCGCGTATTGCCCCAGACTTGAAAGGGTACGCGTAATGAATATGAGAGAAGGAATGAAAAAAGGTCCCGGCCCAGGCTATCGCACTCCGGCCAATCCGTTGCTTCTACATGGATAATCAGATGGATTTCGCTGGAGGTATGTGGCGATAAAAGCGCGATATGGGGGCAAACTCGAGTACTGATGATCTGGGTGGAGATTTGGACTTGTTTCTCATTTTTGGGATTTTTTAACGGGGGGAAGTGGACGCGGTGGGCGATGATTATTCACAGTGAAAGACAAATGATGGGCTGGCTGAAGTCGTCATTGAGGGATGTCGATTATGCATTGGAAAATGATTCGCTTAGTTTCTGGGGTTTGTAGAGGCTTGAAATTAAAAAATATGATTTTTGCATAGCTTTGTAGCTTAGGGGCTTAATTTTAATTTGCAAAAAAGATTTTGTTAAAACAACTTGCCGATTTGGAGTTGTTTCTCATTTTTGGGATTGTCGAACGGAGGGTAGTTGACGCGGTGGGCGATGATTATTGACAGTGAAAGACAAATGATGGGCTGGCTGAAGCCTTCATTGGAGGATGTCGATTAGGCATTGGAAAATGATTCGGTTAGTTTCTGGGGTTTGTAGAACCTTCAAGTTAAAAAATATGATTTTTTGCATAGTTTTATAGCTTGCGGTCTTAGTTTTAATTTGCATCAAAGATTTTGTAAAAACAACTTGGCGATTTGGACTTGTTTCTGATTTTTTGGATTTTTTGGTCGGAGGGTACGTGACGCGGTGGGCGATGATCATCCACCATGAAAGACAAATGATGGGCTGGCTGAACAAATTTGAACGAGCCTTCATTGGGGGATGCCGATTATGCATTGGTAAATAATTCGGCTACTTTCTGGGTTTTGTAGAAGCTTCAAATTTAAAATATATTATTTTCGTATAGTCATATAGCTTGGAGTCTTCATTTTAATTTTTAACAATGATTTTGTAAAAACATCTTGGTGATTTGGAATTTTTTCTTATTTTTGGGATTTTTTATCGGAGGATAGTCGACGCGGTAGGAAATGATAATTCACAGTGGAAGACGAATGATGGGCCGGCTGAAGCCTTCATTGGGGTATGTCAATTATGTATTGGAAAATTATTCGGTTGTTTTGAGGGGCTTGTATAAGCTTCAAATTTGGAGAATATGATTTTTCACATAGTTTAATAGCTTGCGGTCGTAATTTTAATTTGCAACAAATATTTTGTAAAAACAACTTGGCGATTTGGATTTGTTTCGTATTTTTGAGATTTTTTGAACGGAGGGTAGTTGACGCGGTGGACGATGATCATTCACAGTGAAAGACAAATGATGGGCTGGCTGAAGCCTTCATTGGGGAATGCCAATTATGCATTAGCAAATTATTCGATTGTTTTGGGGGTTTGTATAAGCTTGACATTTGACAAATATGTTTTTTTTTATAGCTTGACAGCCTGGGGTCTCTTTTTTCTTTTCCGTTTTTCTCAAAACTGTGTTTTATGAATCGATGTAAGTCGTATCTCAGAATGTATTCATCCGATTTGCTTCAAATTCGGACAGAGCAGAGTTTGCAACAATTTCTGTCGTATTACCGGATTATTTTTTATATGTTTATCCATTTCTTGATAACAAATTATTGAAGATTCTTTTTTACAAAATCAAACCTTCTCTTCTAATGTTTCCCATTTTCTCCATTTCCAAAGTTCCAAAAAAGTATCCGGTCATACAATAGTTTTATTATTATACTAAAAGTACATTCCAAAATGTTTCCTCTCTAATCACCCTAGTTGCCAGAAGCTCCTACACCGATTAATCAAGCGGCAACGGAGGCACTCTGTTCAAATAGTGATACCTACATTGCTTATGAATATCGTTCAATAATTTAAAAAAACTCATATTCGGTAAGACTATGTATTAATCGTATGTAAAATCCCAACCTCATCATCGCGATACTTTAATCAGAAAAAAATATTGAACATCGACCTGTCATCAAACTAACCAATACACTCGGAAATCAAATATTTGATTGCTCCATCGCGACATGTCGTTTCTTTCGCAACGCGAACGCGCCGACGCAACGAAAATCCAGGCACAGGGACCAGCACGGATTTTCCGCAGTTTCCCCATGCCCTGGTGCAAGCGCCATAGTGGTCCTGCATCAGACAGTGGTCAACGACATTGCACGGTGAAACGGCAAGCTACAAGATTTCCTAACAGATTTCTCGATAGTACAGAAACCATGAAAGCTTCAATTATCAGAAAAATAATTATAAAAAATCTTTGTACAGACGATTGTTCGAAGTCGAACAGGTATGCAAAGGATGGATACGATAAAGAAACGGGCTGATAATGCCCGTGCCATTGATGGTCCTGGACCCGACACTTTATCGATTTCATCTGTCCTTCGATGTATCCCAAGAGATCTCTTTTCTTTCACCTTTTTTGTACATTCGAACGTTTACGTATTCATGAGCTCCTCCTCCCCCCCCCCCCCCCCCCCCCCGCACCCACTATCGCCCTCTCTTGCTCTCATAGCATGTCGTTACAGAATCGTCGTCGCGAATAGGACGGAACCGGGTGAATTCTCGCATTATAAGTAACGTCCGTGCGATGTCGTGCTTGTGTAGGTGTCGGGGGGGGGGGGGGGGCTCTTATTCGCAGCTCCAATGCCTTAAATTCCACGGATCCATTTATAGGCCCGTTTCTCGCGCCCCCATCGTGTACTATTATGCCGGCGCGGCAGGTATAAGGTAAAGCACTTTGGATCTCGCGTGTCCGCTCACCGCCTCTCTCTCTCTCTCTCCCTCCCTCCCTCCCTCTCTCTCTCTCTCTCTCTCTCTCTCTCTCACTCACTCACTCACTCACTCACTCACTCACTCACTCACTCACTCACTCACTCACTCACTCACTCACTCACTCACTCACTCACTCACTCACTCACTCACTCACTCACTCACTCACTCACTCACTCACTCACTCACTCACTCACTCACTCACTCACTCACTCACTCACTCACTCACTCACTCACTCACTCACTCACTCACTCACTCACTCACTCACTCACTCACTCACTCACTCACTCACTCACTCACTCACTCACTCACTCACTCACTCACTCACTCACTCACTCACACTTTTTTTCATTTCGAATCATTCCTCGTCCTTCTTCCCAACGCCGCTTTATCGCGTATATTCCTCTTTCGCACGCCCATTCTGTGTAGCCGCCTTCGCGCATCGCTCCTTATATTCCTCCTTATTTCCGCAAGCCGTGCACTTTTCGCTTCGCATTACACCTACATATTAACTATAAGCAAATATAGACATACACACAGGGAAAGCTGATTTCGAAGACATTTGACTTCGAGGACCGCCCCCAAAACAGTCACACGTGCTCATAGTCAACCATACATGGACATACCTGGTTCGAAACGTCCTTTCCCAACATTCATGTATCTTACACGCGAAAGGCAAAGAATCCGCACTCACGAACTCAATGGAACGCGCTCCTCCTTATTTGCCTTATTTAAAGCGCAACGCTTCCCGTTCTCAGAGCGTTTTAAATAAAATCATGCCGCCGCTTCTCGCTCTCTGTTTCTGTTCCACTCGGCAACCTTTTCGATCGCAACCCTCCTCACCCTTTCACGCTCTAAAAGGTATTTCGAGTACAATTCAGCCGCAATATAGCTCTTCCTGAAACGCCGAGAAGGATAAATATAGGTATGTGTTGAGCGCGAAGAGTGTTGTTGCCCGATGTTACACTCTCGCGGAGATCGCACGACCAGAACGCGAGTCTCACCATTTTCGCGATTCCCTTTATTATTTCGCCGCTTTCCGCTCTCTCGCTCGTGCTAAATTCGGAATGGGTTTTGGTGGCTGTTGAAGAGGAGCAAGTCGGAAAAATTGGAGGCGAGAGAAGTAAGAGAAGATCGCGCCAGTAGGTCTTGAGGGGAGATAGCTTTAGGTGAGGAAAAATTGCTGATTTTTATGATTCTTTCTAGAAAGAAAGAAATTCTCACCTTCTTTGAGACTTAGGGTATGTTTTACTACTACTTTTGGCTGTTAGATGGTAATTTTTTTTTCTATTGATCTTTGAAAATGGCAGAGGTATGGCACAGTCTTCTAAACTGCATGTTCAAAACTGTCGTAACGTCGGGGAGACCTGGGCATAACGAACAGCTCAGGCAAAGCGGATACCTTCACGCACAGGCTGCGCGTAGTGGGGGTATCCACCGGAGACCCGGGCATAGCGAACAGCCCGCGCTGTTTGCTATGCCCAGCTATATAAAAAATTGCTATATAAAAAAAAGTCACGAAACGACGGGTGTTAAAAATAAGTGTAATTTTGGCAAAGGTTTCACTTATATCCTGGGGCTTAAAAATACTAAATAAAAAGGCGACTACGTACAACCATAGCTTTTTTACGGAAGTACGGAATTTTTTATTGTTTAAATTGAAAATCGGACAATATACCTAGAGTTTTGATTCCGGCCAGGTCGCGAAAAGTTGTTTCGGGGAAAGTTTTGGTAGAAGTAGGTATATAAATCATTGCGCTACCGGCACTCACGAAATCGTCTGTAAATTAGTACATTTTCAATATTTCAACTTGCATTTTTTTCGCATATTCTCCAATATATATGCTTTGAGAAAATGCAAAAAAAATCGATTTTTTTCACCCGTCACCTTCCATTTGAAGAAGCAAACACGACCTTCGTGTCTCGAAGGCAACGAGTCCTACAAAAAAATCGTCACCATCATCTAATGATTCCGTCTGTGCAACTTCTCTCCGGACACATTTTTTTCGACACCTATAATTTCAGAGATACAGAAGGTCCTGATAGTTGCTGGACTACCCAATATATGCGGACGATTTTACTTACGAAGTTTAATTTTCTTTTCGCGTGCGAGCCTGACAAACGAGAAAGCTCGGAAAATGAAGTAACGAGCAGGCGTTAAAAAATTTTGCGCTTTTTCGAGACAATTGTAAAACGTTCGAGAGCTCAGCCTCCCCCCCCCCCCCCGCCGCTGCTTTTTCGCCCCGGTGCTTCGCAGACCGAAAAGGAAGCCCACGAGGAATCTCTTTTGTGTGCGGGCGGTACGCAAGATCCGCGTAATTTAAGATGCTCCGCGGTAGCAGCTTGTCCCAAAAAACCAGTGAGCCCTTAAGGGGCGGTTAAGTCTCGCGCGGACTGCCGGAGTGCCATTTCTTTCTCGTGATTCGCGCGGTTCCCTTGATACTCTAGTGCTTCGCGCGTGCCCTTACTTTCTCTTTATCGTCTATCAAACGGTGATCTTGCCACGGTTCTCAACGACTTCTCCTGCCGCGTGGTCTCCTCTGGGACGCCGCATTATTCTCCTGTTTTTTTGCAAATTTCTTTCTCTCGCAATCGCCGGAGCTTTTTCTCTTAGAGCTGTCCTTTGCTTTTCCAGCCCGGACAAAAGTTTTCTCGAGGTAAAAAAAGTCAGACGGAGTATAGTTGTTGGTCGAACTTTTTTTTTTATATACCCCTGCGAATACATGTTTCTATATGTATTGAAATGTAAATAAAAATATATAGGTTAAAATTTATATATCTCAAATAATAATAAATTTTCATATTAAATTCTTATTCTCAAATTAGATGAAATATCTGAAAATATGTGAAATTACGCAAATATTTTTGTCGCCAGCAGCTACCAAAATAAAGTCTCTGGAACATTACATTCTGTTGTACCCTCAAATCGGTTCAAGAGCGGTTATGCCTAGATGTAAAGGTCGAAAAAGCACTTTTTTTTCCAAAAGCAACATATTCTGACAGTATATCATTTTATAAATGATCCTTAAAAATTTCAAGGTGATCGGATCAGAATTCACATTTTATAGGCTGTTATGTTGACGCCCGTCGGAACGCTCGGATTGTCGTTTGAAACTTTCAAAGCTTTTTCTCGAATGTAGGTTTTCAAAGTCTGTGAGCAAAATAATTCAAAAACTAAAGCATCGATCTTTCTGAAGTTTTCAGGGCTTTTTCTTGATGTAAAAATATAGTATGTATCTGTACCTGAACGATGCCAAGGGAGATTATTAGATTATTAGAGTGGGGACGAGCGAGCGAGGGGGGGGGGGGGGAGGGGGAGAGAGAGAGAGAGAGAGAGAGAGAGAGAGAGAGAGAGAGAGAGAGAGAGAGAGAGAGAGAGAGGAGAGAGAGAGAGAGAGAGGGGGAGAGAGAGAGAGAGAGAGAGGGGAGGGGGGAGAGAGAGAGAGAGAGAGGGGGGGAGAGAGGGAGGGAGGGGGAGAGAGAGAGGAGGAGGGGGAGAAGAGAGAGGGAGGGGGAGAGAGAGGGGAGGGGGAGAGAGGGAGGGGCGGGGGAGAGAGAGAGGGGAGGGGGAGAGGAGAGAGAGAGAGAGAGAGAGAGAGAGAGGAGAGAGAGAGTGAGAGAGAGAGAGAGAGAGGGCGTTAATCCACCAAGCCGGACGAACGTTAGTGGCGACGCTATGCATATACGGGTATAACAAGGTCCAGTGGTGAACAAAACGTGAAATTCCACGGAATTCTCGCGTGCGTTCAACAGTTTGACGTACGCCACCATCGGCTTGTTTTATTCATGAACGCGGCGTCCGTTCCGCGAGCCGCGGAGATAGGAAATTCACCAACTGATGCCAGAGGCGACTAGCACGACGTTGAAATCCAAACGGATTTAGCAGCTGGACAACCATTCTCTCTCACTTCCTCCCTTCCTCTTTCGCCCCCGCCCTCTTGCTCGCTCCCGCTCGCTCTCTCTCTCACTGTATCTCTCTCTCTCTCTCTCTCTCTAATCTGTCTCTAGTTCTGAATCTGCTGCGCACTCACTCTCACTTTCGTTCGCTCCGCGCTCGCGACAGACGACAAACATTGAAACGCCCGTTCACGACGGCATTTATGCAACGAAATGGAGCTAGAAAGTGAATGCGCGCTCGAACAAAGCTCGGAAAGTCATAAATACACCTTCATTGATGTGCATCTGTGCGAACTTTGATGAATTACTTTTGACACGATAACGTGACAGTGACGTGACGTACAACAACTTTGGCAATTCAGAAATGGATTTTAGAGTCGCATCTTGTTATACACGAAGGTTATTATGGATAATTTGTTCCTCAAGCACCCATGTAGAGGTTGCCATGAGTTGCCCAATGTTACGATCAGGCCAATATTAGGACCATCGTATAAGCCAACAAAAGAGAAATAATATTGGCCCATTACTGTTCCGCTCCAAACTGAAAACTCGCACAATATCGGCCCATCCCAAAAGCCTGTCCTGGCCCATCTTTAAAAACTAATAAATAGCCGTGATAGTTAAACTAAATTTGCCAATTTAAAAAACTAGGGATACTAAAATACTGATAATTCCATTGGCCCAATATTGTTCCGTTATAAATTGAAAACCGGCACAATATCGGCCCGTCGTTTAAAACCAATAAACAGCCGTGATGGTTGAACTATATTTGCCAATTTAAAAACTGGTAATGCTAAAATACAAGCAATTACATTGGCCCATTATGTCCCGTCATAAATTGAGAATCGGCACAATATCGGCCCATTACTAAAGATTATCCTGGCCCATCTTTCAAAACCAATAAACAGCCGTGATAGTTAATCGAAATTTGCCAATTTTAAAAACTGGCAATGCTAAAATACTGGAAATTACATTTAATTAATCTAAGCCCTTTATTGGCTAAGTGGGTCAGACCATACCTGCTTTTATTTTATTTAAGCCTTGGGTTATTCACTATCTGTATATTGTGCCAGAATAGGCAAATAACTGGCACGTCATATATTAATCGTCTATATTTTGTAGTTCAGTTTTTGTAATCAAGTCTTGGCCTATTACGGCATTTGTGAATAACCAACATAAGTAAGTAAAACATGCCAATTTTGAAACCTGTCATATACGCAAATCACAATTTATTTTACGGTTATTCCATGATATATGTATCCATAAGGACCAATTTCGGGCCAATCTTGGCCCGATATAGGTTGAATGTTTATCACGCACCTAAACAAACCCAAACAAACTCATGGCCCAATATTCTAGATAGACTAACTTCTAGATAGACTAACTGTGAAGGCCCATCATAGAGCCAGTGGTCAATTTCTACATAGGCCCTTTAAGAGGGCCCACATAGGGCCAAGTGCTATCACCAACATTGGCGCTACAATGAATTAAATCATTGGCCCAATAATTGTTGGCTCTGTTGGCCGATATCGGGCCGTTCTTATCATTTCTACAAAGGCACCTCATTGGTAAATACTCACGGCCCAATATTCTAGAAAGGCTAACTGTGAAGGCCCGTCCCAGGGCCAACGGTCAATCTCTACATGGGCAGGTGAAAATCGGTTTTATGGATAGTTGGATACGATTAATGGTGCCGCGGAAAAAGTATGAACAATCGAGTCAGATAACGATCAACCACCCGTGGCATCACTCGAATAGACTTGTGTTCACTGCTCCTCAATGAAATGTGCCCCTGAAATGTTTGGTTAACGAACTCGTAGAATTGTGTTGAAGAGCATTAATACTAAGTTTCAAGTACATCTGAAAAGATATTTATTTTACCATACCCTGGGTTGCAACTATTTTAGCAACACTAGGTTGCACGGTGTAAGCCAAGCAGAGAAGTCATACGCTTCCTTTGAATTTTCTTGGTGGTTTCTCGAGTGCCTTGTTACAAACTAATGCATGGGCAATTTATGATTAAGCTCAACACAATTATTACTGTTATGGATGTTTATTACCTGAAAAATGTGAGAAAACTTTGGGAGAGAATAATTTTTAATAATAATTGATTTGTCTAAAAAAAATATCTCATAATAATAAAACAAAGCACAGCTTTGGAACAACAAATCGAGCCACTCTGAAAAAAATAGGTGTTACTGTACACACTTCAGAGTATTTTCTGGAATTTTTTGAGAAATATCAAAAGTAACATATCGACCGAAAAAAATGGTTTTGTATAATTTTAGTGAAAAATGGCATTTTTTAAACTCGAAAAATTCGAAAAAATTTTCACAAAGTTCATGTACAATTGCAACTTTTTTGTCTTAAACATTTCTCTGTTAAATCAGTCGCTCACGAGATATAACGGTATTTTGAAAATTTGGAAATTTGGAAAAACTCGAGAAAATGCGCTTCATAAATTTTGAAAAAATGTACACTGTTTTTTTTTTTCATATAATTAAATAATTTGACAAATCTTCAATTTTTTTTCAGAGTGGACAACTTTTTGACTCCATACCATTCAATTAACTTTTGTCATAGCAGGGTGTCGTGTTATGACAAGGGACTGCAACTGTCGATAGGTCAGATCACGTCGACACCGACTATATACTGGAATTTCAGTTTATTAAAAGTCCCACGGT
This sequence comes from Ophion ellenae, assembly GCA_963210295.1. Lineage (NCBI taxonomy): Eukaryota > Metazoa > Arthropoda > Insecta > Hymenoptera > Ichneumonidae > Ophion > Ophion ellenae. Next base: position 9,650,979 of record OY723387.1, on the reverse strand, counting down.
CTTCGACATAAAAATCCATCTGCTTTTGGTTTTTCGCATGCTATTTCTACAAATGATAACTTTTTTACCCGGCTTTATTCACATTACTCTTGGTTATTTGTTTTATCAAGAAAAGTCTTCTTTTCAACCTCAAATATTAAAGAAACTTTATGAAAAAAGATCTGATGCAGAATTTTCACATAAACCAATTCGAACATCAGACTTGGATAGCCTGCGGCTTATCGTGCCAATTAGTTTAAAAAGTTGCTTAGTCATTGTCGATTGATATCATTTGTAGAAATGACATGCGAAAAACCACAAGCAGATGATTTTTTTTAATAACATAAAGCCCGAAATCTCGAAATCCGTGGGACTTTTACTAACCTGAAATTCCAGCATATAGTAGGACATGATCTGACCTATCTGCAGTTGCAGTATTATCCATTCATAACAGGACATCCTGTATATATACTACCGGCCAAAGGTTTCCGGACACTTAAGATACAAATGCAAATCTAAATATTTCGAGTTATTCAGATTTGTATTTCATTTTAATATGTAACCTTGAATGACCTTGAACGACTTTGACCACCTAATGTTTTTTATGCGGCTTGAGGTGCTCCACGAGATGGTTGAAAAAAGTGTACCATTTCATTTAAAAAAGTGGAGTTGACCTTGACGTAGCTTTAGCGCGTCCACCAATAGAAAAATAGGGTGATCCACTATGACGGCCTTCTCGAACACTGAAACTTTTTTCTGCAACATTTTTGGATACGACCAATAGTTTGAGTGCTATTGCTCTGTAACACTTGATGTGCCTCACCCTGTATAACTTTCAAAAAATAAAAAAAAGGACGCCGAGTAATAAAAATTCTCCCAAAAACATTATCGCTTGTTTGATCGTATAAAAATTTGTGATGTAGCTCACAATATTTTTTATTTCAATTCAAACGATGGCTTGATTATATTTTTTCAATTCGAATTTACCAAAAGAGCGAAATAAAGTTGTATAAAATAGCCAAGCAAGATGGTTAGAAACGTTGTACACAAAATTGTTAAATCTTAGAATAATATTTTTCCGAATCTTACAGTTTCTTTTTTTTTTTTAATCAATACTATCTTAACATAAAATTGATATCACCATTACATAACTGTACAACATATGTACTGCACAAGTACACTGGAAATGTTTTGCGACGAACTAGCGTGCATGGTAAAGGGGCTATACCAGTGTGAACGCTGAAAATTTGGGTCGTTTTCGCGAATTTTTTGGAAGAAAAGTACTGAATTAAATGTTTCGGAAAATTAAGAATATATTCGGCTATATTTGACCTTTATGACATTATTTTTTCATAGAAAAATATTGAGATCCAAGCGACTTATGCGCTGCCTTCGGAGACGTAAAAAAAAAGTTCGTCTCCTGCTGACATGATTTCGGCCGATTGAGTAGCTGAACCCGAAAAAGAAAAAAATTACGTTAAACTGGAAGATATTTCCTGTACAATGACGTAGGATTTTCGAAAAATGTCAAAATCTAACAAAATAGCATAGTTATGAAAAAAGTCTGTTTTCTTGCCTATAAAATGGTCGTTTTTTTCAATGCCAAATCGTCAATTTTCATCCAATCAAAAATATCCTACGTTATTATAGAGTAAATATATTCAAGAGTACTCAGTTCAAATTTCAAGTCAATCGGATAATTGCTCTTTGAGGTACAATGTCAGCAAATTTTTAAAATCTCATTTCGAGAAAAAAGCGTTTAAAGATTAAACTATCCGATTTTTGCAAGATAAAATGATTAGAGATACGACCTGGACATTTTTTCAGGATATTCTTGAAAGTATAAACTGTCGAAAAAGGCAAAAAGTAAATCGATCTTTGGAAAGTGTCACTCTGCTATAGCGCCTTAAGAAAAGAGCTCGGGAAGATACACATATATATAAATCCCTTTTGTTTTTATTTTTCTCCCTAGTCTGGCGTTACGACTCAACCACGTGGATTCCAGTGCTTCTTCATTAGACCGATCACGCACGCATCGTCCTTTTGAGGACTTCCTGCCTCATATATATATATATATATATATATATATACATTGTGACGGGTAACCCACATGAAAATAAAATATATGAAAAATATATCGAAAAATATATAAAACATGTATTAAATATAATTTGTTCGAAAAGTTGGATATGCCAATTATATTTTTGGGTAAGAGTAAAACCTATGCGATATATAAATATAAATCTATTTAAGATACATCTTAAATATATCAAACATACAAGCTGAATGTATGTTTTATATATTTTGAAGATGGTTGGTTAAGCAACTTGAGTGACAGATGACGTTGCGAATGAAAAACATCTTCACGTCGGTATCTCGCGATGACCTAGCTGCACTAGCCGGAATAAATGATCGGACAAAAAAATTGAAGGTTATGTAATTCTATTCGATTATCGCTCTCTATGCGAACGCAATTAAGTAATTGATCCGATAATTTTAGTTACTCTTGTTAATCCAAGCATTTCTCAATAAACTAATATTGTGTATTGTACGATATGCAGGCGATACGAAAGTTCAACAATTTAACAAGTAGAACTAGCTCAGTGGA
>OY723387.1:9595892-9643392 GCA_963210295.1 Ophion ellenae | reverse complement strand
ATTGTGGTTTTTGCCAAAAATCGATTGAAGGCTAAATCTACCACCTTTTATCCGTCTTTTGAGAATCACAATTTTTTTGGCACTGATCCGAATTTCCGGTGCTAAAAAATGTTAATTGCTGAACAACGGGAACACATTTTTGTTTAATGAAGAAAAAATAATAATAAAAAAAATGTTTTTTGACAATAAAATTAATTTAAAAAAAATCGAAAAAAAATTGTTAGATTTTTTTTCATAGCCCTGAACGTTTTTCATCATACGCCCATCATATTGGCAACTTGCTGTTGCGTATAACGACCCTCAGGCAAAAGCGTGACCACACGAGCATTTTCGACTGTAGACAAATGTCGCCTCATTAAGATTTTTTTTTTCAATTACCAAAAGTCTCGACTTTGGTATGACCTGGAAATTTTTTTTTTCCTTAAGCAAAGCTCATACCATAAGGTGAACGCTCGACAAAATTAATCAAGAGTTAAAAACTTGCAGCCGAAAAACAGTGATTGATAGAAGGGCATACGGTTTTTCAACTAAACGTTAAATCAATATTAAAAGAAAGGTAGATACAGCGGTCAGCTGAACGTGACACGATTGGTTTTGAGAGATGTGAAACTTTGCATCCCTCAGTTATGAGTCTCGATTAATGATCGTGGGACGTGTGCGTAGGGTGTCGTATCTTTAATGTAAATTGTACACACGCACATATTCAAAGAACTGTGAATTCCAACATCTCCAATCGCTCTTCGCATCATGAAAAAGGTTCAGCGCTATAACAAAAAAATCGAACCATTTTGTTTCGATTTTTTTTAATTAATTTTTTTTGTAAAAAAAATTGTTTTTAGTTAATTTTTTTTTATCAGACAAAAATTGGTTCCCGTTTTTCAACAATCAGCGTTTTTTAGCACCGGAAATTCGGATCAGTGCCAAAAAAAATTGTGATTCTCAAAAGACGAATAAGAGGTGGTAGATTTAGCCTTCAATCGATTTTTGGCAAAAACCACAATTTCGATCATTGGGTGCACAATGAAAAAAAAAATCGCAGGGGTTTCAACTTTTGAGGGCTTTTTTCGGATACTTTGGGTTCATAAAAAACCCGATTTTTTTATCAATTCAATATTGGCAAAATAATCCTTAGTTAAAAGAATATTCGTAAATATGCCATTTTTCACGTTTTTTAAATCCATTTTCGCGCATAAAAAAAAATCGTGATAAAAAAATGATAAAAGCATCTAATAGAGAATACTTCAAAGTTTCCAAAACCCTCTGGTTTTTTTCTGTGCGACCATTAGTCTCCGAGTAATCAGTCATCAAAGTCAAAAGTGTCATTTTTGCTTTGAACATCGATGAACCAGCGAGAAAAAAGCGTACGGAGCTCTCCCACCGCTCAAATTAAAGGGCAAGAATCCAGCTAGACGATCCTTTTAATCCGATCACTCGAAAAAAATTATTAAAGTCCGTGCAGAGTGTGAAAGATGAGAAAATGTTTTGAAATTTTTTTTACTTTGGTTTTTTGATAGCTACTAAAAATGGGCTGATGGCAAAAAATGTTGAACTCAAGATTTCAAAACTAGAGATTCACACCTTCAATTTGCTTTTTTTATATTGCTGTACAACCAATTTTCGAGGAGTTACAGCTATTTGAAAATGACCCTAAAATTGGCGGACTTTTTCAATATCCTTAAATTCTTTGGCCTAGTGTACGTATAAGTGTCTTTACAAATTTGTTTTCCAAAGTTTGGTAACAAATTGGTGTCACTGAAACTGGATGAGGCGAGTCGGCTTCGTCGGATAGAGTCCCGCGGCTGGCACCATTATATCGCCCATTCTTCACCAATTGACTTGAATTATTTATTGGAAACTTGTAATAACACTTTACATCAAAGCACGCAAAGGATTTCTGATACGTTGCAAACTTTTGACGGAAAAAAATATTTTCGGCGGCTTTTTATTACCGAAAACAATTTTTTTCTTTCCCAACATTTTTAAATTCGCTAAGTACTTCGAAGCCGAATTTTATGTAGAACGTCGATAATTTTGTATCTTTGCTCCAGGTAACCATTTTTTCACTCATCGTCACTGTATGGAGGGTCAGCTTCTTAAAATCCATTTTGTTAAAAAATCGTGTGCAAAAATTTGGAAAGATGGTCGAAGATGTGTACAATAAAGGCCGCTGGACGGAATTTTCATTCCATCAACTAGGTATCCACGAAAAAATGTCAAAACTCACCTTTTCCGGACCGTAGACTGGTAGTCACCGTCAAGCATTTATGGAAATTTTCGTTTTTTAAATACACCTTTGCACCGCAATTAATTTATTCAATACAATGGACAATGGGATTATAATATCAAGTTGGAACAATTTATCGTATTACTACGCATTCGTTTTTTTTGCTCTGTGTTGTTCTCTATTCGGTATAGGGAAAGACCACTACTGGACGTTTATTCAAAATTTTTCTGACGTTTTTCATTACTATCGATAGGCGATGGATAAGGATCTCGGCCATAAACGTCAATATCGATATTGTGTAACCGGCAACCACTAATGCTAGCAAGTGTCGACGAAGTGTGATCATATTTTCTTTTTCCTCAAGCTCACTGTCGTCATCGTTGTCGTTGTGTTTGATCCATTCATTTTCCGCGTCTTTATACAACTTTTGAATCAATCCACCACTGTGCATTCGATTTATGAGGCTGTCAATGGTAGACCGATAGGGTGATCGTTTGTCCAATCGGAATCCGAAGCCGTCCGCCCAGAAACAAGGTTTTGCAATTTTTATCGTGGCGCGTCCATCTACTCTGCTTCTTGTCACGGCTATGTCAGCCGCCGATCTTCGCATTACACAAGTGATATTTTTCTGTCGAGCAACACGCTGTGCACAAATCATTATATTTTCTTTCGCCATTTGACTTTTCTTCATCAAATTTCTCAAGACCCCCTCGGAGTTGGCGAACGTTTTGTCGACTGCGAACGAATAGATAAGGGGCGTTAATCCCGAATTGTCAAGATCATCGAAAGACTCGAACTCCGTTTCACCGGTAGTCAGCAAAGCGACGTTCGTGATGGCGGTGTACATGGTGGATGAGTAAACAGCCGAAATAGCGAGCAAGGAAGCGAAGACAATGCGCTCGGCGTTTCTGCGCGGTCGTTGAGACACGGAGACACCGAAAAGTACACGCACGATGATGAACGGTCGCCACTGGGAAACTCGGAAGCGCAATAGGTATACTGCGATCAGGTAAATCGTGACGATCACTAAAATCCCGAAAGTGGCCTGACCGAAGCGTCCGATGTCAAGTTTTCCACGTTTCGGTAGAATGGGTACGATTGCACAATATCCATCGATATGTATTGGGACAGTCCGCAAGCTATCGAACCTGGATGTGCTTGAACGTGGAGATGTTTGAGAACCAATATCCATTCGTGACTTCTCAGTGTGGTAAACGGAGCGTTCAATATCAGAGAAGGTGCTATCACCGTACATTACCAAATGAAATGGAATATACTTCAAAGATGCGTTCAATCTTTCAGCGATAAGTTCAATGAGCAGAATGTTAGCGCCACCAACAAAGACAGGCTCACCAAGTTCGTTATAATTGGCGACGGTAAATGGTGCATCATCAGTCGCTCTTATTTTCAAAGGGTAACGTGCCATATCCATAGCTTTTTTGGGAAATAAGCCATCTGTATTCGAAGCCCAGTCACATCTGGTATACTCGTGCTTGAAGGGATTGAATCGATGAACAATCGGTAGAGCCAATGCGTTCTTCTGGGGTTTCAACGTTTTTGCCGATTTCGGCTCGATCCACTCGAGGATTGTAAAATCGAGCAACTTCTGGGTCCAAGCGTATTGCAACAGATCCTCGAGGCCGTCGCTCGACACTCGAGCAGGGATTAAAACCAAATATTTCGGATGGTAGTCGAATGATCCCATTTCCGCTACGGCATCGATGAGTCCTCTCGATGGTAGAGTTGGCGAAGTTTCGCTGGACTCGTGAATGAGAAGGTAGACAGTCGCAGACGTGGCGATCGGCGAAGAATCCCACGAGGTATGGCCACCCGATCCGCCGTTTGCATCGCAGTCATCTTCGGCTATGTTTATCGGCAGGACGGGAAGCTTTTGCGTCAATTTCATAAATACCTCGTCGATTATCGGACTTGCGATGACTTTGCCTTTCGCGAGTTTAGTTACAAGCACCACTTGACGAGCTCCCGAATCTTCGGCGATGTATCTAGTCACGTTGTCAACCCAATCGGTAGACCGGACGAAAAATATGGCCGTTGCGAAAAAAAGGAAAATTCGAAATGTCCAGGCCATACTGACGCGTTTTTCGCGATACGTGTTACTGGGCTGAACGAGTTTGAGCACCGGGCTATGCCGTATACACGTACGATTTCAACTGTACGTGTACTTCGTAAAGCTGATGCACGTCCAGGATAGACCTCGCTGTTGTGACTCCACAGAACTTCTGAGTGTGGTCGCTGAGTCGGCCGACCGCGAGGTCTCGAATGTTACGCGGATGAGCAATTATGAAAAATCGATGTGGAGAAAAAACTTCCATCCGCTGCATTTTACTATTACGAAGGCTTGCTTGCTTGCACATTACCCCCATGGGATACGATGATACTAACTTACGTACGTGGCTCGTGTTAATTGCCCCGTTGGCGTGTAACCTGCGCGGCACAGTTTTCTCCAACTATGGATCATCGCCGCTTTGTTCGTAACTTGGTGCACTTGTGTACCGACGTTTCTGTACCTTCGGGTTGGCTGAAATGTCATAGCTTGACACCTTTTGAGTTTTCCTTAGAGAATTATCCACGTGCGGTGGGTTATCGAACGACCTTGTTTAAAGTTACCCAGTACTTCTATACCAATAAATCGTCACGGAAAATCAATTACGGGGTGCGCAGTGTCCTTGGCCCGATGGTCAACTTCCATGTTTGGCCTTTCTGCGACAGAAGTCGCCATGGAAATGTAACCTCCTTCCGGTATTGGCATATAGTTCGATGGATTATTGAGTCTTTCAGCGAAAGCCATCATTCTGTTTTCACGAATTAATAGACATTTCGTTGCAGTTGTTTCAATTAATGTTCGATCGAATATTCCGATGTTTGATTTTATAACTTTGCATAGTAACTTAATCTTTGGAATTGCACTTCGATGGTATCTCATACCTTAAGGCGAGATTTCCATTTGCAACGGTAAAAAAATCGTTTTCTTTTTTTCTTCTTGTCTTTAAACGATAGAATTATATATGTAGAATATTTGCCCAAAGGTTCAAAGCAAAATTCGAAAAGCTTCAAACGTTACAGCCCGGCAACGCTGAGGCTGCAAAGGGGCAGGCAGAGATGGGCAAACGGTAACTAAATTAACAACTAACAATTATAACTACTATTGTAATTGATAATTTAATCACTTCGTAACAGATTACGTTAATAATTAGTTTCCACAAATACCTAGTGCAATTTGATTTAAACTATATGTAAACTTCAAACGCGTTTTTTTCTTCAAAAGTGCATTTTCGATATTGACATGCAGGAATACTCAGGAATGCTCAAAAAATGTGGAATCCCCCCACCCCCCGAATGTAAAAAACAGCTCAAACTAACCGTTGGAGGGAGGTATTTTATATGTAGAAAGTTCGTACCAAGTTTGAAATAAATCGGTGATGTAGTTTTCACATGGCAGTGAACACGAACTTCGAAAAAGTGATTTCGAGACAAACGCGGCACCGGCTTGTTTATGGATGTTTTCGCGTACAAATTTCACGAAATGTTCTTGAAAAGACACTTAACAATGTACAAAAGGGTTCAATAAATTTACCTTATTCATATAGATGAAAAAAATTCGCAAAAAAGTGTTTTTTTTTCACGCTGAAACCCCTACCCTCTCCTTAAAACATCCCTCAATAGCGCTTAATTGTTTCCCGTCTAAATGTATATTCTGCCTTAAGCTGATTTGGGCTGCAGAAACCTGCCTCGCCACGTGGTGCTCGTATCAACCCACATGTGAGTACGAAGGCATATATGGGAGAAGGAAATTTTGAAGCCATTGTATCACCCATTATGCTCCCCAATGTCTTGCTTGGCCCAATTAGGGTGCTACAATCACGCAAATGTTTCTAAGGATCCGTATATTGAGCATCTGTAACCTGAATCTGCAAAAAAGAATTGCAGATAATAATAAACATGACGAACTTAAAAAAAAAAAAGAATTTTCCTTGCATCCCAACGATGCACAACTTCAGCACCGTGTAAAGTTAGCTGTCCGCTGATCTGCTTGTTTTTAGAACAACTTTCGACATTTTAGACTGTCAAACAAAGTGTCGAATGAACGAATCGTTGATTTTTTAAATAACCTCTATAAAAAATATGCTCCCGTTCATTTAAAAGTGATTTTCAAGACGTTCGAGCTTCTGAGATGTTGAATCTAGAGACAATAAGCCACTATGGCGATGATCCTCAAATACCGTCTTTAGGAGAATCTTTTCCTATATATGCGTACGTGTGTGTAATTTTAAAAATCACACGTTATTTATACCCTTAAAAAACTTACACAAGTATAAAAAACGCCAAGTAAGAAAAAATGCCCTCGAAAAATCTATCGGTCGTTTCACCATCTACAAAATTCTAATCAACCTCGAAATACTTGTTATTTTTTTTTCAAACGAAACTTTTATTTACATTATTACTTTTTCCATTCAGACGTACAAACGAAGTGAAATAACTTATTATGCACAACCCAAGAAATACTATTTTTCTCAACATTTTATTTTAAGAAACCATATAACTCTTATATTAAAAAGTTCGAATCACGATTATATAAAAGTCCAACGTATGTATCACACAAGTACTGTATGTATGTATCACTGGAAATGCTGTGCAACGACTTGGCGTGCATGGTCAAGAAAAAAAGCTCGGCGAAGGATAGCGTTTTCTCAACAACTTGACTATCAGGTTAAGAAAGACATAAATTGACGCAATTTATTGTGTAACTGCAAACCAAGTTTCCGATTCCGCATGGTACAAATAAAAAAATCGCCGATGTGCCCCTAGACCACACGGCTTTTGAAATCTCACTTTATTTACATAATTTGAAAAGTTACGTGGAGGTATTCACATTCTACTCTATCACAGAACTACCATACATCTCATGAAATCTATTGCGTCGCATAAATGTTCGTTCAATAGACATACTTTTGGCAGGCTGAACGTCTCATTTCTATTAATTCTGTGTGTCTGATTATTAATTCAGTAACTGATGCGATGTTAGAATTTGAAATAATCTAAGTAAATAAATTGTTGCAAAAGTTACTTATGGAGGCGGTAGGAACGTTTCGCCATGAAAATGGTGTATGTTCCCGAGCGTTTTTTTCTTAACCATGCACGCCAAGTCGTTGCACAGCATTTCCAGTGATACATACATCCAGTACTTGTGTGACGCATACGTTGGACTTTTAAATAATCGTGATTCGAACATTTTATTATAATAGTAATATGGTTTCTTCAAATAAAATGTTGAGAAAAATAGTATATCTAGGGTTTGACAATTTTGTGTACGTTTCTAGTAAATTTGCTTGGCTTTTGCATAAAAAGTAATTTCACTTCTTTTGTGCGTTTTAATTGAAAAAGTAATAATGTAAATAAAAGTATTGTTTGAAAACAATCCCAAGTATTTCGTGGTTTATTAGAATTTTGTAGATAGTGAAACGACCGATAATTTTTTCGAGGGCATTTTTTATTACTTGGCGTTTTTTTTTTACTTCTTCAAGTTTTTAAAGGGGATTTCATATCGTTTTGAAATAAATATATAGAAAGGGTTACTGCGACTGGAATGCGACAAAACTCGCAATCTTAAAGCTCCCAGTCGGCCTTAAATTCATCAAATGATCAAATTACCGATCACGAGGAGTTTTTTATGAACATTTTTTGGATAATCCAACGAGTGATTTATTTCGAAATAAAAGTTTCAATAGACAAGTTATTTTAGAAAGCCAGGACATCTGGCAGGACCTTGAAATATCATCGATTTTGCATCAGCATCACACAATTTTTTTCGTCCGAAATTGTCGAGTTTTGGCCCGAATAAGCGTCATTTGGGGGAACTTTTCATTTACTTCTTGATTTGAAAAAATCTGCAGCTAAGGCGCATCGATTGCTTGTAAAAGCAAATAGTGAAGCTGCTTTAAGGGGCTATACCAGTGTGAACGCTGGAAATTTGGGTAATTTTCGGGAATTTTTTTAAAGAAAAGTACTGAATTAAATGTTTCGGAAAACTAAGAAAATGTTTGGCTATATTTGACCTATATTACATAACTTTGTCATAGAAAAATATTGAGATCCACGCGACTTATGCGCTGCTTTCGGAGGCGCCAAACAAAAGTTCCTCCACTACTGACAGGATTCTGGCCGATTGAGTAGCTAAAACCGAAAAAGGAAAAAATGTTAAACCGGACGGTATTTCCTGTACAATAACGTATGATTATCGAAAAATATCAAAATCTAACAAAATGGCGTAGTTATGAAAAAAAAGTCTGTTTTCTTGCCTATAAAATGGTCGTCTTTTTCAACGCCAAATCGTCAATTTTCATCCATTCAGAAATATCCTACGTCATTGTAGAGTAAATATATTCAAGAGTACTCAGTTCAAATTTCAAAATGATCGGATAATTGCTCTTTGAGTTGCAATGTCAGCAAAGTTGAAAAATCTCATTTCGAGAGAAACGCGTTTAAAGATTTAACTATCGGTTAAATACCCACGAGCGGTTGCTCTTTAGAAGGCTGCCATTCGGGAAGTATTAGAGATGCGGCCTTGACATTGTTACAGGATATTCTTGAAGGTGTAACTGTTGAAAAAGGCGAAAAAAAAATCGATTTTTTGAAAGTGTCACACTGGTATAGCCCCTTAAGTGAAAAAAGTTGTCGTGAGTAGTTTCAATGATTTAAGAACGGTGAGGTTCTCGTCGAAGACAAAGAACGTAGCGGAAGGCTGGAAGTGAACGAAGACACGGAATTAGAAGCATTATTGTAGGGAGATTCGTACCAAACGCAAGAGTTCTCACAAATTACGCTTATTCGGCTCAAAACTCGACATTTGCGCACGAAAAAATTATGTGATGCTGATACAAAATCGCTACTATTCCAAGGTTATGGTCTTGCCAGATGACCAACCTTACGATATGACATATTACATCTGATAATTTCAACCATAAGTTCCTGGTGGGGCCATCTTTTGTCCAACGGCGGAGACTTATTTGTACTTCCAATACATAATGGTGACACCAATTTCATGTTACAACAGTAAGATGATTTTTTTAAATAAAATTAAAATAATACGCAAACATCATCCCTAAGGTTTAATAATTTTGATTACAACATTTTTAGTAAATTTGCATGGCTATTTTATGAAAAGTTTTTTCATTTTTTTGTACCTTTACATTGATAATATATAATAAAACTATTGTTTAAGTAAAAATAAAAAATATTGTAAGATGAATCAGAATTTTTAACATCGTAAAACAAGCGATAATATTTTCGGATGAATTTTGTATTGCTTAGCGTTCTTTTTTTTCTTATTCAAATAATCTTCGACATTAGTTAGCAATAGATGACGCGTTTCAATTTCGGACGGTCATCCGAATGACCGCAGGTAGATTAAAAAAAATAATAGGATTATTTGGTTCGAGTAAAAACCACTCGATCCTTTGGCAATCATTGGCTTGTCCTCTTTTTGAAGTTTATTGAAGGATAGGAGTTTTCCTCGAAACACAATTTTTTAAAGCGGCTCGCATCATAACTCCAACAATTTTCATTCTTTTCACTCCAAATATTCAGTACCTTTCTGAAATAACATTCCCAAGGGAAATACGTACGGGATTTGCCATGAGTAAATTATAACATTAGTTATTATAACAAATGATTGCCCTTTTTTCCGTCGAAAATGAAGTTTTTGGTTTAACGCTTGCCAATTACACAAAAGTTAATATTTTCACAATCCTCTACGTATTTTTTTGAGCTATGATCGTGTAAATTAATGGAAATGTTTAAATTTTTGCCTAAAATCAAATTTGCGTCAGCAAATCAAATGTTAATACAAATTTATTTTTGTTCACTTGAATATATGACTAATAATATGCTTGAATGATAGTATTCTCTTATTTGTCCTTCTACCCAATAAAAATCGCGAAATATCACTCAATTTTGGACGTTTATAGTGGTGTAAGCCCTTAAGGTAAACGTACGGGCTCGTTAACTTACGCTTACTTACGCGGTCGTAAACTTACGGGCGCACGCTCTTGATTTCTATCGATTTTGTTCAAATTTTAACCAGACATTGTTCATATCATTATACATCTTTGAGTGAGGTTTCACAACAGTTGACTATTTAGATTGGGAGATAATTGATTTTAAAATAGCAACTTTAAACACTGCAGGGTCTGCATTGACTGAAAGTCAGGTCACATAATTCGTTGTGCCATTCTATTGGGTTGATTAATTGAAAAAAAAAAGAATATGCTTAGATAGAAAACAAGTAAGGGAACTAGTGCAAAAAGTTTCAATTGTCTTTACTATTCAGTTTTGCTAAAAACGTCCAGTAACGATAGAACGACTCTCGGTAAAAAAGATTTATCCCCTATAATGAGAAGACATTATGCAACACCGCGAAACAGTACTGTTGAATATTTCGAGAAAAAAAAAGTTTTCGTATTCCTAAAATTAAAAACTTTTATCGTAAAAAAAATATTTGGGTCAGAAACATTAATAATTCGACAGTGACTTATAGGGGACAAATATATCTTACGGACAATGAATCTGTCTAAATTTCAATGCAGACCCTGCAGTGTTAAAACTTGCAATTTTAAACCCCATTATCTCCGAATCTAAATAGTCGACTGTTTTGAAATTTCACTGAAACATGCATAATGATACAAACAATGTCGGGTTAAAATTTGAACAAAGACTAGAAAAATCAAGAGCGCCCGCTCGTTCTACCTTAACGCGTTTCATCCGTTGACCATTCAATTCTGTTAGGCTGGAGGTTTGGACCAGTCGACGCTGAGTATGAGATGATGGTAACCGTAACCAGTGAGATGCAAGAAGGCCCTAGCGTCCTCGGCCTTCGTTTTGAAATGTACATACGTAAACGAAAAGCCGTCCACAGATTGGTGGTGCGATCCTTGGCGAGATTTTGTTTCTGAACGAAGCCGAAGGGTTCGACGAGTTTCTTGAGGTCAGTCTCGCTGGTGCTCTCGGAGAGATTGTAGGCAGCAGTGATATCCTCGCGACACTGGGACTGTATACTGTAGCCTCGACGATTGACGCCGTCTCTCGTACTCGGCAGTACGTACTTGCTGACCTGGATAAATCCGATGGCCCATCAAGATGGTAAATCCGACGCTACATTGGTTCTGGTTCCTACATGATAGCCAAGGTATCGTACCTTACCACGTATGGGCGTATGGTATCGGTACCAGTATTAGTATGGTGAGAATACAGTACCGGTATGTTCTACTATTGTACAGTGTACCGGTACCATACTAGTAACACGTACATTTGCGTGTAGCGGTATACTACCGTACTGGTACACCGTAGGGTATAATCTCTGTACCCTACACCAATAGTACACTCGGTAATCAGGATTAAGGGGTTACCCCACTTGCGATTTTGAAAAAAACGATTTTTTTTATTGCATTTTTTTTGAAGTATAAGTATCTGAGAATATGTCCTGAAAATTTCAAGTCGATCCGAACAAAATTGACTGAGATATGAGCGTTGAAAGAGCGTTGAAAGAGAAACTTTAAACTCGTTTTTCTCAAAATGGCATTTCTGAAGTCGGTGACCAAGATTACGCGAACACTAATGAACCGATCTTCTTGAAATTTTGCAGGCTTATTTAATACATAAAAATGTAGTCTTTAATCGTTCGATTTTTTTTTCGGAAAAAAGGCGTTTTATGGCCAAAAAACGGCCGTTTTTTTCGTTAAAATCGCACCATTAACTTTGACTGTCCGCCATTTTCTGAAAGATGAATATTTTTTAAAATCCTTCGATTAAAGACTAGTTTATACTTATATTTGACTAAATCCATCCGCATTTCTTTTTTCAGATGATCCACTTCGCCGCAATGTTGGTCGCCACGAACCGTGTATATAAAAACATTATTTCATTGACGGCAATTTGCCACTAAACAATGTAATATTTTTCAATAAAACAATCACTGGAAGTTCTTCAAGATGTGTTCTTTAAGATGGTATATTGATCGGTCAAAAAAGTTTTGTAGTTTTCTTTAAAAAAATTTATGAAAAAGGCCTTTTTGCGCTACAAGTGGGGGTAACGACTTAAGCTATCGAGGAATCACCACAGGTCCACAAATCATCCGCGATTGTGACGTGACAGTTTAGCGTTCGTACACTGAGAAAGAAAACCAGCCGAATCAAAAAAATATATTGGTTGATTCGAATAAATGTCTGACCGCGGAGTGCCACCGATATATGAGATTGTTACAATACTATAAAATATTGGAAAATGTGATTGATTCAAATAACATATTCATTTATTTTAAAATCTCTTCTGTTCACTGAATATCTTCATTATCCTTCAAAGAAAATTATATTCTATTGAAATCATTCTATAAACAAGCCGTAGATGTATGGATGAAATAATTAAGCAGTTGCTACTAAATTTTTTACTTCGTACAAAAATATAATCAATAAAATGAATTATTTCTTGAATACATCGAAACGAATATGCCATGGGACGTGAGTTTTTCAATTTGTTTTAAATCTTAAATAAAAAGTGACAATTATAATAATCATCCACAATCATAGAGGAGAGAATATCAGATATCCAATGGAATATCCATGGAGAAAATTTCAGATGTTCAACTGATAAGAACAGATAATACACTTTGATCTTAGCCACGGGCCAAGAAACGATACTCTTTAGAGTTTCTCAGGCGGTTAAGTAGATTTTCGGTTCGCGCTACTCTTACGAGAAACGAGCGCACATGCGGCTTCTAGCGGTTACTCCGAGAACTACGGGTTTCCTCACACCTATAATTTCGGTCGCGCTCGGCTATGATTTGGTTGCATTTTTTCAACCGAATGCGCAAGAAACAAATTTTATTTTCGAATTATTTTTTAACCATTTCAGACATTTTCTTTATATTTTTTAATCCGAATGAAATATTAATATTTTAACGAATAATCTACTTAAAAATCAATATCGGATATGGTGAAAAAATTAAATATCATATTTTCTCAATAGAAATTTACCTGAATCAAACGAGCGAAATTCAATTTTTCTTGTGTATTCGAATCAAAAGTATTGATGTTATGAATTGAAACGCTTTTCTTGTTCGTTGCAGAAAATGCATTAAAAACTATATACTTTGTTTGCGATATTTTTTTAGATAGATTCAATAACATATTGTTCTCGGCTAACAATATATCTTTTTAATGACAAAAACTTTCAATTTTATCACGTTATTAAAGTCAATAGCGTTCTGTTTGGACTAATAAATCCGATTATTTACACCAACAATTTTACAAAGGGTGTTGAACTTTCGTGCCTCATTTTGGTCGCACACTGCTCAGGGAATCGAGGATTTTGAGGGGCAATGAGAATGGCTTCGGATCATCGGAAAATATGCTATCTGCGATCTTTTCACGAAAACATACCGAGGTATTCCTGCAAATCGCAAATAAACTTGACTTTCTTGCATCGGAGCCGTTGGCTCTTTGACCCATCGGCGAGTAGGAAAGCAATGCGACGGAACATCGTGGCAAATGACAGAGTACGTAAATTGAGGTTATGAGACAGGCCATATTGTTTATTCTTACGTCAATAAAAAATTCCAGCGATACGATCGTGCTATCAACATTTGAGGATACACGATAATATTAATATGATCGCGGGTACGGGAAAATTCCGTCGATGTTGAAGAATTCGTGAACTTCGCGTGCCGCGAAAGAAAAACAGAAAGACTTTTCGAGTCTCACATTCACCGTGAGCAAACTTACTCGTTAATTTTCGTCAATGGTGCTTTCCGGAAACGCCGAGAAACTCCAAGTATAGAATAGCGATGTAAATTGATCTAACGCGACAAGCTGCCGAGGTTCCGATAAACGCAACTGTCCGGAGGTTCGCGCGAGACGAGGGTGGGGCGCTGCGCATGTCAGAGCCTTTACGCGCGGACTGTTTTCTACGCGCGTAGGAATACACCGTGTGTACAGGCCTCAGGGCTACGACTCGAAGATGCACGAGCGTCGATATCTATATAGATGAGAAAAAGTCTTGAGGCCTTAGGCCACTCTGGAGGCCGAAAAAATAGTCTTTTGGGGATTTTTTTTTTTCAGAAAAACTACAAAATAAATCGAGTTTACAATAAACGGTGTTTATCATACATATCAGTGACTGTATACAATAATTTTTTTTATGCGATTATTTCAAAATGGCGGCTGTGCAGCGTTTATTTCAAAATTGCGTTTTTTAAGTTGGCCGGAAACATAACTCAGACAGTTTCCATCCACTTCGTCTGAAATGGTGAATATATCTTGAAAAATACATTGTCTATGGAAGTACGTAGGATTTTTTTTTTATATTGCCTTTTTCATTGGTTATTAACAATTATCTGACGATTTTTTAGGCCAATTTTTCACTTTCCACTTTAGAAGAGCGTCATTTGGCTAAAAGTCAATATATCGGAAAAATCCTACGTACTTCTATAGCAGTTATTATATATAATCGAAACAAATTCATTGGCTCATTATAATTCGAAAATTACAGGAGCTGTTTGTCCGGTCGTGGACCCTGGAAAAACGGATACGTCATCGCTATAACGCTGCGCAGCCGCCATTTCGATATTTATCGCTCCAAAAAAATTACTGTATACCCTCACTGGTATGTATGATAAACACCGTCTTTTGTAATCTCGATTTATTTTGTGGTTTTTCGGAAAAAAAATCCCCAAAAAGCCGATTTGTTCGGCCTTTAAAGTGGCCTAACCCCTTTAAGTGATACATGAAAGGTCGTTTGTAGTGTATGTTACAATACGATCGACGGACTTCATTCGATTCAACAAATCGACAACCGTGGTATAATTTTCGTAGTAAAAAAATCGATCTCGGATCACCACCAAATATTTGGTAGTGATCTGAGATATTTCGATTTTTATTTCATTCTAATAGGTGACCTTGAACGACTTTGACCCCGTAATATTTTCTATGCGTCTTGAGGTGCTCCACACGATGGTTCAAGAAAAAATCTACGATTCCATTAAAAAAAGTAGAGTTGACCTTGACGTAGCTTCAGCGCCTCCACCGATAAAATAATAGGGTGGTGCAGTATGATGGTCGTCTCGAACACTAAAACTTTTGTCTGAATCATTTTTGGATATGATCAATAGTTTGAGTGCCATTGCTCTGTAACACTTTATGTGCCTCACCCTGTATAGCTTTCAAAAAGTAAAAAAAGGATGCCCAGTAATGAAAATTATTCCAAAAACATTATCGCTTGTGTGATCGCGAAATTCTGATTTAGCTCAAAATATTTTTTATTTGAATTCAAACAATGGCCGTATTATATTTTTTCAATTCGAATTTACCAAAAGAGTGAAATAAATTTTCATAAAAATGTAATCCAGCCGATGGAGTAGCTGAAACCGAAAAAGCAAAATAATATCGTTAAACTGGAAGATATTTCCTGTACAGTGGTAGGATTTTTGAAAAATATCAAAATCTGACAAAATGTCGTCGTTATGAAAAATAGTCTGTTTTCTTGCCTAAAAAATGGTCGTTTTGTTCAATGCCAAATCGTCAATTTTCATTCAATAAAAAATATCCTACGTCATTGTAGAGTAAATATATTCAAGAGTTCTCAGTTCAAATTTCAAGTCAATCGGATAATTGATCTTTGAGTTACAAAGTCAGCAAATTTGAAAAAGCTCATTTTGAGAAAAACGCGTTTAAAGATTTCACTATCGATTTTTGCAAGATAAAATGATTAGAGGTACGGCCTTGAAATTTGTACAGGATATTCTTGAAAGTATTAACCCGTGCGGAAATTGAGTTGGGGCTGTGTTCGGGCCCCAATAATATTCCCCTAACTTTAGTCGGGCCCTAATCTGGAAGCCACATGAGGGCCGATAGCGGCCGGTCACACTTTGTCAACAAGGGCCATTAAAGGCGCAACGACCGGGGCCTTATAAGTTGCCTCAATGGCGCCTCATCAAAACCATTTTAGCGCCCTGAAAATGCCTCAATGGCGCCTCATCAAAACCATTTTAGCGCCCTGAAAATGCCTCAACGGCGCCTCATCATATCCATTTCAGCGCCATAAAATATCCGTATCAGTGGATATACGTGTATGTTAAATGCGTCAGGGTATATCTGTATTTGTTTTTATGTAATTGTTCATGTGCATAGATGTGGGCGTGAGTACATGTTTATGTATGTGTGCGCACGTAGAAATGTGATTGCGTATTTGCATGTGAGCCTTTATGACAAACTGCCATGACAAAATTAATACAAAAAATAATCCATTCTAAGGAATGGATGTGTAGTAGAAATAAAAAAAATATATGGGTCTACTGAATCGCTAGAATCTATTTCCATTGAGGGAAAGATCTGGAAAACAAAGACCAATTCATTTACTTATCCTACACAGTCAGATAAAGTTTATGAATAGGAAATATCAGCGAAGTCTTCAGAAGAAATAATTTTCCCTATGATGAGTATTGAGCGGAAATTAGTTGCTATAAAAATGTCGAGAAAACCGGTTGGGACTGTTGTCACTTATGCGCTAGCATTACTCCATGTATGAGTGAAACCATGAGTAATTGTTTGTATCTATGTAAAAGGTTTCTTTAATTTGATAAATAAATACTGTCTGATGTTTGTCTGCATATTTGTGTTCATCGTTGATTTTTTATTTGCTAATGCCCTTATGCTTTTTCCAAATTTGCATTCGATAATATTATTCGATCGATGTATATAATCGATTTGAATAATTGAAATACCATCAACCATGTAGCCTAAGCTATTTATACTGGTTTATCGCTATAATAGTCAGATCTGGGCCTATTGTGGAGATCCCTACTTGTTTATCCCTATACTGGCCAAGTCTGGGCCTATTGTGGAAATCCCTACAGGTTTATCCCTATAATGGCCAAGTCGGGTCCTTTTGTGGAAATCCCTACAAGTTTATCCCCATAATGGCCAAGTCAGGGCCTATTGTGGAAATCCCTACAAGTTTATCCCGATAATGGCCAAGTCTGGGCCCATCGTGGAAATCCCTACTAGGGAAAGCACTAGAAAAGCCCTGAAAGGCCCTTACTTTTATTAGGGATGCCCTATCAGTTTTCCGCACGGGAACTGTTGGAAAAGGCAAAAAACAAATTGATTTTTTTAAAGTGTTAATCTGGTATAGCCCGTTAAGAAAAGAGCTCGGCAAGATACGCAGAGTATATCTATATCTGTATCTATATATATATATATAACCGACAGAGTGAGCGCGCGGTCGGTGTGCGGGCTCGGCGGTCACTGTCGTTAAGCAGCATTGGAGGCTGCCAATACTTGGCGCGGTGACCGCTTGCCCGTGCGCTGGTTTGCGCGTCAATATGTGAGTGGGAGGCAGTTTGTCTGAGTTTTTGATGGTAATACAACTGAAACCCAGCCAAATATAGCCGCCTGTATCGGCCCAGGTTTTCCGCAGTTTGCCTGGGCTCTCGTGCAAATGCGACACAGTAGTGCATTAGGAAAGAGTGGCTGCGGTCAACACTCTGGTGGGAAACTCTGGAAGGATTGTGAATGTCGGAAGGAATGGAAGGAGTAATAGAGGGGATGGTAAAAGGAGAAGGACCCCGTACCTCCGAGGAATACATATAATATATATCTATATATATATATATATATATATATATATATATATATATATATATATATATATATATATATATATATATATATATATATATATATATATATATATATATATATATATATATATATATATATATATATTGTAATGGGTAACCTCTTAATTACATTGAATTTTGTGGAATTCGGGACCCGATGAGGAGCAAATTGATAAAGACCTTTTTCGCATACAATATGTCGTGGATTTATTCAAATTCTTCTCCTTGGTATAATTACAGTATCTTTTGAATCCGCCTGTACATTCGAATTTCGTCGCTGGTCGCATCGCTTGCCCGAGATTCTTACGTTAGGCGGGCCCGTGGGCCTTTTCGGAGTGGCGGGAGCCTCTTACGCTGCTGCCCTCAGAAAAAAGATTTATCAATGACAAAGAAGTTTGTCTCCCGGCGAATAAGTTTTCTTTTCTTAAGTCGGTCTACTAGGAATTTATTAACAGCAAAGACATTTTTTTTATTTAAGTTTATGTTTAAGATTTACTAAGAATTTTTTTTAACATCTAATAGGATATATAAGTTAGAAGAAATTGGTGTTTCATATCCGACAAATAGAGTTTTTCTTAACATCTAACAGGATTCTTCATAATCCCCCAACTGTTTTTTTTTCGAGGAATTGTGTCATTTCGTCCGTCATTATTTTCTCACTTGAACGTCTTTTTCTCACTCTGTATTTTTACTTGACACTTGTGCCAAAAGCATTGGCTTAGGAAGAAGCTACATGGTAAGCGTATGCGTGAGCTACATATGACGAGCGTATCACAGTCGCGAAATAAGAAGTTTTCGTCATTGGAAAGTAGTATTTATTCGATTTGATGAAATATTTACTTAAATGTTCTATTTTAAATATGGCTGTCAATTGATGTGAAAAATCGGCACGTAAAAAAACATATTTAGTGACGCCGAATAAATGCTGTAGTTACCGTAAACATTTAATAATTTCTAATAAATTATGTTCTAATGTGCCAATTTATTAGATGATTAAACGAACTTACTTGTAAGTGAAGTTCGATCATAATTGTATGAAGCACCTCTTCTGATAGACCACGATGTAGTTACCTCCACTATGCCCGAATCACCACACGCTTTGCAGTCAACAAAACTCTTTTGTTTTTAGCTGACCTCTCCTGTTCTTACGTTCATATATTCAAAGTGTTGTCGTAAGAGGGTTCATCTTTAGGATGAATTAGGGAGCTGACCTAGTAGACAGATTTTAGGGTGGGAAGTGGTCTATCAGAAGAGGTGCTTCATACAATTATGATCGAACTTCACTTACAAGTAAGTTCGTTTAATCATCTAATTGTATTTCGCACCTCTTCTGATAGACCACGATGTAGATATTTAAAGAAAACGACAACCAAGCCTATATTGCGCTCAGTAACTCATTTATAATCGTAGTAATGGCATCTACATACAATACAATAAAACTGTTCACAACGCAACCAAACTGGATCAACATTTTGTTTCAACTGAACTTGAGATTGAAGATTTTCCTCCGAAAATCATCAGTTTTTTAAACATTTTCGTAAATGGCGTTAGCAAACGCTGTGTTCTCCGGTAGGATTGGCAAATCATAAAAACGAGCAAATGTTTTGGACTTTTCTGACCAACCTGCCGCCTTTCTAATACTATCGATGCCCAAACCTTTCCTTTTGGCAGCCGAGGTTGCAGCATGACGCGTGCTATGCGCCGAGAATATGTGGGTATCGATGCCGCTCGCTTTTAAGACACCTTTTGTCCATCGCGCCAGCGTTCCAGCAGCAACTTTTCGAACGGGTTTCTTTAACGAAATGAACAATGAGTCAACCTGACCCCGTATGTGTTCTGTTCGCTGTAAATAAGTGCTCAAAGTTTTCCAAATACATATTTTCTCATTTGAAATATACTTTGGTAAGATGAGTAGTGGTTGGGAGCGATGGCGGCCCGACGTTTAATCAAATCTGGAACTTTTATTTGTACCGTATCTTGGTTTCTGTCGATGTTTTGCACTTTAATCAACGACAACGTCTGCATTCGTTGTCCCGTTATAAGAGCCAAAAGAGTGGCGAGTTTTCCCGACAATATGCTCATTGGAATTTCTTCGTTGTCGCCTAAACTATCAAAGTAGTCCAAAACAAGCTTGGGATCCCATGTATGTTCGTATTTCGGTTTCGATGGGCGAAGCTCCGATATCCCTTTGAAAAGCCGCCGAATACGAAAATCTTGTCCCACGTGAGGACCGACTACCAAAGAAATCGCGGATCTGAGGGAGTTAAGCGATCCATGTGTTGCTCCGCCCTTGAATTCTTCAGAGAGAACTTCGATTATCTCCTCTATCGACGGTTCAAGAGGGTTGATATTCCTCTTTAGACAAAAGGACCACCACTTTCGTAGGGCGCAGTCATATTGCTTCAGAGAGGAGGGCCGAAGTGAAGAAATCATCAATTCCAATGCTCCTTCCGGGATATTCCTTGCTTGAAACGCTCTCACTATAACCTCCCGACCACCAGGGAAAGGTTCTTCCACAGTGGGTGAGGTTCCCTGTTAGAGGAACAAAGTAAGTCTTTGCTTGGTGAAAAAACAATTGGATGACCAGCAATCATTTCGCGGAATCTAGGGTACCACGGCTGTGATGGCCAGTCCGGTACTACTAAGATAACCGACGCTCTGTCCTCTCGAATTTTCCTTAAAACTCTCGATATCAAGGCAAAGGGAGGGAACGCGTAGCCTAGCGCAAATCTAGACCAAGAAATCGTAAACGCATCGATCGCCATGCATTCCGGGTCATACGACCACGAAACGTATTCTTCGCACTTTGCATTGATACGAGACGCAAAAAGGTCAATATCCGGCTTTCCGAAAGCGTTTACAATTTCTTCGAACGCTCTATCTGCCAACGCATACTCGGACTCCTTTTCTGTTTTCCTGGATTGATAATCGGCCTCGACATTTTCTTTAGTTCCAATAAAGGATGCAACGATATTTAGTTGCCGCTCTTCACACCAATCCCATATCGTTCTCGCTAACGTTGCTAGGGTCTGAATACGCGTTCCGCCCATCCGATTTACGTATGCGATTGCAGTTGTGTTATCCAGCTTTAGCAATATGTCACAGCCATGTAACTGGTCTGCGAAGCATTTCAAGCCAAAGAACGCTGCCGAAAGTTCCAAAAAGTTTATATGCATGCCTCTCTCCACGGTGTTCCAAAATCCATGCGTCTTTTCCGTTCCACAAACCGCTCCCCAGCCGGATTTTGATGCATCACTTCGAATTTCCATAGTGAAATTTGGAGGCTTTATCGAGTTCTCTGCCTTTATAATTTTCCTTAGCCACCAATCAATATCGGTCTTAATTTTTACAGTCAGATACATAGTCTCGTCAAAATTACCACTATTATCTCTCAGAGCCAACAGTTGAGCTCTCTCAAACTCCTTAATATGAGCAAACCCATACGGGACTGCTGGGCAGCATGCAACCAGAGTTCCAACAAAAGTCGCAAACTCTCTAATTTTAACTTTGCTTTTACGCAGTAATCCTCGAGTTAGACCCATTACTTTCATCTGTTTTTCCTCCGGTAGCTCTATCGTCATTTTCTTTGAGTCTAGCCAAAATCCCAAGAATTTACACCTGTTAGTTGGCGTTAATTGTGACTTTTTATAATTAACCAAAAAACCTAGCCTTTCCAACAAGGATGCTGAGGCATGTGCATTCTCTTTACACTGAGAAAAACAGCTTTCGATAAATAGTAGATCATCGAGATAGATAACTGATGAAAAACCGTTTCCTCTCAAATAGGATACTACCGGTTTTAATAATTTTGTAAAAACATACGGCGCCGACGAAAGACCGAAGGGTAAGCATGTAAACTGGAAAAGCTCGCCTTTAAAATAAAATCTCAGGTATTTCCTCTCAGTCTTGGCTATTGCGATAGTATAATACGCGTCTTTTAGATCTAGAGCGGCTAGAAAACACCCTTCGCTCATTAAGTTTATCGCAGTTCTTCTATCCTCTAATTTAAAATGCTCCGTTTGCACAAATGCATTTAGTTTCTTAAGATTCAAAACCAATCTAAAGCCCCCATCAGATTTTGGAACTGGAAAAATGTCGGAAAGGAATTGTCCTTTACTCTCCTGACATCTTTCTATCGCGCCCTTATAGAGCAAGGTTTTGATTAGATCGCCAACTATTAGGCTCTCCTTATGCGACCACATTCGTTCCTTCGGACCGGCCGCCTGGTATGGGGTTGATAAAAAAGGGATTTTATATCCGCTAACCCAAGCCAAGATGCGCTCGTCTGACGTAATTTTATGCCATTCGCCCTCAAACAAACGCAGTCTACCTGCCACCTCGCTTACAGGCTGAACTACCATTTCCGGTAGTGACGATGACCCTGTCGGCGTTTGGGTTCTTCCCGACGCCGATTGTCTTTCTGTCTCGACGTGTTGTTCAGGTTCCTTGATACATTCATTTTCTTCCCGCCCGCCTCCGACGTTCTCAGGAACTGTGATCCGGTCTGACGTCGAGGCGGAACTTTCGCGTTTTTTGAAACTTTGCAATTGAATGCTGACACACCAGGTTTCAACTCTCGAGACGCACTTTCAAGCATCTTCGCAGCTTTGACCCGTCCATCCAGATTCTCGCCAAACAAAAATTTATCCGCCTTTGCTGACGCTAAAACCTCCTTGAAAGGCGTGTTCAAATTTGCGAGAATCAAATTTTTTCGAACCGCCGTTTCGTCATGTTGAAGATCTGTCAGGAGGCGGCCAACGTCGCTCAGGTGTTCCAAGAGGGAGAGTTTTTCTTGCTTATCACAAAGTACTGCTTGAAACGTCCTCCCCACGGCGGAGAGGCACGCAGTAATCTTGATTTGTTTAGCAACAATCCTCTCGTCTCGTTTCTTATTAGGTTCCGAAAGGGTGGTATTCACCTCCGGATTAATCAGCGGTGGATCTATAAAAACCGCGTTTTTTGGCGGGGAGTATTTTTTTATGAGCGAGGATACCTCTTGGGTAGGAAGGCCCTCCTTTAGGACTTCTTCCCATCTTACTGCCAATTCAGTCGGAATTGCATCGCCCATTTCACGAGTTTCTAAAACTCTTTTGCCCATCAGCTCGAGAATGTGAGCATCGATTGCTAACTCGCCTTCAGGTATTTCGTTAGGCGAAATACCTTCCCGCGCGCTGTCGCCGAGTTGACCGTGGTTGGCGATTATTTCGGTATTACTCTCGCGCGGCATGCCGTCCGATGTGTTCATTATCTGGACGGGGGTCCTCTGTGTGACTGGTACTTCAGCATATGACGAGCCATGAATCTCGACAATATCGCCGTCTCGAGGTTCCTGCCTGACCGACGTTCTTCTCTTCCTTCCACGATCTGACTCTGATGAGCTCGAGCGACGACGATGGCCTGGCAAGGACGGTACCAACATCAGAACTCCGTACATAAAATGTACACGTTGTGCAGGTTAGAGCCTGACACAACGAAAGTACGCCTCTCACAGATTAGTGTCTGTCAGAGTCAACGAGGCTTCCGAAATTACGCTTGTGTCCGAGAAAAACTCTTCCTCATGTAGGTTAGAGCCTACATGAGTGACAAGGTGTTGCCTTAGTCGAAAATCAATCAGAGACGGAACGGGGAAAAACGTTGCCATGATCACGGCCATGTAGCGGCCCAATCTACAAAAGAACGCAGACGGGTTAAAATACCTACTTTTTCGTTTCTTGTTATGTTTTTTCCTCTTAACTATCTTCTCGAGTTTCCTCAATCTTTTTTCGAGGAAGTTCTCCGTATTTTCACTATCACTTGAATTATCCGATGTCATTTTACGAATCGCGTGTGACTTCTTCGGCACACAGAAGAAGAATGAACGTAAGAACAGGAGAGGTCAGCTAAAAACAAAAGAGTTTTGTTGACTGCAAAGCGTGTGGTGATTCGGGCATAGTGGAGGTAACTACATCGTGGTCTATCAGAAGAGGTGCGAAATACAATTAGAACATAATACTTATTTTTTCTGAGTGTACGCATTTTCTTCGAAATGTGGCCGGCCTAATTGTGGGTTTTTGTGTTTGGTGTCTGGCTCATCTCTCGCGGTAATTCTTGTGTATATGTGTGTGCTCGTGTATGTGTGTCGCTCGCGGTCAGTCATATTTGACAGTTCCGCCACTGCCCTCAGATTGTTCTTTTCTCTTTCTGTATCACGTTACAGTTCGTCGTGTCTTTTTCTCTATTTTGTTTCCCGGACTATTACGTTTCAAGACGCTTGATCAGCTGGGACTTCCTCGCAACTTCTCATGTATTGAAATTACTTTTAATCTCTTTGCATTTCTTTTGTATTTCTCCTTATTCCTTATTCCTTTACTATGAGACTTCCGGTCCTATTTCTCCTCTGACCGCAGCATTTACCTCAATCAGGCGCATTTACATCTCCCTTTCGCTACTTGCGTTAATTGGCATGTTTCTTGGTCGGGTATCCGCTAGGACTCCCTTTCGCTACTTGCGCCATATCACACGTTCCTCAATCGGGGATATTAGAGCCTTATATACGCGAAAAATTTCAAAAAATTTCATTTTTTAACTAATTTTTATTCCATTAGCCTGAACGGTTAGGAATATTTTAAGCTTTACAGAATTGAAAAATTCGAAAAAATTGTTAAAGTTACAGCTTTAGAGCGTATTACACATACCGCGAGGCGCGCCCGACCGTCAACTTCAAAGCCGTTTTTCCACGATTCACTTTTTTGAACCTTGTGAATGTTCTAACTCTTGAACGGAGGTTCAGATCGCTTTGAAATGTGCACAACATATTCTTAGTATCATCACCTATCGTGTGAACCAAAGGAACAAAAATTTCAATGACACAAAAAAATATAAAAAATAAAATACCGACAAAAAATTAAGTAAAAAAATTTGAAGTTTCGAATGTTTATTATAATCATCTTTTTTAAATAATATTGTTAATTCACACTGAAGATACATTCATTATGCAATTATAAATATGTTCATGTTTTTTTTTCATACACTCACATCGATGCCGAGAACTTTCACCATCAACGCGCGCGCAAAAAAATTACATTGCTTTATTATGTTATATCTCAGCCATTTGTTAATATTTCTGATTTTTTTTTTACATATACTTAACCATGTGCATAAACGATTTGTGCAGAAAATGTTGTCAATATATGCGTCATTTTTTTAACGTCTAGAAAAGTACCTTCGAAAATCGGCGAAATCGCATATATAAGGCCTTCAACGCTGCCTTTTCACTACACATGCCGCAGTGAGCTACTCGTGCCTTCAATGTCCGAAAGAATTCCCCAAATTTCGCTCCTTTTCCTTCCTCTGTCCCCTGACGCTTTTTTTACTCCGATACCTTCCTCGCTTTGCAGCTCGTACCAGTACCTTCTTTCACTACTTGCGTCAGGGCTGGAGTTCGAAAACGGAACACCCTTCGTGTCACCAGAACGGCTCTTTTATACTCGTCTTTTGCCGCGTTTCTGTTCCCCTTCCCAAGCGTCTAGTTCGTTAACCGATTTTTCTGGAATATTTTCTCCCCACTTTGACTCCTTGTCAGGCATGCCGCCGCTTGTGCCGTTTCGATCGAGTAACGAGATCGCACGAAGACAATGACCGGGCGTAAGAACATTTTTGGCCTTCGCATTTTCGGGAGGAGCTCGCACATGAGACGGACATATACGTCTCAATATATATATATATATATATATATATATATACAGGGTGAGGCACATAAAGTGTTACAGAGCAATAGCACTCAAACTATTGATCACCTCAAAAAATGTTTCAGACGAAAGTTTCAGTATTCAAGACGGCCGTCATACTGAAAATATTTGGAAGTGATCCGAGATATTTAGATTTGTATTTCATTTTAATAGGTGACCTTGAATGACCTTGAACGACTTTGACCCTCTGATGTTTTTTATGCGGGTTGAGGTGCTCCACAAGATGGTTGATTAAAAATGTATCATTCAATTAAAAAAAAAAGTGGAGTTGACCTTGACGTAGCGTCAGCGCCTCCATCGATGAAAAAAATAGGGTGGTCCAGTATGACGGCCTTCTCGAACACTGAAACTTTTGTCTGTAACATTTTTGGAAATGATCAATAGTTTGAGTGCTATTGCTCTGTAACACTTCGTGTGCCTTACCCTGTATTCAGGTGACAATTAAAAGGTGGTCAGGGATTTTTTAAGGTCCTGGCGCGGAGGTTTTGTGTACTTACGACTCGGGTCCTCTTAAATCTAGAAATCGTTAAGGGAGAGTATGCGTCTATGAAAAGGATAAAAAAAAAGGGACTTTGGACAACTTTTTATGGATACTGAGTTAATAGGATGGAAATTCCGTTTAATTAGACTTTATCTTACATATTTATCAGTGTCTTTACAAATTTTTTCCCAAAGTTTTGGTAACAAAATAGCGTCACTGAAATTGGATGAGGCGAGTCGGCTTCGTCTCATAGTGTCCCGCGGCTGGCACCATTACATCGCCAATTCTTCACCAATTGACTTGAAATTTTTATTGGAACCTTGTAATAACACTTTACATCTAAGCACGCAAGGGATTTCTGATACGTTGAAAAATTTGTACGGAAAGAAATATTTTCGGCGGCTTTTTACTACCGAAAACATGTTTTTTCTTTTCCAACATGCATTTTATTAAAAAAATTGACATTTTTCAATTTCGCTAAGTACTTCAAAGCCAAATTTTATTTAGAACGCAGATAATTTTGTATCGTTGCTCCAGGTACATATTTTTTCACTTATCGTCACTGTATGAAGCGTCAGCTTCTTAAAATACATTTTCATAAAAAAATCGTGTGCAAATATTTGGAAAGATACTTAAAGATGTGTCCAATAAAGGCCGCTAGACGGAATTTTCATTTTATCAACTGGGTATCCATAAAAAAATGTCGAAACTCACCTTTTCCGGACCGCAGACTGCTAGTCACCGTCAAACATTTTTGGAATTTTTCTTTTTTTACATACACCTGTGCACCGCAATTAATTTGTTCAATACAACGGATAATGAGATTACAATATCGAGTTGCAACAATTTATCGTATTACTACGCATTCTTTTTTTTGCTCTATGTTGTTCTCTATTCGGTATATGGAAAGACCACTACTGGACGTTTATTCAACATTTTTCTTACGTTTTTCATTACTATCGATAGGCGATGGATAAGGATCTCGGCCATAAACGTCAATATCGATATTGTGTAACCGGCAACCACTAATGCTTGCAAGTGTCGACGAAGTGTGATCATATTTTCTTTTTCCTCAAGCTCACTGTCGTCATCGTTGTCGTTGTGTTTGATCCGTTCATTTTTCGCGTCTTCATACAACTTTTGAATCAATCCACCACTGTGCATTCGATTTATGAGACTGTCAATGGTAGACCTATAGGGTGATCGCACGCCCAATCGGAATCCGAAGCCGTCCGTCCAGAAACAAGGTTTCGCAATTTTTATCGTGGCGCGTCCATCCACTCTGCTTCTCGTCACGGCCATCTCAGCAACCGCTTTTTGCATTACACAAGTGATATTTTTCTCTCGAGCAACACGCTGTGCACAAATCAACATATTTTCTTTCGCCACTTGACATTTCTTCATCAAATTTCTCAAGACCCCTTCGGAGTTGGCGAACGTTTTGCCGACTGCGAACGAATAGATAAGGGGCGTTAATCCCGAATTGTCGAGATCATCGAAAGACTCGAACTCCAATTCACTGGTAGTCAGCAAAGCGACGTTTGTGATAGCGGTGTAAATAGTGGATGAGTAAACAGCCGAAATAACGAGTAAGGAAGCGAACACAACGCGCTCGGCATTGCTGCGCGGGCGTTGAGACACGGAAACACCGAAAAGTACACGCATGATGATGAACGGTCGCCACTCGGAAAATCGGAAGCGCAGTAGATATACTGCGATCAGGTAAATCGTGACGATCACTAAAATCACGAAAGTGGCCTGACCGAAGCGTACGAAGTCAAGTTTTCCACGTTTCGGTAGAATGGGTACGATTGCACAAAATCCATCGATACGTATTGGGACAGTCCGCAAGCTATTGAACCTGGATGTGCTTGCACGTGGAGATGTATGAGATGCAAGATCCATTTGTGTCTTCTCAGTGTGGTAAACGGTACGTTCAATATCAGAGAGGTTTTTACCACCATACATTACCGCATGAAATGGAATATACGTTAAAGATGCGTTCAATTTTTTAGCGATAAGTTCAATGAGTCGAATGTTAACGCCATCAACAAAAACAGGCTCGCCAAGTTCGTTATAATTGGCGACCGTAAATGGTGCACTATCAGTCGCTCTTATTTTCAAAGGGTAACGTGCCATATCCCTAGCTTTATCGGGAAATATGCCATCTGTATTCGAAGCCCAGTCACATCTGGTATACTCGTTCTTGAAAGGATTGAATCGATGAACAATCGGTGACGCCAATTCGTTCGTCTGCGGTTTCAACGTTTTTGCAGATTTCGGCTCGCTCCACTCGAGGATTGTAAAATCGAGCAACTTCTGGGTCCAAGCGTATTGCAACAGATCCTTCAGGCCGTCGGTCGACACTCGAGCAGCGATTAAAACCAAATATTTCGGATGGTAGTCGAATGATCCCATATCCGCTACGGCATCGATGAGGCCTCTCGATGGTAGAGTTGACGAAGTTTCGCTGGACTCGTGAACGAGAAGGTAGACAGTCGCAGACGTGGCGATCGGCGAAGGATCCCACGAGGTATGGCCACCCGATCCACCGTTTGCATCGCTGTCATCTTCGGCTATGTTTATCGGCAGGACGGGAAGCTTTTGCGTCAATTTCATAAATACCTCGTCGATTATCGGACTTGCGATGACTTTGCCTTTCGCGAGTTTAGTTACAAGCACCACTTGACGAGCTCCCGAATCTTCGGCGATGTATCTAGTCACGTTGTCAACCCAATCGGTAGACCGGACGAAAAATATGGCCATTGCGAAAAAAAGGAAAATTCGAAATATCCAGGCCATACTGACGCGTTTTTCTCGATACGCGTTACTGGGCTGAACGAGTTTGAGCACCAGGCTACGCCGTATACACGCACGATTCCAAATGTTTGTGTACTTCGTAAAGCTGATGCACGTCCAGGATAGACCTCGCTGTTGTGACTCCACAGAACTTCTGAGTGTGGTCGCTGAGTCGGCCGACCGCGAGCTCTCGAATGTTACGCGGATGAGCAATTATGAAAAATCGATGTGGAGAAAAGAACTTCCATCCGCTGCATTTTACTATGACGAAGGCTTGCTTGCTTACACATTATCCCCATGGGATACGATGATACTAACTTACGTACGTGGCTCGTGTTAATTGCCCCGTTGGCGTGTTACCTGCGCGGCACAGTTTTCTCCAACTATGGTTCATGGCCGCTTTGTTCGTAACTTGGTGCACTTGTGTACCGACGTTTCTGTGCCTTCGGGTTGGCTGAAATGTCATAGCTCGACACCTTTTGAGTTTTCCATAGAGAATTATCCACGTGCGGTTGGTTATCGAGCGAAATTGTTTAAAGTTACCCAGTACTTCTATACCAATGAATCGTCACGAAAAATCAATTACGGGGTGCGCAGTGTCCTTGGCCCGATGGTCAACTTCCATGTTTGGCCTTTCTGCGACAAAAGTCGCCATGGAAATGTAGCCTTCTTTCGGTATTGGCATATAGTTCGATGGATTATTGAGTCTTTCAGCGAAAGCGATCATTTTGCTTTCACGAATTAATAGACATTTCGTTGCAGTTGTTTCAATTAGTGTGCGATCGAAGATTCCGATGTTTGATTTTATAAATTGGCATAGGAACTTAATCTCTGGAATTGCACTTCGATGGTATCGCATACCCTGAGGCGGGATGTACATTTGGAACGATAAAAAATCGAATTCTTTTTTTCTGTTCTTCAAACGATAGAATCATATATGTAGAATATTTTCCCAAAGTTTCTAAGCGAAATTCAAAAAAATTCAAACGTAACAGCCCGTCAACGCTGAGGCTACAGAGGGGCAGGCAGAGAAGGGCAAAGGTAATTGAATTAACAACTAACAATGGCAATTACTACTGTAATTGATAATTTAATCATTTCATATCAGATTGCACTAATAATTAGTTTCCACAAATTCCTAGTGCAATTTGATTTAAATTATGTGTAAACATCAAACGTGTTTTTTTCTTCAAAAGTGCATTTTCGAAATTGGCGTGCAGGGATACTCAGGAATGCTAAAAAAATATTGCTACTTTTTTCTCGACGAGAATTGTTTTTGAAAAAATTAGAAAAAAGCTACTATTCGAATCCAAAATTTACAGAAATTTTGCGTGAAATATTGTTTTTTTTTGGAAATGCGTGCCATTCTCTTGAATGTAAACTTTCTTCATCTTTATTTCTGCTAAACAGAAATTATACATATTCTTACTGAAACAGCTCTAAACTGCACGCTGATTCGCAATTCTCGCGCAACCTTGCTGTCAAGTCAAAGTCCGATATTTTCATAATGAATGAATCTTTAAAAATTCTTTCGTATATTTAAATATACTGTTACAGTATACCTACAGTTTGATAAATGTAGAATCATTATTTCTTAGTTTAACAAATCCCTCAAAAGCGCCTCATTATTTCCCGTCTCAATGTATATCCTGCCTTAAGGCGTTACCCCCACTTGTAGCGCAAAAAAGGCCTTTTTCGTGAATTTTTTTAAAAGAAAACTACAAAACTTTTTTAATTGATCAATATACCATTTTAAAGAACACATCTTGAAGAACTTTCAGTAATTTTTTTATTGAAAAATATTACATTGTTTAGTGGCAAATGGCCGTCAATGAAATAATGTTTTTATATACACGGTTTGCGGTGACCAACATTGCGGCGAAGTGGATCATCTGAAAAAAAAATACGGACGGATTTAGTCAAATATAAGTATAAACTAGCCTTTAATCGGAGGATTTTAAAAAATATTCATTTTTCACAAAATGGCGGACAGTCAAAGTTAATGGTTCGATTTTAACGAAAAAAAAACGGCCGTTTTTTGGCCATAAAACGGCCATTTTTTTACGAAAAAAAAAATCGAACGATTAAAGACTACATTTTTATGTATTAAATAAGCCTGCAAAATTTCAAGAAGATCGGTTCATTAGTGTTCGAGTAATCTTGGTCACCGACTTCAGAAATGCCATTTTGAGAAAAACGCGTTTAAAGTTTCTCTTTCAACGCTCTTTCAACGCGGATTCTTCTCTTTCAACGCTCATATCTCAGTCAATTCTGTTCGGATCGACTTGAAATTTTCAGGAGATTTTCTCAGATACTTATACTTCAAAAAAATGCAATAAAAAAAATCGATTTTTTCAAAATCGCAAGTGGGGGTAACCCCTTAAGCGGATTTGGGCTGCTAAAACGTGTGTTGCCACGCGGTGCTCGTATTAACCCACAATCGAGTACGAAGGTATGTATGGGAGAAGGAAATTTTTGAAGCCACTGTATCACCCATTATGTTCCCTAATTTCTTTTTTTTGGCCCAATTAGGGTGCTACAATCACTTAAATGTTTCTAAGGATCCATATATTAGGCATCTGTAACCTAAATCTGCAAACAAGGATTGCAGATAATAATAAGCATAACGAAAAAAAAAGAATTTTACTTGCATCCCAACGATGCACAACTTCGCCACCGTGTAAAGTTAGCTGTCCGCTGATCTGCTTGTTTTTAGAACAGTCTTCGATATTTTAGACTATCAAAAAAAGTGTCGAATGAACGAATCGTTGATTTTTTCAATAACCTCTATAAAAAATATGCTTACGTTCATTTGCAAGTGATTTTTAAGACGGTAGAGCTTATAAGATGTTGATTCAAGAGACAATAGGCCACTATGGCGATGGTCCTCAAGTACTGTCTTTAGTACAATCTCTTTCTATATATGCGTACGTGTGTGTAATATAAAAAAACACAAGCTATTTATACCCTTGAAAAACTTGAAGACGTAAAAAAAACGCCGAGAAACAAAAAATGCCCTCGAATAAATTATCGGTAGTTTCACTATCTACTAAATTATAATCAACCTCGAAATACTTGTGATTTTTATCAAACAATACTTTTATTTACATTGTTACTTTTTCAATTCAAACGTACAAAAAAAGTGAAATAACTTATTATGCAAAAGCCAAGCAAATTTACTAAAACCGTACACAATATTGTCAAACCCTAGAAATACTATTTTTCTCAACATTTTATTTTAAGAAACCATATAACTATTATAATAAAATGTTCGAATCACGATTATATAAAAGTCCAACGGATGCATCACACAAGTACTGTATGTATGTATCACTGGAAATGCTGTGCAACGACTCGGCGTGCATGGTTAAGAAAAAAAGCTCGGCGAAGGATGACGTTTTCTCAACAACTTGACCATCAGATTAAGAAAGACGTAAATTTACGCAATTTATTGTGTAACCGCAAACCAAGTTTCTGATTCCGCATACTACAAATAAAAAGATCGCCGATATACCCCTAGGCCACACGGCTCTTGAAATCTCACTTTATTTACATAATTTGAAAAGTTACGTGGAGGTATTCACATTCAACTCTATTACAGAACCACCATACATCTCACGAAATCTATTGCGTCGCATAAATGTTCGTTCAATAGACATAGTTTTGCCAGGCTGAACATCTCATTTCTATTAATTCTGTGTATCTGATTATTAATTCAGTAACTGATGCGATTTTAGAATTTGAAATAATCTAAGTAAATAAATTGTTGCAAAAGTTACTTATGGAAGCGGTAGGAATGTTTCGCCAAGAAAATCGTGTATCTTCCCGAGCGTTTTTTCTTAACCATGCACGCCAAGTCGTTGCACAGCATTCCCAGTGATACATTCATACAGTACTTGGGTGATGGGTACGTTGTACTTTTATATAATCGTGATTCCAACTTTTTATTATGATAGTAATATTGTCTCTTAAAACAAAATGTTGAGAAAAATAGTGTTTCTAGGGTTTGACAATGTTGTGTACGGTTCTAGTAAATTTGCTTGGCTTTTGCATAAAAAGTTATTGCACTTCTTTTGTAAGTTTGAGTTGAAAAAGTAATAATGTAAATAAAAGTATTGTTTGAAAAAAATCAGAAGTATTTCGAGGTTGATTAAAATTTAGTAGAAAGGGAAACGACCGATCATTTTTTCAAGGGCATTTTTTATTATTTGGCGTTTTCTACATTTGTTCAAGTTTTGTAAGGGGATTTCATATCTTTTTGAAAGAAATATATAGACAGGGCTACTGGTTATTGGTCACGGTCCCTTGGAAGGGTTATAGGACATGTTCCGCTGTTAAATAACCTAACAATTTTTTATGCAATACTCAACCAATTTCGAGATATCGTTTTTATGATTTAACAGTATCATAAATATGGTATAACCGAAATGTATAAAAACCATGTATATAAATCATTATCGATGTGAATACCAGAGTATAGCAGATCTCAGAAAAATACTGCAAAAGTCGCACCCTTAAAGCTCCAAGTCGATGTTAAATTCATCAAATGATCAAGTTACCGATCACGAGGAGTTTTTTTGTGAACATTTTTGGAAAATCCAACAAGTGATTTATTTCGAGTTGAACGTTTCAATAGACAAATTATTTTCGAAAGCCAGGCAAGAACTCACCAATTAAGTAGTACCTATATGCAAACGAGATGAAAATTAAGTCGCCATAATTTTTTTTTCAATTGATTTTTCTTACTTGACTCAAGAGATGCTTTGAACCATCTAGAATACGAGGGAAAAAGTTTGGTACCTGTAAAACAAGGTCCGCAGGCCCGTGTCATCATCGACCGTTTTCCTCGACACACATTTTTTTAAAGCGGCACGCAGCATAACTCCAACAATTTTCATTCTTTTCACTCCCAATGTTGAGTACATCTTTAAAATAACATTCTGAAGAGAAATACGTGCGGGATTTCCCATGAGTTAATTATAACATTAGTTATTAACAAATGATTGACCTTTTTCTCTGTCGAAAATTAAGTTTTTGCTTTAACGCTTGACAATTACACAAAAATGAATATTCTCACAATCTTCTACGTATTTCTCTAGCTATACTCGTGTAAATTAATAGAATTTTTTAAAATTATTTTCTAAAATCAAATTTCCGTCTGCCACACTGCATGCCGCAGAGCGGCTCAAATTCAACATGCCTCGGTAGAATGGCCCCAGCGTCACCATTTAGTATAATTTTTTAACACAAATTTATTGTTGTTCACTTAAAGACATGCCTATTAACATCCATGAATGTTGGTATTCTCTTGTTTGTCCTACCAAAAAAAAATCGCGAAATATCACTCAATTTCGGACGTTTACAGTGGTGTGAGCCCTTAAGGTAAAACGAGCGCGCGCTCTTGATTTCTATCGATTTTGTTCAAATTTTAACCAGACATTGTTCAAATCATTATACATGTTTGAGTGAAGTTTCACAACAGTTGACTATGTAGATTGGGAGATAATGGGTTGTTAAATACCAACTTTCAACACTGCAGGGTCTGCATTGACTGAAAGTCAGGTCACATAATTCGGCGTACCATTCTATTGTGTGTATTAATTTTGACAAAAAATTATGTTTAGATATAAAACTAGTTAAGGAACAAGTGAAAGAAGTTTCGATTGTCTTCACTATTCAGTTTTGCTGAAAACGTTCAGTAACGACAGAATAACTCTCGGTAAAAAATATTTGTCCCCTATAACAAGAAGACATTATGCAGCACCGCAGAACAGTATTGTTCAATATTTCGAGAAATAAAAATAATTATCGTGTTCCTAAAGTTAAAAACTTTTAGCGTAAAAAAAAAGATTTGCGTTATATTGCGTCAAAGTCGTTTAAGGTCATTTCCAACACCTATTTAGATTTGTCTCATCAATACTGACCTTCAATGACCCTGAATGACTTTGACCCCCGAATGTTTTTTCTGCTGCTTGAGATGCTCCACAAGATGGTTGAAGAAAAAATGTACCATTCCATTTGAAAAAGTGGAGTTGACCTTGACGTAGCTTCAGCGCCTCCAACGATAAAAAAATTTGGTGGTCCAGTATGACGGCCTTCTCGAACACTGAAACTTTTGTCTGAAACATTTTTGGACGTGATCAATAGTTTGAGTGCTATTGCTCTGTAACACTTTATGTGCCTCACCCTGTATATATGTATATGTATATATATATATATATATATATATATACACTGCCGCCCAAAAGTATGGTTACATCTAGAAAAATTTCTAGGTGTTTCTAGGCGCACTAAAAGTTTGATATCTCTGTGAAAGAAAAAAGATATCCGAATTTACAAGTCGGAATTTTAAAAGGGACAAATGAATCTTCACTTTGCGTTTTGGAAAAAAAAAATTCGATTTTTTTTAGACCCGGGGTGCCATTTCGAAAATGGCCGTTTTTGGCTGTTTAAAATCGGCTGCACGTCTTCAGGACATTTTTTTTCCAAAGAACCTTAAAAGATAGAGCAATAGCTATAGTTTTCTTTTTTAGAAAGTTTCGTACGATTTTTTTTCACCGAGTTATCGCATTTTTATCTCAAAAAGACAATTTTGAAAAGATGCTGCTGAAATGAGAAACTTTGAGGTTTAGAGAAAATTGCCAAAAGGAAAAAAGTTGCGTTACATCGTATTGAATCGAGCAGAATTTTATCAAACGTTTTTTTCAGAATTTTTTTTCAAAGTTTTTAGCTCCAACATTGAATAAAAAAATAATAAATCTTTTTTTTCTCGATTTTTAGCAGCACAAAACATCCACCTCTTACCTCATCTAAACGCCCTTTTCGTCGAAAAACCCACCTCTGGCTTTCAGCACTGCATCCACGATTCGTGGCATCCGATCGATTAACGAATCCAGCTGAGCTGAGCTGCAGGATCTCCACCAAGCTTGCAGTTTCTGCCACAGATCTTCGGCCGATGTAGGGCAGGTCATTCGTATCTTTCGATCGAGCTCTTCCCAGAGAAGTTCGATGGGGTTTAGGTCGGGTGATTGTGGCGGCCAGACCATATTCACGATTTTTTTTTCTTTGCCTCGTTCTCCAAATATTCTCGACAGAGACGGGAACTGTGTTTCGGATCATTGTCTTGTTGCATGGTAAAACCACGCCCGATCGTTCTTAGCCCCGATGGAATCGCATGATTAATGAGAATTTCTTTATATTCTTCTCTTCTCATTATGCCGTCAATTTTCACAAAGTCTCCGACACCATGACCGGAGAAGCAACCCCACACCATAACGGAGCCACAGCCATGCTTGACAGTTGGTATCAAACACTGTGGTGCCATTTTTTTCGAAGGGTTTCTTCGAACAAAAATGCGTCGACGACTACCGAAGATAAAAAATTTTGACTCGTCCGTCCAGAGTACATTTCTCTACTGATTAATCGTCCACTTTTTGTGTTCCAGGGCCCATGCGTGTCGTTTTGTTTTTGTTTGCTGGACGCAACAAAGGTTTTCTCACGGCGACACAGTCTCTGTGGCCAGCACTCTTAAGACGAGGTTTCATTGTCGTCAGTGATATCGAGGTTTTCCTTTGTTCGTTAAATTTGGCACAGATTTCCGTTGCTGTTAATCGACGATTTTTTTTTTGCTGGTAACCACGATATTTTTATCGTCTGAGGACGTTGTCACTTTGGGTCGACCCGGACGATTGCGATTGAAATACGTCTCGGACTTCTTTAATCTCCCGATGGTCGTCTGCACTCCTTTCACAGACACGCGAGTTTGTCTGGCAATTTCTCTGTACGAAAATCCCTTATCGCGCAACGCGACAATAGCCCCTCTTTTATACGGTGGAATTTCTTTTTTCCGTGCCATTTTGATCCGTTAAGAAAAAAGAAATTTGCGTAAAAACTTGTCGATTGTAGACCACACGTGTTCGCGTTCGAAGTTTTGCACAACTAACTGGCTTTGTCAGCGCGACACTCGTCACATTATTCCAAAGAATCAAAAATGTAAACAAAAACGACGAGCGAAAAAGTGAGCGAGAAATAGAACACGAGAGAAATAGAATATCGGCTCGCGAGAAATAGAATCTTTTTTACGCGTCACAAAGGTAAAATGTAAACAAAAACAAGAAGCCTTATTTCCGCTCCTTGTGTTTAGATGAGGTAAAAGGTAAGAGATGAATGTTTTGTGCGGCTAAAAATTGAGAAAAAAAAAATTGAAAAAAAAACTTTTTGTTCATTCAATGTTGGAGCAAAAAATTTTGAATAAATTCTGCTTGATTCAATACGATATAACGGAACTTTTTTTCCTTCTGGCAATTTTCTCTAAACCTCAAAATTTCTCATTTCAGCAGCATCTTTTCAAAATTGTCTTTTTGAGAAAAAAAATGCGATAACTCGGTGAAAAAAAATCGTACGAAACTTTCTAAAAAAGGAAACTATAGCTATTGCTCTATCTTTTAAGGTTCTTTGAAAAAAAAATGCCAAAAAAATGTCCTGAATACGTGCAGCCGATTTTAAACAGCCGAAAAACGGCCATTTTCAAAATAGCGCCCCGGGTCTCAAAAAAATCGAATTTTTTTTTTTCCAAAACGCAAAGTTAAGCTGCATTTGTCCCTTTTAAAATGCCGCCTTGGAAATCCGGATATCTTTTTTTTTTCACAGAGATATCAAACTTTTAGTGCGGCGCGAAATTTGGCAGGCAGTGTATATATTATACACAGTAGTATTTTATATATATATATATATATATATATATATATATATATATATATATATATATATGTGTGTGTGTATATATATATATATATATATATATATATATATATATATATATATATATATATGTGTGTGTGTGTGTGTGTATATATATATATATATATATGTAAAATACTTTCCGTGCACTTTCTTCTATGGCTACCGATTTTCCAACCGATCGCGATAGTTTCAGAACGCCCCCATCGGTTGTTGCGGCGGAGTTTCCTGAGTAAGATGCCTGAGTAAGCTTAAGTGGTTTATGCGCATCTGGAAGCCAATATATGCTATTGCCGAACCGGCCAACTACTCTGGCTCTCTCTCTCTCTCTGCCTCTCTCTCTCTCTCTCTCTCTCCTTCTCTCTCTCTCTCTCTCTCTCTCTCTCTCTTTCCCCGTCTTCCTTTCTGGACGATACGTGGGAAAGATTAAGGGATGGGAAATCAAGCCAGGGGGTATAGGATACTCCAATATGTCGGCAGTAGCACCGTCGGGTCGCGACGGGTCGCGCCACATGTTGCGACTAATAACGTCATAGATCAGCAACCTGGAGGAACTTTGACTCTCCTTTCGCACGTCCTAAGTTGCCGTCGTCGTCGTCGTCGCGGGTCGACGCTTCGCGGCTCGGGGATGCGGAGGCCAACGGTGAGTTTCGCCGAGTTTGGAAACTGACGATGAGACTCCGCCGAAAAGTCTGGTGGCCCGTAACTACACACGTGCCGGCTGGCCCGATTATTGGCACTTTGGAATCGCGTCATCGAAAAAAAACTTTTTGCACGCCTCACGGAGCAATGTGGGGGTGGGGAGGATGGGGGCGAATGCGGCTCTTCAAATTTCATTTTGGTGCTTGAGCGAGAAAAAAGCGTTTTTGGGTTGTTGAGCCATACATGGATAGTCCGGAGTGTGATGCGTTTTGCCTTTTGGATGGGATATAGTGACTGCAATCTTTGGGATTGAGGGTGTATAACGAAGTTGTTGAATTTTTTGCCTCGACTTTCGGAAAACGGATCTACTTTGAATATTTTTTTTCTGTCGAGAGTATTTAGTACAGTCGTGCTGTATATTGGAATCGGAGAAAATTAGAAGGCAAGTTTGCCTAAAAATCGGGGTGCAGGGTTTTTTTTAGGGGATGAAGGGGGATGCGAGTGGATTAATGTCAAACTACAACCCCCACGAGGTTGGCGCCGGGGAACAAAATGGTCAGAAAAATCTGGGCTTCATTTTTGTCCACAGCGCCGAAGTCGTGGAAGTTCGTTTTGGGGGTGAAATTTTGAAAAATCAGTTCTCATTCGATAACTCTTTAGGAAAAATTCATACAACTTTTGTTCAAATGGGAACATTGTAGCCCGTGAAAAGACGCGTCGATTGGGTATTTGATCAACCCTCTCCGAAAATATCTTCACCCCCAAAAGAACTGTTGAAATATTAAGAAAAATTGTTTATTGAATAACTCAAAAACAATTGATTTATCGGGAATGGTTTAAATGTACGAAATGTAGAGAATAATTTTCTATATATTTTCATTCCTATGGACCACTCTTGAATTTTGCTTTTTTCGAACCCCTCTCAGGGGTTGAAAATGTAAAATAAAATTCCGGGACAACTATTGACCGAAAATAAAGAGACACGAGTTTGGCGCTGTGGACAAAAATGTAGCTGAGGGTTCAAGCTACAAATTCTTCCATAGCGCCGAATTCGTGCGGTCAATAGTTTTTCCAGAATTTCATTTTGAATTTCCAACCCTCGAGGGGGATTGGAAAATTAAAATTGAAGGGTGGTCCACACTAACGAAAATATAGAGAAAATTATTCTCTACATTTCGTACATTTGAACCATATCCGAAATACCGCTAGTTTTTGAGTTATTCAATAAACCATTTTTTTTGGTATTTCAACCATTTTGATTTTTCAAAATTTCACCCCACTTTTTCACTCCCAAAATGAACTTCCACTACTTCGGCGCTGTGGACGAAACTAAAGCCTGGATTTTTCTGGACATTCCGTTTCACGGCGCTGACCTCGTAGGGGTTTTAGTTTGGCATTAATCCACCCCCATCCCCTTACATCCCCTAAAAAAAAACCTACAGCCCGATTTTTAGGCAAACTTGGATTTAGCACCCCCGGCACCTACAAAAACACCTGTAAAAAAAATAGCCTTCTTCTAATTTTTTTCGATTACGGGGTTTTTCAGCGACAGCACGACTGTACTAATTGAGATAACGGAGTACGGATTTTATACACAATTAAGGCGGGACACCACTGTGATGGGTCTAGAAAATCAATTTTTGGCCAATTTCTCGAAGTATATATATTCAAGAATATGCAAAAGAAAATTTCAAGTCATGATATCGAGAACTGACCTAGTTATAGACGATTTAGTAAGAGCAGGTAATGCAACGATTTACATATACTAAAGCGTTCAATCGCGTTTTTCTCGAAACGACTTTTCTCAACCTGGCCAGAATCATAATTTTAGCTATAATTGTCCGGTTTTCAATTTTTAAAAACCAACGTTTACTTTATTGTAGTAGCCGTCCTTGTACGTAGCCGTTTTTTTAATTCAGTATTTTTTAAGCCCCCGAATATAAGTAAAAATTTCCCCAAAATTACCCTTTTTTTCAGAACTCGCCATTTTGTGATTTATTTTTGGGAAAACCGCCACCTACAACTAGAACTATATTCATATAGATTATAAAACTTTTTTATTTTATTTTTCAGACCAACCATTGCCAAGTTAGCGATCCAGGCGTTGGACTACATTTTTAGTCCAACTCTATTATACCTCAATACCGTTGTAAATTTTTTTATATAAAAATTTACACGGAATAAGTTCAATGTATGCGTTATACTATACATTTTTTGCGAATCCCAAATAAGTAATCTAGTTGACAAAAAAAAAGGAAAAAAACTGCCTTTTTCGGCCCGTCAGTGGTGTCGTCGCTCAATACCTTCCTAAGTTTAAACTCGTTTTCTATTGCAAGATATTGATAAACAATGAAGTTATTATTATTCAAAGTGCCGCTGTTATTGTATCGCCAATCGGTTCAGGTGGTTTTGGCAACCAGAGTGATCTGAAGAGAAAAATAAAAAAAAACATTACTTTAATACAATAATAAAACTTTCGTATGACCGGATACTTTTTTGAAATCATTAATTTTTCAAAAATAGCGAGCTCTAGAGAAAAAAAAACGTTTGATTTTCGACAAAAAAAACTTTTTTTGTTGCATTAACAAATGGATGAATGTATTATT
Organism: Ophion ellenae; assembly: GCA_963210295.1. Lineage (NCBI taxonomy): Eukaryota > Metazoa > Arthropoda > Insecta > Hymenoptera > Ichneumonidae > Ophion > Ophion ellenae. The sequence goes on along the minus strand of OY723387.1, from coordinate 9,602,489 downwards.
TTTTTTTAACTTCGGTTTCTACGATAGAAAAGGTTATAAACTTGCCTTGTCCGAATACGAATGAAATCGGACGAATGAATTTTGAGATACGATTTACACCACTTTAAAAAACAATTTCGAGAAAAACGGCCGGATCACGCAGTGGGCGATCTGACTTCACAAAAATCGTCATAACTCGGTCAATTTTTCGAATATTGACTAAATATTAATTGCAAAAAAAATTCAAACCCCAGTCTATAAAAATAGGCAACAAAAAAAATAGTGTTAAAAAAATTTCAAAATTACGCAGTCCGGTTAGAAATTGTGGTATTTCCGGAAGCGAGTGATAACTTCTAACGAATAACCCGTTCCGAGCCTTCTCCAATTTCTGAACTCGAATACGTCGCTCCGTTTCTTCCGGGTGTCAATTTCTATCGACTCACCCGGTACGTAGGAAGATTCAGTGAACTCGCTAAAAGGCATTTGGGCATATCTCACGATAATAGATACCATGGACGTATTGCCAACGAGTGGCGTGCCGAAGGAAAAAAAAGAGGCCAAGTTTTTCGAGAAGACTTTGTTAATTTACCTGTCACTCGGATGGTTAGGCTTTATTGGCTTTTTCCTTATTCCCTATCTTTCTCTCTCTCAAACTTTCCCTCCCTACGTGATGTATGTCGGGAAAGGACCAAAGATCTCCAGATGGATCCACAGATGAAGAAATCCACGAAATTAGTTTCTGCGAGAGTAAAAGCTGTACAGTGACTATATATATATATATATATATATATATATATATATATATATATATATATATATATATATATATATATATATATATATATATATATATATATATATATATATATATATATATATATATATATATATATATGCCGATGGAGCTGCGTAGCTGGGCCAGCTCCCATAATCGATGGCTCGATTTCTCGATTGCGATAGCGTACTCCCAATTGGGTACGGCTATGAAAACCCGTGGAAGATTGAAGCACAGAAAATAAGAAAAAAAGAAATAACAGAGGGATCCCGAATAATATGTGCGAGTTTACGAGTATACAGGGTGGTTCGAAAAGTGAAATCTAAAAGGGAAAGCTAATCTACGTTCTACGATATTTTTTATTTTTCGATAAAAAATCTTTTGTTTTCAATATTTTTTTCGAGTTTTTCTGCAGCGTACTTTGTAATTTTGTCTTTTTTACGTGTGCCTTCCCCTTGGAAGTTTTTAAAACAAATTGAGAGGAATTTAGATTGGTAATCGTTTTTCTTTTCTTATTATCTGAACTTTAGTGACTGATCCTCTCAAACCTCTTTTTTAAACTTTCGATCAAAATCTAAGGCCTTTACGTTAGTGTTCAGTTCGTAATTTATTTGTCAATTAACAGTGCACTTCATAACGATGACACGAGCAAAAAAATTGCGTTTACGGTACGTACAAAAAGGAGAAAAATCAAAAATACGTTTTTTTCCTAAAAACCAAAAAAGATCGTAGAACATATACATTTTCCTCGACCTTTACGTCAGTGTTCAGTTGGTCATTTATTTATTGGTTAACAGTGCACTTCATAACGATGACACGAGCAAAAAAAATCGCGAGGAAAATGAATACACAAAGGAGGAAAATAAAAAATGCTTTTTTTCTCGAAAACTAAAAAGAGAGAACAAAAAAGTGATTTCGAATTAAAAGAAAAAATCGTTAATTTCAGCACAAATTAAAAATAAACCGTTTCAGGCCTGTGGAAGCCGAATTGGAAATCCCAACATCATTAATAGCATTATTGGACATTCGAATAATAAAAATCGTCTTGAAAAAAATATTTCACGACGATTAATTCGAGAAAAATAGAAGGAAAAATGGGCCCACGATGAGACTAGTCTTAAAAATCATAGAATGGGTCACTCTATTTTCGAATTTTTTTTTGATTATATAAAATAAGGCGATCATCTTTTAAAAAATAGTTTTCATTTTAGAAGGAAAAAAAGCGTTGACATTGGTAATTGATATTTTTTACAATATTTTTTTAACGAAAGTATGCTTCGAAATAAAAAAATTATGTACTGCTATTTATCGATATCTCAATTATTTCAGAAGTTATGAGCATTCAAACGTTTCCGAAGCTTCTGAAATTAACATTTTTGGAATTTATAAGTCCTAAAAGAGAAGAGATACAAGTCTACAAATTGATGTGGATATTCCTTTCATGGGGTACAATTTTACAGAAAAAAATTAGGAAAACCGAAAATGGTCGGGGTCACGGGCTACCTCAAATGGCGTGGAATATCCCACATATATATATATGTACATTCGTACACACTTTCTCTCGTAATCTGGCTTCAGTGCAAGTCCAATTTTCATTTTCCCTTATATGTTAGCGCGTATATATATTTATATATGTATATATATATATATATATATATATATATATATATATATATATATATATATATATATATATATATATATATACGCGCGACCCAACTTCGTTGAAACGCAGAGTTCCATCACCATCTTCGGCGGGGTTGAATTTGCCATGCACGCGGTGTACACACGACTTATTTTCTCTCGTCCGTTCTCATATTTGCCCTCGGATTTTTATACGTTCTTTGATCTGGCGGAAAAGCGAGAATAGCCGATACACACGTATACCGCGATGAGACAATAAAGTATTTAGTATATGGCTGTAGTCACGAGAATCGACGAGAATTTTGCTCCAGGTTAGCCGTGCGGGGGCGGTGGCCGAGGGGCTTGTTCGTCTTTATCGTTGGCTGCGGGAACGAAATGTGCCACGTGCAGGGCACGCGGAAAGAGCGAACGAGATAGAGGCAGCGAAAATAAATTCGCAACGTTTCGTTTTATCGGCAAAGCGATTTAGGCGAATGCGCCGAGTGTCTCGGGGGAACAAGGCACGCTGACCTAGCGACACACTTTCGCGTATATTGGATTCTGCGGGAAACCGAAGAGGAAAAAGAAGAAGAAGGAAAAGGAGTAGAAGTAGGCCAAAAAGCACACACGGACGCAAGTGCAGGAGGACACTGGGCTTGTAAGGTGCACAGCTATATACGTACGTGTATACACGTGTGTGGCAAAGGGGCAAGGATGAGTACCACAAGTCTAAGGACTATGGTCTTTCGACTTGTGTTCTCCATTTTGCTTTTTCGCACTCGTAAAGAGGCGAAATGGTGAACAAGTGACTTTGTGCAACAACAAGTAGTACGAGACCTCTGCGGGAAGAACGTGAGGGAGAGAGAGAGAGAGAGAGAGAGAGAGAGAGAGAGAGAGAGAGAGAGAGAGAGAGAGAGAGAAGACGAGGAAATCAAAGTATAGAGGAATACTGCGGTTCCTTAGTTGGTTAGTTTACATTTCGCAAGTGAAATACCTTCACATGCCGTATATATATATATATATATATACAGGGTGTCCTGTTATGAATGGATAATCTTGCAACTGTCGATAGGTCAGATCATGTCCCACTATATGCTGGTATTTCTGTTCACTTAAAGTCCCACGGTTTTCGAGATTAAAATCTTCTGCTTTTGGTTTTTTGCATGTCATTTGTTATTTGTTTTATCTAGAAAAGTCTTCTGTTTAACCTCAAATGTTAAGGAAACTTTATGAAAAAAGATCTTATGCAGCATTTTTATACAAACCAATTCGAACATCTGGCTTTGACATGCTTACGGTGTAAAAAAATGTACTACGCATATCGTGCCAATTATTTTAAGGAATTGCTAAGTTATTGTCGATTCATATCATTTGTAGAATTGGCATGCAAAAAACCAAGAGCAGCTGATTTTTTTCGAAAAATAATAAAGTCGGAAATCTCGAAAATTGTGGGACTTTTACTAAACTGAAATTGCAGCATATAGCAGGACATGATCTGACCTATCGACAGTTGCAGGATTATCCATTCATAACACGCACCCTCTGTATGTATATATATATATATATGTATGTATGTATGTATGTATGTAAAAAATCGATACTTTTTTTTCGGTTGCATCCACCACAAAAAGGTGAATTAAGGTAAAAAATGGAGAATCCTCGAAGGAGAGTTCAAAAAAAATTATTTCGAACGGCGCATTGCATTTGAATATTTTCCATAAGAATAACCCAGGAACATATTGGGATTTCTGAATGTGGTAGTGCAACTCGTCAGAAAAAAATCACACAAAGATGTCATTAACATATTCTCATGGAGAATCGAATTTCCAAAAAAAAATTTTTTACGAAAAATTAGCTCAGAACAACCGTTCAAGTGGAATTGCTGTCTAAAATTGAAGTGATAGAAAAAAAATAATTCAAAAGGCTGTAAAAATCGAATTTTTCGCTTTACGAAACAACTTTTTGGGTTTTTTTTTGTAGAGAATGTTCTGCTCTAACATACAATTTGCATGGAATCGTTCTCAAAATATTTCTCTGATACAAAAAAGAATCAAGTACAACACGAAATATAAAAGAAACGACGTCCATCCTTGATCGTGTTTCGAAAAGTTTTATTCAATGAATTTGGTTTAATAAGATAAAATAATCTGTTTTTACATTATAATGCTCGATAATCATCGTTCCTTTTTTTAAACGTCTGTTTGTTGCAATTTGGGTATTTCTGTCGATAATTTTGCACTACGCCCAATAAATATTGTAGCTGCTCTTCGTTTTTTTGTTAATGAACCGTTATATGCTTCTATCATAGTGACACCACGTTCCGCTACGTTATTAACGACTTTTGGATTTAAAAAAATCTAAGCAACTCAAATAAGTGGCATTTTCCGGCCATAATTCAATATTTACTCTCAAAAAATCATGAGGTAAATTGAATTGCTGAAAAATAAATAAGGATTCTTGAGTAACGAAATCGCGTATGTCTTTTTTCAGCAACATTTCCCAATCATTTTGTTAACAATTATTCACTCGGAAGGATTTTTGGATTTTTCTCGAGATTGCAGAGCTTGTACCATTTTTGCCTTCACACTTATCGGCACAGCATTGTCGAAAAACGACAAAGCAACAATTTTCTCGTTAAAGTACCACAAGTGACTAGCTAATTTTTTTGAGGCAGCCTCCCCTACTACAGGATTCACTTCGCAATAACGAATGAAATTTTGTAGCAGTGACAGATCTTGATTTGAGGCCAAAATGGGGGAAAAATGGCGCGGTTTCCCGTTCGTGGCGCTAGTGTGAAGCTTGTAATTTTGCACTACGAGCTACCGCATGCTGCCGCCAGCTGGCAGCGTGTGCTATGGCGCGCACATCGCTTAAATAATAAAATTTTATTTCAGACGGCGATACCACTTGAACGGTTGTTCTAAGCTAATTGTTTGTGGGAACTTTTTTTGTAGGGAATTCAATTCTCTACCAGAATATCTTAATGACATTTTTGTGAGATTTTTTTCTGAAGAGTTTTACTACGACGTTCAGAAGTGCCAATATTTTCCTGTGTTATTCTCATGGAAAGTATTCAAATACAATGCGCCGTTCGAAATAACTTTTTTTTGAGCTCTCCTTCGAGGATTCTTCTTATTTTACCTAAATTCACATTTTTTGGTGGATGCAACCGAAATATATATACAAATACACCCTCGGCCAAGAGTATAAAGCACCCTGCGATTTTTCTATCCGGACAAAAAATCGAAAATCTCGGCAAAAACAATCGGAAACCAATTCACCAAACAGTGCTTTGAAGAGAACAAAATCAGCTCCATTTTGGTTTTTTATTTCCATTTTTGCAATTTTTTTGTATCCGGTACGTCATTTTGGAAATGCCGATTTTTCACAATTTTCGCACGTTGCAGATTCGCGTGCTGGACTTAGGAAAAGTAGTAATCTTACCATTTAGTGATAGAAGACCTTTGAAAGGGAAACCGTTAGTTTTAATTTGGTTTTTTTAAAAAACTTGTGATTTTTGTTTGCAGAGTAATTATTTATTGTTTAAAAAAAAAACGGCAGGGTTCCGAAAAGCCGACATCATACGGCGTAACTTGAAAACTATCAGGTTTGGAATATTTAGTCTAAGGAGTAAAAAGTTGTATTTTGTTGTTTTGGAGGCACACCATTTTTTTCAGATTTTTTTTCCAAAATTTCTTCGTATCGCTAATTTTGATTGACAGTCGACGATTTGTCTCATTAATTGATTGCCGTTACTTTAAAACATGGAAGTTTTAATGAAAATATCAAGAGGAGAAAAGATGCATAATTTAATTTTTAGGTCGTACGAATAAATGAGAGTATACTTCAGATTAAGTATTTGGTTGATTTCAATTTTGAAAATTAATTGTACAAAAAAAACCGCTCCATTTCTGGGACGACCGAATATTTGTATATAGTAGGGTGGCATAAATTTGAGCTCTATTTTTCCTTCTTCTCACCATCCAATTATCTTCTGTGAAGATAAAAAAAATTGTCGCGAAAGCTGCGAACGGTCAAAAAACACTCAGAGGGCGCTCAAGCCTCGACAAAATTCAAATTTTCATTAAGGAATCAATTCTTTTCGTCTACTGCTCACCCATGAATTTTACGCTTTATAATTTTCAAATTAACCTCGCGAAAGCTCTAGTCGGCCAATGAATATTAAGTGGTCGCTCAAAGTTTTCGAAATTTATTATTTC
>OY723387.1:9575892-9593392 GCA_963210295.1 Ophion ellenae | reverse complement strand
ATATGTACACGCGAGGAGATCCAACGAAAATCAATAGCTGAGCGGCGTCTTCGTTATGATTTAAATGTTAATAAATTACTCCGCGTTTTCTCGTCCTGGGAGAGATTACCTTTAGGCGAGGAAAAAATGGCTGATATTCATGATTTTTTTTAGGAAAGAAAATCTTCACCATTTTTTAGACTTGGGCTATCTTTTGTTACTACTTTTGGCTGTTACGTGGTATTTTTTTATTGATCTTTGAAAGTGGCGGAGGCATGGCAAGATGTTCCAAATCGGTCGCGGCGGATGTTTTCAGACAACGTGACACGTAGCAGCGGCGGTATTGATCTGAAATAAAACTAACGAAGACTTTTGTTTCATTAACACTCATACGCAAAATATGAACCAAGAAAAATATAGAAATGTTGAAAATCGATGAAATGGCACGCTTTGAAACAAAAAGATTGAATTTTCCGAAAAAATGGTTATTTTTTGCAATAAAAAAATACTTTTTATTTTAATTTTCAAAAATACTTAGGGCCACGTTTTAGGCAATAAGGTTAGAACGATCTATACCAAATTGCATCCAAATCGGTCGATTAGGTTTTTAGCATACCTCCGGCATTTTGAAAGCTTAATAATAAAAAAAATACCATGTAACAGCCACAAGTAGAAATAAAACATACCCTAAGTCTTGAAAGCGGCAAAGAAATCGTATCTTAAAAAAAAAATCATGAAAATCAGAAAAAATTTTCCTCGCCTATAGGTATCTCCCCCTTAAAGAAAATTGTGAAAAATATGATGGTGGTCATGGACGGGCATTCCCCAATTTTTCGTCTTTTATTCCGATGGCTGATTGCGATCAGCCCCTTTTTTTTATGCTTATAGGCGTTTTATTACTACACTGCATTTCCGGTTTGATCATAGTCGAGAGGTCAGAAAAATTCAATCGGGATCGGTAGTCGGTGTGATAGTTAGTATCCACCTGAGCGGTCACCCACCCACGTGATGGCCTACGCCGTCTACATATATATATATATATATATATATATATATATATATATATATATATATATATATATATATATATATATATATATATATATATATATATATATATATATATATATATATATTAGACGGGCCCAAAAAAATTGAAATTTAATTTTTTCAAATTTTCGGTGAAAATGTTGTTAAGAATGACTAAAAATGAGTGCTGACCAAATTTTAGCCCTTTATATTAATATTTAGAGGTCCCTCATCGTGGATTTCTATTTCCTATTCACTTGACCTGGTAAAAGTTTTGTTTGCCGATTCAGAGCTTCATAACTTGCCTACCGGTAAACACACGGAAACGTCCAAAAATATCATTTATAGAAAATGTAACGCTCTACAAAAAGGTCCTTAGCTTTCATACGATAAATTCACTCGTTTAAATTTTATTCAACATTAAAGCTGAATTGATGATACATTTCATGATTTTGTGAGAGTTTTTGGCATTTTCGACAAAATTATCGATTCTCTTGTTGTTTTTTCTGATTCATCTTGAAAAGTATTGTATCCTTTTAAAATTATTCCCTAGATATTTATTTATCATGCTATAGGAAATGAATTCGGTTTAAGAATAGGTTATCATACTAATGTACTTTTAAATAACAATAAATTAAAATATATTAGGAATTTTAGAAACTATCTAGGGAATAATTCGGAAAAGATACAATACTGTTTAAATTATTGAGAAAAAAAAACGAAAAAAAAAATCAATAATTTCGTTGTAAAAGTCCAAAAAACTCACAAAATCCCCTTAACACACGAACCCGAACCGTAAATCCACAAACCCCAAATCCCAAACCCACAAACCCCAATATTCTACTCGTATGCCAAGTTATATTTCATTCGGTGGGTTTCACGTGGGTGGGTTCACTTGTTAGTAATTTTTCATAAATCGAGCGTTGAAGCAGCAGCTATTTGATTAAAAACCGTTTTTTCATTTCATAAAACAAATTTGCCAATCGACGGAAATTCGTTTACTATAGTAAAGAAATTAATTACGATTGAATAAATTTCCGGCCAGAGAAAAGATCAATTACATTTTTTTTAATGTCTCTGCTACGGCGAATGCTTCGCTTATTGTCCCGTTAACCCAACCCAGACCTTTCTTCAGTTCAAATGACCTTCAGCTGACCTTCAAGGTCACACCTGCCCAATGAACTAGTACATATTTGAACGTAAAATTTTCCGCTTCTTCGATTGCCGATGTCAAACATAGGGGTACTCATTTTTAAATAAGTTGACCTTGTAATAACCTTGAAGATAAAGGTCAAGGTCAAATTGAAGGTCCCCAATGGATTCCTCGTTGAAAATTACCTAAGACCTGACCTTGAATATTAATTTTTTTAACCAACCCTCCGAAATTTGCAGGGGTTTCCATACTTTTTGCCAACCCTGTATATACAGGGCCACTGGCTGTTCGTCACGATCCCATGAAACCGTTGTAGAACGTGGTTTCCGCTATCGAATAACCCAGTAATGCTTGATGCAAAAGTGAACCATTTTCGAGATATTATTTTATTTAAGCGAGCGGTGGCCATCCTTGAAAATTATTTTTTTTAAACTGTTGTATGGAATCAAACGTTTTTTCTATTTGCAGTTTCAGGACATAGTATCAAAGAATGATCAACGATAAAATAAGAATAGTTATTAGACAGGCAGAGTTTCGGACCCCGCACATAAAATGCTTGCAGATTATTCTTATTTTATTGTTAACAATTCTTGTTACTGTGTCCTCAGACTACAAATAATAAAGTTTTTTTCAATACATCAGTTTTTTTTTAATTTTCAAAATTGTCTACCCCTCACTTAAAAAATTAATAAAAATAATACTATTTATCTCGAAAATTGTTCACTTTTGCGCAAAGCATTACTGGATTCTTTGATGGTGAAAAACGGGTCCTACAATCCTTTCAGGAAATCGTGACCAATAAGCAGTAGACCTGTATATGACATTTATAATTTGCCTCGTGCTCATAACAGTGATATATACGCTAAACTGAATGAGATATACGAAACTGAACCCCCATTCTATAGTTTGCTGCGCAGCAATAACACATTTTGCCTTTAATAAAGTACAGACATGGCAATATCACAGTATGAAGGGATTTGACTTGGAATGTCTGATGTATGTACGGGGTGTCCCATTCATCTTGAAACATCGAAATAACGCAAGATCAGCGGGATCAATTGAAAAATCCCGAGACACGTATCAGGTAAACGCAAACGAGGAGTCAAATGGCAATATTTTTTTTTTATCCAATGGATGATTTAAAGGTATTTTCAAGCAAAACTTGTTGAAATGTGGAAAGCTTTTTTTTTAATAATAAAAAATTATTTAAAATCGAATAAATAATAAAGCCAATAAATAATTGTTTTGTTGAATTTTGACATTGAATCGTGACATCAGTGGCCTACATCATTATGGACAAAATTACTTTGTGTTTGTGAACAAAAATGTTTACGTCCGAAAATATGAGCAGAATAAAAAAATGTTTTGGGCGAGAGCATTTTTTTTCTTACAATTAGTAGAATACGATGCTAGTATAAAATATAAAGGTTTCCATTTTCAAAGTTGACTTTGATGTCCATTGCTTTTTCTTTTAATTTCATTCTTAACAATATCCAAAAACGATTTTTGCAGATTGAGGCTATACATCGCTCATAAAAGGGTCCTAAAAAACGGTTCCGTGACTTTCGTAGCCTAAATCTGCCAAAAAAATCTGCATTACGAGAAAAAATATTTTCGTTGCATTTCAACGATGCAAACTTAAATTTTGCATCGTTGGAATGCGACTAATTATTATTCTTTTCGTTTTCCTAAATTTCCTTTAGCAGTTTCAAGCTACGAAAATCACGCAAATGTTTTCAAGATCCTCAGCAATCTCCAAGCCTAATCTGCCAAATATGCATTTGGATGGTAATAAAAATAAGGTATTCTAAATCATTTTCGGTGCACTCCAACGATGAAAACTTCAATAACATATTATACCATGTATTCGCAAAATTAATTATCATTGCATTTCGACGATGCAAACGTTAATTTTGCATCGTTGGAATGCAATTATATACTTTTTATTTAATTTTCAAAATTTCCTTAGGCATTTTAAAGCTACGAAAATCACACCATTTTTTTAGGATTCTCAGCAATCTGCAAGCCTAATCTGCCAAATATGAATTTGGATAGTAATAAAAATAAGGAATCGTAAATAATTTTCGTCTTCAATACCATACTAAACTTCAATACTATGTTAACCATGAGTTCGCATTAATTAATTTTCATTGCATTTCGACGATGCAAACTTCAACTATGCATCGTTGGAATGCAACTTTTTTTTTATTTCCTAAATTTTCTCGAGCAGTTTTAAGCTACGAAGATCACGCAAACATTTTTTAGGATCCTCAGCAATCTCCGAGCCTGATCTGCCAAAAATAAATTTGGATAATAATAAAAATACAGAATTCCAAAGAATTTTCATTGCACTCCAACGATGCAAACTTCAATACCATATCATACCGTCAATTCGCAAAAAATCATTTTCACTGCATTTCGACGATGTAAACTTTAATTTTGCATGGTTCGAATGCAGCTAAATTTTTTTTTTCCAAAATTTCTTTAAGCCGTTTTAATATACAGGCAAAATTTTCGTAAAATCGATTTTTTTCCGTAATGTACGTATATTTAAGTACTCACACAGAAAATTTCTTGTCAATCCGGTGAATATTCTCGAAGTTACACGCACATTTGTAATGACGTGTCAGAGCGTTCGAAAGTGCTTTTGAAACTTTAAGGGAGACTTTGTCCTTGAAATCGGCCGGAGATGTTAGCGGCTCAACATGAGCAGCTAGAAGAAGAGGAGGGATGCCTCTATGGACCAGGCATTGCCGATTAGCGGTAATTATAAACACATTTGTGTAAACACATTACAAAACTTTAAACGCGTTTTTCTCGAAAACACGTTTTTAAAAATGGCTGACATTCTCCTGACCGCTGTAATTAACATATCGACCTGAAATTTGGAGAGCATGCTCAGAAAATATGTCTTCACGGAATGACGGATCGTTTTTTCGATAGATACATTTTTGCATTTATTATTTATCTTTTTATGCGAAAAAAAACGCGAAAATTCGATTTTTTTTTAATTGCCGCCATTTTCCGAAATTTGTACTAAACGAAAAACCCATCCGTCATTCCATGACCAAAGGGTCACAGATTGATAATATGCTTCGGATTTGTGTTTCAGATCAACAAACAGGGGGCAGTGATGTCAGCCTTTACCTCCCGCGATTTAAGGACCTGTTTTCGCAGAGCTCCAACGGCCGCCATTTTGGTTTTTTTAAAAAAATTTTTTTTTTTTAACGTTCTGTATATCATGAATAAAAGCAAGAAAAAACCGCACTCAAAAAGCTTTACTCGTTTCCTTTAAAAAAAAATAAAATGTAAACACCTGAAATATGGCACTCCAAGGACAAAGTCTCCGTTAAACGCGTTTTTCTCAAAACCGTGTTTTTAAAGTCGGTGAGCAAGATTTCTCAGAAACGGCTGAACCGATCAGTCTCAAATTTTAACACAATCTTTTCAAGTATATTTTTTAGTGATTAATCGGAGGTTTTTATTCACCGATAAATATTTTCCATCTTATAAGCAATTTAAGGCCTACATTTTTGTAAAAAATTGATTTTTTTTAGAAACCGCCATCTTGTCAAAAACTTTGTTCATTTCTTCGATTAATTATAAGATAATCCATAATATTAACGAAATTTTTTTGGCTTTTTCATTTGCTCACCCCAAGACCCTTCTTTTGGAGGTGCTCCCGGATGCAGCTATAGCAGCTTTCAAAAAATATATTTTTACAAAAAAATGTTAAAATACAGGTCAAAGTTACCATAATACGTGTACAAATTTTTACGTTGTGGATTTAAAGGTCTTCTGAAGAAAAATGATTGAAAAATCGATCTTTTTGGGCCTCCTGACTGTATATAACCTCCCCCATGGAAATTTATATACGCAAAAATATACTACAAATTTATTTTATTAATAATTGTAATATATGTGAAATGTATGCCATATATTGAAAATATATGTTGCATATATGTGCCAAATTCTAATTTTCGTAACATTTTTATATATGAGATGTATATGCGTGGTATTACTGTATATCAATGTATCATATCTCAATGACATATGTAGCATTTACGCTGCATATTTACCACATATATTTAGCATATATATTGCATACACACTGCATACATACCACATATATACTGCATAAATGGTACATATATGCCACACATATTTACAGATGTGCGTAGCATATCTGTAAATAGTGTTTATATGTAATAGTGTACTTTAATTGTAAGTTAAGTTTTTTTAAGTTTAAGTTTTAATTTTTATTAAGTTTAACTATAATAGTGTTTATACACAGCATATATTTCTTGTCAGGAATATGTATAAAAAATGTATGCGTCACATATGACGCATAAATGACACATATACGAGTCATATATGACGCATACATTTTTGATATATTTTTCTGACAAAAAAATAGATTGAAAATATATTGAAAATATATGCGTCGTATATGCCTCATATATGCATCATATATAGTGTTTATACGTAGCATATATTTTTTTCGGTCAGAAAAATATATCGAAAATATGTGGGTCATAAATGCGTCATATATTTGGTGCATATATACTGAATATATACGTATTATTCTATTATTCGTCACTATGTATGCGACCGATATATATATATGTACCATATATTTTCTGCATATATTTTACATACATAAATTTCCATGGGGGCTATTAGGCTACGAAAATCACACCAACATTTTGTACGATCCTCAGCAATCTCCAAGCCCAATCTGCCAAATATTCATAAGGATAATAATAAAAATGAGGAATTCTAACTAATTTTCGTTGCACCTCAACGATGCAAACTTCAACCCCATTCTACTGGATAGGTGTCTCGGGATTTTTCGAATCGCTTTCCTAATCTTGAGTTATTCTGATGTCTCAAGATGAATAAGCCACCCTGTGCATATAGACGTCACACTGTATCCATAGAATTAGGATGTTCGTATACGCGAGGGATGGCGTCACAAGCCATCTAAATTTCAGCAAACGATAGAGCACGTGACCCAGTTCCTAAGATCTTGGGAACACGGTGGAGGTTTACTCCCAACGTACCTATAGTTGGGTGCATATGGAAACCGTGCGCTCGAAAAGCATATTCTCAGCTGCATACGTCTCATCTATAGGTATACGCATTAATGTGTGTATACGACCGTAGGAGAAACACGCGGGCGTTTGATTCTCTGCACTCGTTGGACGCGACATGTGCCGCGCTGTTCCTGATGCCTGCAAACTCAGATCGCACTCATAATATTTAGAGACCATGGAGCGGGCGTAACTGCACGAACACGTACAGAGCCACACACATGGACACTGCAAACCCAAAGGCGCAAGCTCGCAATGTGGAATTTGACATTTGTAGGTAGTGATTGCATTACTAATGAGGGGCAACATCTTACCCGCATTGTAGAATTGTAGTGAACGTATGGTGGTTTTTTCTTTTCGGGTGACATTCCACTTCCAAGGGGCCAGTCCACTTTGAACATTTAAAAAAATCGATAGCAAGCAAGACTTGAAGAAATCGACGATGATGAGCAATCGGAAAGGATTTTGTACGGTGCAGGAATTGCCGATTGAGTTTAGGTAAGAGTTTTTCATCGTGTAACTTCAAACGCGTTTTTCTCGAAACAACGTTTTCAAAATCTAGCTCCATCGCATCTCTGAAACTAATGAACCGATTCTCTTGAAATTTGAACCACATATTGTTAACATGATTCGCAACAAGATGACCCGCGACGGTTTTAAGGGGTTACCCCACTTGCGATTTTAAAAAAATCGATTTTTTTTATTGCATTTTTTTGAGGTATGAGTATCTGAGAATAAGTCCTGAAAATTTCAAGTCGATCCGAACAAAATTGACTGAGATATGAGCGTTGAAAGAGAAAAATCCGCGTTGAAAGAGCGTTGAAAGAGAAACTTTAAACGCGTTTTTCTCAAAATGGCATTTCTGAAGTCGGTGACCAAGATTACTCGAACACTAATGAACCGATCTTCTTGAAATTTCGCAGGCTTATTTAATACATAAAAATTTAGTCTTTAATCGTTAGATTTTGTTTTCCGAAAAAATTGGCCGTTTTATAGCCAAAAAACGGCCGTTTTTTTCGTTAAAATCGAACCATTAACTTTGACTGTCCGCCATTTTGTGAAAAATGAATATTTTTTTAAAATCCTTCGATTAAAGACTAGTTTATACTTATATTTGACTAAATCCATCCGCATTTTTTTTTTCAGATGATCCACTTCGCCGCAATGTTGGTCACCGCAAACCGCGTGTGTAAAAACATTATTTCATTGACGGCCATTTGCCACTAAACAATGTAATATTTTTCAATAAAAAAATTACTGAAAGTTCTTCAAGATGTGTTCTTTAAGATGGTATATTGATCGATTAAAAAAGTTTTGTAGTTTTCTTTTAAAAAAATTCATGAAAAAGGCCTTTTTTGCGCTACAAGTGGGGGTAACGCCTTAAAATTTTGTTTTTTACTCTTTTTTTTGCGAAAAACTGCGGAAAAAACGCGTTTTTGTAAATACTTTTTTCGTTTTTCATCTGCCATTTTTTTATTTTTTAATAAAACTTTATATCCGAGGATCATTTTGTAGCTGGTGTCATACTGAATCTAATGGACTTCGACTTTTTCGTTTCAGGCAAGACGTTGCCGAGTTGCGATGGAGCTAGCCCACCTATTTTTGAGGCCTTACGTTAAACTATAGTTTTTGTACTTAAAAATAAATAAAAATGAATTAAATTTTTTTTAATGTATTTCGAGACTTTATTTATCAAGCCCAACAACGTTTATATTCATATCTTTTATGAAATCCTCAAAAAAAAATCGCGAAAGTAGCATTTTTTCGTGGCTCCACAGTGGACTGGCCCCTTAAGGCGTTAGGCCACAGTAACGGGTATAAAATCATGTGCGAATTTAAGAATTTTTTCGTATGAAAAAGTGATTCACTCATAAAATTAATTACACATCTATTTAGTATGAATATGAAGCTGTTAGAATATATATATATTTTTTTCGATGTAAAAAACGACTACTAATATTTTCTTTTATTATCTTTTTTTTAGGCGCTCCACGGCGTGACATTTAGCATCCACAATTTTTACCTAGAACAAAAAACAAAAATTCTCGTCAATCTACATTAGAATACGTAGAGAAGTGCGTACGGAATTTAAAAAATATTGTTTTATACAAAAGTTGTAGGTATTTGAACTTAAGAAATGAATTTTCAGTGAAAAATTTCGTTACAACTGCTCATAAAATGAAAAGTTTTCGATTAATCAGAAATTCTGTACGTACTTCTCTGCAAAATGCAATTAGGAACATAACTTTTAAATTTGAAGTAAATCGAGTGAAAATTGTTGAAGTTATTTGTCACGCCAATTGGAAAAAAGCTGTTTCGAGACGTTTCGTGTAGTCGGTTATTTTGTACATCGAAAAAAAAAAAATTCTAACAGCTTGACATACATACTAAATAGATGTGTAATTAATTTTATGAGTGAATCACTTTTTCATACGAAAAAAATTGTTAAATTCGCACATGATTTTATACTCGTTACTGTGGCCTAAAACCTTAAGGTAGAACGAGCGTGAGCTCTTAATTTCTGTAGATTTTGTTCAAATTTCAACCAAACATTGTTCATATCATTATGCATGTTTGAGTAAAATTTCAGAACAGTCGACCATTTAGATTGGGAGATAATGGTTTTCAAAATTGCAACTTTTAATACTGCAGGGTCTGCATTAAAATTTAGACAGAATCGTTCTCCGTAAAAAATATTTGTCCCCTATAATAAGAATACATATGGCAACACCGCATCTATGGACGTAAATTTGCGCGGTATATTTAAAATAATACTGCAACACAAATTTTTATTTGGAAGTAATTTTTAATCGAACAAGGTTTGAAATTAGTCATGAATTAACCACCACTTTTATTTTTTGATGAAGACAACATAAACAATGTAAAATATCAATACTTATAACGCAAATATTTTTTTACGATAAAAGTTTTTATTTTACGAACACGAACATTATTTTTATTCTCGAAGTATTGAACAATACTGTTCTGCGGTGTTGCCATATGTCTTGATATTATGGGGGACAAATATTTTTTACGGATAATTATTCTGTCCCCACTCAACGTTTTTAGCAAAACTGAATCGTAAAGGCAATCCAAACTTTTTTCCCTCTTTCCCTTACTAGATTGATATCTGAACATAATAGTGTTTCAAAATTTATAAATACGATGGAATGATACGACGAATTATGTGACCGGACTTTCGGTCAATGCAGACACTACATTGTTAAACGTTGCAATTTTAAAACCTATTATCTCCCATTCTAAATAGTCGACTGTTCTGAAATTTCACTCAAATGATATGAACAATGTCTGGTTAAAATTTGAACAAAATCTATAAAAATCAAGAGAGCGCGCTCGTTCTATCTTAAGATGAGATATTCATTTAATCGGAAAACAATTAAGCAATTTTGAGGGATTTTTAAAACTAAAAAATAATTATTCTACATTTATCAAAGTGTAGGTATACTTCGATTTTGCTCTGCAAGAAAAAATCCAATTTTTTTCCGTCAGAACGTGTATTGCTTCCATTTGACAGTAATTAAAATGAATAAAATGCAAATTTGAAGGAATGGCACGCGCTTCCAAAAGAATACCATTTTACGCAAAATCCCTGCAAAATTTAGTTTCAAAAGCAGTTTTTTTCTAATTTTTCAAAAAAAAAATTCTCGCCAAGTAGGACATAGCCATATTATCGATATATCTACCAAACTTTAACTCAATCGGCTTAATGGTTTTTGAGTAATCCTGCACGCCAATTTCGGAAATGCAGTTTTGAGAAAACGCGTTTGAAGTTTACATACAATTTGAATTTGAAAATTCATTTTTGTTTTCAATTCTATGTAAATGCGTTTGAAGTTTACATAGAATTTGAATTTGAATTTGAGAATTTGAAAAATAGCCACGTACAACGAAAGCTACTGCAAATCGAAAAATGTTGGTTTTCTAAATCGAAAATCGGACAATTATGGCTAGAGATTATGATTCCGGCCAGGTTGAGAAAAGTCGTTTTGCGGAGAACGCGATGGAAAGTTTTAGTATAGATAAATCGTTGCGATACCCCCTCTAAATCATCTGCAACTAGTCTAATTTTCAATACTTTAACTTGAATTTTTTCCACAGAACCTCGAATACGTGTACTTTGAGAAAATGCAAAAAAATCGATCTAGCATTTTGAAAAATGCAAAAAAAATCCATTCCCGACAAACAGTCCAGCGAAGCCGCTGACAAAAGCCAGCAGGACAATAATGTTTCACTCGGATAAATAAGTTTGCGAATTTCGGGCGGTCGCCGGACTTCGTCATGGTAATTTAGCCGATGACGAGACCCCGATGCACCACAATGAAGCTTGCATTGTGAAAACGTAACGACATTAACTAAAAAATAATCACAGCAAAAATCAGAACAAACAGCAAGCAACCCTTCATCGCCCACCTGCAAATTCGATCCCGACTTCACCCGTGCGGAAATTGAGTTGGGGCTGTGATCGGGCCTCAATAATATTGCCCTAACTTTATTCGGGCCCTAATCGGGAAGCCACATGAGGGCCGTTAACGGCCGGTCACACTTTGTCAACAAGGGCCATTAAGGGGGGATTGTCTTTTTTTTCGCAAAATTTACCGCTTTTTGGGAATTTTTTTGTGAAGAAAGTATACAACGGAAAACTTGTGAAACTTGGCATATAGTTTTATTGATCTGTTTACTACATACAAAAAAATGTTTAAACAATTTCATCAAAAAATCCGCCTCCCACCCCCCTCGACGCGCGATGGTCCTTTTTTGATGGTGTGCACGATTACAGCCTTCACGTTCATCCTGCAACAAAAACCCAAAAAGCATTTTACTTTAGACACATATAGCTATCGTTCGATGAAGGCAAAAAAAAATGGACGATTTGGTGACGTTTTGAACTTGAAGTATCGATTTTTCGAAAAAAATTGATCGATTTTTTGTTATAAATAAAAAACTATTAAACGAATTGCTTTTTTGCTTCACAAACGGATAAAAGGATATCAGCTGAGCATTCTGTCCAAATTTGAAGGCAATCGGTTGAATAGTTTTTGAGAAATCGTGCACACCATCAAAAAAGGACCATCGCGCGTCGAGGGGGGTGGGAGGCGGATTTTTTGATGAAATTGTTTAAAAAAAATTTCGTATGTAGTAAACAGATCAATAAAACTATATGCCAAGCTTCACAAGTTTTCCGTTGTATACTTTCTTCACAAAAAAATTCCCAAAAAGCGGTAAATTTTGCGAAAAAAAAGACAATCCCCCCTTAAAGGTGCATCGACCGGGGCCTTATAAGTTGCCCTAATGGCGCCTCATCAAAACCATTTTAGCGCCCTGAAAATGCCTCAACGGCGCCTCATCATAACCATTTCAGCGCCATAACATATCCGTATCAGTGGATATACGTGTATGTTAAATGCGTCAGGGTATATCTGTATTTGTTTTTATGTAATTGTTCACGTGCATAGGTGTGGGCGTGAGTACATGTGTATGTATGTGTGAGCGCGTAGAAATGTGATTGCGTATTTGCAGTGAGCCTTTATGACAAACCGCCATGACAAAATTAATACAAAAAATAACGTGAGGCGAACTCTCTTCACTGCAAACATTTATTTTCGAGGAACTATCCACTATGATGACATTTTTTAGAATTGTGATAGCTTGTAACCCTTAAGTTTGAAATTATAAGATTATCACATTGATTATAGTTATAGTCACAGTCTGAAATGAGTCTGTAAGGGCACAGAACGCGACGGAGCGACATTATATGTCCGCTGTATAAAGTAAAGTATCAATGACTCCAATAGAAGTAATACTATCTTAGTTTTAATTAGGAAATTATTAAGTAATTGAATATGTAATTCTCAACCATTGATATATCACGGAAAAATATCAATATATCACGGGAAAAAAATACACCACGGAATTCACTTGTTTTTCTGCAAGGTCCACGTAGATAAGTCATCTCGATGAGACTTAACGCATCCTGCGCCCCCCATGCCAGTCTTTTGCATTATTCAAACAAATATATTCCACTACACATCCATTCCAAGAAATGGATGTGTAGTAGAAACAAAAAAAATATATGGTTCTACTGAATCACTAGAATATATTTCCATTGAGGGAAAGATCTGGAAAACAAAGACCAATTTATTTACTTATCCTACACAGTCGGATAAAGTTTATGAATGGGAAATATCAGCGAAGTCTTCAGAAGAAATAATTTTCCCTATGATGAGTATTGAGCGGAAATTAGTTGCTATAAAAGTGTCGAGAAAACCGGTTGGGACTGTTCACACTTATAGCATTACTCCATGTATGAGTGAAATCATGAGTAATTGTTTGTATCTATGTAAAAGGTTTCTTTAATTTGATAAATAAATACTGTCTGATGTTTGTCTGCATATTTGTGTTCATCGTTGATTTTTTATTTGCTAATGCCCTTACGCTTTTTCCCAATTTGCGTTCGATAATATTATTCGATCGATGTATATAATCGATTTGAATAATTGAAATACCATCAACGATGTAGCCTAAGCTATTTATACTGGTTTATCGCTATAATAGTCAGATCTGGGCCTATTGTGGAAATCCCTACTCGTTTATCCCTATACTGGCCAAGTCTGGGCCTATTGTGGAAATCCCTACAGGTTTATCCCCATAATGGCCAAGTCGGGGCCTATTGTGGAAATCCCTACAAGTTCATCCCGATAGTGGCCAAGACTGGGCCCATTGTGGAAATCTCTATAGGCAAAGCACTAGGCAAGCCCTGAAAGGCCCTTTTTTATTAGGGATGCCCTTATTTAGATTAGGGATGCCCTATCAGTTTTCCGCACGGGCATTCGCAATTCTTGCGAAGCTCCAAGAAAACCTGAAAAATCGCCAACTTTCTTTTCGTATGAATGCCGAAACCCAAGCAAATCGATTGCCCCGTTGCCCCGAAGTTATACACGAATCTCAATTCCCCCCGGAGCCTGTATCCCTATATACGTATTGTCCCGGTCCACGAGTTTCCTCTACATTTCTCTTTTAAACTCACTCAGTTTCATAGACTGGATGGCAAGAAAAGAAAAAAACAACCAAGAACAACAACATCGACAATACTAGGAAGAAGACTGAAAGTGTATATCTGGGAAGAGAGATGAAGATAGAGAACTGGGCCAAGCGGTTGGGATATAGTGCATGCAGCCCTGTGAGTAGTTACAGTGCTCGGATGTACATATGAATATATGTATACGGGGTGTCCTGTTATGAATGGATAATCCTGCAACTGTCGATAGGTCAGATCATGTCCTACTATATGGTGAAATTTCCGTTTAGTAAAAGTTCCACGGTTTTCGAGATTTCGGGCTTCATGTTATTTTTTGAAAAAAAAAATCATCTGCTCTTGGTTGCCATTTCTGCAAATGATATGAATTGACAATGAATAAGCAACTTTTTAACAACGAAGACCTTTTCTCCATAAAATAAATATTCAAGAGTAGTTTTTTTAAACCAGCTCAAAAAGAGTTATCTATTGTAAAAATGGCATGGGAAAAACCAAAAGCAGATGATTTTTATCTCGAAAACCATGGGACCTTTACTAAACTGAAATTCCAGCATATAATAGGACATGAGCTGAGCTACCGACAGTGGCAGGATTATCCATTCATAACAGGACATATATACACACACACACACATATATATATATATATATATGTATGTATTTTCGGGGGTTTTTTTTCGGGGAATTACAACATGTAAACTCCAAGAGAACTATCCGAGAAAAAATGCAGTGCGCTTCTGGGCCGAGATTCGAACCCGGGACCTTTCAATTGTCGGTCGACTGCCCTGACCACTGAGCTACGCCAGCCCGCTTACCACTTCA
The DNA here is from genome assembly GCA_963210295.1 of Ophion ellenae. Lineage (NCBI taxonomy): Eukaryota > Metazoa > Arthropoda > Insecta > Hymenoptera > Ichneumonidae > Ophion > Ophion ellenae. The sequence continues at coordinate 9,578,263 of OY723387.1, read as the reverse complement.
CTCGGATCGTCTCGATATTCGTAACGCAACGTTACATTATACACTACCGCTCAAAAGTTTGGATACACCAGTCGATAATTCTTGCTGCACTTAAAGTTAGATAGCTCCGTCAAAAAAATAGACAACCAAATTTAACGAACGGCGTTTTAAAGAGAACCAATTCAACGTTGTTTTTCTTTTTTGAAATATTTTTTATTTTTTTTTTCGTCCTGGTACACGCTTTTGAACGTGTCTGTTTTTCGGCTTTTTTCGACCATCGAGAAATGGGCGCATAACTTATGGAAATTTTTTTGTCATTTTTATCCATGACAATCTTGAAAGGGGTAGGAGAAGGTCCATTTTCTTTTTTTTTTTTAGTTTCATATGATTTTTTTTCGCAACGTTATTTCATTTTTTGTTAAAAAAGACAAATTCTGGCAAATGGAACGTAACTCAAGAAATATAGAGTTTAAGAGGAATTGCCATAGATGTAAAAAGTTGCATAAGTTTATACTGGGTCGCCTGGAATTTTTAAAGAATTTTCCTGTGAGATTTTTGTTTGGACCGTTTTCACTCGAAACTGTGATAAGTGGGATGGCTGAAGTCGAAAAGTATATGGCATTTAGGACAAAATATCAGGTAGCGAAACTCTTTTAATTTTCGATTTCATAGTTACTTGCATTTTTTCAGATTTTTTTTTTTTTCAAAATTTGTTAACGTTTTTTTTCAGGCCTAGGTGCATTTGAAGCATTGTAATTTTGTCTCTAACTCAATAATTTTCGAAATACGCCGGTCCATTTTTTGGACGATTCTACGAGTTTTGGCCAAAAAAAATCAAAAAAAATTCTGAAAAAATGCAAGCAAATATAAAATCGAAAATTAAAAGAGTTTTGCTTCCTGATATTTTGTCCTGAATGCCATACTTTTCCACTCAAGTCATCCTACTCAGAGTTTCGAGCGAAAATAGTCCAAACAAAAATCTCACAGGAAAATTCTTTAAAAATTCCAGACGAGCCAGTATAAAATCATGCAACTTTTGACATCTACGACATTTCCTCTTAAACCCTATAGTTCTTGAGTTACGTTGCATTTGTTCAAATTTGTCTTTTTAACAAAAAATGAAATAACTTTGCGAAAAAAAATTGTACGAAACTTAAAAAAAACGCAAATGGCTCTTCTGCTACCCCTTTCAAGATTATCATGGATAAAAATGACAACAAAATCCATAAGTTATGCGTCCAATTCTCGATGGTCGAAAAAAGCCGAAAAACAGACACATTCAAAGGGCGTGCTGGGTCGAAAAAAAATCATAAAAAATATTTCAATAAAGCAAAACGAAGCTGAATTGGTTTCCTTTGAAACGCCGTTCGTTAAATTGGGTTATCTATTTTTTTACGGAGCTATCTAGCTTTTAGTGCGGCAAGAAATATCCACTGGTGTATCCAAACTTTTGAGCGGTATATATATATATATATATATATATACCGCGAATAGATTCGCAACTATTAGGGTTTCCTCCGTAAGCATATAGGGTGTCATCACGAGAAAAACGATTTTTCTTTAATGTCGTGCGACAAAAATTGGCCGAGATATTCGCGTTTAAACTCCGACGCCGAGTATACAATCATGCAGTTGTTGCTAGCATGTGAATATTTTTTTCTCCGGGTATTAAATATGAAACGAAAATTATTGAATAATATTATCGATTTGCAAAGCGAGTCTCCGTGTTTATTATTTTTTAACAAAAAGAAAAACTTACACAATGAAAATGTACTTATCCGAAGGTGGATTCGAAGTTGCGCTCGATCTGGCTTGCACGTTCCGCGCGTGAGCAACTACATTGGGGGGTCTATTATCGGCACCTCCAGAGAAGCAACAGCCCCCCCACTATGTGCCGAATATCGATCGGTGTAGCGAGTGGTGGGAGAAGCGCCAGGCCCTATCGTGAGGCTCGAAGCATGCTATAATGCGTTCGACGAGAGGTCGGAACAGCGCCGCGCAGCTTTGAGTGGCCTGTGAGTCAGGTGGGGGTATTGGGGCCCGCTAGAGCCCGTAACATTGGTGCAGAGCCCGTTTGGCAACGTGGAAAGGGTAACATCCGACCGTTCCGGACAAATTTCGATTCAAAAACGGGTCGTTCTCTCGTTGTACGCAATCTAGACAATACGAGAGGGCTTTGAGGGGTACTGCAGTCACGTACCCCAGCTGTGCAGCGTCCGCTTGAGTGGACGGTGCGCAACCTCCATTTTTGCAAGTGTGATGCGGAGACGACCCCCCCCCCCCCCCCCCCGCTGTGCCAATATAGAGGTCGGAGTGTACTGTACCATGGACTTTGGACGCGAATATCTTGGCCGATTTTTGTCACACGGCATTTAAAAAAAAGCCTTTTGCT
>OY723387.1:9526215-9575692 GCA_963210295.1 Ophion ellenae | reverse complement strand
AAATGTCGGAAAACATCAGCCAGGGGTCAATGCAAAAAAGCCCTTTGGTACGAAAAAAACATAACTCTTGAAATTATCATTTTTTCCAGTTTAAAGAGAAAAAAAATAGCTCCACAGTGGGTAATAGTTACGAAACAAATGACTCCACGTCCAATCGTAGTCTGTGCTTACAAAGGGTTACCCAAGAGCACCGTTAGAAGGCAAACCAGTCGCCTTGTCCACGAACAAGTTATAGTAATTTTTGCTCAAAGTTGCGCTTTGGGTCATTTTGACCCCGGGTGATGGCGAAGAGTTAAAAGACCGTGACATACCTCCACCATTTTTAAAATTAATTTAAAAAAACCATGTAACAGCCGAACGTAGTAATACGAAAAACTATTAAAACTGCTGAACAAATATTGCCTCAAGGCGAGAAATCCCTTGAGAATTTTCGAAAAATTAATTTTTTTGCGTATTTCGAAAGTATGATACTCAAAGAATATACTAACCGAAGGAAAACTCGAAATATTGAATATTTGCGGAGTTATCGCATATAGTCTAGAGCGCGGGGACACCATGCGGTCAGGTAGCGAGTCACATGTTGAAACTTTAAACGCGATTATCTCGCAACTACTTGTTCAAAAACTGCTCGTGTTATAGCTCAAATAGTTATCGACTGATTTGGATGAAATTTTGGGAGGTTACTCTCAGTAATATTATCGGAAGGATATACCTAAAGTTTGAAAACTAGCGTATAAATAAATAATTTTTTGGGGTCAAATATGTCGAAAATTCGAATTTTTGAGTAAAAAGGTTCCCAAATTTTCAATTCTGCACTTTATCATCATTTTTTATGTATATCCTTCCCCTTAAAATGTCAGTAAACGAATGATACGTATTAAATGTCTTCCAGATGAACAGAAAAAGAGTGACAACTGCAGCACTTTTCGACGTCGCGGAAAACAGGCGTCCAAAGACCCTTAATAACGCCGCCATTTTGTTGGTCATCCCAAAAAAAAAAATTTTTTAACTTGACAGTTATATTAAACTCTTGCCCAAATTTGAAAATGATCAGATTATTTTATCCTCTCTAAAAAAATCTCCAAAAAATACCTATTTTTCACGCTCCTAAAAGGATTTCTCACCTTAACGGAGACTTTGTCCTTGGAGTGCCATAATTCAGGTGTTTACATTTTATTTTTTTTTAAGGAAACGAGTAAAGCTTTTTGAGTGCGGTTTTTTCTTGCTTTTATTCATGATATACAGAACGTTAAAAAAAAATTTTTTTGAAAAAAAAACCAAAATGGCGGCCGTTGCAGCTCCGCGAAAACAGGTCCTCAAATCGCGGGAGGTAAACGGCTGACATCACTGCCCCCTCTTTGTTGATCTGAAACACAAATTCAAAGCATATTATCAATCTGTGACCCTTTGGTCATGGAATGACGGATGGGTTTTTCGTTTAGTACAAATTTCGGAAAATGGCGGCAATTAAAAAAAAATCGAATTTTCTCGTTTTTTTTCGCACAAAAAGATAAATAATAAATGCAAAAATGTATATATCGAAAAAACGATCCGTCATTCCGTGAAAACATATTTTCTGAGTATGCTCTCCAAATTTTAGGGCGATATGTTAATTACAGCGGTCAGGAGAATGTCAGCCATTTTTAAAAACGTGTTTTCGAGAAAAACGCGTTTAAAGTTTTGTAATGTGTTTACACAAATGTGTTTATAATTACCGCTAATCGGCAATGCCTGGTCCATAGAGGCATCCCACCTCTTCTTCTAGCTGCTCATGTTGAGCCGCTAACATCTCCCGCCGATTTCAAGGACAAAGTCTCCCTTAATAAAAAAAATCAACAATTTTTTTGTATGCGAAGTGGTTTCCATCAATAGTATAACTATTTTTCGACACGTATATATGTCCTTTTGCCAATTTCGATAAATATTTGTGCAATGATGACTCTCCAATAAAATTACGTGGGTGGAGGAAAAATGTATTTTTAATTTTGCCTACGGTAAGTTTGCACACGGTAATCATCCGGTCATCATACGGTCATAACCATAATCATACGGTCTCGTGTAATTCTCAAAGTGATACAATACTTTTGTAACGTAATGTACGTATTTATGCATACGTTTATTTGCGTACAAGCGCTCTTATCGACTAGTGATCGACGAAAGAGCTCAACTGTCACGGCTTCACATGTTAATTGATACGGGCCCTGCCCTTTTGCGCCCAAAGAATTTATATATATCCACGCATTTACACGCTATTCATATCTATATTAATATTTCATAGCGCGCCCAGACGGCGTTTTAACGAGTCTCCTTCGTGTTTTCAACGTCTCTATCGTATCGAAAATACGCGTATGCGCGATTATATCGCGGATAAAAGGCCATACGTCCCTCGACGCTTGAGTTACGCATCGAGAATTAATTATAACGAATCGCCTACTCGACGAGAGAGAAAATCCACGAGCTCCGTATCTGTCGACGCGTGTTTTATTTTACGGTAAATACGATGCGTCGCACGGAGATCGTAGAAATGTGGAAAATTAAATTTTTTTTTTACATTTATTGTCGATTTCTTTCTGTAAAAAAAAATTGAAAAAGTGAGGTTTTGTTTTGATAAAGGTAATTCCAACAAATAAGGAATAACCCAAAACAAATACAGACGTATTGGAAAAGTAAAAAATCTGAAGCCAGATGGAGGGAATTTGGCTTGCGAATTGGACAATTTTTAATTTTGTTTTTTGGGTATTGGTGACTACAATATTACCAAAATATAAAAAATATTACACTTTATATTACACTTTCACCAAATTACCAAAATATCAATAAAAAGAAAAGAGGAACGATGGAAAAAGAAGTGGGTACCAGGCTGAAGGAACGACTGGAAAGTCTGCGAGTTCGGAATATGGGTCATCAAGGAGCAGGTTTGAAAAATTGTGCAGAACGGAAACAATGAAAAAGGAATTCGGGGAGAGATGCGATCGAAGACGCGATGGAGCTCATTTGTGATTAATTTCTCGATCATTTCCGATTTTGTATGTGTTAAAGTAAATTTAATTTGTTAAAAAAGATCAACGTGACATTCACCCTTCAATATGTCTTTGATTTGATCGTTAATTTATATTTTCAATTCTACAAAGAGTAAGAGTGCGGTTAATCGTTTTTAACGTAATCAATTTATTTTCATGAACGAATTCCCATTTGTGTCCCATTTTAATCTTACACCTGAATTTTCTCGAAAAATATTGCTCGGGCGAAATATTGTGTGGAACTAAACTTCTAGGGATTGAAGGGGGACGTTTGGAAAAAATATATTTGAGGAGCCAAAATTCAAAATGGCGGCGTAACAAAGGCTGACATGTTTTTTTCAAACAGAAACGTAACTTTTTTTTATTGCCAAAAAATTTGTCAGCTGAAAACTAAAAACTTTTGTTGAAAAATTTTTTTGATAAAGTTCATAGTTTTCAAGTGAGAACATCATTTTCAATTATTTCAGATGTATCCAGGATTTGTGTATGTGTGTGTGTGTGTGTGTGTATGTGTGTGCGTGGGCGTGTGCGCGTGCGCGCGCGTGTTTGTGTGTGTGTGTGTGTGTGTGTGTGTGTGTGTGTGTGTGTGTGTGTGTGTGTGTGTGTGCGTGTGTGTGTGTGTGTGTGTGTTTCTACCCATCGTGATGGGTAGAACCCTAAAATGAGGAGCATATCAACAATTTCGTTGGGTCTGAAATCCGCCATTGTTGCTCAATCTCAGAATTTTTCTCTGATTTAAGACCGGTTGAATTTAAAAAAATGTTGATTTTCCTTCTACGTAATGTCTCAAAAGTACAAAAGTAGGTAAGAGAACTCCGCAAAGTCAGACTATGTCAGTAGTACCAATCATGTTTTCTTCAATTTCGCTTACCTTTCAGATCTTGATATTAAAAAACGTAATCGCGAGAAGAGTTCGGGCATGTTTAATCATGAATAGAGGGATATTTGAACATCTCTAGAAAGGGATCACAATACACTAACAAGGAGGGTTTAGAGTAAAAAAATACTACGGTAGTTACGAACCGCAGAGACCTAATCCTTGTGAGTGTTCCACACGCACGCACATGCACACACACACACACACACACACACACACACACACACACACACACACACACACATCCACGCACATACACGCACGCCCCCCACACACACACACACACAAATCCTGGATACATCTGAAATAATTGAAAATGATGTTCTCACTTGAAAACTATGAACTATATCAAAAAAATGTTTCAACAAAAGTTTTTAGTTTTCACCTGACAAATTGTTTGGCAATAAAAAAAAGTTATGTTTCCGTTTGAAAAAAACATGTCAGCCTTTGTAACGCCGCCATTTTGAATTTTGGCTCCTCAAATAAATTTTTTTTCAAACGTCCCCCTTCAATCCCTAGAAGTTTTGTTCCACACAATAGTTCGTCCGAGCAATATTTTTCGAGAAAATTCATGTGTAAGATTAAAATGGAACACCCTATATATTCGATTATTTATACATAGGGGAAGTAGGGGCAAGATGACAACGCTGAGGTCATGTTCAAATAAAACAATACAAATAGAGTCCGTCAACTTCAAGTATTTTTTAAACTAATCAACATTTATTAATCTTTTAATTTTGGAAGCAAAAAAATCAGTCTTCCTGATTTCTACCATACAATGGATATTTTTAATTAAACCTTTATTTTTCCCACCTTGCCCCATATGCGGGGCAAGATGAAACAGCGCTGGGATAATGATGGGACACGAATTATTGGCATCTTTCGCATATAAAAGTGGTTTCATTCTCAATACCATCAATTTGATAAGCCAAACGTCTAAGTTCTGTAGAATTAGTCCGAATAATCTTCCTTCCATATCATTTTGATCATTTGTAAGTTCTTTTTCTTCCCCTGGTAGAATTACCGGTTGAAGAGGAACCAAATGCTTTACTAGTTTCATTTCACCCTTTCTAACATAAATAGTGGTACGTTGTAAAATATTCCGGGTTTACGATAGCTTGTTAACGAATTAATAAAAAATCACGCAATAACCTTGAAAATTCCTGACAAACCGTTCTTATTATATTAATAATGAGTACTTCCATTGTGTTTACCTACCTGTCTCTAATCAATGTCAGCAACTCGAATAAACTAAATCGATGTTAAACTGTACCAAAAATTACATTATTGTTTTCTCACTCGAGACGCGTGCTTCCGCCACAATTGATACTTTCACACTCATTCACCTCCCCATTTAGAGGTTGCCATGAGTTGCCCAATGTTACGATCAGACCAATATTGGGACCATCGTATAAGCCAACAAAAGAGAAATGATATTGGCCCATTACTGTTCCGCTCTAAACTGAAAACTGGCACAATATCGGCCCATTACTAAAGATTATCCTGGCCCATCTTTCAAAACCAATAAACAGCAGTGATAGTTAAACTAAATTTGCCAATCCTAAAGCTGGCAATGCTAAAATACTGGCTATTAAATTGGCTCATTATTGTCTCGTTCTAAATTGAAAACCGACACAATATCGACCCATGGTTAAAACCTATCATGGCCCATCTTCTAAATTCATTAAACAGTCATGAAAGATAAACAATATTTGCCAATTTCTAAACTGGTGGTGCTGAAGTACTGCCAATTACATTGGCCCATTATTGTTCCATTATACATTGAGAACTGGCACAATATCAGCCCATTACTAAAACCTATCCGGGCCCATCTGTTAAAACCAATACACAGCCGTGATAGTTCATCGAAATTTGCCAATTTTAAAACTGGCAATGCTAAAATACTGGAAATTACATTTAATTAATCTAAGCCCTTTATTGGCTAAGTGGGTCAGACCATACCTGCTTTTATTTTATTTAAGCCTTGGGTTATTCATTATCTGTATATTGTGCCAGAATAGGCAAATAACTGGCACGTCATATATTAATCGTCTATATTTTGTAGTTCAGTTTTTGTAATCAAGTCTTGGCCTATTATTGGCATTTGTAAATAACCAACATAAGTAAGTAAAATATGCCAATTTTGAAACCTGTCATATACGCAAATCACAATTTATTTCAAGGTTATTCCATAAAATATGTATCCATAAGGACCAATCTCGGGGCAATATTGGCCCGATATAGGTTGAATATTTATCACGCACTCAAACAAAGCCAAACAACTCACGGCCCAATATTCTAGATAGACTAACTTCTAGATAGACCAACTGTGAAGGCCCATCATAGAGCCAGTGGTCAATTTCTACATAGGCCCTTTAAGAGGGCCCACATAGGGGCAAGTGCAGACACCAACATTGCCGCTACAATGAATTAAATCGTTGGCCCAATAATTGTTGGCTCCGTTGGCCGTTATCGGGCCGTTCTTATCATTTCTACAAAGGCACCTCATTGGTAAATACTCACGGCCCAATATTCTAGAAAGGCTAACTGTGAAGGCCCGTCCCAGGCCCAACGGTCAATCTCTACATGGGTCACCGCCGCCCCACCAAACTTCAAGGGGAGCACTATGCTCGCACACACTGTTCAGTGGCTAGGCTTATGATTTATCTTACCCCGCATATTCGTCTTGCACCGAATTCTCCTATATATAATTTATAATTATATATATATATATATATTTAAATGGTATATTTCATTGTACGGGCTCTTTTCCCCTTGTCACATTCCACCATATTCCACCTCGTATCGCCTAATTAATTTATATTTTTAATCCTATAAAGAGTGAGAATACCGTTGATCTTCAACAAATTTAATTTATTCGAATGTCTGCGAAAATTACATATATATATATATGTATATATATATATATATATATATATATATATATATATATATATATATATATATATATATATATATACAGAGGCAGAGAGAGTGAGAGAGAGAGAGGTAGAGAATAAAACAGAAAGAGAGAGTGGTAAAGAACATTACGAAATTATTACGTGATGGTGAGCAAAAGTCCCTTTAAAAATGAAAGAAAAGAGCGGATTTTTGCGTGAATAAAAATAACAACAAAATAAAACATCAGTGAAATGTCTCTCCGTTTATACAATCTATGTATTTTCACTACAAGCCGTAACAAACGTGAATTGAAAGCACATGATGAATGTACATTGCAAATCGTTATCTGTACGAGAACTCACGTTTATTTTCCGATACATTCGAATAATACATGCAGAGCGCGTGAAGTCGACTCATGTCCGTAACGATGTACTGCCGATACTCGTCGCGAACGAGTACTAACTCCATCCGCTTTTGATGTTTGTTGTTCGCCGCGGATAGAACGTGGAGAGAAAAGGCGCGGAAAGGAAGCGAGCGAAACCGAGAGCGAGAGAGCGAGAGAGAGGGAGAGAGAGAGAGAGAGAGAGAGAGAGACATGGAGATGAAAAATTTCACTTTTCGTCGCTCGTATTTTTCTCTTCCACCGACAACGCAAAAGTAAACAGAAAGAGAGAAAACAAGCAAGGGAGCAAGAGAATAGCCAGAGGGGGGAGGGAGACTTTCAACCATTTTTCGCTCATTTTTTTCCCCAACAAAACCCGAGAAACGCGTCCAACCGCCCAAAACATTCCCTTCTGTTGGCCTGGAAATGTTCAACATGTCACGAACGCGAAAAAAAATTCTGTGACCATGGGAAGTCATTTATTTTTCACCTAGGTTGCTTGAAATTCACATGAACACGAAACATACGCACACCGATAGACACTCGTACATATGCCCATGTACGATTTTAGAGTCGGGCCAACGTCGGCGCAACGGTGATCGCCTGAGTTAGAACGGCGGCCCGACTCTGTTCACCAACTTAGGCACGGCGTCCAATAAACGTTGGGATGATAACATCGGACCAACGTGACACCCAAGCGTCGGCCCTACGTCGATTTCGCCGTCGACCCTACGTTGATTGCAGCATCGGCCTTACGTTGCCTGCGGCATCGAGCCTACGTCGATACCAACGTCGGGCCTACGTTGATTTCGGCATCGACCCTACGTCGATTGCAGCATCGACCGTAGGCTGACAAAAAAAACTTCAAATCAAATACTATAGGCATAAAATATTTCATAGATTCAAAATGAAATGAAGCACTTACTTGAGAGTTTTACGACAACGATTTTGGATCGTAATTCGTCATTCCCTAGCCTTTGGAGATGGTTTTAATCGAAGAAAATATTTCACCTATACCCATGTAGAGATTAACCGTTGGGCCTGGGACGGGCCTTCACAGTTAGCCTTTCTAGAATATTGGGCCGTGAGTATTTACCAATGAGGTGCCTTTGTAGAAATGATAAGAACGGCGCGATATCGGCCAACAGAGCGAACAATTATTGGGCCAATGATTTAATTCATTGTAGCGGCAATGTTGGTGATTGCACTTGGCCCTATGTAGGCCCTCTCAAAGGGCCTATGTAGAAATTGACCACTGGCTCTATGATGGGCCTTCACAGTTGGCCTATCTAGAAGTTAGTCTATCTAGAAGATTGGGCCGTGAGTTTGTTTGGGTGCGTGATAAATATTCAACCTATATCGGGCCAAGATTGGCCTGAGATTGGTCCTTATGGATACATATTTCATGGAATAACCTGGAAATAAATTGTGATTTGCGTATATGACAGTTTTCAAAATTGGCATATTTTACTTACTTATGTTGGTTATTTACAAATGCCAATAATAGGCCAAGACTTGATTACAAAAACTGAACTACAAAATATAGACGATTAATATATGACATGCCAGTTATTACCTATTCTGGCACAATATACAGATAATGAATAACCCAAGGCTTAAATAAAATAAAAGCAGGTATGGTCTGACCCACTTAGCCAATAAAGGGCTTAGATTAATTAAATGTAATTTCCAATATTTTAGCATTGCCAGTTTTAAAATTGGCAAATTTCGATGAACTATCACGGCTGTTTATTGGTTTTAACAGATGCGCCCGGATAGGTTTTAGTAATGGGCTGATATTGTGCCTTGTTCTCAATTTATAACGGAACAATAATGGGCCAATGTAATTGGCAGTACTTCAGCATCACCAGTTTAAAAATTGGCAAATATTGTTTATCTATCATGACTGTTTAATGAATTTAAAAGATGGGTCATGATAGGTTTTAACTATGGGCCGATATTGTGTCGGTTTTCAATTTAGAACGAGACAATAATGAGCCAATGTAATAGCCAGTATTTTAGGATTGCCAGCTTTAGGATTGGCAAATTTAGTTTAACTATCACTGCTGTTTATTGGTCTTGAAAGATGGGCCAGGATAATCTTTAGTAATGGGCCGATATTGTGCCGGTTCTCAATTTATAACGGGACAATAATGGGCCAATGTTAGCGTTACCAGTTTTTGAATTGGCAAATATAGTTCAACCATCACGGCTATTTATTGGTTTTAAACGATGGGCCAGGACAGGCTTAGGGATGGGCCGATATTGTGCCAGTTTTCAGTTTAGAGCGGAACAGTAATGGGCCAATATTATTTCTCTTTTGTTGGCTTATACGATGGTCCCAATATTGGCCTGATTGTAACATTGGGCAACTCATGGCAACCTCTACATGGGTATGCGAATCGAACCTGGAACCTACCTATTCATAGCTAGGCACGCTGCCCCTATGCTACCGAGTGTTTGTAACATCTGAGTCGCAGATATGGCATACGGGACCAAATGAATTCCTATAATTATTTGGTGTATCACATAAAGTATATCAATTAGTTAATATCATTGTGATAATTAGAGAGTTCTGTCGAATAACGCGCTATATATTTTTCAAACATAACCTATATATATATAATTCCTCTCTCTCCATTTTCTCTACCCACACACCCCTTTGACAGGCCATTAACTCAATCAAATAGAAAAATGGTTGACTCTGCAAAAATTATATTTAGCTAAAATGCAAAAAAAAATAAAATAGATCCATTTTGTGGATTCAACTAAATGTTTTATGAACAGATGAAACCGAATCACAGATTTATTAGGATTAAATAAAATATTTACTTATTGGACGATATTAAATACATTTTGATGTGAATAAATGAATATATAGAAAATAAATAATTCCAATAATGGCATGCAATAGGAAAAATTTGATTCCACGAAAAATCTAGTTAATTCAAATGAACAAAAATCAAATAGACGCGGTTAATTAATATCAATAGAATTTTTCTGTCAGTGACTTGAACGCGCGAAAATTTAAATTGGCGCGGAGTAAAACGTTGTAATTTTCAAGCATTAGAAGTACACTTCAATAGATTCATATATGATTTAAAGAGCATTTTTTAAAATCATTCATTATTATTTCTTTTTTTTCAATTTTTTTCTTTGTTGACTAGCTTTTAATGAAGAAGGGTGAGGGCATATATTTTTTTAAGAATAAAAAAAAATACGCGTTTTGTCAAAGTCAGACCCGGAACGTTCTACCGAGCTGTTCACTCGTTTTCCCAATTTGAATATTCAGTATTATTACTCTCATCGATTTTTAATTAATCCCAGCAATTATCAAAATTGTTTTCACACCGAAATACTACAAACATCGAAACTTAACCTTACTGTAAAATGTCGATGCTACCAACGTTGCGCGCTACATCCCATGTAGAGGTTGCCATGAGTTGCCCAATGTTACGATCAGGCCAATATTGGGACCATCGTATAAGGTAACAAAAGAGAAATAATATTGGCCCATTACTGTTACTCTCTAAACCGAAAACTGGCACAATATCGGCCCATTCCTAAAGCCTGTCCTGGTCCATCTTTAAAAACTAATAAACAGCCGTGATAGTGAAACTAAATTTGCCAATTTAAAAACTGGGGATACTTAAATACTGACGATACCATTGGCCCAATATTGTTCCGTTATAAATTGAAATCCGGCACAATATCCGCCTATCGTTTAAAACCAATAAATAGCCGTGATGGTTGAACTATATTTGCCAATTTAAAAACTGGTAATGCTAAAATACAAGCAATTACATTGGCCTATTATTATCCCGTTATAAATTGAGAACCGGCACAATATCGGCCCATTACTAAAGATCATCCTGGCCCATCTTTCAAAACCAATAAACAGCAGTGATAGTTAGACTAAATTTGCCAATCCTAAAGCTGGAAATCCTAAAATACTGGCTATTACATTGGCTCATTATTGTCTTGTTCTAAATTGAAAACCGACACAATATCGGCCCATAGTTGAAACCTATCATGGCCCATCTTTTAAATTCATTAAACAGTCATGATAGATAAACAATATTGGCCAATTTTTAAACTGGCGATGCTGAGGTATTGCCAATTACATTGTCCCATTATTGTTCCGTTATAAATTGAGAACTGGCACAATATCAGCCCATTACTAAAACCTATCCGGGCCCATCTGTTAAAACCAATAAACAGCCGTCATAGTTCATCGAAACTTGCCAATTTTAAAACTGGCAAGGCTAAAATACTGGAAATTACATTTATTTAATCTAAGCCCTTTATTGGCTAAGTGGGTCAGACTACACCTGCTTTTATTTTATTTAAGCCTTGGGTTATTCATTATCTGTATATTGTGCCAGAATAGGCAAATAACTGGCACATCATATATTAATCGTCTATATTTTGTAGTTCAGTTTTTGTAATCAAGTCTTGGCCTATTATTGGCATTTGTAAACAATCAACATAAGTAAGTAAAATATGCCAATTTTGAAACCTGTCATATACGCAAATCACATTTTATTTCAAGGTTATTCCATGATATATGTATCCATAAGTACCAATCTCGGGCCAATCTTGGCCCGATATAGGTTGAATATTTATCACGCATTCAAACAAATCCAAACAAACTCACGGCCCAAGATTCTAGATAGACTAACTTCTAGACAGACCAACTGTGAAGGCCCATCATAGAGCCATTGGTCAATTTCTACATAGGCCCTTTAAGAGGGCCCACATAGGGCCAAGTGCAATCACCAACATTGGCGCTATAATGAATTAAAGCATTGGCCCAATAATTGTGGGTTCTGTTGGCCGATATCGGGCCGTTCTTATCATTTCTACAAAGGCACCTCATTGGTAAATACTCACGGCCCAATATTCTAGAAAGGCTAACTGTGAAGGCCCGTCCCAGGCCCAACGGTCAATCCCTACATGGGATTGTGCCGTTGAGGCGAAGCTCAAACGGAAATACAAACAAACTGCTGTTTTACGGTCAAGCATCGGCCGAACTGTAGAGCTACAAGCGATAGCCAACTACACCCGGGCAACGACTAGTCAGTGTTGTCTGAATCATGGTAGCCCACGTCGGGTGAACTGCGATGCCTTACGTCGCCGCGACGATCCAACAAGAGTTTCGACAACTCTGGGCCATAGTCGCGTTCCGATCGTTGGCTGCCGATGCGTCTTATCGCCAAGCGTTGGCTGTACCCTGGGTTTGCAAGCGTTGGCTAACTACACCCGGGCGACGATTAACCAAAGTCGGATGAAACGTCGTAGCCAACGTTGCGTGAAATACCGGGCCCAACGTCGACGCGATGATTGAACGAGAGTTTCGGCAACTCTGGGCCGTAGTCGCGTTCCGATCGTTGGCTGCCGATTCGTTGCCGCTCAATAGCTAAGCATCGCTCGCACGTTTCGCCAACGCTGGCCCGTCACAGACCGTCGATCGTTGGCAGCCGACGAGCTGCCGAAATACAGCCAAGCGTCGGCCGTACTCGGAACGTCGACTACTCGCACATATATATTAGGGTGGCCCAAATTTGATCTTTTTCTTTTCCTTTTTCTCACCATGCAGTTATGATCCTTAAAGAAAAAAAATTGTCGCCAAACTGCGTGCAGTTAAAAAATATTTAAAGGTAGATCGAGCCTCCCAAAAATTCAAGTTTTCATTGAAAAAGAGATTTTTTTCCGTCACTTTTCACTCATGAATTTTACGCTTTATAATCTTTTAATTGAGCTCGCAAAAGCTCTAGGCGGCCAGTGAATATTTAGTGGTCGCTCAAGAGCTTAGAAATTTTCAATTGTCGCGAATTTTTTTTCTCTTCTCACTCATAAATTTAACTTTTTTCTTTAGAAACGGATCTTTTCAATTAACCTCACACTTCTAGACCGATAAAATGGGGGACCTATAATTTTATCGACGGACAAGAGCTTTGAAGAATTTACACAGCGCCGAAGTCGTGGAAGTTTATTTTGCGATCGAAAAGGTGGGATGAAATTTCGAAAAAATCAGTTTTTATTCGCTAACTCTTTAGGAAAAATTCGGACATTTTTTGTTCAAATGGGAACGCTGTGCCCCTTGAAAAGACGCGACGATCGAGTATTTGATCATCCACCTTCAATAATATCTTCACCCCCAAAAAAATGGTTGAAGTTAAACAAAAAAATTGTTTATCGAAAAGCTCAAAAACAATCGATTTCTCGGAGATGGTTTAAATGTACGAAATGTAGAGAATAATTGTCTCTGCATTTTCGTTTCTGTGGACCACCCTTGAATTTTGCTTTTTCCAACCCCTCTCGAGGGTTTAAAATTCAAAATGAAATTCTGGGAAAACTATTGACGAAAATAGAGAGATACGAGTTTGGCGCTATGGACAAAAATGTAGCTGAGGGTTCAAGCTACAAATTGTTGCACGGTCGCGAATTCGTGCGATCGATAATTTTCTCAGAATTTCATTTTGAATTTTCAACCCCCGAGATGGATTGGAAAAAGGGTGGTCCATAGAAACGAAAACATAGAGAAAATAATTCTCTACATTTCGTACATTCAAACCATACCCGAAAAATCTATTGTTTTTGAGTTATTCAATAAACAATGTTTTTTTATTATTTCAACATTTTTTGGGGGGATGAAGATATTATTGGAGAGTGATGATCAAATATTCGATCGGCGCGTCTTTTCAAAAGCTAAAACGTTCCCTTTTGAACAAAAAGGGTACGAATTTTTCCTAACGAGTTATTGAATAAAAACTGATTTTTCAAAATTTCACCCCCAAAATGAACTTCCACGACTTCGACGCTGTGGACAAAACTAAAGCCCGGATTTTTCTGAACACTTTGTCTCACGGCGCTGACCTCGTGGGGGTTGTAGTTTGCCATCAATCCACCCCCATCCCCCTTCAACCCCTAAAAACACTGCACCCCGATTTTAAGGCAAACTTGGATTTAGCACCCGCCCCACCTACAGAATCACCTATCAAAAAACTGGCCTTATAATTTTTCCGATTGCGGGGTTTTTCAGCGACTGCACGACTACACTATAAAGTTAAATGTTTAAAGTTTAATAACAAATGACGATAGGTGAAGAAACGTTTGTACTTTTATTTTGTCGGATCGTTGAAAAAACTGTGGCCAACTACCCCGGACTTACCCTATATGTAGCTCCTTAATATGTTAGCTCGGAATTAATGGTACCTGACCAGGTCACCTGTCAAATTCTACAAAGGTTGCCGATTCCGTAGGACCCTCGCGGCAAAGTCGATGGAAAAATTGCATCACTGGACTACATACGCCGATCAGATTCATTATACTTTTGAACTCCGCGTAGACCGGCCGAGGCGAGAGGTAATCCCTTTCTCTTTCATTCCACGCGACATTCCCCGGCCACGAGCTAGACGGGAAGGCCGCGATCACCGATTAGCAATGAGGGCTACCATGCGATGTATAATGAAGACCGGCGCGCGGTGCCAGCGAGACTGCGCGGTCGGGACACATAAAACGGTGTTATAAATGTCCTGACGATTTTTTTACGTCTCTTATCCTCTCGATATTGTAAGAAAGCTGTTTTATCCTGCGGTGTTAACCCTCGCGCCATACATCAGGCCGGTATGCTTAAGGCGTTGCCCCCACTTGTAGTGCAAAAAAAGGCCTTTTTCATGATTTTTTTTAAAGAAAACTACAAAACTTTTTTAATCGATCAATATACCATCTTAAAGAACACATCTTGAAGAACTTTCAGTAATTTTCTTATTGAAAAATATTACATTGTTTAGTGGCGAATGGCCGTCAATGAAATAATGTTTTTATATACACGGTTTGCGGTGACCAACATTGCGGCGAAGTGGATCATCTGAAAAAAATGCGGATGGATTTAGTCAAATATAAGTATAAACTAGTCTTTAATCGAAGGATTTAAAAAAATATTCATCTTTCACAAAATGGCGGACAGTCAAAGTTAATGGTTCGATTTTAACGAAAAAAACGGCCGTTTTTTGGCTACAAAACGGCCATTTTTTTCGAAAAGAAATCGAACGATTAAAGACTACATTTTATGTATTAAATAAGCCTGCAAAATTTCAAGAAGATCGGTTCATTAGTGTTCGAGTAATCTTGGTCACAGACTTCAGAAATGCCATTTTGAGAAAAACGCGTTTAAAGTTTCTCTTTCAACGCTCTTTCAACGCGGATTCTTCTCTTTCAACGCTCATATCTCAGTCTATTTTGTTCGGATCGACTTGAAATTTTCAGGACATATTCTCAGATACTTATACTTCAAAAAAATGCAATAAAAATCGATTAAATCGATTTTTTCAAAATCGCAAGTGGGGGTAACCCCTTAAGGCCTTAGGCCACCGTAACGGGTATAAAATCATGCGCGAATTTAACAATTTTTTGCGTATGAAAAAGTGATTCTTTCATAAAATTAATTACACATCTATTTAGTATGAATATCAAGCTGTTAGAAGATAAATATATTTTTATTTTCGGTGCACAAAACGGCCGACTACTAATATTTTCTTTTATCTTTTTTGAGGCGCTCCGCGGCTTGACATTTAGCATTCACAATTTTGTTACCTAGAACAAAAAACAAAAATTCTCGTCAACCTACATTAGAATACTTAGAGAAGCACGTACGGAATTTAAAAATATTGTTTTATTCATAAGTTGTAGGTATTTGAACTTAAGAAATGAATTTTCAGTGAAAATTTCGTTATAACTGCTCATAATATAAAAAGTTTTCGATTCATCAAAAATTCCGTGGGTACTTCTCTGCGAAATGCAATTAGGAACATAACTTTAAAATTAGAAGTAAATCGAGTGAAAATTGTTGAAGTTATTTATTACGCGAATTGGAGAAACGCTGTTTTGAGAAGTTTCGAGTAGTCGGCCATTTCGTGCATCGCAAAAAAATTTATATATAATTTCTAACAGCTTGATATTCATACTAAATAGATGTGTAATTAATTTTATGAGTGAATGACTTTTTCAGAAGAACAAAAATTGTTAAAACCGCCCATGATTTTGAACCCGTTACTGTGGCCTAAGAACTTAATTTTTGCACGATCAGTTGAATACTCTTTTTAAATTTGTTCGGGTTCGTTTACTGTGGCGAGCCGAAAATTAGGATTATTTTGAAAAATCAATTTTGAAGGGATAAGTGAGATGATTGGAAAAATCGTTCGGACATTTCTTTGCACGTACATTAACAAAGTTGTGTATCAACTTTCATTTATAAATATTAATAAGCAAAGAAGTTATGAACAATCTCGTAAAGGACCTTTGAACGTGAGAGACTCAACGACGTTCTTGGTTCTGGCCATTCGGTTGGTTTGAAACAAAACAGTTTTTTTCTCTCAAAATAGATAATATTGGCTAATACGTGAATGAGCTTTTTTGTTGTCATGTTTCAACCATGAAAAAAAAATCGATTTTTTAAAAGATTTTTCGAGGAAAAATTACCTTGATAACTAATGAAAAAGAATGTTAAGAAGAAAACGTCGTTCGAGTCTATAGTACTATTACACTGAATAAGCTTACCAAATTTCAAGTCAATCCGTTCATTAGATGTCGAGAAATTGTGTACACCCTTTTTGAAAAACATAGTTTCGAGAATGACGCGTTTAAAGTTTTACTAGCAATTCTATTGATGTAATCATGAGTTTACCTTCCGCGATTCCTGCACCATATGTTGGAGCTTCCTCATTAATTTGAGTTGCCTTAAGCGACTATCGATTTTTTGAAATGTTCACGGTAGCCTAACTCCTTAAGCATTCAGCGATGTATCAGCGACACATGCTGGAGGCTTGTTCGGATCAGTGATCAGATCCAATAGATCAGATCCAATGAAAAATTCTTCCTTGATCAGTGCGAAACTTTTCTCTATATTTTTCCCATCAACTATTTTACGATCTCTCAGGCCTGGAAGCTAAATTTTTGCCCGATCAGTTGAAGACTCTTTTGACTTTGTTTGGATCCGTTTGGGTTAAGCATTCAGCGATATATCAGCACCCTATACTAAAGGCTTACTTGACCAGGCAAAAAGGAATTTTTAGGCTTGTTTGGGTCAATTGTTTTTTGATATATCAGGCCTGATGCAAAATTCTTCATGATCAGTGCAAAACTCTTCTTCTGATGTTTTCCATCAACTGTTTTACGATTTATCAGACCTGTATGCTAACTTTTTGTCCGAACAGCTTAATCCCCTTTTAGGATTCATTTGATTTCATTTTGGTCAATCACCCCGCCGCTAATCATTAATAAAAATATAATATATAAATTATTTAATAATTTATAAAAATATAATATATAAATTATTTTATTAAAAATGTGATGGACATTAAAGAGCAACATTTCAACAATATTTAAAAAAAATTGCATCCAAAAATTTGGGAAATTCAGCCGGTGGGACCTGGTTTCCGGAGACCCCTAAAAAAAGTGTCCTCGTGATAGTCAGGATAACTCATGTTAGCTTTATCCGAAATTAAAAAACCAAATTTTTTCTGCCAGTAGATAAGTGTAGCTCGTGATTGAAAGAAGGATTTTAAAAAAAATAAGTTTTCATTTTTGGCAGAGCTGTATGCAAAATAGTTCAATTTTTGGTACAATTTACACTACGTATAGCCTTGTATAATTAGTTGTAGTCGAAAAAAAAACATTCGTTCAATCACTAGTCAATGCTATTTTGAAGAAGTGTGCAAAATTTCAATAAGATCGGCGCATTACTTTTTGAGAAATCGTGTCCACCGACTTCAAAAATAGTGTTTTGAGAAAAATGCGATATACCGCCATTGCTCCCGACCGGTCTTTCCCGACGGGGGGAATTCCCACAGGCTCTCTCTCTCTCTCTCTCTCCTAGACTTTTACTCCGACTGACTTAAGGGGTAAGGCCACTGTAGAAATTTCAAAAAATTGATAACGTCCTGCTCGAGCAGGACGTTAATTTGGAAGGCCATTTAAATGGCACAGACATCGCTGACTGAAGGTATTCAAAATTTATCAATGATTTTTCCGTATCGAAAACTTTTAACGCGTTTTTCTCGAAACTACATTTTTCAAGTAGGCCGGACTCACAACTCGAACAAATCTTGACCGATTGACTTGAAATTCTAACTGTATATTCACAATTACTTTCTGCATAGAAGTACGTAGGATTTTCTCGATACATTACATCGTTTTTTTTATAAACAATTTTCGCACGTTGTTTTTTTGAGAATTTTGAACTTTTATTTAAAAAACGCGCTGTTTTTGCAAAAATCGATAGATCAAAAAAATCCTACGTACTTCTGTAGCTATTCATATATAATCGAAAAAAAATATCGTTCAGTGTAAATTGAAAATTGCAGGTGCCGTTTGTCCGGCCTATGAAAAAAGGCTTCGTCGAAGAAAAGCTGTGCAGCCGCCATTTTGTTTAATATAACTTTGAAAATAATAGTTTATGCAGTTTATAATATGTACAATAAAGGACCTTTTCCAGAATTTTGATTTATTCCACTGTCCCGCTAAAAAAAATCCCAAAATATACTTACTTTTTTCCCCCACTACAGTTGCCTTATCCCTTAAAACTTTGGGAGAATATTCTAGACATATTGTACTATTAGATAACAAAAAAAAATTTTAATGGATTTTTTGAAACTTTCAAACCCACGTAACCTCTTAATCATCCACCTTCTCCTCACCCATTCGAAATTCTCTTATCCCGTTGCCCTCCGGAAATCTATATCTCCAAATTGACTCCGCCATAGTTCGTTCGTACCTACAGAACGCGACTGAAATAATTGGACAGGCCGCGGACTGCGAATACATTGCAAAACCAACATGCCAACGAGCCCGACTACACGAGAGCAGAAGAAAACGAGATTGTCAATAATGGAAGAGTCGGTTATTCCCTTTTTATTTTCATTTCTTTATTTCCGTAATACGTGCTCGGCAAGAAAAGGATCGGTAAATTTGTCTTGAATCATACCATCAGCTTGTAAGAACAATGCTGTATTTACGTAGCTATGCATGTAGGTAAAGTGTGTGTATATGCACTGGCCAGTGCATATAGTTGGTAATGGAGCGAGGAGGACAGACGGTGGAGGGGGGGGGGGGGTTAACACAACGTGGGGCCGCAACATGCAACTGCCGTACCGCCGGACCTTTGACCGTGCACAATTTGACCCTATACGCCAGGAGACACGGAAGAATCGCGCGGTTAGCACACGGGATGAGAATCGAGAGCCGGGGCACACGAAACAGCCTCGAGCAATAATCGAATCGTGAGGTTTATACGTATATACATATACGTACGGGCAATTCCGTGCCAAATTCAACAGTTGACTTTCATATCGGAAGTTTCGGCAAATAATCCGTGAACTCAAACTGTACAGGCGTTCGCTGAACTTCGAATTTTGAAAAATTTTACTGTACCGTCGTAGTATAGGTAGTGGAAAAAAAATATATTGATCGCGATAATACTAATAACAATGATAATAATTGTTTTTACGATCATTGTTATCATAATGTAATGGTAATAATAGTAATAATCGTACTAGTAAATATCACTCATCAATACGATAATAATAATAATAATAATAATAATAATAATAGTACCTATATAGAAATAGTAATAGTACTAATAATAGGAGACACGATAATAATAAAAATAATAGTCATAGAAATAGTAATAATACTAGTAATTATACCAGTAATAGTAATTATTAGAATAATAATAGTAAAACCACCTATATCTCTTGTAATTATATCACAAATGTAATAAAATCACTGGCTGGATAATAGTTACTTATATCGATAAAAATAGTGCTAATAATCATAATAATAGTAACGACATAGTAATAACAATAGTAATAATAATAGGAGACATGATAATAATGAGTGTAATAATCGTAACTATATCACAATAGTGATAAAAAAAATCACTGGCTAGAAAATAGTTACTAATAATTATAAAAATAGTGCTAATAATGATAATAATAGTAACGATATAGTAATAACAATAGTAATGATAATAGGAGACACGATAATAATGAGTATAATAATCGTAACTATATCACAATAGTGATACAAAAAATCACTGGCTAGAAAATAGTTACTAATAATTATGAAAATAGTGCTAATAATGATAATAATAGTAACGATATAGTAATAACAATAGTAATGATAATAGGAGACACGATAATAATGAGTATAATAATCGTAACTATATCACAATAGTGATTAAAAAAATCACTGGCTGGAAAATAGTTACTAATAATTATAAATATAGTGCTAATAATGATAATAATAGTAACGATATAGTAATAACAATAGTAATAATAATAATGATAGTAACGATATAGTAATAGCAATACAAGAGTCACTAATTGAACAATAATTACTAATAATACTATCTGTGTAATGATAATACAGTCGAATCTCGATAGAGCGAAATCCTTGGTATAACGAAGATTTCTCCATTCCCTTCCGCGATAGACACCCGAAACCTTGATACGACATAATCATATACATTATGCTCTGATTGCTAATTGCTTAGAAAAAATGCTCCAATTAAAACCTTTCTTTCTTTAAAAAATATCCCCATATTTGTAATAGTAATATATTTTTTTAAAGAACATTTTACGGACCATAACTTCGGTAGCACAAAACCTCAATATAACGAAAACTCGATTCAACGAACTTCCCTTGAGATTCGTTGTATCGAGGTTCGACTGTAATAGTAGCGTAGTGTGCGGTATAGTAATGTAGTAGCGGTAACGGACGTGTTGAAATCGTACATAATAATAATAATAATAATAATAATAATAATAATAAAATAACAATAATAACGATAGCCCTCACCCCCGGAGCTAGGTGAATGTTTCCCAATGCAAACTGAGGAAGTGCGTCGCCCGGAGCAATGAGATTCATAATAATAATATTAATAATAATCATAATAGTGGCATTGCGGAAGAAACGAAAAGAAAAAACACAAGCATCTGGCTACGATCGATACTCATTTACATAGCCAGCTTAGGTGGAGACCGTCAAATCGATAATAATAATAATAGTAGCAATAATAATAACTATGATAAATAATAAAATCTCTCCATCAATAAAAATCTCCCTCGATAAAAATGTTGAACAACTATGAACTCTCTCTACAAAAGCTTAATTCACAAGATTTACGCACCGAATCGTGCAAAAGCTTCGCGGTGAATGCTGCAAAAAAGTCAAAACGCGCAATTTGAATTCATTGATCCAATTGAGGCGCCGCGTCGCCCGGGCTCGAGATCGAAATCCCCATAGACGTATAAATATGTGGTACACGAGTCGTTGATTCGAAGATCGCACTGACCGAGAACGAGAACTATATGCTCTTGAGCTATACGGGGATCCTCTTGCTCGCGAGTCGCGTCGAGTTTTGTACGTCGGATACTCAAGCACAAAGGTTACCGTGTTTTTTGTGCCACCCGCACACACACATACATATACAGGTGTGTTTTATTCAGGTAATACGAGAGGACACCATTATATCTCTTTCTCGTGGTAAAGTTGGACCTGCCCCCGCCCCCCCCCCCATCCGTTGTGTCCACGCGGATCTACTCCTCATATACAGCTGTTACCACCTATATCTCTTGGTTTCTTTTCGCTCGTATTCACGTCCCATTTTCTCATCTCGGAACCGTCGGCGGTGGCCCGGGCTATACGTCCGCTATATAGGGCCCGGGCTGTAGTACATAAAGGGCCTCGCGGGGGTTCCCATATATATATATATATATATATATATATATATATATATATATGGGAACCCCCGCGAAGTCAGCTAGTATATAGGCATACATGGATATACAGGGTGTCCCAGAACTGAATGCGTTTCCTGAAATAGGGTGTTGGGGCGTGAAATTCTGAGTCGATTGATATAAGCATGTGTGGGTCTCAGATCAACCCCTGAATTATTATTAAAGTTTATAGGCGGGCCAATCAGAGGCGCCCGATGAGCCAGCGTACGTCGGTAAGCGATACGCACGTGTAGCGGTGCCTGGCGGGAGCAACGCACCTACTTCGGGTGCACTTGATTGGCCCGCCTTTAAAAATTAATAATAATTCAGGGGTTGATCTGAGACCCGCACATGCTTATATCAATCGACTCAGAATTTCACCCCCGACCCCCCATTCCGGGGAACGCATTCAGTTCTGGGACATCCTGTGTGTGTATATATATATATATATATATATATATATATATATATATATATATTTCTGATTCCATTGACTCTAAAAGACACACTGAATTTTTTTGACATTTTTCGAAACAACGCTTATTCTAAAAAAAAAATTTCTTTGAAAAAAACGCCCCGATTTAAAAATCTGAAAACAATCCCAAAAATGCGTGGTTATATGTAAAAATGTTCAAGCTATCACCCGCAGTGAAAGTATGATTTTTTCTGTGCTTTCTGAGCGATTAACGTTTTAAAAAATTCGAAAAATTCAAGAACCGCTTACATCGGGCGGAAACTTAAATATTTTGATACCCACATTGAATCTTTCGGATTTTTTTAACGTTAATCGCTCAGAAAGCACAGAAAAAATCAGTCTTCCACTGCGGGTGATAGCTTGAACATTTTTAGATATAATCACGCATTTTTGGGAATTTTTTCAGATTTCAAAATCGGGGCGTTTTTTCCGAGAGATTGTTTTTTTCAAAATTCAGGGTGTCATTTAGAGTCAATAGAATCAGATTAAAAAAAAAAAGAATTGGCGGGGTCCGGGAAAAAGTCCACCGGATTCACGCGGAATACCTCATATATATATATATATATATATATATATATTTTTTTTTTTTCTGTGGACAAGTCCGGTTTTGTTCGCCAGCTCTCTATCTATGTATTATATATATATACATTACATATATATATACATACACCTGTGTATATATATATACACATATATACATATTATATATATATATAATACATAGATGGAAAGCTGGCGAACAAAACCAGACTTGTCCACACTACATCAGAGTCTTGTTTTTTTCGTGTTTTTCAAACACACCTTGATAAGCTGCCGAAATATTTTTGATCAAATCCGGCTCTTAACGCCTCAATATTTGTTACAAACTGCCTTTTTGAGCAAAATCGCAGTTTTTAGGAACAAAAATAAATAAAAATTAATATGCCGTAGTGCGGACAAGTCCGGTTTTGTTCGCCAAATCCTCATATGCATGTATACTTGAAAAACTTCCAGATACCCTGTAAGTATCTATAAAGGGTAATTCGTCCGAAATAAAAAATCAAACTACTTCGTTTTTCAAAGATTTCTTTCAGACTCAATAGAATATTGATTTTTGAAAATATGACCGCAGTCCAAAATGAAAGTATCGATTTTCGGTGAAAAAAACCTTTGTTTTCTTTGATGAAAAAAATCCTTTCCTCGGGCAGTGCTTTGCGATTAGTAAAAGAAGCTTGTAACATTTGAAGTTGTTCGGTGCAGTGATTTTTGAGATGTCGTGGTCACCGATTTTGAGAAAGTCCTTTTTCAAAAGAAAACCGCGTTCAAAGTTTAAGGTCCGATTTATACGTGGATAAAATGTAATTTAAAAAACGCCATTAACTCTCTCAATTATCAACGAAACAACTTCAACATTTTCAGGGAATATTTTTGAAATGTTATTTATATTTTGGGAATCGCGCGAAATACCAAAAAGACGATATTTTCAAACATTTCAACCGGGAGTAAGCCATTAAAAAACTATTTTGCTCGCAATGACACACTCCAAATGCTCACAAAAGAAACGCTAATCGTTGTGAATCACCCTGTCCACACACACACACACACACACACACACACACACACACACATACATATATATATATATATATATATATATATATATATATATATATATATATATATATGTGTGTGTATATATATATATATATATATATATATATATATATATATATATATATAGCCCATATGCAAACATGATTGTGTACATGTACGCTCAACACGAGCTAATGGAGGATGTATAAAGGGTGCACGAGTCCAGAGCAATAAAAAGCGCCGGATAGTCGCACGGGCGCGTTTCAGTTTACCACTTGATTAATATTCGTTCCGCTGTGTGCGGATAAGCACGGATATGCGTGTGGCTCTGTATGCGAGTAAACGTCTATGTGGTAAAGTGGCTGGCGAGGAAGCAAAGTGGAAGAATGTATCGCAGGAGCAACGGGGGTGGCAGTGGGGGGAAGGGTGGGTTGACCGAGCCACGGCAGCTGGGGGGGGGGGGGGGGGCTTGGACAGGAAGATGAGACGACGACGGCGTGACCGTTGGAAGCGAAAAACAAACGAGTTGCGTTATTAATTGATTTATAACGCGCCATCTTGCAGTACGAAGTGACCGGTATTCATTAATTACCGCGCTAATTACCCGAGTGTCGAGGCACGGGTGAGCCGCTATAAGGGCAAAAAGATTAAGAAGGGTCGAGCGTGTGTCTCACCGATGAATGTTGAAGGATTCGGATTTTTTTCGTCCGAAACTCGGTTCGATGAAAGTTTTTATTATAATTCGACGTATCCGTTAATTCTGCTACATTATTTGCGTTAAAAAAAAGCAAAAATATTTTCGGTGATGCAGAACCGATTTTTGAAAAATCGTAAATATCGGGCGAGAATTTTGACAGCCCTATGCGCAGTTGCAATGTGCCTGCGAGAGGCATTCAAATGCGGCTGAAATTGCGATTTGTTTTTTTTTATTATACGCTGATTTGCCGAAATTTTCAATTGTGATGGACAAGAATTATCTGGCGGTACTTGTGATTTTATTTTATTTGATATATATATATATATATATATATATATATATATATATATATATATATATATATATATATATATATATATATATGAGTGAGATTTATTACTTATTTAAGCACAGTTCTTTAATGAAAACCCTCTTTTGAATTTGTAATAGTGATTTGATATACAAATATCGCCCCCATTTTTTACGCAAGGATGCTCTACCCGAAATGTGACTTCTTAGATATATCACAAGATCACAATTTCTGGTGGGCCATATTTACACAAATATAAAATGTAATTCTGGCAATTTAGCACGGCTCGCTTTAACGATAAATAAATATAAAAATATATACAGTATGAATTAAGAGCCATGGCAGCGTCTCGACGCCGAGTAATAAAAAGGACAACTCGAAAAATCTCGATATCCCTGACGAAATCGCCGTGCAATCTTTATACACTAAGTTGGCGTTCTATCTGTCATTTTGTAATTTATCTCGATGCCACGCAAAAAGTCGTCGATGAATCGAAAATCTGATGACATTTGAAGGTTACTTCCCGATCCGTCCACTAATTCCCCACACTGTAAAAAATAAGCGTGTTGTCAGTGTGTTGAAGCAACGCACAACACGCCTACAGCGTGTGTAGGACCTGATTAACGCGTTGAAACAACGTGTTTTACTTATTTTACCGTGTTGAAACAATACGCTCTACACCATTCTTGGTAACAACACGTCTTAAATATGTTGCTGTAGAACACGCTTAATGTAACACACATGAAGCGTGTCGAATCAAGCCATTTTCTTTCAAACAACACACTTAGGGTAGGTACACGCGACTCGAACGACACAAAGCGTCGTGAAACAACTCACTTGCACGCGTGTATCACAAACAACACGCATCCAGTGAGTTGATATGACAATATGGCGGCTTTATAACCTCGCTACGTTATGCACGAACTTGCGAAAGAATTTTTCTATTGCGAATTGTGTTATTTTAAAAGCGAACCACATAAGTTTTTGCTCGTCGTGCACACCTACATGAATGAAGAAAAAGATGTGCTCTGTGAAACCATGGTAATTGCAACACTCAGTTTATTGACGTATATATAAAATAATTCTTTGGTAAAGTGTCACTGCGAAGACATTTTTTTATTTTGTGTGGATCAATATTTTGTTTGTTGTTAAGAAAAGTTTCTGTCTAGAGTGAAGAAAGATGCTTCTAGGGGGCAAATTTAATCCTATGCGTACCAAGTTTTCTGTTCAGTGGGAAGAAATTTTCTGTGCGGAGTGGAGGAAATTCGTTGTTCCGGGCAAAGGAAATTTTGTATTCTGTGCGGACCAACTTTTCTGTCCGGAGTAGAGTAAATTTCTTGTTCGGGGCAAAGGAAATTCTTTATTTTGCGCAGACCACTTTTTCTATCTAGTGCAAAGAAAGTTTTCTGTCCGGAGTGGAGGTACGGAGTGGAGGTACGATTGCTTGTACGGGGCAAACGAAATTTTTTATTCTGTGCGGACCAATTTTTCTATCCAGTGCGAGGAAAGTTTTCTGTCCGGAATGGAGGAAATTGCTTGTACGGGGCAAAGGATTTTTTTTCTGTGCGGACAAATTTTTCTGTTGCGGGCAAAGAAAATTGTCAGTTCGGCGTGAGAGAAATTTGTTGTTCGAGGCACAGAAAATTCTTTATTCTGTACGGACCAATTTTTCTGTCCAGTGCGAAGAAAATTTTTTTGTTCGGAGTGAAGGAAATTGCTTGTTCAGGACAAAGCAAATTCTTTATTCGGCGCGAACCAAGTTTTCTGTCCAGTGCGAAGAAAGTTTTCTGTTCGGAGTGAAGAAAAGTGCTTGTAGGGGGCAAAGAAATTTTTTTTTCTGTGCGGACAAATTTTTTTGTCGAGGGCAAAGAAAATTGCATGTTCAAAGTGAGAGAAATGTCTTGTTCGGGGCAAAGAAAATTCTTTACTCTTTGCGGACAAATTTTTCTGTCCAGTGCAAAGGAAATTGCCTGTTCAGAGTGAAGGAAATTTCTGTTCACATTTTACATTTTATGTGTGTTGGGTGTACACACATAAACTGTGAAATGTCTTCATTACTCTTCTCGTTCGATGTAACCATGTATTCCGTTTCTTGATGAAAAACCGCAAGTATAGCCGATAGCACAATGGCTAGCGTACGTATTAGGTATAGAGGTAACTAGGTTAGGTAGGTTCGAAACCGGGTATGGGCAATAAAATTTATTCGCAGGAATTGATTTCAGGACGACTGGAACTCATCAAGTATGGTAGTAAACCATCGGAATAAACCACCAGTAACGGAGAAACCTTTTTTATTTATTTTTAAACGTATGCCTACGTGACGTCTTGTACGTTATGCCCAAGCGTCCACAAGTACACATCAAAAAGTGTGTTGATTTAGCCATCAACACATTTTAAATATGTTGAAATTGGCGACAAGCGTTTACGCGCCTAAAGTGTATCGAAACAACACGCTTTGAACTTGCTAAAACACGCTTGAAGCGTATTGACAGAACACGCGTAAAATGTGTCGTTCGACATCAACAAATGAGTTGCCGTGTTGAAAACGGCGACACGATTACACACGTGAAACGTCTTGAAACAACGCATTTGTTTTTACAGTGCAGATCTCATAATAAACAGTCGAATTTCCGAGCGAATTGGACATCGCGGAGATTATTCCACACTTCGTATCTCAGGGGGAAAAAAGTAATCCGTCTTATCCTAAACATAGTACATACGTCCTTATGAGCATTGATCAACACATTTATTAACAGAGGCAAAGAGCGACGCGCTTCAGACTCGTTTCGCGACGATCGACAGCAGACTGCTATCTTACCTGCTATACAGGGTGTCCCAGAACTGAATGCGTTCACTGCAATGGGGTGTCGGGGGTGAAATTCTGAGTCGATTGATATAAGCATGTGTGGGTCTCCAATCGACCCCTGAATTATTATTCATTTATGAAGCCGGGCCAATCAGGTGCACCGTTGAGCTGGCACGTCGGGCGCAACTGATTGGCCCACCTTTAAAAATTAATAACAATTCAGGGATTGATCTGAGACCCACACATGCTTATATCAATCGACTCAGAACTTCACCCGCAAGCCCCCATTTCAGGGAACGCATTTAGTTCTGGGACACCCTGTATATACATATATATTTAATACGTTACAGAGTGTGGCCTTTTCACGGCTCTAATCTTCAGTATAGTTTAGTTCTTCGTGTGTCATATTCAAACCTCAACGAATTATTCGCAATTGGGAATACAACGGCAAGCAGTTCAGCTGATACTTTACCCTGGAAAGAATGAAGGGAGCTTTCCAGTGTGAAATTTTCAAAAAATCGATTTTTTTTTGCTTTATCGAATAGTATACACTCTTCCGAATATTCCCTGAAATTTTCATGCCGAAATTCAGATTATTTCGGTTACTGTACAGCATTTCTTGGAAGAAGGCAACGGAGCAAGGCAACGGAGGCAAACTTTGAACGCGTTTTTCTCGAAACAGCATTTTTCAAAACGGTGTCCAACTTGGAGGGCAGAGTTTTAAAGCTATCGAGTTGAATTTTTTACACAATATTCTCAACGTCATTGTTTATCGTGCTATGGAAGCTTTTTTTTTTTGAAATCTTCCTATTTTTTTGTAAAAAAAACTGCCAAAAAAAATGCTAAAATCGATACTTTTTGTTCAAACCGGCGCCATTTTTGCAAAAAAAAAAAAAAAGCCTCCAT
This sequence comes from Ophion ellenae, assembly GCA_963210295.1. NCBI lineage: Eukaryota > Metazoa > Arthropoda > Insecta > Hymenoptera > Ichneumonidae > Ophion > Ophion ellenae. The sequence goes on along the minus strand of OY723387.1, from coordinate 9,546,966 downwards.
AGCACGAAAGCCAATTATATACCGATCAATAATCTTTTTGTGTTTTTTGTTTCAGATCAAAATCGTGACCCCCAACGTGGACACCACATCCAAGTGCATTTTCTGCAACAATTGTTTCATCATTTTTATAGATATTAATTAATAAATAAATCGATCTTTAAAAAATTGTTTTGTATTCTTCAATACCCAATTAATATACAAAAAAAACCAGACCGATTAGATTATTTTTTCTTTAAAAAAAAAAATCGCGAAAAACAGCGATTTTTCGGGCTGTCACACTGGAAAGCTCCCTTAAACGGCGGAAACATGAAATCGTCTTGCATTGAACATAGATAATATCCATACCATTCTGGTTCAGAGTAACCAAGATGTTGATCGGAAGGACAATAAATATAAGTTCTCTTGAATCAATCAGAGAAACAAATATACATCTTTCCGTTTGCAGTACGGAACAACAATATCAAATAGAAGTTTGCAGTATGGAATAACAATAACAATAGAAAATTGAAGTACGGAACAACAATAACAAATTTATCGAATTGATATTCCTTTTCGGCGGCTCCAAGCAGGCTCAACGAGACGAACCATCCACATGTATCCGATTCCTTTTTCGCACGATTCGCATTCTTCTCGTCCAACGTGCGAAATAAAATACCTCGGTTTCTTCATAATATTTTTCATTGTTTTTTTACAAAGGGTCGGTTTTTTTTCCTTCGCTGCAACAAACAAAACAAATGATAAAATGTATAGATTGGGAATGAAAAAATTATTTTCTCTCAGCTTTGAATCGTACTTTGGAATCTTCCGAACAAACACTCATCTATGGGCCTTACAAATATAGGTAACTTTACGAATGTTTGTACCGAAAAAAAGAGTTCATTTTTCGGAATACATTTTCTCAATGAAAATTTAATAATTTAAAAAGAATCATAAACGGTGTCATGAATTGTAAAAACATTGTTGTAGTTATGCTGCAGACAAATGTATAAAGTTTGTTTGGGGAAAAAGCCTCTGGAAGCAGTGGAACTCTCCAATTCACCTGTTGCTTTTTACCTTATATTAGTTTCTTATGCCGCCACGTCGCCTTGACCACGACCTTATCGCCGGAAATATGGCCTGAAGCGCCCTTCTCGATGGGTTCGCCGCGTATAATGTTGGGCGGCGAGCATGTTCAGTTGCGATGTTTAGATGGCGCCCCTCCTCGACCCGCCGCCCAGTACGATTTCCTCGTCCTGCAATACGAAAACATTTTTTTTTTGCTCTTTTCAAAATAAGACTGCGAAGATTGGAAAAAATAAATATTTCTCGCATACAGGGGTTAATTCATGAATTTTTTCCACATCAACTGAAGTCAATGAAAAATGTATATCATCAGACGTATACTTTTTGTATTGCCTTCGGTTGCTATGAGAAAAATTCATTGACTGACTCCTCAAAATATAGACATTTGAGGTTTTCCATGTGTCCGATCGCCGCGAAGAAATCCATAATTTTGGCCTCGCAGTCTCTATAGATATAAAATGTTAATTGTTTTAGTTAATCTAAGACGAATACTTATTCTTGGCTTTCCAGTGTCAAATTATATAAATATTCCATTGTTCATCTTACACTAATTAAAAGCAATCAATATTTTATATCTTTAGAAACTGCGAATAGTACAGTCGTGCTGTATATTGGAATCGGAAAAAATTAGAAGAAGGCTAGCTCTTTGATAGGTGATTTTGTAGGTGCCACGGGTGCTAAAACCAAGTTTGCCTAAAAATCGGGGTGTAGGGTTCTTTTTTAGGGGATGAAAGGAGATGGGGGTGGATTAATGCCAAACTACAACTCCTACGAGGTCGGCGCCGTGAGACAAAATGTTCAGAAAAATCCGGCCTTTAGTTTTGTCCACAGCGCCGAAGTCGTGGAAGTTCATTTTGGGGGTGAAAAAGCGGAGTGAAATTTTGAAAAATCAGTTTTAATTCAATAACTCTTTAGAAAAAAATCGTACACTTTTTGTTCAAATGGGAACGTTGTAGCCCTTGAAAAGACGCGTCGATCGAGTATTCGATCAGCCCTCTCCAATAATACCTTCACCCCCAAAAGAATTGTCCAAGAATTAACAAAAAAATTGTTTATTGAATAACTCACAAACAATCGATTTTTCGGGGATGGTTTAAATGTACGAAATGTAGAGAATAATTTTCTCTATATTTTCGTTCGTATGGACAACCCTTGAATTTTGCTTTTTCGAAGCCCTCTCAGGGGTTGAAAATTCAAAATGAAATTCTGGGAAAACTATTGACTGAAACTAAAGAGATACGAGTTTGGCGCTGTGGACAAAAATGTAGCTGAGGGTTCAAGCTACAAGTTCTTCCACGGCGAGGAATTCGTGCGGTCAATAGTTTTCCTAGAAATTCATTTTGAATGTTCAACCCCCGATAGGGGTTGGAAAATAAAAATTCAAAGGTGGTCCATAGCAACGAAAATATGGAGAAAATTATCCTCTACATTTCGCACATTTGAACCATACCCGAAAAACCAATTGTTTTTTAGTTATTCAATAAACAATTTTTTTGTTGGTTTTTTAACAATTTTTTCGGGGGTGAAGATATTATCGGAGAGTGATGATCAAATACTCGATCGATGCGTCTTTTTAAGGGCTACAATGTTCCCATTTGAACAAAAAGTGTACGATTTTTTTCTAAAGAGTTATTGAATTAAAACTGATTTTTCAAAAATTCACCCCACTTTTTCACCCCCAAAATGAACTTCCACGACTTCGGCGCTGTGGACAAAACTAAAGGCCGGATTTTTCTGAACATTTCGTCTCACGGCGCCGACCTCGTAGGGGTTGTCGTTTGGCATTAATCCACCCCCATCTCCTTTCAACCCCTAAAAAAGAACCCTATAGCCCGATTTTTAGGCAAACTTGGGTTTAGCACCCGCGGCACCTACAAAATCACCTGTCAAAAAACTAGCCTTCTTCTAATTTTCTCCGATTCCGGGTTTTTTTAGCGACAGCACGACTGTACTAGAAGCGACGAACGTGGATTTTTTGCAGCCATCGGAGACATTGAGAAATGTTCATTTCTCGGTATACAGGAGTCAATTCATGAATTTTTCTGACATCAACTAAAGGCAATAAAAAATGTATACCCGTAGAGATGTACATTTTTTATTGCCTTTGATTAATGTGAAATAAATTGGGACATCACTGCAAAGAAATCCATAATTTTGGCTTCGCAGTCTCTAAAGATATAAAATGTTAATTGTTTTTAGTTTTTAGTTTAGTTTTTTGTTTTTGCTTTTCCACTGAAAACAATCAACATTTTGCATCTTTAGAGCCTGCGAAGCAAAAAACATGGAGTTATGCGCAGCGATCAGAGACATTAAAAAATTGATATTTCTCGGTATACAGCAGCAAATTCACTGACTTTTCTCGCATCAACTAAAGGCAATGAAAAATGTCTATCCTTAGAGGTACACGTTTTTTATTGCCTTCGGTTGATGCGAGGAAAATTCATAGAAATGCTCCCCGATATCTAGAAATTTGAGGTTTTCGATTTTTCCGATCGCTGTGAAATTTTCATTTACATATGTATTTTATGCTAATCTGGACTCACTTCTATATTCCTGTTGTGGGCTCGGCCCCGGTTCTTCCTCTGCTGGGTCTGGCGGTTCACCTTCGCCTATATTTTCTTCCGTTTCCAATGCTACGGATGCGATGCCCCAGGTTCCGATGAATTCAAATATCTCAAAATACTTGGCCCTACTCAATACGAATTTGAAACTACATACGTAGCGTTTCTTCAGACACATTCGAAATCCGCTTTTTGCACTGAAGCTAAACGAAAAAAGAATATGCCCCCTTTAAAAAAGATATGAAATCCCCTTATAAGCTTTCACAAAGTAAAAAATGGACGCCAAGTCATAAAAATCCTTCCAAAAACATTATTGCTTGTTTGATCGTATAGAAAAATTCTGATTTAACTGAAAATATTTTTTATTTGAATTGAAACAATGGCTTTATTATATTTTTTCAATTCGAATTTACCAAAAGAGTGAAATCAATTTTTATAAAATGGGCAAGCAAGATGGTTAGAAACGTTGTACACAAAATTGTTAAACCTTAGGAATAATATTTTTCCAAATATTACATTAGCATTTTTGAAAAATCATTACTTTTATAACATAGAATTAATATCGCCATTATATAACTGTACAACATATGTACCACACAAGTATACTGGCGTGCATGGTGAAGAAAAGAGCTCGGGAACACACAGCAGGCTAGGGAGAAAAATAAAAACGAAAGGGATTTATATATATATATATATATATATATATATATAAATCCCTTTCGATTTTATTTTTCTCCCTAGCCTGGCGTCACGACTAAACCACGTAAATTCCGATGCTTCTTCATTAGACCGACCACGCACGCATCGTCCTTTTGAGAACTCGCTGCCTCATATATATATATATATATATATATATATATATATATATATATATATATATATATATATATATATATATATATATATATATATATATATATACAGGTGACAATTATAAGGTGGCCAGGCATTTTTAAGGTCCTGCCGCGGAGAGTTTGTGTACGTACGACTCGGGTCCTCTGAAAACTAGAAGTCCTAGTTGTACGTTAAGGGAGAGTACGCGTCTAGAAAAAGGATAAAAAAGGGAATTTGGACATATTTTTATGGATACCCAGTAAATAGGATGGAAATTCCGTTTAATTACCCTTTATCTAACATATTTATAAGTGTCTTAACCCATTTTTTTTCCAAGGTTTGTAACAAATTGGCGTCACGGAAACTGGATGAGGCGAGTCGGCTTCTTCTGATAGTGTCCCGTGGCTGGCACCATTACATCGCCAATTCTTCACCAATCGACTTGAAATTTTTATTGGAATCTTGTAATAACACTTTACATCGAAGCACGCTGGGGATTTTGGATACGTAGAAAACTTTTTACGGAAAAAAATATTTTCGGCGGCTTTTTATTGCCGAAAACAATTTTTTTCTTTTCCAACATGCATTAAAAAGAAATCGACTTTTTTCAATTTTCCCCGAGTACTTCAAAGCCAAATCTTATGTAGAATGTAGATAATTTTTAATCGTTGCTCCAGGTAAACATTTTTTCACTCATCGTCATAGTATGAAGCGTCAGCTTCTCAAAATCCATTTTGTTGAAAAATCGTGTGCAAACATTTGTAAAGATACTTGAAGATGTGTACAATAAAGGCCGCTAGACGGAATTTTCATTCCATCAACTGGGTATCCATAAAAAAATGTCGAAACTCACCTTTTCCGGACCGTAGACTGCTAGTCACCGTCAAACATTTTTGAAATTTTCTTTTTTGTAAATACACATTTGCACCGCAATTAATCCATTCAATACAACGGACAATGAGATTACAATATCAAGTTGCAACAATTTATCGTATTACTACGCATTCTTTTTTTTGCGCTGTGTCGTTCTCTATTCGGTATATGGAAAGACCACTACTGGACGTTTATTCAATCTTTTTCTGACGTTTTTCATTACTATCGATAGGCGATGGATAAGGATCTCGGCCATAAACGTCAATATCGATATTGTGTAACCGGCAACCACTAATGCCAGCAAGTGTCGACGAAGTGTGATCATATTTTCTTTTTCCTCAAGCTCACTGTCGTCATCGTTGTCGTTGTGTTTGATCCATGTATTTTTCGCGTCTTCATACAACTTTTGAATCAATCCACCACTGTGCATTCGATTTATGAGACTGTCAATGGTAGACCGATAGGGTGATGGTTTGCCCAATCGGAATCCGAAGCCGTCCGTCCAGAAACAAGGTTTCGCAATTTTTATCGTGGCGCGTCCATCTACTCTGTTTCTCATCACGGCTATCTCAGCCGTCGATGTTTTCATTAAACAAGTGATATTTTTCTGTCGAGCAACACGCTGTGCACAAATCAACATATTTTCTTTCGCCATTTGACTTTTCTTCATCAAATTTCTCAAGACCCCCTCGGAGTTGGAGAACGTTTTGTCGACTGCGAAGGAATAGATGAGGGGCGTTAATCTCGAATTGTCAAGATCATCGAAAGACTCGAACTCCGTTTCCACGGTAGTCAGCAAAGCGACGTTCGTGACAGCGGTGTAAATGGCGGATGAGTAAACGGCCGAAATAACGAGCAAGGAAGCGAACACAATGCGCTCGGCATTTCTGCGCGGTCGTTGAGACACGGATACACCGAAAAGTACACGCATGATGATGAACGGTCGCCACTCGGAAACTCGAAAGCGCATTAGGTATACTGCGATCAGGTAAATCGTGACGATCACTAAAATCACGAAAACGGTGTGACCGAAGCGTGCGATGTCAAGTTTTCCACGTTTCGGTAGAATGGGTACGATTGCACAATATTCATCGATACTTATTGGGACAGTCCGCAAGCTATCGAACCTGGATGTGCTTGAACGTGGAGATGTTCGAGAAGAAATATCCAGTTGTGTCTTCTCAGTGTGATAAGCGACACGTTCAATATCAGAGATGTGTCTATCACCGTACGTTATCGAATGAAATCGAATATACTCCAAAGATGCGTTCAATCGTTCAGCGATAAGTTGAATGAGCAAAATGTTAGCGCCACCAACAAAGACAGGCTCACCAAGTTCGTTATAATTGGCGATGGTAAATGGTGCATTATCAACCGCTCTTATTTTCAAAGGGTAACGTGCCATGTCACTAGCTTTATTGGGGAATAAGCCATCTATATTGGAAGCCCAGTCACATCTGGTATACTCGTTCTTGAAGGGATTGAATCGATGAACAATCGGTAGAGCCAATGCGTTCTTCTGCGGTTTCAACGTTTTTGCATATTTCGGCTCGATCCACTCGAGGATTGTAAAATCGAGCAACTTCTTGGTCCAAGCGTATTGCAACAGATCCTTGAGGCCGTCGCTCGACACTCGAGCAGCGATTAAAACCAAATATTTCGGACGGTAGTCGAATGTTCCCATTTCCGCTACGGCATCGATGAGGCCTCTCGATGGCAGAGTTGGCGAAGTTTCGCTGGACTCGTGAACGAGAATGTAGACAGTCGCAGACGTTGCGATCGGCGAAGGATCCCACGCGGTATGGCCACCCGATCCGCCGGTTGCATCGCTGTCATCTTCGGCTATGTTTGTCGTCAGGACGGGAAGCTGTTGCTTCAATTTGACAAAGACCTCGTCGATTATCGGACTTGCGATGACTTTGCCTTTCGCGAGTTCAGTTACAAACACCACTTGACGAGCTCCCGAATCATCGGCGATGTATCTAGTCACGTTGTCAACCCAATCGGTAGACCGGACGAAAAATATGGCCGTTGCGAAAAAAAGGAAAATTCGAAATATCCAGGCCATACTGACGCGTTTTTCGCGATACGTTTTACTGGGCTCAACGAGTTTGGGCCACGGGATACACCGTATACACGCACGATTCCAAATGTTCGTGTACTTCGTAAAGCTGATGCACGTCCAGGATAGACCTCGCTGTTGTGACTCCACAGAACTTCTGAGTGTGGCCGCTGAGTCGGCCGACCGCGAGCTCTCGAATGTTACGCGGATGAGCATTTGGGAAAAATCGATGTGGAGAAAAAACTTCCATTCGCTGCATTTTACTATTACGAAGGCTTGTTTGCCTACACGTTGCCCCCAGGGGATGCGATGATACTGTATTCTGTACGTGGTTCGTGTAAATTCCCGCGTTGGCGTGTTATACCTGCGCAGTTTTCTCCAACTATGGAACATCGCCGCTTTGTTCGTAACTTGGTGCACTTGTGTACCGACGTTTCTGTACCTTCGGGTTGGCTGAAATGTCATAGCTCGACACCTTTTGAGTTTTCCATAGAGAATTATCCACGTGCGGTTGGTTATCGGACGATCTTGTTTAAAGTTACCCAGTACATATATACCAAGGAATCGTCACGAAAAACCAATTACAGGGTGCGCAGTGTCCTTGGCCCGATGGTCAACTTCCATGTTTGGCCTTTCTGCGACAGAAGTCGCCATGGAAATGTAGCCTCCTTTCGGTATTGGCATATAGTTCGATGGATCATTGAGTCTTTCAGCGAAAGCGATCATTTTGTTTTCATGAATTAACAGACATTTCTTTGCAGTCGTTTCAATTAGTGTGCGATCGAAGATTCCGATGTTTGATTTTATAACTTTACGTAGGAACTTGATCTTTGGAATCGCACTTTGATGGGATCTCATACCTCAAGGCGAGATGTCCATTTGCAACGGTAAAAAAATCGATTTCTTTTTTTTTCCTTTTCTTTAAACGATAGAATTATATGTGTAGAATATTTGCCCAAAGTTTCAAAGCGAAATTCGATAAACTTGAAACGTTACAGCCCGTCAACGCTGAGGCTGCAGAGGGGCAGGCAGAGATGGGCAAAAGGTAATTGAATTAACAAGTAACAATTACAATTACTACTGTCATTGATAATATAATCACTTTGTAACAGATTACTTATATAATTAGTTTCAACAAATACCTAGTGCAATTTAATTCAAATTATCCGTAAACTTTAAACGCGTTTTTTTCCTTTCAAAACTGCACTTTCGAAATTGGCGTGCAGAAATACTCAGGAGTAATCGAAAAATATTGCTACCTTCTACTCGACGAGAATTCTTTTTGAAAAATTAGAAAAAAAGTTACTACTAAAATCCAAAATTTACAAAAATTTTGCGTGAAATATTGTTTTTTTTTGTGAATGCGTGCCATTCTCTTGAATCTGCACTTTCTTCATCCTCATTTCTGCTAAATAGAAATTATACATGTTCTAACTGAAAAAGCTCTAGACTACACGCCAATTTGCAACTCTCGCACAACCTTCCTGTAGAGTCAAAGTTCCTTTTGATGATGAAGGAATTTTAAAAAATTGTTTCGTATACTTAAATATACTGTTAAAGTATACCTACAGTTTTATAAATGTAGAATCAGTATTTCTTAGTTCAAAAAAATCCCTCAAAAGCGCTTAATTTTTTCTCGTCTTAATTTATATCCCGCCTTGAGCGGATTTGGGCTGCTGAAAGGTGTGTTTGCCACGCGGTGCTCGTATGAACCCACATTTGAGTACGAAGGTATATATGGGAGAAGGAAATTTTGAAGCCATTGTATCATCCATTATGCTCCCCAATTTCTTTTTTGGCCTAATTAGGGTGCTACAATCACTTAAATGTTTCTAACGATCCGTATATTAGGCATCTGTAACCGAAATCTGCGAAAGAAGATTGCAGATAATAATAAGCATAACGAAATATTAAAAAAAAAAAAATTCCTTGCACTCCAACGATGCACAATTTTAACACCGTGTAAAGTTAGCTGTCCGCATATCTGCTTGTTTTTAGAACAGTCTTCAACATTTTAGACTGTCAAAAAATTTGTCGAAAGAACGAATCGCTGATTTTTTAAATAACTTCTATAACAAATAAGCTCACGTTCATTTCGAAGTGATTTCAAATACGGTAGGGCTTATAAGATGTTGAATCAAGAGACAATAGGCCACAATGGCGATTATCCTCAAAGACTGTCTTTAATACAATCTTTCCCTATATATGCCTACGTGTGTGTAATTTTTAGTATCACAAATTATATATATATATATATATATATATATATATATATATATATATATATATATATATATATATATATATATATATATATATATATACACTACCGCTCAAACGTTTGGATACACAAGACGATATTTCTTGACGCGCTAAAAGTAAGATAGCTTCGTAAAAAAAAAAAGGTAACCAAATTTAACGAACGGCATTCTGAAGGGAACATTTTCAGCTTTGTTTTGCTTTTTTGAAATTTTTTAAATAATTTTTCTTCGACCCGGTACGCACTTTTGTACGTAAGTGTCTTTTGGTTATTTTTATCCGTGACAAACTTGAAAGGCGTAGCAGAGGCTTCATTTTCGTTTTTTAAAAAGTTTCGTACGATTTTTTTTTCGCAAAGTTATTTCATTTTTGGCTAAAAAGGCACATTTTGGAAAATGCACTGTAACTCAAGAACTATAGGGTTTAAAAGAAATTATCAAGGTTGTAAAAAGTTGCGTAAGTTTATACTGGATCGCCTCGAATTTTTTCAAAATTTTCTTCTTAGATTGTTTTTTTTAACTATTTTCGCTCGAAACTGTGATAAGTAGGCTGGTTTAACTCGGAAAGTATGGCGTTTAGGACAAAATATCAGGAGGAGAAACTTTTTAAATTTTCATTCGAAATTCGCGTGAGTTTTTTCAGATTTTTTATTGAATTTTTGGCCGAAACTCGGAGAATCGTCCAAACAATTGATTGGCGTATCTCGAAATCTATGGAGTTGAAGAAAATATCAAGAGGGGAAAATGTTGCAGTGTTTCGTTTCGAATACGGTGACATTTTTTCCGATTTTTTCAAACATTTTTTTACAATTTTGGTTGCAAGTCTCCTAGGTGCTTGGGATCAAATTTCGAAAAAAAATTCCGAAGAAATTCGAGAAAATTTAAAATCGAAAATTGAAAGAGCTTCTCCTCTTGATATTTTGTTCTAAACGCCGAAATTTTCGAGTTAAGCCATCCTACTCATCGGAGTTTCGAGAAAAAATAGTTCCACAAAAATTCTCACAGGAAACTTCTTAAAAAATTCCAGGCGATCCAGTATAAACTTACGCAACTTTGTACATCCTTGACATTTTCTCTTAAACCCTATACTTCTTGAGTTACGTGGCATATTCCAAAATTTGTCTTTTTTAGGCAAAAATGAAGTAACCTTGCGAAAAAAAATCGCACGAAACTTTTCAAAAACCGAAAATAGAGCTTCCGCTACCCCTTCCAAGTTTATCATGGATACAAATGACAAAAAATGTTTCCATAAGTTATGCGCCCAATTCTCGATGGTCGAAAAATAACCGAAAAACCGTCATGTAGAAAAGTGCGTACCGGGTCGAAAAAAAATCATAAAAAATATTACAAAAAAGCAATGCAAAGCTGAATTTGTTCCCTTCGAAACGCCATTCGGTAAATTTGGTGATATTTTTTTTTGACGGAGTTATCTAACTTTTAGTGTGGCCAGAAATATCGACTGTTGTATCCAAACTTTTGAGCGGTAGTCTATATGTATATACACACACACACACACACACACACACACACACACACACACACACATATATATATATATATATATATATATATATATATACACGACAGGTGCAGAATTATTCATTCATAACAGAACACTCTGTATATAACCTCTGTACAGATTTGCTCACGTTCATTTAAAAGTGATTTTGAAGACGATAGAGCTTACATGATGTTAAGGCGTTACCCCCACTTGTAGCGCACAAAAAGCCTTTTTCATGAACTTTTTTAAAGAAAACTACAAAACTTTTTTAATCGATCAATATACCATCTTAAAGAACACATCTTGAAGAACTTTCAGTCATTTTTTTATTGAAAAATATTACATTGTTTAGTGGCAAATGGCCGTCAATGAAATAATGTTTTTATATACACGGTTTGCGGTGACCAACATTGCGGCGAGGTGGATCATCTGAAGAAAAAAATGCGGATGGATTTAGTCAAATATAAGTATAAACTAGTCTTTAATCGAAGGATTTTAAAAAATATTCATTTTTCACAAAATGGCGGACAGTCAGAGTTAATGGTTCGATTTTAACGAAAAAAAGGCCGTTTTTTGGGTATAAACTGGCCATTTTTTTCGAAAAAAAAAATCGAACGATTAAAGACTACATTTTTATGTATTAAATAAGCCTGCAAAATTTCAAGAAGATCGGTTCATTAGTGTTCGAGTAATCTTGGTCACCGTCTACAGACATGCCATTTTGAGAAAAACGCGTTTAAAGTTTTTCTTTCAACGCTCTTTCAACGCGGATTCTTCTCTTTCAACGCTCATATCTCAGTCAATTTGGTTCGGATCGACTTGAAATTTTCAGGACATATTCTCAGATACTTATACTTCAAAAAAATGCAATAAAAAAAATTGATTTTTTCAAAATCGCAAGTGGGGGTAACCCCTTAAGTAAAGGGACTATAGGCCACTATGCCGATAACCCTCGAAGACTGTCGTTGGTATCATATTTTGCTATATATATATATATATATATATATATATATATATATTCCGCCCGCACGGAATCACAAGGTATTATCGGACATTAATGAATCCATTCGCCCTGGTCTCCATGCGGTATTCGAATGGCGTGTCGAACGCTCTCGAGAGGAGCGTTAAATATATGACCCATCCGCGTATATCAACACACACACACACACACACACACAGACACGTATATGTGCGGGACGTATCGACATCCTGTACATCCGCCTACATATATCACGCAGATATCGTCTCTCCGATCACTGATATATCTTCCCCGTATCGAACTCCCATGATAATTGATTAATTAACCGATCCCACCGCGGTCTGCTTTTTATTCGTTGCGATACTGCATGTGTCGTGATTATTCTGCGATTTCGATTGCGAAAAAGCACGACGGGGCAAATTATCCCGCGTAGTTTTTTTCGTGCTCTCCGTTTTAGCCCATTTTCGACGGATTATCGTGCAATCACGGCGCGCGGTCCGCTTTGAAACGAGTATCACGAGGGAATTGAATTGATTGAATTTTATTTATGCCTCGGGGAATTCCTTGAGGCAATGTTTTTATACGTATGAGCAACGAGGAAGGGAGAAAGGCGTTAGGTCTCTGTGAGATAAGCAATAAAAATGCAAAAAAAGAAAGAATGAATCCAATAATTACAAAAAAAAAATTAAAGGTAAATATTTACAAAAAATTAACGGTAACCAAATACGGGATCGCGTATAGAATAAGTATAATGGATGAATTCGATAGAAAATGGCCTGTAGCGGGGTCTACACACGAAAGACTAAAACTCTGAAAATCTGAACACCGTCAATATAATTCGATTGTTCGTCAATATAATTCGATCGTTTTAGATATATGTATATCCCATGTAGGGTGATCGGTAGTGGCCAACGATTGGCCGATGCGCGACGCCGAGCCTGCCAACATTGGCACTCGAGCTTGGCCCGATCATCGACCGAGCCTCGGATGATAAGAGCGGCCCGATATTCGCAATCAATATTGGCCCTAGAATGGCTTATGAGAATCGGTCGAGCATCGCGTAGGAGTTCATTCGAGAATCGGCCAACAATCAGTCCCCGTCAAGATTGCCATCATTGGCACTCGAGCTTGGCCCGACTATCGACCGAGTCTTGGCGGATAATTGTGACCCGATATAGATCACCAAAATTGGTCCTGCAATGCCAAAAAAAAAAAATTGATTCTTTTTGTATTGTAATTCGTCATTACCTGGTCTTTCGAAACGATTAGTTCGAAGAAAATATTTCACCTATATGGGACTCGAACCTTGAACCTACCTACTCATAGCCAAGCACGCTGCCCCTATGCTACCGAGTGCTCGTAACATTTGAATAGCAGATATGCCATAAGAGACCAAATGGATTCTCATCATTATTAGTATCGCATAAACTATATCAATTAGTTAATATCATCGTGATAATTAGAGAGTGTTATCGACTGACATGTTGGAGAATTTCCAAACCTAACCTATATATATATATATATATATATATATATATATATATATATATATATATATATATATATATATATATATATATATATATATAATTCCTCTCGCTCCACCCTCTCTACCCCCACAACCCTTTAATATGTGTGTTCCAATAAAGACAGACCATTTGTTCATTAGTTCAAGTTTAATTTGAATAAATAAACACATTTAAAATGAATAATTCCAATAATAGAATGCAATAGGAAAAATTTGATTTCACAAAAAATCTAGTTAATTCAAATAAAGAATAAATAAATAGACGCGGTTAGCTAATATTAATAGAATTTTTCTGTCAGTGTAGGATGGTTCATAAAAATGGGCAGAGTATCGCGTATGAGCTCGTTCGAGAATCAGCCAACAATGAGTGCATTGATTTGGTAGTATGGTTGCTAAGAATAATGTCCAATGGACTCGTAAAAAGTATTCGTCTCGTCTCTCAATGACTTCGACGCGAAACAATGAATCGTCAATATACGAATTGCGGTTTGATCATGCGTTACTCGGCCGAACATTGGCCTCGTATCGGCAAAAACATGATTGGCGAGTCTATACTTCGCCAAACATCGACCTCGTATCGATAAGCCAATGATTAGAGAGCCTATATTTGGCCGAACATTGGCCTCGTATCGGCAAACCAATGATTGGCGAGACTATACTTCGTCAAACATCGGCCTCATATCGATTACCCAATAATGTACGAGTCTATACTTGGCCGAACATTGGCCTCGTATTGGCAAACCAATGATTGGCCAGTCTATACTTCGTCAAACATCGGTCTCGTATCGACAAGCCAATGATTAGCAAGTCTATGTTTGGCCGAACATTGGCCGCGTATCGGCAACCCAATGATTGGCGAGTCTATACTTCGCCAAACATCGGCCTCGTATCGACAAGCCAATGATTAACGAGTCTATATTTGGCCGAACATTGGCCTCGTATTGGCAAACCAATGTTGGCTAGTCAATACTCAGCCGAGCATTGGCGTACAATTGGGTAATCGATCATCGCCCCGCCAACATTGGTCCAAGTATTGGCCGTTACGGTTCGATTGGCGAAACCTACATGGGTATGGCCTATTTTTCGAGAAATATTTTTTAAGTATTGAATTTCGAGTTTCCTATTATTTTTATAATATGGAAACAACCTTAATAATCTACTACTCGACTTCAGTAGTACGCCATATCGTTGACGTTTAGCATCGTCGCATCTTCGGTGGCTGTCATCGGTTCCACGCGCCCGGCTTATTATTTTTTGTAGCCGGTTAACATGGAGAATGAAAATACTGTGGAAGTTTAACAAAAGAGTAACGGGATTGTACCTGAAGTCCAGTTTAGAGACAAATGTAGATTCTGACGGACAAGAATTCGAAAATGAAAAGATAATATTGCTATTGCAAATAAAAAACGTCGCGTTGAAGTTAACCTCAATGTCCAATGTCCAATCTGTCCAAAGTCAAAACATATTTCATCGATTGTTATGTTATTTTTCCCTTTCCCAATTTTCACAATATTTGCAGGTATAAAAAGGAACGTTTATTTTATATGACGGTTCTCCCATGCTGAATTTATATATAGATGCGTTGTATAGGTACATGTCGCCAGAAAAATTGAGATGCCTTTGCCGTACGTAAAAGAACTTCAAGTAAATATCGACGAAAGGCCCTTTATAATCCATTGAAAAATGTACGACTTCGCACAATCATATTTTTAATTCGCGTTGAAAATATCCGATAGACGAATCAAATTTGCCCGGGTATCCGGCGTTGCCACACGTCGAGCAAGATGGCTGCTGTTACGTCACGAGAAGTGACTCTCCGAAAACTTCGGTTTTTGCGACTTTATTTCTACATTTATTGCTTATTTCTGCGGTGAGCTTTCCAATTCAAGGTGCCTTATCGATCACAAAGATTCAACGAACGCAACCATCAGTTTTTTTTACGTGTTTCTTGGCTCCAAGTAGCACAAAAAAATCGATATATGAGAGGACAGGCACATTTTGTCGTCTACGTGTGACTAATTTACCAACTTTAACAACTAACAACTGGGAATGTGTACGGTAAATCTCATGGAAACTCCGCATACGCATGGACGAAGGTCTCGACAATGCTATAAAAAAAAATCGGGCTTTTATCTTGAACTCGCTCCAATCACCGTACCTCCTTAATTCGGCTATGGAAGTTTTAAAAGTTTCAAAAATTCCAATAAATCGACGAATTATTTCAAGAATTTTGTTTTATCAAGAAGTGATTTTACGTCCATTTTTAAATTTGTCTAGACAATGTTATATGTTCTAGATCATTTACAGTCAACTGTGTAGACTTTCGCTGGTATGATCTTGATATGGGGGCCGGGTTGAAATTACGAACTTTGAATGCTCCGACGGTTTAAAATTCCTAATTTTAATATTCCGAAATTACAAGTTTCGTCAAGATCACGCCAGCGAAAGTCTACACAGTTGACTGTAAATAATGTAGAACGTATGACATTGTCTAGACAAATTTCAAAATTGACGTAAAATCACACTCCATTGCATCAATTTAATGGACTCATATTACTATCGTTTTGTTACTATTTTTATTTTTTATGCAATTTCGCGTTTTTTTAATCTTTTGCGGAACTTTGTTGTGTACGCTCGTTCCTGTTTTTTTTGTCCATAGTTTTTTTTTTAATTTTTTTTCTGTTTCCATAGTATATTGAGGCACAATATATCCCGCTCCCGCTTTCGGTCTCGCTAACCAGCCATATAGATGGGCCATTTTTGGGGCGGAGTTGAAAATCCAAACTTTGAATGATCAGGCGGCTCAAAACTCCGAAAGAATTTTACACGAGAGACCAAAACTCTAAAAATCTGAACACCGTCAAGATAATTTGGCTATGGAAGTTCTAAAAGTTTCAAAGTTTTCAATAATTCGATGAAATATTTCAAGAATTTTTTTTATTAAGAATTACATTATAATTATAATAATGATTTTACGTCAATTTTTTGTGGATCGATTTAGATTTTGTTGAGCAAGTCGAACGTCTGTTTCAGGGCAAAATATGCCAAAATATTTTTTTTCTCAAGGAAAGACACTTGTTATTTTTTTTTTTAATTTCCCCTAATTGTGAGTACATAAAACGGATTTTTGGAATTTTTTATATTACGGAATTCCTAAACACCGTGAAGTAACAGCTATTTTTATTTTTAACATTTTTTAATTAATATTCGATTGAAGAGTGTGGATCACTCCAATACACATGACATATATACCATATGTCTTTCAAAAACCTGGTAAACATACAGCGAGCGCTCCACACTCTTCAATCGAATATTAATAAAAATAAAAAAAAAACAATAAAAAAGCTGTTACTTAACGGTGTTTAGGAATCCCATAATATAAAAAATACCAAAAATCCGTTTTTCGTATTCACAATTCGGGGAAATTCTTAAAAATAAAATAACGAGTGTCTTTCCTTGAGAAAAACAATATTTTTGCATATTTTGTCCTGAAACGGTCGATCGACTTGCTCAATAAAATGTAAATTAATTTATATTCATTTATTTGTGGAAGGCTAGAAAAAGACGCACATTTTCGTTTTTTACGAATGCAAATACGTCAAATTCCGCCAAAGATACAGTCATTTGAATGGAAAAATATTTAAAAATGGTAATCAACGAGAAAGAACGTCAGAAATTTTTAAAAAATATCGACACTCGGTGAATATTTTTCAATGAAGTAACTCGATTTTTCAAAATTATGTGTGGATTTTTTTTTACTGACTGACGTGACGTGAATGCCTCCTATATACCTGGATAGCGAGACAGAAAGAGGAAGCGGAAGATATTGTGCCTCAATAAACTATGGGATCTGAAATAAAAATCCAAAAAAGTACTATGGACAAAAAAAACAGGAATAAGCATACACAACAAAGTTCCGCAAAAAAAAAAGATAAAAAAACGTTAAAAAAACGCTGAATTGCATAATACAAAATAAAAATGGTAACAAAACAGATTGATGCGATAGAAAAATAGCCCTCCTAGAGGCCGGGGTAGTGAGAAAGAGAAAGCGACATAGACGAGGAACAGCTATGAAGAGTAAGGGTTGAAAAAAGCTCGAAAAAAGTGTGCCAGCAGTGACCGAAAGACATACTGCGAAAATAGCGCACGTAGCCAAACTTTTTCGACAGTTCCGTTCGAGAATTCCGCGAGCCCCACCAGCGACGAAATTCAGCGGACAAAAAAATGCAAGAGAAACGGGTGAAAAGCGAGTGAAAATCGAGTAGCGGAACAACAAAAAAAAGTCCCGCTCTCGCTCCCCGGTGTATCTCGTCTGTGGCGGGCGTCGTCCCGAACTCTCGTGAAACTTGAAACTTTCAATTAATATTTGTTCGCGGTGGAGCAACTGCGAACAATTGAAACAATAACCGGGGGGGGGGGGGGGTGGTATAATATGGTGGGCTAGTCGGCTATGCTTCTATATACGAAGCGTTGCGCCTGTAACCGTGCGTGGTAGGTATACAGGTATACCGGGTGAGTCGCTAAAAAACTTTTTAAGATATTAATTTTGGCGTACAAAAAGTCAAAGACGCACGAAGGCTTCGCTAAGACTAATATTTCTTGAATTTTCGTTTTTCTTTTTATTTAAAATGGATACGTCAGATTAATTGATTTTATTTTGAAATTGATGATTTTAAGGAGCTGCTTAATCTTGAGATTTGAAGAATGCGAGTTTTTTATTGCTTCGTTAAATAGCCTAGAGTCTCAACTTCAATGTGCAAGGGAAATTTAAAAAAGTTACCAAAATTAACCGAGTAATGAGGATTTTTGTAAAGGGTAACGTTAATGAGAACCAACTTTTTTTTTTCCGATCGCCAATTTTCATTTGGCATCTAAAACTGCCGCAGTCACTCAAACATTGAAACCGGATGAGTCGCTGAACAACTTTTGAGGATATTAATTTTGGCGTACGAAAAGTCACAGACGCACGAAAGCTGCTTTAAGATTAATATTTTTGACAGTTTCATTTTTTTTTTCAAGTGGATAGGTTAGACTGATTTTAAGGGGTTTCGTATACTTAATATTTGGAGGACACGACTTTTTTATTTCTTCGTTTGACAGCCTAGAATCTTAAGGGAGACTTTATCCTTGAAGTGCCATATTTCAGGTGTTTACATTTTATTTTTTTTAAAGGAAACGAGTAAAGCTTTTTGAGTGCGGTTTTTTCTTGCTTTTATTCATGATATACAGAACGTTAAAAAAAAATTTTCGTGAAAAAAAAAACCAAAATGGCGGCCGTTGCAGCTCCGCGAAAACAGGTCCTTAAATCGCGGGAGGTAAACGGCTGACATCACTGCCCCCTCTTTGTTGATCTGAAACACAAATTCAAAGCATATTATCAATCTGTGACCCTTTGGTCATGGAATGACGGATGGGTTTTTCGTTTAGTACAAATTTCGGAAAATGGCGGCAATTAAAAAAAAAAAATCGAATTTTCGCGTTTTTTTTCGCATAAAAAGATAAATAATAAATGCAAAAATGTATCTATCGAAAAAACGATCCGTCATTCCGTGAAGACATATTTTCTGAGTATGCTCTCCAAATTTCAGGTCGATATGTTAATTACAGCGGTCAGGAGAATGTCAGACATTTTTAAAAACGTGTTTTCGAGAAAAACGCGTTTAAAGTTTTGTAATGTGTTTACACAAATGTGTTTATAATTACCGCTAATCGGCAATGCCTGGTCCATAGAGGCATCCCTCCTCTTCTTCTAGCTGCTCATGTTGAGCCGCTAACATCTCCCGCCGATTTCAAGGACAAAGTCTCCCTTAAGAACTTTCGACACCGAAATCGAAATGTTTGTAGACGATTGAAATTCACATAATCAAGAGATTAATTTAGGATGCATTAACTGTCCAAAAATTGATCGGTTTCACCACATAGTTTCGGAGATTTTGAAGGCTCAAGTTGAGTTTTGTTCGAGTATTATTGATGCACCAAGTGGAGAAACCGCTTAATTTTTCAACGCGACATTCCTGACACTAATCGCAGTTTGTTCAGTTTTTTTACTTTAAATTGAAGCATTATTTTAACCCCTACAGCCCTATAACTAGTGTTTACGACGTGCCACGTGCCATGAAGGTTGAACTTGAAGCTTTATCCAGTTGGTAATACACAAATGTGGTGTTAAAAAATTAAGCGGTTTCTCCACTTGGTTCATTAATAATACTCGGACAAAACTCAACTTGAACCGTCCAAATCTCCGAAACTATGTGGTGAAACGAATTTATTTTTGGACAGTTAATGCATCCAAAATTAATCTCTCGGTGATATGAATTTCAATCATCTACGAGCATTTCGATTCTGGTTAACTTCAATATGCAACGAAAATTTTGTAAAAGTTGTCAATGACGATAAACAATTGTTTTCCGATCTCCAATTGTTTCGGCAGATAAAAATTGCGGCAAGAACACAAACTTTTTTAAAGATTCTTATTGCAGATCTACGAGCTGAATCAATCGGAAATAATTTTGGTTCAAAACACAAATGGATAAAAAAAAGGGGATGAGAACTTTCGTTGCACTCCAACGATGCATAATTCAATACCGTCATTACGCTACGGCAAACCGCACCACTGAATTTGATCCTTTTTCCTTTTGAGTTTCTCTCGAAACTATGTTTTATGAGATGGTGTACGTTGTATCTATATATTCATCCGATTTTATAAATCTTTATATCTATGTATCTGTAAATATATGAATCCAGATGAATCTATATATCTATAAATCTCTTAGACCGATTCACTTAACGGGGTACCCCCCCCCCTCCCTGAAAGCCCAATTTAAAGGGTCAGAATGATGCATTTTTTTCTAGTAACACATTGGTTGTAAAAATTAATTTTTTCCCAGCATAGTGTACACAAAATTCAGTCAGTGCATAGTTTATAACATTTTCTACCATATGACCGTATAATTTTTCGATATGTTCATCCATTTGTAATAACAAATTATCAAAGTTTTTTTTGTGGTCAAATATCGAACGCTTTTTTTCTACAGCTTGCCAATTTCTTATTTTCTTAAATTTTCCAAAAAGTATCCGGTGATACCGAAGTTTT
>OY723387.1:9504278-9526015 GCA_963210295.1 Ophion ellenae | reverse complement strand
AGTAATAAATTAAACATATACCTCCAAAGAACCGAGACATTTTCTTTTTTTTTTTGCCACTTGTACACTATTTTGTGAAAATTCGTCCATCTTCCAGGGGACTGTATAAATTGGAAAAATGTATTTTTTAAAATCGAATGTAACTAATAAAATGGCATTATTTTTAGTTAAAGCTTTATCACAGATTATGACGGATAATTAATGATAAATCAACTAAAGACAAATGCTGAATTATTAATTTTTGTCATCCGTTGCTCATATTTTGACACCTAATCTTCTTAAGTGCTTACAGCACATGGGATTAAACTTATTAAACTCAACTTTTTACTTTAAAAACGTGCTCATTGTTGAACCTCTCACTCTAAAAAAATAACAAGTTCAATCATGTCATAATCTTCAGAAGGAAACGTTAACTGCTTCAGGCAAAACGAACATTATCTTACACTATTAAATATCATAATCAACATCTTGCTATTACTTTTAGTAGTAAATAATTAAATAATTGTCATTATAGCTTACAACGAAATCAGTCGTAAAGTTGTTTTATTGTAGAAACCACTAGACCTTCTTATTATCGTTTTTCATAGACAGTTTTATAGACAGGTCTTTATTTCATAGATAGGTAACTTAAAGCAATAAAAGAATATCGTCCCTATTAGGGTCAGATCTGGAATTTGTAATTTTTTCAATATTTCGTCGAAAGCTATGTCAGAAACATCAGGATCATCAATTCTGAATGTGTCACTCTTATTGTCACAAATTTTCAGAAAAATTACAGTTAATTCGCCATCCTCATTGTCTATCTGATTAATTAGACCGATATACCCACATTCCTTATTTTTCACAGGAAACTTAACGAATACATAGTCTCCGATATTATATCGGCTGATTAAAATTGAACTTGGCCCAGCAACATCCTGAAATTCGGTATTGGGCGGAATATCATTCGAAACTTACGTCTGTACAGTCGCAACTCTAGAGTCACAAATAGCATTGTCCTGCGTGTTAAAATCGGGCCCGGATTCGTTTTTACATTCGGCGTGACGGTAAATATCATCGACGTTAAGGCGGGGTATACATTGAGATCGACCAAAAAATCAATTTTTTTTTCTTCAAGGCCTTTGGCCACTCTAGAGACCCAAAAAATAGGCTTTTTGGGGATTTTTTTCAGAAAAACTACAAAATAAATCGAGATTACAAAAAAGGGTGTTTACCATACATATCAGTGACTGTATACAATCATTTTTTTGAAGCGATTAATTTCAAAATGTAATCAATTAATTTCGAATTTCCGATTCACTTAAAATGTTGAATATATCGTGAAAAATACATTGTCTATGGAAGTACGTAGGATTTTTTTTTTACATTGCACAGTTAATTTGTTATTAACAAATATCTGACGATTTTTTAGGCAAATTTTTGGAACGTGAAAAATTTGCCTAAAAAATCGTCAGATAATTGTTAATAACAAATGAACTACGCAATATAAAAAAAACCCTACGTACTTCCATAGACAATGTATGTTTCAAGATATATTCAACATTTCAAGCCAATCGGTTGAAAATTGTCTGATTTATGTTTCGGGCCAACGTAAAAAATGCAGTTTTGAGATAAACACCCTTTTTGTAATCTTAATTTATTGTGTAGTTTTTCGGAGAAAAAAAAATCCCCAAAAAGCTTATTATTTCGGCCTTTGTTCTGTCAAAGAAAATTGGCAATTAGAGACAAATTATTTTCGTTGCGTTCCAACGATGCAAACATCAATATCATTTTTTTCTTTTTACTATTTTAAGGCGGGATATACATTTACAACGATCAAAAATCGATTTTTTTTTCTTTCTTTCAACGATAGAACTGTATATGGAGAATATTTTCCTAAAGTTTCAAGACGAAATTCGAAAAACTTCAAACGTTACAGCCCGTCAACGCTGTGCCTTACCGCTCGGATTCGGAGCGGGCGTGAACTTCAAACGCGTTTTTCTCAAAACTGCATTATCGAAATTGGCGTGCAGGATTACTCAAAAACTATGAAGCCGATCGAGTTGAAACTTGGTAGAAATATTGATAATATTGGTACCTTCTACTTGACGAGAATTGTTTTTCAAAAATTCGAAATAAAAACTACTTTTTTAATCCACATTTTACAGAAATGTTGCGTGAAATATTGATTTTTTTTTGTAAATGCGTGCCCTTTACTTAAATTTGCATTTTCTTTATTTTAATTACCGTCACATAGACACTATACATGTTTTAACTGAAAAAAAGTTTCAACTTTTTTGCAAATCAAAGTCTACGGGAAGCTAGACTGCACGCCGATTCGCAACTCCCGCGGCGATCTTGCTGTAACACGCTGCCACAGCTCCGTCATTTTGATGATGAATTAATTTAAAAAAAATAGTTTTGCATACTTAAATATACTATTAAAGTATACCTAAAGTTTGATAATCGTAGAATAATTATTTCTTAGTTTAAAAAATCCCTTAATATTGCTTATTTTTTCCTGTCTAAATGTATATGCCGCCTTAAAGAACCATCACAGTATAAAATGATCAAAAAATCGATTTTTTTTGCATCATCCGATAGTATAGACTGTTATAAACATGGACCTGGCATCGCCGATTGATCGTAAGTAGACAATTTAATGAATATTCCGCACTCGAAACTTTAAACGCGTTTTTCTCGAAATGTCGTTTTTCAAAACGGTGTACACCCTCAAAGGAAGAGTTTTGAAGCTATCTGTCTCAAATTCTGACACAGCATTCTTGACGCCATTTTTTATCGCGCTTTGGGAGCTTTTTTTAAATGTTCATATTTTTTTTAACGATCAACTGTCGAAAAAATAAGCTAAATTCGATACTTTTTTTTCAAACCTGACCAAATTTTTTCAAAATTGACATTTTGTCAATTTTGATTTTAAAAAAAACTTCCATAGCAAGATAGCGGCTTACATACTGATTAATAATCTTTTTACAAATTTTGTTTCAGATAATATTTACGGTCACAACCATGTTCACCGTGAGGTTTTTTTTGTTTATAAACGTTTAAAAATGTACTTTCAGTTTTTCATGAGTGCTTTGATTTTACATTAAAAAATCAGACAGATTGGCGTATTTCAACCATCGAGAAAAAAAATAGCGAGAACCAGCTATTTCACGACCACTTGCACTGTGATGATTCCTTAAGGGGTTAGGCCACTCTAGAGGGCGAAAGATAGACTTTTTGGGGATTTTTTTTCACAAAAACTACAATATAAATCGAGATTACAAAAAAGGGTGTTTATCATACATATCAGTAACTGTATGCAATGATTTTTTTTAAGCCATTCATGTCAAAAGGCCGGCTGTGCAGCGTTTATCTCAAAACTGCATTTTTTAAGTTGGCCGGAAACGTAACTCAGACAATTTTCAACCGATTCACTTGACGTGTTGAATATGTCTTAAACAATACATTGTCTATGGAAGTACGTAGGATTTTTTTTTATATTGCATAGTTCATTTGTTATTAACAATTCTCTGACGATTTTTAGGCAATTTTTTCACTTTTCTAAAATTTGCTTAAAAAATCGTCAGATAATTCTAAATAACAAATGAACTATGCAATATAAAAAAAAATCCTACGTACTTCCATAGACAATGTATTTTTAAAGACATATTCAACATTTCAAGTGAATCGGTTGAAAATTGTCTGAGTTATGTTTCCGGCCAACTTAAAAAACGCAATTTTGAGATAAACGCTGCACGGCCACCTTCGCGGCCACATTTCAAGTGAATCGGTTGAAAATTGTCTGAGTTATGTTTCCGGCCAACTTAAAAAATACTATTTTGAGATAAACGCTGCACGGCCACCAATCGCTTAAAAAAATGATTGTGTACAGTCACTGATATGTATGATAAACACCCTATTTTGTAATCTCAAATTGTATTGTAGTTTTTCTGAAAAAAATCCCCAAAAAGCCTCTTCTTTCGGCCTCTAGAGTTAAGGCCTTAAGTTGTGCCCTCCTTCGTACCCCACTATTTTGAAATTGAAATGCTGGCATTCGTCATCACAAATGTTGCAATGATGTTGAATCGAAGCTCAATAAAATTTGAAAATATACTCAAGTATGGAAATTCATTTTCAGACATGTTCTTTATTTCTTGAAATACTGTGAGTGAATGTGAAAACTAGAAAAAAAATGAAAAAGTAGAAAAGGGTGCTGGGAAAGTGGGTGGATGTAATGTTGAAACGAAGCTCAATACATTTTGAAAATATACTCGAGTATGGAAATTCATTTCAAGAGATGACGAAGCACATACTTGAACAAACATTCCGTGGCTCCAAAAATCGTGCGACACACATTTCTCAACGATCAACAAATATTTCACGATTAATCCGTGAATCGAACAAGATCCGTAATTTATACTCTATCTCGCGAAATTCGAATTCGATTTTTCTATCACTCCGGGGCAAACACGGAAAATCCGCGCTGACCATTTTTTCGGTTCACAAATCCAAAAGCATTTGAAAACGAGTATCCCGACGATGGGAGTGGCGCAACCTGGTATGTATTCGATCCCACAAAGCCGGACACAGCGGCTGATACAGGGAAGAATATTTTTCGCAATTGCATATGCACAGGATGGGCCAAAAAATAACGTCCAAAAGGAAAATCTAGATGCCTCGGATCAATACCTACCCGCATCGCTCCCATATATGTTCTACGATATTTTTCATTTATCGTGAGAAAAAAAGGTCGGAACATAAAAAAAAAGTATTTTCTCGATTTGTCCTGTAGCACCGATATTTCTGTTCTTTTTTGGGGACGTAGTTTCCTCTTGAAAGTAATCTGAAGCAACTGAGAGTCATTTAAATTAGTATAAGTATTTTTCTACGTCATGTGAACTTTAGTGACTGATCCCCGTGCGGAAAAAGTGATAGGGATCCCATTGGATTCACACACATCTTGATGGATACCATCACATTCTGTACGTTGATTTTTCTGAACCAAATATATAGATATCCAAAATGAGTGGATCATAAAAAAGTACAAATAGTATCTTAAAAAAGTACTAATCGCTTACGAAAAGTATATCTTAAGGCGTTACCCCCACTTGTAGCGCAAAAAAAAGGCCTTTTTCATGAATTTTTTTAAAGAAAAGTACAAAACTTTTTTAATCGATCAATATACCATCTTGAAGAACACATCTTGAAGAACTTTCAGTAATTTTTTTATTGAACAATATTACATTGTTTAGTGGCAAATGGCCGTCAATGAAATAATGTTTTTATATACACGGTTTGCGGTGACCAACATTGCTGCGAAGTGGATCATCTGAAGAAAAAAATGCGGATGGATTTAGTCAAATATAAGTATAAACTAGTCTTTAATCGAAGGATTTTAAAAAATATTGATTTTTCACAAAATGGCGGTCAGTTAAAGTTAATGGTTCGATTTTAACGAAAAAAAACGGCCGTTTTTTGACTATAAAACGGCCATTTTTTTCGAAAAAAAAAATCGAACGATTAAAGACTACATTTTTATGTATTAAATAAGCCTGCAAAATTTCAAGAAGATCGGTTCATTAGTGTTCGAGTAATCTTGGTCACCGACTTCAGAAATGCCATTTTGAGAAAAACGCGTTTAAAGTTTCTCTTTCAACGCTCTTTCAACGCGGATTCTTCTCTTTCAACGCTCATATCTCAGTCAATTTTGTTCGGATCGACTTGAAATTTTCAGGACATATTCTCAGATACTTATACTTTAAAAAAATGCAATAAAAAAAGCGATTTTTTCAAAATCGTAAGTGGGGGTAACCCCTTAAGGTAGTTCTGTAGGTACGCGTATGAGCCAAAAGTTTCGGTCGCAGCGTATAGTAACATCCAATGCCTATACGAGGCTGTTTGTTGTAAATTTCTGACAGAGCCTTGTACCCTCTATATCTCCCACACATTCGCACCTCATGCATAGATACCCACTGTAATTATCGTTTTAGCTTTATTGTACTGCACTTTAACACAACATCACCACACACGTACGCGCTCACAAAGCGTGCAGGTTATGTTTCAACACGCCGAGTTTTTTCTCGGGACTCATTACATATTTTCGTTTCGAACCTGGTAAGAATTATCAAATAGTGTTCATTGAGGAACAGTGCCAAATCAAATTAGATCCCAATAGGACTCCCTACGTGCGATGTCCCTAAAAAATCTCTACAGAGACTTTTTGTCTTCCCAATAGAATAGACTGAGCAACTAATTTGTGTCCGGGATCACGAAAGGATATTTTTTTGCGAGTTCCAACGAATTCCAGTTGAGCATTTTAAATAAAACAAGTCTCAAACGAAGCCAATAGGGGAATAGCGCGGCATCCATTTGAATTCCAATGTGGACTCCCTACGTGCAGCGTCTCAGTCAAATCCCTGTAGGGATGTGGTAGGACGCCCAACAAATTTCTGCACGGGTCATCTCAAACTTTTGGTCAGAATCCAAGACATTTACGTTACTGTTCAGTTGGTCATTTATCTACTACTTGACAGTGCACTTCATAAAAACAATACGAGTAACAAATATTTCGAGGAAAGTACACACACAAAAGAGGAAAATGAAAAATGCTTTTTTCTCGAACGCTAAAAAAGATCGTAGAAGATACATGGAGGTGATTCGAATAGGTATTGATACGGGTAAGAATGGATAATCCTGCAACTGTTGATAGGTCAGATCATGTCCCACTATATGCTGGAATTTCAATTTAATAAAAGTCCCACGGTTTTCGAGATAAAAATCATCCGCTGTTTGTTTTTCGCATGCCATTTCTACCAACAATAACTTTTTTTGACCCGATTAAAAAAAATACTCTTGGTCATTTGTTTTATATAGAAAAGTCTTCTTTTTATCCATAAATGTTAAGGAAACTTTATGAAAAAAGATCTAATCAGTATTTTCATACAAACCAATTCGAACAACTGACTTTCATAGCTTGCGGTGTAAAAAAAAAGTACTATATCGTTTGTAGAAATCGCATGTGAAAAACCAGCAGCAGATGATTTTTTTTTAAATAACATAAAGCCCAAAATCTCGAAAACCGTGGGACTTTTAATAAACCGAAATTCCAGCATACAGTAGGACATGATCTGATCTATCGACAGTTACAGGATTCATAACAGGACACACACACACACACACGTATATATATATATATATATATATATATATATATATATATATATATATATATATATATATATATATATATATATATATATATATATATATATATATGTGTGTATATATATATATATACACACACACACATATATACACCCGAGAATCGAATTACGAGTGGTTACTTTTTCTTCCGCTTCGTCAAATATTAATCGGACGGATCTGAACGGATCAGAGAATGAAGAGAGATCACGGATTCCGGCTTTATCGGCTAATTATCAGTGAAAAGCGAAAGAAAAAAAATCGCCACAAAAAGTAGGACAACGTATATAAAGGTTATCAAGATTTTTATCTCGTAGATTGCCATGAGAGTAAAGCTGCAAAATCTCCAATTTCTCGCTCGAGATGGTCCGTATGACTTGCGGAGACGACGAGCGACGAGCGGGAAATCTTTTCGATAAGCCGTCGATGTGCAGGGCGAAGCCGCTCGTTTCCCCGCATCTATATACGACGAAAGGACATTTCCAACCTGTTATATTTATCCAAGGTTGGCTCTCAGCACACCTGGCTGCTTCAAGGACAATCCTCACCCTTCCCTATCAACGAATCGTTCACTTTGGGTGCAGGACCGTCCTCAAAGTCGAATGCCTTAAAAATCGCCTTTTCCACCTAGACATGTGCCTGCGTGCGTGTGCACGAGGAAAAAGGGAGCCAGAGATGAGAAACGAGGAAAGCTCCGCGCGATCCGGAAAAACAGGGGAAAAAAGTGACCGGAAGAAACCACTTTCGGCCGCACGAGGATCTTCTCTCCATAAGTTCGAAATGACAAAAACGAAAAACTCGTTCGGCTCGCAGCGAGGCTCCTTTTTTTTTATTCTTTTTCTCGTATTCACAGGCTTCACATGGCCACGAGAGGGCGGTGCTCTTATTCACGGGTGGACACTGAACGACGACAATTGTACCGAGATCCCTGGAGGTTCTCTTCCTCTTTTTTTTTCAATTCATACACGGTACGTTGAATCCCCGTGGAGAGGGTCGATTCTGCTCCTCTTTCTCGAGAGTGTGGCTCGGAGTGGAAACGGGACACGGTGTGCATATAGCTATATGCAAGAGAGTGAGAGAGAGTGAGAGAGAGTGAGAGAGAGAGAGAGAGAGAGAGAGAGAGAGAGAGAGAGAGAGAGAGGAAAAACAGTCTCAATATTCTAGCCTATTGCATTATACACTGTTGTACTCGTGCGATACAAGTATGGTGGAAATACACCGGTGTCCCATACATAATGTAGCGCGTTGCTACCAAACCCCGTGTCGCGTGCACCTGGCCACGAAAGAATTCTCCCGGATCGTGCACCCGAGTGCATCCCTGCCCTCGATCCCCTCCCCCGCCCAACCTCGGTGCACCTTCGCCACTCTCCATCCACGTATCTACGAATCGACGTGCTCTCAAATCCCGCTCGAGGAACGGCTAAAGACGCGAAAAACCGGGAGATGAACGGAGACTTGTATTATGTAAAGGCTTATTGCGCGCGAAACTTATCCGATCACCCGTAGGATCCCTATGGATGTCTTCCGTGACTATAATATCGGCTCTATCGTGCATAATACTCCACCTCGTAATTTCGTATTGATCCCCGATGGATGTGGGTCTTTTTTTCTTCCTTTTGGTATAGATAGCGCATATATATATATATTTATATATATATATATATATATATATATATATATATATATATATATATATATATATATATATATATATATATATATATATATATATATATACGTACACACACGTATATATACATATATACGTGTGTGTACAGGGTGTCCTCTTACGAGTGGATAATCCTGCAACTGTCAATCGGCCAGATCATGTCCTACCATATGCTGGTATTTCCGTTTAGTATAAATCCCACGGTTTTCGAGATTCGGGCATGACGTTATTTTTTTGAAAAAAAAAATCGTATGCCTTTTTTACAAACGAAATGAATTTTCAAACGTTTGAATTTGGTTTGTATGAAAATTCTACATAAGATCTTTTTTCATAAAGTTTCCTTAACATTTAAAGCTAAAAAGAGGACTTTTGTAGATAACACCAATAACCAAGCGTATTTTTTTTTAATCGGGTGAAAAAAGTTATCGTTTGTAGAAATGGCATGCGAAAAACCAAAAGCAGGTGATTTTTATCTCGAAAACCGTGGGATTTTTATTAGACTGAAATTCCAGCATATGGTAGGCACATGATCTGACATATGGACACTAGCAGGATTATCCATTAATAACAGGACACCCTGTATATACACATATATATAATATTTATGTACGCACTTAGTGCAGGTATACATCGAGACTCGAGCTTCACGATCGCCCTTACGGTCTTTCCTCACAATTTTCCGAAAGTTACATGCATTATTTAAACAAGTTCGCGAAGGTCTATCGTAGATATACTTTTAGCGAGCTGTATAATCAACAAACCACATCCCTCTGGACGATCAAACGATTGAACAACGATATACACGTCTGTGTCTGCGTATTTGAGTTTGTATGCATATATTCTTGCATACCGGGTGAGTCACTAGAAATGAGACACGCGAAAACTCTTCTTGAAACTCCCTTACAGTAAAGAAGAAGCGAGATGGGATGATCTTGACGCAGGGAACCAATGAGACGGGAATTAGTTCGAAGTGGGGCTGGATAAGCTTGGGGCCCAAAGGACATGTGGTTTTTCAATATTTTTTCCTGAGGAGCGTATCAGCATGAAGAGTTCGGGATTTTACAGATAATTGATACATACCCGAGTCAAAATTTTCGAGCTGCTTTCATCCCGCGGAATGAAGGCCTCCTTCTCCGAACAGAGGTCCGCGGTTGCGGATTATCGGGTATCCATATGAGGGTACGATGTACGGAATATTATTATGTTAGTGCCTCCGTTGAACCCCCTAGATGGCATATACTGGACTTTAGGCTCAAAGGAGGCTTGTGTGGCGCGCAACTGAACCTACGAAACCTCGGGTGAGCCTGACCGAGCGCTCTTGCAGAACCAACTGGCCCTCCATTCAGCCTGCTGTAGGTGCTCCGAATACCCTCCAGACCCTCCATTCAACCTACTGTATCCGTGCCGTATACCCTCCGGACCCTCCTTTGAGCCTACCGTAGGCACTCCGAATACTCTCCAAACCCTCCATTCAACCTACTGTATCCGTGCCGTATACCCTCCGGACCCTCCTTTGAGCCTACTGTAAGCGCTCCGAATACTCTTCAGACCCTCCATCCAACCTACTGTATCCGTGCCGTATACCCTCCGGACCCTCCTTTGAGCCTACTGTAGGTGTTCCGAATACCCTCCAGACCCTCCATTCAATCTACTGTAACCGTGCCGTATACCCTCCGGACCCTCCTTTGAGCCTACTGTAAGCGCTCCGAATACTCTTCAGACCCTCCATCCAACCTACTGTATCCGTGCCGTATACCCTCCGGACCCTCCTTTGAGCCTACTGTAGGTGTTCCGAATACCCTCCGGACCCTCCATTCAATCTACTGTAACCGTGCCGTATACCCTCCAAACCCTCCATTCAACCTACTGCATCCGTGCCGTATACCCTCCGGACCCTCCTTCGAGCCTACAGCAAGCACTCCGAATACCCTCCGGACTCTCCTTTGAGCCTACTATAAGCGCTCCGAATACTCTCCAGACCCTCCATCCAACCTACTGAATCCGTGCCGTATACCCTCCGGACCCTCCTTTGAGCCTACTGCAGGTGTTCCGAATACCCTCCAGACCCTCCATTCAATCTACTGTAACCGTGCCGTATACCCTCCGGACCCTCCTTTGAGCCTACTGTAAACGCTCTGAATACTCTTCAGACCCTCCATCCAACCTACTGTATCCGTGCCGTATACCCTCCGGACCCTCCTTTGAGCCTACTGTAGGTGTTCCGAATACCCTCCGGACCCTCCATTCAATCTACTGTAACCGTGCCGTATACCCTCCAAACCCTCCATTCAACCTACTGCATCCGTGCCGTATACCCTCCGGACCCTCCTTCGAGCCTACAGCAAGCACTCCGAATACCCTCCGGACCCTCCATTCAACCTACTATAGGCGCACCATAGACCCTCCATTCGGTCTTCTGCAGGCGTACCGTAGACCCTCTGGAACCTCCATACCCTAAGAGTATCGTAGAACACCCATTCAGCCTATTAATGCCACATGTCGCAGGAATAAATAAAAACGTGCTTCAAATATACAGGTAGCAATAATCTTTAATTTCTACACGTTTATTTTTGCCGTACATGAACGTACTAACATAGCGTAACGTAATGAACATTAACATCTTAACTAAGCATATTTTTTTGCTTTGCCATCCACCGTGATCAACCATCAAGGAGACCCGTGATCTTATCAACCGAAAAAACAAATAAAAATAAACAAAATATTTATTTAAAAAAAAAGAATTGGGTTCAATCCCATACAATACATATCGTAACGACGTAGGCGAATTAAATTTTTAGAACATAACATGAATATCATAGTCGATAATGTAACGCTTCATAAACATTTTAGCAATATGTTAGATATACATTTGTGAATATCAACGTAATTACTTATTTTAACTTTGGTATTTCATATACTGATAAAGTTTTCTCAATATTACGATGGTATAATCAGTCAATACGGGAGACCCTTTTATCAGCCATTCGGTTGATTCTTAAGTATCAATAGAGGAAATTACGTTTCTTTGCGCATAGGTAATAAAAAACACGATGAGTGTCACCAAACAAATGTAGGTAAAATAATGACGCTTTTGACTGACTACATTTGGTGATGCTCGGTTCTCCCGGAAGTTCAAGGATCTGGAATACCCATTCTCCCAAGTCTCATCTGGAATACCCAACTCTATATCTGCACGAGTGCCATAGAACGGATGATATGTTACTTATACGGGTAGCGGCATTAGAATCCGTAGGTGTCTTTATGTCTATTGATCACCACTCATTTATAGGCACGCTGATAAATTCGCTGGAATTAGAGTAAGTTTGGATATACAAGCCTTTTTCCACGAATCACCTATAAAATTAATATAAACCGATATTGAGAAACATTGATTGCTTGCGCATTTTAATGTTGCACTGATAATTTAATAAAGTGAGTATATATTTCTTATTTTTCGTGTAGTATTTATTCATGATCTGTCACGTGGCGAAACAACTGACAATGCATATTTATTTATACCATTATTCGACAATAATCAGCAAAAACGTATTCATTTCAGCATCGAACGGGTTACCGATCAGGCGAGAATGAAGTGTTGATTGGAGGAGATAACGAATTTGGGCTCAAAGCAGGTCCGGTGGGGTCGAAGCAACAGACTTTAGATCGAAAGCAGGTTAAGGAGGCTTGTGTTCTGCGAGTTCCATTGGTACTGGGGGTCGAAAGAAGGTTTGGAAGGGCTCGACAAATAGGGTCTCGTAGGTTCAACGGCTTGTGCATTACAAAGAAAATGGGTCCTGCGAGTGTTCGGAGGAGGAGTGTTCAAATTTGAAAATTACGAAAAAAAAACTTTAATAATTTGTTATTAAAAAATGGATGAACATATTTGGCAAATTGTCCGGTCATACGATAGGAAATATTATAAGCTGTGTTTTGTCCAAATTTCAAGTGGATAGACGAAGAGATTTTGAGATACGACTTATTCCGATTCATAAAAGATATTTTCGAGAATTTTTTTTAGACTTTCTAACATGCAAGAAAATTGGATATTGAAAATAATTATGTATTTTGAAATGTTTATTAACGGTTATTCGATACATATACATACGCATTCTTGTTTCTACCATCCATTCGTATCTCTCCATTTTGTACACATACACCGACACATGCTTGAGGTCTCGTATCCTCTCGTGACGCGAAAAAGTCAGTCCGACGAGCCGAAAAATATTATCAATATTAAAAACGCAAAAGAAAAATGGGTCGTAGGGGACCCTTCACGAAAATCGTCATAACTCGGTCAATGTTCGGAATTTCTACACAACCAAATTGCAAATTGAAGTTAACACCCTAGGCTATAAAAGTACGCAATAACAATTGTATTTCCAAAATTTGAAGAAAAGAAAAAAATAATAACTTTGTTTATAATGAACTTCGTCATAAAAAATTGTCAAAGAAACTTGAAATGATACCGCCCAGGTAGGGAATCAAAAGGCTGACGATGGAAACAAACTTGTGCGAGCCTTGTTTCACCTGGGCCAGGTTTCATTGCATCGTTTGGAGCAGCCTGGAACCAAGACTGGCTGCTTAGCCTAAACTCAGGGTTATTTCAAGCTTTATTCAGCCAGTGAATTTTAAGGCTAAAAAATCAAGGCTGGATGCAGGTTTGTTTCAGGTTGTGATAAAATAAAATAAATTTTTAATAATATTTTTTCTGTACTTTTATGAAAAAAAAAAATTAGCAATAAATTTGTCGGGTGCGAAGGCGCGAGAAACGAAAGCGAAGGAGGCAGCTCAGAACATTTAAACATATTCTCTTATCGATATTTATGAGGTACACAAAAAAGTTTTTTTCTCTCCACATACACATTTCGTATGTACTCTCACTCTCTGGGGTTTGCGTACACTCTGTGTATTACGGGTCCCATAAACAATAAATAAAATAGAGTATTGTGTTTAAAATATTTTATATATATTTCATAACAAATAATATAATGAATAATAAATATATATAATAAATAGAATGAATTCTTTACACATTTATTAAATTTACCCCAATGTAGAATATAGAAAACTAAAAACAGGCCTCATATAGCCTCAAGAAGCGTTTCGGATAAGCCTGGTCATAAATGCTCGTGAAGACTTCATTAAGGCTCGTTTTGAACCTTGTTGTTTCATCGTTTCAGGCTTAACACAGGCTTTTCTACCAGCCTTTGGTCAAGCCTGTGTGCAAGAGCCTGAAACCGCGTTATCATTCAGAGGTTCAGCGAGGCCTGAAATCAGGCTGGTGCTCAGCCTGAATTAAAAAATGTCAGCCTTGTTTCAGGGCTCGGCGAGCCCTTTTTTCATCGTCAATTCCTACCTGGGCGTTTACTATGAAAAAAAAACCTGCACTCATTTCCCAAAAAAAAATTCACGAAAACACTCCCTTTTCTGGCCGTGAACTAGGTGTAACCCGTTGATCGCATAATACTTTTTTTTGTATGATTTCTCAATGATGCGCTGCGGTTTGCAGCATCTCGTTTTCGAGTCTCCAATTTCTACTGACTCACCCGAGACACATAGACGACTAGAGATCAGTGTATCGGTTGGTCGCTTTATTTGTACAAATGCAATATATACATGGGGTACATAATCCGTGATGTCTGCATCAGCCTGTACCGACTTTCGCAGAGTTCGTGATATTTGCATCTCTCTCTCTCTCTCTCTCTCTCTCTCTCCCTCCCCGCTCGTGGCTCACCAAGCGAAATTATCCGTAATAACTAATAATCCCGTAATATGGACACAATCCGGTTGATTTTCCCCGATCCATAGTACAGCAAAGATCCATGTTCGGTGATGCTTGTGGCTGGAGCGAATGCCTGAGGAGCTCCGGATTGCCGATGCTTCGAGGGGCTCAAAGAACACGGCTGTGTGAAACGACGGACTCGGAAAGGGAGAGGACGACGAAGTCGTCGCCGAGAACAAACTTGGTCGAGTCTTATTGAACTTCAGCTCGGACGTTACATTACGATCGTGTATAATCGTATTACTCGGGAATTAGACTGGCAAAAGCAATTTAGCGATTTGTACGAGCGTCGTGGAGCAGGTAGAAACGTCCGACGATGCGGTTCGAATCGTTTACGAAGTGAGTTTAATTGAGTCTGTGGGACCGATAAAAACTTTGACTATCTGGCAATTGATCGCACGCGTCTTTACCAAACGGGTATCTTGGCTTTTTTGGTCAGCAAAATCACACGACGCTCGTGATTCGGATGTCGCGCCTCACACGGCAACACTGACGAATTTTGTTTTTTAACCCTTCGACTGCAAACTTCCGCCGTGAACCTCTGACTGCGTATGGGGTCGATCTGACCCCAAACACTTTTCCGTTTGTTGTGTTTCGATAAAAATACATTTTTTTTATTTTAAGAAATTCTTTTTTTTCAGGCGTTACCCCCACTTGTAGCGCAAAAAAAGGCCTTTTTCATGAATTTTTTTAAAGAAAACTACAAAACTTTTTTAATCGATCAATATACCATCTTAAAGAACACATCTTGAAGAACTTTCAGTAATTTTTTTATTGAAAAATATTACATCGTTTAGTTGCAAATGGCCGTCAATGAAATAATGTTTTTATATACACGGTTTGCGGTGACCAACATTGCGGCGAAGTGGATCATCTGAAGAAAAAAATGCGGATGGATTTAGTCAAATATAAGTATAAACTAGTCTTTAATCGAAGGATTTTAAAAAATATTCATTTTTCACAAAATGGCGGACAGTCAAAGTTAATGGTTCGATTTCAACGAAAAAAAACGGCCGTTTTTTTGCTATGAAACGCTCGATTTTTTTCGAAAAAAAAAATCGAACGATTAAAGACTACATTTTTATGTATTAAATAAGCCTGGAAAATTTCAAGAAGATCGGTTCATTAGTGTTCGTGTAATCTTGGTCACCGACTTCAGAAATGCCATTTTGAGAAAAACGCGTTTAAAGTTTCTCTTTCAACGCGGATTCTTCTCTTTCAACGCTCATATCTCAGTCAATTTTGTTCGGATAGACTTGAAATTTTCAGGACATATTCTCAGATACTTATACTTCAAAAAAATGCAATAAAAAAAATCGATTTTTTCAAAATCGCAAGTGGGGGTAACCCGTTAAGAAAAACAAAAATTAAGGGCCCAAACATTCGTTCAGAGTGGGAGATGCATTGAAAAATACGTACTTGCACGAAAAAGATCATGATTTTTGTTTTTCAATATACACAAAAAATCCTTTGAGGTTTTCAAAGAGGAAGGTTTGTCTATACACAAAAAAGACAGTGTCGACCGTCTTTCCAAAAAGTATATTTATTCGGAGGTTCGAATTTGATCATTTTCGGGATAGTGATAAATGGAAAAAATCAACTCCTTCAGCAGATTAATTGTTGGAAAGGTATATTTTCCGCTTTTTTTGTAGGATGTAGGATCGGGGCCGAGTGTCCATCTATAAAGGAAGAGGAACATTCCAGTGTATGTTGTGTCCGAATAGATTATCCCGTATAGCGATACGGTCAGTTGAAAAAAAGGGGTCAAAACGACCCAGTGTGCAGTCGAGGGGTTAATCGCGATGATAAATTTTCACAAAAATTAAGTATTTGAAAAAGTATTATCTGTCAAAAACTGTAATTTTTTGTGTACCAATATGTAATTATAATCGATTTACAGCCGATGTCCGCGACATCTCGAAAACGTATTTTGCACTGAACAATGCCCTTCTGAACCAGATTATCCAATATCAATAAATCAAACAGATTTCGTTAGTATATTAAATCATCCTATGATTAATCGAAAGAATAACCAAAATATCAAATAAAACAAATGGCGCGTATTCAGTGTCTTCATTTTTGCAAAAAAAATGGCATCTTTCGTTCATTGAATCGCAAGTATACATCGCAAAAAAAATCCCCCGATCAAGAATTATATTTTTACATCTACAAAAAGCCCCGAAAATTTCACAAAGATCGATGCAGTCGTTTTTGAGATATTTTTCTCGCCGGCTTTGAAAACGTACTTTAAAAAAAAAGCGTTTAAAGTTGCGAACGACACTCCGAGCGTTTCCATCAAATTTCTGCACGGGCAATCGTTTTCAATGAACCGTTGCTCCCAATAACAACAAAAGTCCCTAGGGGGTACGATTTGTCCAAATTTACCCTATATATTTTCCGTTGCCGAATTTTCACCTCGCACACACGTGGCCAATCGACATCCAATTCTCTTTCACTTCCAACATGCTCTCCCACCATCGTCGAGAATGAACGGTCAAAAAAGATTAGCCCGTAACGAATGACCTGAGGTTTTTCGCGCCGACTGTGACTAACGCGGAAAAAATGGATTTTAGAAACGCGTATACGTAATTCGTTCACACCTTGTTGCGGGTGAAAAATTGCGGAGCAAAAAAACCCGACCAGGACAAGGGGCCCAGCCGGCAAGGGGGCGCGGCAGGGGGCGGGTGTACCAGGTTTCGGAAGACTAAGGAAGCAGATGGATTCGAACGGTCTGAAGATGACGGAGTTGAGGAACAACCCTATCAATGTGTGGACTTATATATATATATAAGTAGTATATATAAGTATATAGTACATATAATAAAAATTACACACACACACTATATATATAGTGTGTAATTTTTATTATATATACATACACATTCTTGTATGGCACCCCAAGGGCGAAGTACAACTTGCCGGACAAACGCCAAGCCTCGTCCCTTCCCTATGTGTGTCGGTTCCCTTTTCCTTCTTGGTCTTTCTTCGCCGTGGTTGCTTCCCTTTATATACGAATGTACAGGGTGTTAGGAAGGTCGATACAAAGCCTCAAGGGGCTATAATAGTGTGAACGCTGAAAACTTAGGTGATTTTCGGGAGTTTTTTGGAAGAAAAGTACTCAATCAAATGTTCCGGAAAATTGAGAATATATTTGGCTATATTTGACCTATATTACATAATTTTTTCATTGAAAAATATTAAGATCGAAGCGACTCATGCGCTGCCTTCGGAGGCGAAAAAAAAAGTTTCTCCACTGCTGACATGATTGCGGCTGATTGAGTAGCCGAATCCTATGACGTAGGATTTTCGAAAAATATTAAAATCTAACAAAATGGCGTAGTTGTGAAAAAAAGTATGTTTTCTTGCCTATAAAGTGGTGGTTTTTTTAAATGCCAAATCGATAATTTTCATCCAATCAAAAATATCCTACGTCATTGTAGAGTAAATATATTCAAGAGAACTCAGCTCAAATTTCAAGTCAATCGGATAATTGCTCTTTGAGTTACAATCTCAGCAAATTTGAAGAATCTCATTTCATATTCATGAAAGTATAAAAATCTCATTTCATATTCTTGAACGTATAAACTGTCGAAAAAGGCAAAAAAAATCGATTTTTTGAAAGTGTCACACTGATATAGCCCCTGAAGGAGCTGATAGGTCACCTCGCTAGGAACATACCTAACGTCCCCCATGGAAATTTATATACGCAAAATTATACTGCAAATTTATTTTATTAATAATTGTAATATATGTGAAAAGTATGCCATATATTGAAAATATATGTTGCATATATGTGCCAAATTCTAATTTTCGTAACGTTTTTATATATGAGATGTATATGCGTGGTATTACTGTATATCAATGTATCGTATATCAATGATATATGTAGCATGTACCCTGCATATATACCACATATATTTAGCATATATGTTGCATACACACTGCGTACATACCACAAATATACTGCATAAATGGTACATATATGCCACATATATACAGATATGCGTAGCACCCATGTAGAGATTGACCGTTGGCCCTGGGACGGGCCTTCACAGTTAGCCTTTCTAGAATATTGGGCCGTGAGTATTTACCAATGAGGTGCCTTTGTAGAAATGATAAGAACGGCCCGATATCGGCCAACAGAGCCAACAATTATTGGGCCAATGATTTAATTCATTGTAGCGCCAATGTTGGTGATTGCACTTGGCCCTATGTGGGCCTTCTTAAAGGGCCCATGTAGAAATTGACCACTGGCTCTATGATGGGCCTTCACAGTTGGTATATCTAGAAGTTAGTCTATCTAGAATATTGGGCCGTGAGTTTGTTTGGGTTTGTTTGGGTGCGTGATAAATATTCAACCTATATCGGGCCAAGATTGCCCCGAACTTGGTCCTTATGGATACGTATTTCATGGAATAACCTTAAAATAAATTGTGATTTGCGTATATGACAGGTTTCAAAATTGGCATATTTTACTTACTTATGTTGGTTATTTACAAATGCCAATAATAGGCCAAAACTTGATTACAAAGACTGAACTACAAAATATAGACGATTAATATATGACGTGCCAGTTATTTGCCTATTCTGGCACAATATACAAATAATGAATAACCCGAGGCTTAAATAAAATAAAAGCAGATATGGTCTGACCCACTTAGCCAATAAAGGGCTTAGA
Organism: Ophion ellenae; assembly: GCA_963210295.1. NCBI lineage: Eukaryota > Metazoa > Arthropoda > Insecta > Hymenoptera > Ichneumonidae > Ophion > Ophion ellenae. The sequence continues at coordinate 9,506,704 of OY723387.1, read as the reverse complement.
TTAATGAAATGTAATTTCCAGTATTTTAGCATTGCCAGTTTTGAAACAGGCAAATTTCGATGAACTATCACGGCTGTTTATTGGTTTTGAAAGATGGGCCAGGATAATCTTTAGTAATGGGCCGATATTGTGATGGTTCACAATTTATGACGGGACAATAATGGGCCAATGTAGTTGCTTGTATTTTAGCATTACCAGTTTTAAAATTGGCAAATATAGTTCAACCATCACGGCTATTTATTGGTTTTAAACGACGGGCCGATATTGTGCCGGTTTTCAATTTATAACGGAACAATATTGGGCCAATGGAATTATCAGTATTTTAGTATCCCTAATTTTTAAATTGGCAAATTTAATTTAACTATCACGGCTATTTATTGGTTTTTAAAAATGGGCCAGGACAGGCTTTTGGGATGGGCCGATATTGTGCCAGTTTTCAGTTTGGAGCGGAACAGTAATGGGCCAATATTATTTCTCTTTTGTTGGCTTATACGATGGTCCCAATATTGGCCTGATCGTAACATTGGGCAACCCATCGCAACCTCTACATGGGCATATCTGTATATAGTATTTATATGTAATAGCGTACTTTAACTGTAAGTTAAGTTTTTTTAACTTTAAGTTTTAAGTTTTATCAAGTTTAACTGCAATAGTGTTTATACACAGCATATATTTTTCTGACGAAAAAATAGATTGAAAATATATCGAAAATATATGCGTCGTATATGCCTCATATATGCATCATGTATAGTGTTTATACGTAGCATATATGTTTTGGTCAGAAAAATATATCGAAAATACATGGGTCATATATGCGTCATATATTTGGTGCATATATACTGAATATATACGTATTATTCTATTTTTCGTCACTATATATGCGACCGATATATATATATATATATATATGTAGCATATATTTTCTGCATATATTTTACATACATAAATTTCCATGGGAGCTAGGTTGCCTTAGTCCAAAGTCTGAGGATTTCAAGTTATCATGGTAAGTAGGATTTTTTGAAAATTTCCCAAAATTAGGTACTAACTGGTTTACCTCTTATGTTATTGCTATTTTTTTTAACAGCATTAACATAAGAGGTATTTTTATTTTTTGACGAATTTTTAATTATTCAACACGTCCCATTTAGTTAGTTGTGTGGATACAGATGCTTGTATTTGTGTTTGTCGATTGAATGCACATTATGCTAAGACGTAAATAAGTTTTTAGTTACCAATTGTCTGTTTGAACATTATGAACGAGTTAGTACCTAATTTTGGGAAATTTTCCAAAAAATCACACCTACCACGATAACTCGAAATCCTTAGACTTGGGACTAAGGTAACCTAGGTAAGATATGTTCCTACCGAGGTGGCCTATCACCCCCTCAAGGCTTTGCATCGACCTTCCCTAACATCCTGTACACAAATATACACATATGTTAGGGCAAAAGACGATTTTGAAAACGTTCGTCTCTGAAACCCGTCCTCATAGTACCTTTGTCCTCATACTCAACATTACGTAATCTCCAATGTCTCAAAAATTTCCAAACGATAAATATAATTATATCAATGTAGAGGTCATTACAAGGACATCACGTTTCTCAAAATCAAAGATTTGTTTGTAAAAAAATGTGAAGGCTGTTCTCCTAACAGCCACGAGGTGTTGACGGCCAACGTTACAGATATATAACGGGTTCAAAGTGTCCTTTCGTGAATATATATCAGTTATGGCTCTTGAGCCGAAGAGGCTTTTCCGGAACGGTCGTAACCCAAAGTGTAGGAGGTCGTGCGCGCGCGCGCGAAATGACCGAAACGAACGAGAATCCGTCCCTGAGCCCTAAGGACCAAGAGGAGTTAAGGACCCGAGAAAATCATCGGAGCGGTAACCGATAAATTAATATCTTCAAACCCTCTTAACCTTTTTTTTCCTTCTCTCACACATATTTCTTCGCGTCTGATAAATTAGCACGGGGAGAAAACTCGTTGCTCCCTTTTATCTTTCGTGTTCGATGTTAAGGGGCGGAAGAGAGAGAGAGAGAGGACGTATTTTATTTTCCCTCTTCGTGGGCCGAAGGTGAGCTTTTCCCTCAGCCTCTTTTGGAACGCAGAAAAATTCACGTACTGCTGCATCTCTCTCTCTCTCTCTCTCTCTCTCTCTCTCGGCGCTCTCAGAAAGAAGGAAAACTGGAATGTAAAACTTCCTTATCCGGATCAAATCTCGCGGGAAACGCTCGCCCTCGGGGCTGTGCTCGAAAGCTTCGGCGTTGCGCTCAAAAAACTTGTAAGGATTTTAGTTTTTTTTTTGTACAACTAACTAAACGAATAACCGAAGTTTCCCCCCCCCCCTCTCTCTCCTCCCTCTCCTCCCTCTCTCCCTCTCTCCCTCTCTCTCTCTCTCTCTCTTCTCTCCTCTCTCCCTCTCTCTC
>OY723387.1:9481038-9504078 GCA_963210295.1 Ophion ellenae | reverse complement strand
TGCGCGTGCATGCAACTCATCAGAATGTCGCCTATATATATATATACAAGGTGTCCCAAAATTTAATGCGTACCCTTAAATGGGGGATTCGGGGTGAAATTCTGAGTCGATTGATATAAGCATGTGTGGGTCTCAGATCAAGCCCTGAATTATTATTAAATTTTAAAGGCGGGCCAATCAGGTGCGCCCGATGAGCCGGCGGTATCGCTCACCGACGCACGCTGGCTCGTCGAGCGCACCTAATTGGCCCGCCTTTAAAATTAAATAATAATTCAGGGCTTGATCTGAGACCCACACATGCTTATATCAATCGACTCAGAATTTCATCCCCAATCCCCCATTTCAGGGATCGCATTCAGTTCTGGGACACCCTGTATATATATATATATATATATATATATATATATATATATATATATATATATATATATATATATATATATATATATATATTATATATATATATATATATATATATATATTATATATATATATATATATATATATATATATATATATATATATATATATATATATGCGTGTAAAAACGTTCCGGTACGTCCGACACGTATCGTCCTTTTCGGCCGATACCTTCCGTCCTTTTTTCCCTACTTTTAATCTGCCTTCACCTTGACTTTGTACGAGTTGGAGCTTAATTTTTTTACTGTTTTTTTTTTATTGATTATCTCGAACCAGTGGCGATCACGCACGCGCGAATCCTCCCTTTTTTCTCGCCTCTTGCCATCTTCTCTCGTGCTAAATACTTGCCTACCGTTAAATTAGAGGGAGAGAGAGAGAGAGAGAGAGAGAGAGAGAGAGAGAGAGAGAAAGAGAGAGAGAGAGAGAGTACTCTGCCTTTCTCTTGCATCGTGTCACGCAGGATCTCCGATTTACCAGGAACTGTGCTATCTCTCGTATATAAGACCGCGGATCGCATCTGATAAGTCGAACAGAGGTGCAACTCTCTTACGATCTCTCGCTCTGCCTTGAAAAAAAAAAATCTCCCTCTCTCTTTTTCCGTCTCACACACTCTTCATATCGCTCTCTCGCTTTTCCCGCGGAGGGCAGCTTCGAAATCACGAGATTTAATCGCGTGTCTCCTCGCGCGCGGGACTCACCAAAGGGACTATACTTACATTTGTGTGTGTACGTGTGTATACATACATACACATATATACAAGGTTTCCTGTAATTAATGGATAATCCTGCAACGGTCGATAGGTCAGATCATGTCCTGCTATATGCGGGAATGTCAGTTTGGTAAAAGTGCTACGGTTTTCGAGATGAAAATCATCTGCTTTCGGTTTTTCGCATGCCATTTCTACAAATGGTAACTTTTTTTACTTTTTTTACTTAAAAAAAGAATACTCTTCGTTATTTGTTTTATGTAGAAAAGTCTTCTTTTTAACCTCAAATATTAAGGAAACTTTATGAAAAAAGAACTTGTGCAACATTTTCATACAAACCAATTCGAACATCTGACTTTCATATATATATATATATATATATATATATATATATCAAGAACTATGTATAAAAGGCTGGATGTATTAATGACTGGGATCACTCGTTCGCTATCAGATCGAGCGATCGCTACCGATAAATCAAGCTCGCGTTTCTGGTATGCAAATATAATATCGCGGGCGGCTTCGTCTGATCGAGTTCTCTATCCTGTCTTCTCAAGTCGAACGTACACTGATCCACGCACACTCGGCCTTTTTTTTTTTTTTCGTTTCGCTACGCTCGCGTAACGTAGACTGCTGGCACATATGGCTATTTTGAGGACGGTCCTTGGATTTTGTTTAAGGCGTTACCCCCACTTGGCCTTTTTCATGAATTTTTTCAAAGAAAACTACAAAACTTTTTTAATCGATCAATATACCATCTTAAAGAACACATCTTGAAGAACTTTCAGTAATGTTTTCATTGAAAAATATTACATTCTTTAGTGGCAAATGGCCGTCAATGAAATAATGTTTTTATATACACGGTTTGCGGTGACCAACATTGCGGCGAAGTGGATCATCTGAAGAAAAAAATGCGGATGGATTTAGTCAAATATAAGTATAAACTAGTCTTTAATCGAAGGATTTTAAAAAATATTCATTTTTCACAAAATGGCGGACAGTCAAAGTTAATGGTTCGATTTTTAACGAAAAAAAACCGCCGTTTTTTGGCTATAAAACGGCCATTTTTTTTCGAAAAATAAATCGAACGATTAAAGACTACATTTTTATGTATTAAATAAGCCTGCAAAATTTCAAGATGATCGGTTCATTAGTGTTCGAGTAATCTTGGTCACCGACTTCGGAAATGCCATTTTGAGAAAAACGCGTTTAAAGTTTCTCTTTCAACGCTCTTTCAACGCGGATTCTTCTCTTTCAACGCTCATACCTCAGTCAATTTTGTTCGGATCGACTTGAAATTTTCAGGACATATTCTCAGATACTTATACTTCGAAAAAATGCAATAAAAAAAATCGATTTTTTCAAAATCGCAAGTGGGGGTAACCCCTTAAGCTGAGGTTAAGCGATGTGCCTGCATCAGTCTTGAGGTGATTTTCGCGACATTGGGGCTTAGATGGTGTTGAGTATAGGGACGCACCGTGTTTGTGGAAAACGAAAAATATACGAGTGTCTTGCGTGGCCGTCTCAGCTGCATTCTTATTTTTTGAAATCGGCTTTCGTATTTCACAGAATGTTTCATTTTTTTTTCTTACTTTTCGAAATCTGGTTTCCTTCGGCAAAATTTCATGTTATTTCTTACGTGGAGACGTCTGGTTTCGTCTTTGAAAAAAAATGTTTCATTTTTTTTTCTTACCTATCGAAATCTGGTCTCGTTACTGAAAAAAAACGTTCAATTTTTTTTCTACTCTTTGAAATTTGGTTTCGTCTTTGAAAAAATGTTTCATTTTCTGTGTTGCTTTTTGAAATCTGGTTTTTCCTTTGAAAAAGTCTTTCTTTTTTGTCTTATTTTTTGAAGTCTGGTTTGCTGTTTGAAAAAACGTTTCAGTTTTTTTCTCTTTTTCTTCCTTTCATGAAGGTACTCTGCCGCTCTCTTTCTCTCTCACCCTCTCTTTCTCACCTCTCTCTCTCTCTCTCTCTCTCTCTCTCTCTCTCTCTCTCTCTCTCTCTTATGGCCTGCACGGCCTATATAGGATCGGAGCTGCTCCCGCGATCGGTTACCATAACCGAAGAAGGCGCGATGGGCGAGCCCCGTGATCGGACAGTAATGATCGCTCTTACCCGATAATAACGAGGCGTTTAACGATATTTCTTTTCGTTTTTTTTTTTTTTCGTCCTTTTTTGCCCTTCTCCTCCTCCTTCTGGGCGTTTTCCTTCTTCTTCTTTGGTTGCTCTCGTCTTGTTGGGTTCTTTCATTAATTTGCGGTTGCGATACACGTTGAACGTGTGACAAACTCCCGGTCGCGAATGAGAATCGCGCGCGCCATGCATTCAAGATCTCCGCAGGTATAGCTGCGCGGTGCCTCAAGATCTTGCGCGGAATAATTTACAACGTGGATGTACGCACTCGGGTGCCTGTTTGGGGCGCGTTGAGGGAATTGCGAGGACAGCGAGAGAGAGAGGGAGAGAGAGAGAGAGAGAGAGAGAGAGAGAGAGAGAGGGAGAGAGAGAGAGAGAGAGAGGGAGAGAGAGAGAGAGAGAGGGAGAGAGCGGGGAAGGGAGGGAGAGAGCGAGAGAGAGGGGGGGGGTTCTTCAACATCCATGCAATCCACAAGTACATACTAGCCTCGAGTTATTCGTACTTCTAATTCCTTGATACACGCGTGATTGCTTGTCTATATATATATGTATATGCAAATCCTGTGCCACATATACACTACAGTCGTATGAGGGCATGTTTTCCCTCGGCATGATAATATCTAGTCCGGGCCGCAATTCCGCAAAGCCAAAATTACTGTATTAACCCTTCAGCTAATGGGAAGATGTGCGAGCAAATGTATGTATACATATATATGTGTAAGTAAGTAACCATGTATACAGTAGGCCTTGTAGGCAAATTCACATGGTAAGGCACGTGTACGAAGAATTAGTCTGTGCAACTGTGCTTGAATCAATCTCACTTCCCCCCCCCCTCTCTCCTTCCCTTCCGCTCTTCTTCTCTGACTTCCATAGCTTCTTCGTTCTTGTTGTTCGTATTATTTTTGCTTCTGTTCTTGTTTTTATTTTTTATCTTGAATAATTAGTATCGTTCATTCCTTCATATTGTATTCTCTGTGGGTCTACATTTTTCCTAAAGGAAATTTCCAATTTTTATTATATAAATTTTTATTATTTTTTATGTAAATTTTTTATTATATAAATATATAAATTTATATAAATTTTTATAAAATTCTTATTATTTGATAAATATATATAAATTCCCAATTGTTATTATATGCATCAAGGCATATAATAAACCATCAATCAATGTTTCTCTCTCTCTCTCCTCGAATTTACAGAACTTTACGTTCCTCGATGGTACGCTCGATATTACTACATATGTGTGTGTGTGTGTGTGTGTATATATATAGATATATATATATATATCCTACAGTAGGATATATATATATATATCCTACTGTGCCCCTCCCGATGCAATGCACTTATGCCAACGGATTTTCCAATCTTCGAAACACTGATTGTAGTCACTTTCCGGGATGGCCTTCAGTTCCGTCTTCGCTGCGGCTTGAATCTCCTCTATCGTATCAAAACGGTGTCCCCGGAGCGATCTTTTGAGCTTGCTGAACAACCAGAAGTCGCACGGCGCCAGATCAGGTGAATACGGTGGTTGCGGAACGATATGGGTTGAGTTTTTGGCGAAATGATCACGAATTACGAGTGCAGTATGGGATGGTGCATTATCGTGGCAACGAAAAACTCACTTTTAGCAGCTCACAGAACGACACGTATCTCAAACACTAATGAATATTTTGACATGTAAATTTGACATAGATGTCACTGACAGCACTACCAACCTAAAAAAAAAAATAATTCTCCAAATCCTTCGACGCGCGCAGTTTAAATTCAAATGTCACCTTATTTTTTGGACACAGTTGTATATATATATATATATATGTGTGTGTGTGTGTGTGTGTGTGTGTGTGTGTGTGTGTGTGTGTGTGTGCGTGTGTTTGGTTCATTCTATTTACCTATCTATATATTTCTCCTTAATATCCGCCCTTCGCATACGGCTTGCTAAACCTTGCTTGCTCATAGCGATACGCCACCAATGGAAAATACATATCCAACATGAATGCATCAACCGTGTATTTTGGTATGTCCATGTAAACGCGATATATACGGGCTGGTCATGAGTTACACGGGGCATTAATATATGAAGCTATACGTAATTAGCTTTTCCGTCTCGTTGTGCATGTCTAGTAGCCCGCGGAGCCCGAACATATGGATTGTGACAATATATATATATATATATATATATATATATATATATATATATATATATATATATATATATATATATATATATATATATATATATATATATATATATATATATATATATATATAGCTGAAAAGACTCCAGGGCGGTGAGGTTTTCGTTCGCAGATAAACGTGTTTCAAGAACATACATGACTGCGTTATTTTTGCATAAGGGCTTATATTTATATATACGTATATGTTAATACGTATGCGATGGAACTGAGTATGCCGCGCAATGAGTATCCGTGCATTTCTCGTATGTCTTCGTTATCCCTATCGCGAGTCTCGTTTGTAAACGCACCGGCCAGGTCTTGCCTTTTTTCCTATCTTTTTTACTTTGGACGCCCATCTCTCTCTTTCTCTCTCTTTCTCTCTCTCTCTCTCTCTCTCTCTCTCTCTCTCTCTCTCTCTCTCTCTCCCCCTCCCTCCCTCTTCCTCGTCCATCTCGCATTTTATCCGCAACTCAATACTCAACGGAGCAATTATACTTTCCAAAAACAACAACCCAAGCAAACCCAAACGAGACGCAAAAGGCCGCATCAACATGCCGATCTTTTGCACTACATTCGACACAACACCCCATCAGAGTCTCTTGTACACTTTCGAAATACATTAAAACAAAAAAAATTATTTATTCAAGTCACTATTCATATACGAAAATGGTATTTTAGAAAGGTCCTAAAAAAATTGTAGGTCTGCGCTGTTGATATCTCGGAGATGGATCATCCGAAACAAAAAAAAAATCAAACGGTTTTACATTCCGTATGTTAATGGCTATAGCGCATATCATACGATTTTTTATATATGCTATAATAACAAAATGGCGGACGTTTTTCGAAAAACAAAAAAAAACGTTTTTTTCACCGTTTTACGCAAAAAAAATAAATAAATGTCAAAAGTTTAAAAAAATCCTTGATATGCACTATAACTATAGTTGTTAAGAATATGTGGTTAAAATTCCATAAAGATCGATTCAGTAGTTTCGACGATTTTATCCACAAGCCATCAAAAAACATTGTTTCGAAAAAAACGCGTTCAAAGTTTGTCTGGGCCAAGTAAATACATAATAAAATTTTTATAATGTATTTCGAAAGTGTATTTATTAAGTGTAACATCTTTCATATCAATATCTATAATATAAACCTATCAAAAAAATTCACGAAAATAGCCTTTTTCAGCGTCTAAAGGGAGAAGGCCCCTTAAGAGTCTCCCCCCTCCATCCTGATGCATCTCAATTATGTAGCTCACTAATTATACTGCCTCCACTTTATCAATCTTTTCTGTACGCGATGCAACGCGATAACAATATCAAACGACTATTTGCGTCGTCTTGATTAACATTTTACAACATAATAGCATGTAATTGCGTAATCACTCTCATTATTATGATTATTGTTACTATTATTATTATTATTATTATCGTTGGCGTTATTAGCAGACGTTTATTTTTCTCAGGCCACATCGCGATAAGTGACGTATATCGGCCGATACCGATTTTTCTCACTGTCGCCGTTTCAATCTCGCGTGATTAGCCCGATTATCGTGGCACTTGTGTATGAGGATGTAGCCGCGCGGTACTCTCGCAATCGCGGCCGGCCGCTCATATATACGACGAGTGAGTGAACGATTACGAATCTCGCTGACAGAGACCGATCACCCTTGTATATTCTAACTATATTATATATATATATATATATATATATATATATATATATATATATATATATATATATATATATATATGTGTGTGTGTATATATGTATAGAGAGAGAGAGAGAGAGAGAGTGAGAAGGGGGGTGGGCGACAACTAATTACGTGGTATATTGGGTGAGGCGCTTTGTCGGGAAATCGCAATCACATCGTGTATATACTATCATGTATTCAATACATACAGGGTGTCGAAGAACTGAATGCGTTCCCTGAAATGAGGGGTTGAGGGTGAAATTCCGAGTCGATTGATATGAGCATGCCTGGGTCTCGGATCAAGCCCTGAATGATTTTGTTTATTTTTAAAGGCGGGCCAATCAGGTGCGCTCGATGAGCCGGCGTACGCGCGTGTAGTGAATTCGAGTTTGGAGTGATGCTACAGTTTCGATGTCTCATATATTTGCTTGTAAATCGGGTAAATGCGATATATTCGGCGCGCATTTTCTATACCCTTGCCGAACCATCGTAACCCCCTTCTGCCCTCTTTCCGACCCCCTTTTCCATTCACCGTCGCACGTTCTCTTGTGTGAGTGTCTGATGCGATAGTGCGTGCACTTGTTGTGCACGTTCACGTGAAGAGCCTCAGCATGGTCTCGCCGATTTGCCTTTCCCTTATCCAGGAGCGCGAACCCGTCGAGTGCTGTGCCCTTGCGCCTCTCCAGAGCCCCATGAATTTAATCAACGTAATTTTCCAACCACGCCTCCCTCTCTACCACTTTCTCTTTCTTGGCGTTTCAACCCCCCGCCCCCCCCCCCCCCATGTAGGTTTCGCCAATCGAACCGTAACGGCCAATACTTGGACCAATGTTGGCGGGGCGATGATCGATTACCCAATTGTATGCCAATGCTCGGCTGAGTATTGACTAGCCAACATTGGTTTGCCAATACGAGGCCAATGTTCGGCCAAATATAGACTCGCTAATCATTGACTTGTCGATACGAGGCCGATGTTTGGCGAAGTATAGACTCGCCAATCATTGGGTTGCCGATACGCGGCCAATGTTCGGCCAAACATAGACTTGCTAATCATTGGCTTGTCGATACGAGGCCGATGTTTGACGAAGTATAGACTGGCCAATCATTGGTTTGCCAATACGAGGCCAATGTTCGGCCAAGTATAGACTCGTTCATTATTGGGTAATCGATATGAGGCCGATGTTTGACGAAGTATAGACTCGCCAATCATTGGTTTGCCGATACGAGGCCAATGTTCGGCCAAATATAGGCTCTCTAATCATTGGCTTATCGATACGAGGTCGATGTTTGGCGAAGTATAGACTCGCCAATCATGTTTTTGCCGATACGAGGCCAATGTTCGGCCGAGTAACGCATGATCAAACCGCAATTCGTATATTGACGGTTCATTGTTTCGCGTCGAAGTCATTGAGAGACGAGATGAATACTTTTTACGAGTCCATTGGACATTATTCTTAACAACCATACTACCAAATCAATGCACTCATTGTTGGCTGATTCTCGAACGAGCTCATACGCGATACCCTGCCCATTTTTATGAACCATCCTACACTGACAGAAAAATTCTATTAATATTAACTAACCGCGTCTATTTATTTATTCTTTATTTGAATTAACTAGATTTTTTGTGAAATCAAATTTTTCCTATTGCATTCCATTATTGGAATTATTAATTTTAAATATGTTTATTTATTCAAATTAAACTTGAACTAATCAACAAATGGTCTGTCTTTATTGGAACACACATATTAAAGGGTTGTGGGGGTAGAGAGGGTGGAGCGAGAGGAATTATATATATATATATATATATAGGTTAGGTTTGGAAATTCTCTAACATGTCAGTCGATAACACTCTCTAATTATCACGATGATATTAACTAATTGATATAGTTTATGCGATACTAATAATAATGAGAATCCATTTGGTCTCTTATGGCATATCTGCGATTCAAATGTTACGAGCACTCGGTAGCATAGGGGCAGCGTGCTTGGCTATGAGTAGGTAGGTTCAAGGTTCGAGTCCCATATAGGTGAAATATTTTCTTCGAACTAATCGTTTCGAAAGACCAGGTAATGACGAATTACAATACAAAAAGAATCAATTTTTTTTTTTGGCAGTGCAGGACCAATTTTGGTGATCTATATCGGGTCACAATTATCCGCCAAGACTCGGTCGATAATCGGGCCAAGCTCGAGTGCCAATGATGGCAATCTTGACGGGGACTGATTGTTGGCCGATTCTCGAATGAACTCCTACGCGATGCTCGGCCGATTCTCGTAAGCCATTCTAGGGCCAATATTGATTGCGAATATCGGGCCGCTCTTATCATCCGAGGCTCGGTCGATGATCGGGCCAAGCTCGAGTGCCAATGTTGGCAGGCTCGGCGTCGCGCATCGGCCAATCGTTGGCCACTACCGATCACCCTACATGGGCCCTTCTCTGTTACATATATTCCCGTGAGCTTTTGGTCGGCGACGAAACTCACGGGTTCTCACAACCCGTGAACCGACTTGAGAGACCGCGGGAGAGAGAGAGAGAGAGAGAGAGAGAGAGAGAGGGGGAGCGCGTGAATGAGGTAGAGAGGAAGGGAGAGTGCTGGAGAAGGAAGACTCCCTGTAGCTCGATATACGGAGTGTACCGGCATCATCACCACCAACTTTGAGAGTTTCTGGATTTACTCGAACCTCCATATTTTACGTCGTCTCGCGCGCCCTTCCCCGATCCAACTTATATAGAGGAAGGGTGCGCGTTGCTCACACGAAGCAGCAAGAAAATTGTATACACGCGCGTGTGTGTGTGTGTGTGTGCGTTTCTAGGTGTTTTAAATGCGTGTGTGTCTGTAGGGTGAGTGTGTATATTTGTGTGTAGGCGTGTGTGTGGGTGTGCATGTGTGTGTAGTGTGAGTGTGGGTGTGTGTGTGTAGAGTGAGTGTGGTTGTGTGTATGTGTGTAGGATGAGTGTGGTTGTGGGTGCGTATTGTAAGTGTGGTTGTGGGTGTGTGTGTGTAGGGCAAGTGTAAGTGTGTGTGTGCGTGTAGAGCGAGTGTGAGTGTGTGTGTGTAGGGTGAGTGTGGGTATATGTGTGCGTGTAGAGCGAGTGTGAGTGTGTGTGTGTGTGTGTGTGTATGTGTGTATGTGTGTGTGTGTGTGTGTAGGGTAAGTGTGGGTGTGTGTGTGTGTGTGTGTGTAGGGTAAGTGTGGGTGTAAGTGTGTGTAGGGTAAGTGTGGGTGTGTGTGTGTAGGGTAAGTGTGTGGTTGTGGGTGTGTGTAGGGTGAGTGTGGTTGTGGGTGTGTGTGTAGGGCAAGTGTGGGTGTGTGTGTGCGTGTAGAGCGAGTGTGTGTGCGCGCGCGTGTGTGTGTGTGTGTGAGGTGAGTGTGGGTGTGTGTGAAGGGTAAGTGTGCGTGTGGGTGTGTGTGTGTAGGGTGTGTGTGTATGGTAAATGTGGGTCTGGGTGTGTGTGTGTGTGTGTGTGTGTGTGTAGGGTGAGTGTGGGTGTGGTTGTATGTGCGAGTGTGGGCGTGTGTGTGAATTTAAGCCCGTTTAGTATATTCTTGTTCTCGTATGTGCATCCGAGAATTCGATTATCGGTAACGCCCTCTCGACCTCCCGCGTATAAGATAACGCGCAAACGTAACCCTGGTACATTTTCCTCCGGAGTATGATTTATAATAGGGCGAGAGCGCGGCATCTTCTACGCTTTCCCGAGCCCACCATCCTGCGAGAAACACGCGAGACAGAGCACGTGAAATTTTAACGGAAAAGTACTTCACACTTTAGGAATAATGTACACACGCATGTGTGTGTTATATATATATATATATATATATATATATATATATATATATATATATATATATATATATATATATATATATATATATATATATATATATATATATATATAATAGGTCAAATTGCACCCTGTCGCGAGCAGCTTTCCTCCACCAGTGATTTATACACCAATTTTACTTCTTCGTTTCCACGCTTCTTCGAAAATAGAATTTTTTCACGGTGTCGGGTTGAAACCATCCCATAATTGGTGTATCGTTCATAAAACTTACGTTCGTTGCTGCAACGATAGGGTACCCCATGGATATATGTAGGGTGGCCCGAAAAGTGTCGTTCGAAAGAAAAATCTAAATGCCTTGTATCAATGTCTACTAATCAATACCTATTTATTTCTTTATTTAATTATTCGTTTAATTAATTGAAAAATAGAGAGGCTGAAACGAGCTCCATATACATCCGTATGCTTACGATTATCCAATGAGGTGAATTTCGAAGACATCGGCTAGTACAGGATGTTGTCTATGGGGACAATAGGCTACCTCGAGGACGGTCTTCCAAGTCGAATGTCCTCGAAATCACCGGTCCCCATATGTATCCGCATGTGTGTATATAGGTGTGTATACAGATATAGGCATTTTGCACGTTCACCTCCGGCTACAGACGTGTAATCACTGAAATTCGAGGCAACCCAGAGCAACGAATACGCGCTATACGGACAGGCTGACATGGCGAGGAGTATGGCGCGGGTATGGGGGTCGACGGGAAAGGGAGCGAGGCAACGTTATATCGGATTTCGATGGAAACATCCTTCGGGATACTGTGCGGAATCCGAGGGAGAATCTAATAAAGAAACTTGATTCTCGATCGACGTTGGTGCGCCGCCGGGTCGCCCTTCCGGTGACAGGATGTTGCAGTGGAGTGTACTCACTCCATGTGTGCAGAGAGAGCGAGTGCAGTAGAGAGACAGAGAGAGAGAGAGAGAGAGAGAAATACACACTGAATGAGATATAGACAGAGATCCAGTGTCCATCAGTTTCGTGTCTACATTAGACACCCACCACACTTATATGCAGCTATCATTCTCGTAGTTGGCGCACTAATCAAAGTGTTGCACTTGATCAGTGCAAGACTGAACAATTTTCAGTTGTTTTTAGTCCAGTAAAAGAGACGAAAACCCAGCACTTTCTAGCGTAGAAAATGAATTTTCGGTTGAAGGTTGTTGCATACTGAAAGTAACCGCAATTAACCGCCCCTCAACTCGCCCCACCCCTAGGAAATCGGGGTTGAAAACTTAAAAATCGCCGTATCTTGATAATTAATGGGAGGATCAAAAAATGTTTCAAACAAAAGTTGTTTGGAATAATAAAATACGTATAAAGTTCTGTGTCGTCCAACCCCCTATCTTTGAACATAGCGGCACAAAAACGATTCGAAAATTCGGGGTTGACGCGTGTGCGTGCGGAGTGCCGCTAGTTTCAAAGATAAGCGATTGGACGTCAGATAACTTTATACGTATTTCATTATTCCAAACAACTTTTGTTTGAAACGATTTTTCATCGGGCTACTAATTATCGAGATATGGCGATTTTTAAGTTTTCAACCCCTATTTCTTGGGATTGAAGCGAGTTGAGGGGCAACATTTCATTGGGATTACTTTCAGTATGCAACCATCTAGTTTTAGTGAAAAATTCGAATTCTACGGAAAAAGGGCTGGGTTTTCGTCTCTTTTACTAAACTCGATGGACATTTCAACGCTTTTTTCATTCATTGAACTATAGTCAAGCAAGAGGGTGCGGGTCACCCTCTTATGCTTAAAACCGCAGGTACCGTGACGTGATTATGGTATCGGAAAGTCGACGTTGTCGTCGTTGAGGTCTCTGGGGCGCCCCTGACCACCGTGCTTTCTTCATGTAAATCCTACGTAATGCCTACACACGAACTCCTCGCTTCAACTTCCGGTTTTTTACCCCCTCTCCACTCGCTTTCTCTGTGCCTTTGCGTCCTTGCACAAACACAGTTTCTTTCGGATATTTCGCGGGTCGAACGTGCAAATACAGTTTCACGTTTGTGTGCGTGTGGTCCCGTCGATTATGTTTTCCTTCGAATGAGATTTTTCCTATGGCCAAACAAGCTTATATAGTGCGCAACAAGTGGCAGGTGGCGGATCTCGATAAAAACATTTTTATATGTATACGGACACCGAGGAAGTCACGAAAAATGAAATATTCGAAAAATCCCATGAATATGAATTTTAGAGAAATTTTCAATGATGCAAGCTTCAACGTCATCCATATTGATACTATTTTTTTCTTCTTTTTAGCAAACGTATCGAACAAATTTCAAAAAGAGCAGATATTTTCACGCCCTCTTCACTTTTAAAGCCCCTGGTCCATTTTTTTGTGTACATTAATCCATTTTTTTCTTTAGTAAACGAGTCCAATAATTTTAGGGTCAACACCAGTTTTTTCAATGCCATTCTTAACTTTCAAAGCCCCTTGTCCATTTTTTCGTCTACGTTGATACAATTTTTTTTCTTTAGTGAACAAGTCCCAGTAATTTTAGAATCAACTCCAATTTTAAAAAGTGCCATTCTCTACTTTCGGAGCCCTTTGTGCATTACCAATCATGAGCTTTAAATGCGAAGAAAGAAAAATCGACCGAACGGAAATTAGCTCAAAGCGAATAATACCATGGCATTTCCGGAAGCGGATCATAAATTGTATCGAATGACGGTTTGAGCACTCATGTACAGGACGAGTCACTTTTTTAGTGACTCGTCCTGTACATGTTTTTTAGTGACTTTTTTAGTGCATGTTTTTTAGTGACTTTTTAGTACATGTTTTTTAGTGGCTTTTTAGTGACACTTTTTAGTGATTCGTCCTGTACATGTATACTGCGTAATGGTCGAACTCATAAGATCTTTTTAGTTTGTTATTTGATTTTTTTCCGTCAAACGATTTCTAGCAGATGTTATTTTTGTTTTTATCACCACGACACTTGGCCGATTGTCGGATCGTCATTGGACATCCGCTGTCCTAAATCATTGGGACTCTCCCTCGCTCGGGAAGAGGTTTGCCATAAAATTTGTCTTCTTCTCGTTAGTGCTGTTTTTCTCGCGCGAGAGAGAGAGAGAGAGAGAGAGAGAGAGAGAGAGAGAGAGAGAGAGAGAGAGAGAGGGAGAGAGGGAGAGAGAGAGAGAGAGGGAGAGAGGGAGAGAGGGAGAGAGAGAGAGAGAGAGAGAGAGAGAGAGAGGGGGGGGGGAGAGAGAGGCGTTTTAAACAGCCGCCGGGTGTACAGTGCGCAATGCGTATATAAGAGGGAAAAACGACACGAGGTTGGGCCGACGTCGTCGACGTTGTCGTCGTCGTTAACCCTCCCTCGACCCGTGCCCACGCGACGTAGCTCGATCCGACGAGCGGGAAAATAAAATAAAGCATGTGGATGAGAAAAAGCTAGAGAGAGAGAGAGAGTGAGAGAGACAGAGGGACCGAAATGGAGCTCAAAGCTTATCTACGTGAAAAATACGTGCGGCTAACGCGCGTGAGAGCACGAGCCTCGCGCCGCCGGCGAAACTAAACGACGTCTCAGGGATGGGTCATTCGACACCCTAGTTTTCCTCGGCTCCTATAAAAACACAGGAAGGAAGAGAAGATCCCGGTTGGCTCGCGCGAACATTTTCACGCGCCCCGAGCACGTTTACGAAATATGGAGAAAAAAAAATAGGTAGGAAAAAAGACAAGAAAAAAACTTGTATTCCGTGAAAGGAGCTAATTCGTCTCGGTTTGTATTTAAGTTTTCGAAGGAGGAAACGACAATGAAACGTTCTTGCATTTGGGATCTGGAATGTGGTCCTTTTTTTCTCGTCACCGTTGACTGCAGCGACTCGCGCCAACGCCGGCAATGTTCTTGAAATTTTTGGTTTTTTGTATAGAGAGCGAATTGCAAGTTGAAATTCGCGTCGTCGGAAAATTTCATTTTTAATTCCTGTTTTTTTGTTACATTTTACTATTATTATTATTATTATTATTATTATTATTTTGTAACTTCCATCCGTATAGGGTTCTTCCCCCTTAATACATCCTCCATATTCCACTTTATATCGCCTTGTTACGTATTACTTTACTTATTTGTTATCCTATTTTTTTTTTCCGTTTTATTTGTTATTTCATTTTATTTTTCAATCCATTTTATTTATTATTTTGTTTTATTTTCCATTCGTTTTTTTTTGTTATTCATTATCTTCTTTTATTTGTTATCTGTTTCCATTCATTATGTTATTATATTCATAAATTTACTCGTTCTGTTAATTGTTTCTCGATTTAATTTCAATGAGATTGAAGTTTGCATCGTTGGACTGCAATGGAAATAAATACTTACTTATGAATTTATTTTTATTTCCCTCGGCAAAATTTGCCTATCATAATTCCCCTCGTTATTTTTTATGACAATTGTTCAAAGATCTACAATATGAATAGGTGAAAAAGGATTTGGCATAGCGATAAAATTGAGGAAAATTAAAAATATAAGGACGCAACTTTCGTTACATTCTAACGATGAATACTTCAACACCATCAATATTGGTCATTATCATACTTTATTGTTTTTTTTTTTTGTTGCCGCAGTAAAGTCCGGCACGTTCCTAACGATCAATAATTTCGAAATCGACGTTTTTTTTTACTTCCTCGTCAGTTTACGGTTCTGCAAGTTTTTCACAACGCGAATTCGCCTCGAAATCACAAATTTCATGTTTCAACAAGAACAACCGAAAGCTGAAAAAGTGTTTGGCTTGAAATGGGGAGAAATCCTTTTTTTGCAATGGCGAGAAAAGCGAATGAAAAAAAAATTAGCACAGTTTGCCTTGCACCCTCCCTCTCTCTCTCTCTCTCTCTCTCTCTCTCTCTCTCTCTCTCTCTCTCTCTTCTTCTCACGTTCCAGGGCAATATTTCATCCTCGCTCCATCTGACACGCGAGTGTGCGTACGTACAAGCATCAGGCTACGGTAAAATGAAAGAGCCCCCTTTTTTCACCGCACCCTTCTCCGCCCCTCGATCTTCCTGCCTTACGTACACACATCCGTGACTTTTGAAAAGCGGGCTCGACATTACTAGCTGATAATTTTGTACTTCCGCGACCCGCCGGTACGCCCAACCGTGTATGCATGCGCGCGTTTCTTTGCAATAGACGCACAGTCTGGAGCGCCCATAGGGGATGAAATGACGAGGTTGAAGTTTGCATCGTTAAAATGCAACGATATATTTTTATTTTTTATTTCTTTATTTTCATCATTATCCAATGCCTTTTTTCGCAAATTGAGATAGTGAATTTCTAGTGCAAATACGTAGAAAACATTCGGCGATTTTCACAGACTCAATCGAGCAAAAAAAGTTAAGTTGGTAGAAACAATTGATTTTCGTTGCATTCCAACGATGCAAACTTACGTACCTACCATTTACGTATACACATGTGTATGTATATTCATTAAATTTCATTAAATTTCTCATAAATTTTTGGTAAATTTCTAATAAGGATATGCAGAATCGTTTGAACAATTCTCAAAGCCTAAATCGGGCAAAAAAATTGTTTTGTCGAGGAGAATTAATGTTCGTTGCATTCCAACGATGCAAACTTCAGCATCATACGGAGTGAATGTGTACCATGTACGTATATACATAAAATTCGTATAAATTTGTAATCAATTTCTAATCAGATTCGTATTAATTTCTTATAAATTTCTATCAAATTCCTAATGAAACTTTTAATACGACAAACGTTTGAGCGACTTTCACAGCCTAAATCGAGCAAAAAAATGGAGCAATTGAAAACAACTAATTTCCATTCCATCGAAAATGAACGCATATCATTTTCGTATATACATAACAATGTACGTGAAATTCGAATAAAATTCCAATCAATGCTGATCAATTTATAATAAACTTCTTATAACTGTCCAATACATTTCTATCAAATTTTTAATAAGAATACGACAAACATTTAAGGGGTTACCCCCACTTGCGATTTTGAAGAAATCGATTTTTTTTATTGCATTTTTTTGAATTATAAGTATCTGAGAATATGTCCTGAAAATTTCAAGTCGATCCGACCAAAATTGACTGAGATATGAGCGTTGAAAGCGAAGAATTCGCGTTGAAAGAGCGTTGAAAGGGAAACTTTAAACGCGTTTTTCTCAAAATGGCATTTCTGAAGTCGGTGACCAAGATTACTCGAACACTAATGAACCGATCTTCTTGAAATTTTGCCGGCTTATTTAATACATAAAAATGTAGTCTTTAATCGTTCGATTTTTTTTCGAAAAAAATGGCCGTTTTATAGCCAAAAAACGGCCGTTTTTTTCGTTAAAATCGAACCATTAACTTTAACCGGCCGCCATTTTGTGAAAAATGAATACTTTTTAAAATCCTTCGATTAAAGACTAGTTTATACTTATATTTGACCAAATCCATCCGCATTTTTTTCTTCAGATGATCCACTTCGCCGCAATGTTGGTCACCGCAAACCGTGTACATAAAAACATTATATCATTGACGGCCATTTGCCACTAAACAATGTAATATTTTTCAATAAAAAAATTACTGAAAATTCTTCAAGATGTGTTCTTTAAGATGGTATATTGATCGGTTAAAAAAGTTTTGTAGTTTTCTTTAAAAAAATTCATGAAAAAGGCCTTTTTTGCGCTACAAGTGGGGGTAACGCCTTAAGCAATTTTCGCAGCCTTTATCGACGGAAAATATTGATCCATCAAAAAGAATAAATTTTCGTTGCATTCCAACCATGCAAACTTTCACTCTTCTTGGGTACATTTATATTCGGCCTCGACTATCATACTCTGGGTCATTTTAACCCGGATAGTACTTAACCCACCTGCCATTAAAAATCGTTGGGTAGGTTTTTATTTTTTTTAATCAGAAATACGCTGTTACCACTTCTTCATGAGTTGCCATTATTGAAAGCCCAAACATAGAAAACGAGGTTGCAAAAAATTATTGAAAATTTTCAATTTTTGTGCAGTCAGTATTTTATTCAAAATTTATCCGCGTTAAAATCGCCCAGTGTGTCGACGTAGGATTAACATCATATAAAATGAACGTGTACTATATATATATATACAGCATGTTAGGAAGAACAATGCAAAGCCTTAAGGGGGCGATAGGTCACCTCGTTAGGAACATATCTAACCTAGGTTACCTTAGTCCAAAGTCTAAGAATTTCGAGTTATCATGGTAAGTATGATTTTTGAAAAATTTCCCAAAATTAGGTACCAACTCGTTAAAAATGTTCGAACAGACAATAATTGGTAACTAAAAACTTATTTGCGTCTCAGCTTAATGTGTACTCAATCGACAAACACCAATACAATCATCTGCATCCACACAACTAACTAAATAAGACGTGTTGAATAATTAAAAACTTGTAAAAAAATAAAAATACCTCTTACGATGAATCTATTTTTTTTTTAAATTGCATTAACATAAGAGGTAAACGAGTCAGTACGTGATTTTGGGAAATTTTTCAAAAATCATACTCACCATGATATTTTACTTGATACACATGCATGTATCGAGTAAATTTTAAAAAATTTGGTACAAATTGGATGAAATTTGATAATCATAGCAGCGAGCTTTCGATACAAATTTACCTTTTATTTGTATCACCGAGCTGATACAAATTTGATAATTTGATAAAAATCATACTTGCCAATATACCAGGGTATATATATACGAATATATATTCGTATATATATATACCCTGGTATATTGGTAAGTATGATTTGTATCAAATTATCAAATTTGTACATATATGTACATATAAATGATCAAATATGTACATATATGCCCTACACTCACTATATATATATATATATATATATATGTGTGTGTACAAAGCTGCATAAGAACGAAGTGCGATACTGTTGCAATGTACAAAACTCACGACGGGGTTGAAAATCTGGGGGTGCTTTTTCTGTCTCCCTTCATCCCTTTCTCTCTCTCTCTCTCTCTCTCTCTCTCTCTCTTTCTTTCTGTCGACCACTGTCTCTCCTCGCTAGAAGGAACACAAGCGCACCGGTACATATCGGGACCCCAAAGGCGCAACGCGCGTTGCCGCGACGCAGTTTTCGACTCGCGTGCACGGGCCTCACGGCACGAACAATGGGACCCCCTATACAGGAGACAGAACACCCCACTCCCGTCCAGCCCCACCCCGTGCGCGCACACATAAATCTCCCGTACAAGGCATTCCGTGTCAAACCAATCCAACAGCCATTCCCACCGTTTCCTCTGTGATCTGTAAAGTTTTTTTTTCCCCCGTGTTCTTCGTTTTGTTGCCATGATAATTTTTCACCGTGCGATTTACGAAAATAGAAGAAAAAAAGGAAATGACAAACACGGGCGACTCCAATTCGCGGATTGTTACGTAGTATTCTTATGGCGGTTCGATAGTTCAGTTGGTATGGTTTGGATGTGGAGTTGAAAATATATATGTGTTTCATGGATACACACGTTGGTCGACGTGGTGGAACGCCCCGAGGATTTCTCGAAGAGGCACATTTTTTTGGCCCGAAAAATCTGCACGCTTTCCAGCACGGTTTGCGTTACGTGATTGCTGAGTTTTCGCGTTTATTAAATTTTATTATTTTATTGAATTGAATTATTTATTGAATTTTATTATAATTGAAAATTTATTGAATTATTTATTGAATTTTATTTTAATTTTATTTTATTGAAATCTTTATTGAATTTTAGCCGTTGATTGTGAAGAAACGAAGATTTTATATTGACCATTTACATTTGACGAACAAATGAAACAACGCTATTTATATATTTATATACACATTAAATATTTATATAATCTCATAATATAATTCAATTCATATAGACATATATTGAAAGAAAACAATCACACCGCTTAAATTCATTGTTGAATATTTATTGCATTAGCTCTGAACGGAGAGAAAAAGGAAGAAGTACACGAACATTTCCAATTTGATTTTGCATGGAACTTTCATGAGATTCATGGGATTCATGAGATTGCAGTTTGCATCGTTGAAATGCAATGGAAATTAATACTCGTGAATTTCTTCTTGTTTCCTTCGGCGAATCTTGCCTACGAAAAATCGCTTGATTATTTTTAAACACACGCATTCAGTGCTCTGTAATATGAATATGCCAAAAAACGATATTACACAATAATAAAAATAACTGGTGCGATGGTCTAGTGGTTAGCGTGCTCGCCACTAAACCAGCGGATCGGGAGGTCCCGAGTTCGAATCCCAGTCGCGTACATTTCGTCGTGAAATGTTTTTCTTCGGCATTTCGCGGCGAAATAAGACTAGTTCCACGACTGGGGGGCGAACTCGATGACCGGCTGTATTGGTATAGGTTTTCCGCAGTTTCCCTATACACATGACAGAAATGTCATGATGAATATAATACAGAGGGGGAAGTCGGCTGCGGCCGCAACAGGGGGGAACCGGGAGAAAGATGGAGACAAAAAGGAGTAAACAGTAGAGAAAAGAGCGGTCATAATGATGGGAAAAATAGGTAACAAACGCGAAAAGCGTGTACCTAAGGAAAAAGGAAAAACCAATAATAAAAATGAAGAAATTCGAATTGAAAAAAAAAAACGTTCGTCGCACTCGAACGATGCAAACTTCGACACCACATCCTTTTCGCTATATGTACATTTCTTTCGTCAGTCGTTCTTCAACTATTGTTGACTCTCCTCCCCCCTTTCTTCGCCTTTTGTTCTTTCCTCGTATCATCGTGCGCGCAAATCGCCCCCAATTTTCATTTTTCTCCCGTGCACGACCATATTTACTTTTTCCCCCTCTCTTTGCTTCTTTCTTTTTGTTTCATTATTTTCGCGCGCATCGATTTTTGTTTCGGGTACACCGTCGAGATTGAACCGCGATGCTCGTTAGTGAAATCTGCGCTGCATCTATACGTGCGTTGCTCTCGTGGAGAGACAGCCGAATCGCGCACGCGTGTACGTCACACGTACACGTTGAGACCTTAGGGTGCGCGGCTTTCATTTATACATACATCCATACATACAAATATATATATATATATATATATATATATATATATATATATATATATATATATATATGTATATATATGACTATGCCAGGCGCTTGTTGCCGCGTGCAGAAGTCGAAACGTATAGGGCCAGCGGCGCCAGGGGGGGGGGGGCGGCTAGAAGATAAAGGGCGGCAGAGGGACGAGCAGGAATGGGATCTGGAGCGAGATGATATTCAACAGGAAGTTTCAGAGATTTCCGGACACGAAAATTCAGCTCGCTATATGTGACGGAAGAGAGACAAGGACGACAGGCAGAGGGAGACGAATACAGAGAAAGCAAGAGAGAGAAGAGAGAGGAAATAGTTCGGAGGGTGGTGATTTATAATGATTACAGCATTGTGCCGAGGCGTCACTAAATAATGCATCGCCACCCTGTCCGCCTTCTCCCAGTTCCTTATACTCACATACGAATGTGATTGTGCAAACTTGTACATATTTACACACACACGCACACACACACACACACACACACCCATATATATATATATATATATATATATATATATATATATATATATATATATATGTATGTATGTATGTATGTATGTATGTATGTATGTATATATATATGTCGACGTAAATATGTAGATATCGTATCATTGTTCGCCCCAAACTAATCGTGTATTCGCGAACCCATTATCATTAGAGATATGACGGGTGGCGCCTTAACGCCCCACAGACTTGTCTCTCATTGTTAACCGCGATCTGGATCAGTCGTGCGGACTAACCGCACCTCCATTCGCATAAACATGAACATATTCCGCTTAATTTTTCAAATTCTCGTCAACTTTTGTTTTCACGAGAGTGCCTCTGGTAAACGCGAATAATTCGATGACAATGCAAGAGCGTTGCGATGGTCCGTCCATCTAGATTTGGGGGTTTTTTTTTTTACAAGAGTCGCGCGTGGAGATTTTGCGACAGGAAAATACGTGTTTGAAATGATTTAGAAATTCACGTTCGAAAAAAAAAAGATCGCGCGTTCGTTGTGACGAGTAGTTGGTGCGGGAAAAAAAATCGAAATTTTGAAGTAGAACGGCAGAATCAAGATTATTGGATTTTGAATACGAAAACACTCGTGGGCATGTTTTGTTGTGCTTTGCGTCATCGAGAAAAAAAATCTATCATTTATTTGATCATCTGTCAACTCTTATTTTCTAACTTATTTATTATTGTTTATTAACTTACTTATTACTTTATTTATTATTATCGATGAGGTTTTATTTATTATTATTTCAGCATGTAACTTTTATCATAATTTTACATATTATTATTTATAAACTCGCTTGTCAACTCATTTTTAATATTGTGCATAATCTTATTATTGCACATTTAGGTCGCAGGTCTCTAAACGAGCATCTCAAAAAATCGCTGAGACATTTTTGTGGGCAGACTCTGAGCGAACAAACCCAAACAAATTCGGATATATTAAGGCGTTACCCCCACTTGTAGCGCAAAAAAAAGGCATTTTTCATTAATTAAAAAAAAAAACTACAAAACTTTTTTAATCGATCACTATACCATCTTAAAGAACGCATCTTGAAGAACTTTCAGTAATTTTTTTATTGAAAAATATTACATTGTTTAGTGGCAAATGGCCGTCAATGAAATAATGTTTTTATATACACGGTTTGCGGTGACCAACATTGCGGCGAAGTGGATCATCTGAAGAAAAAAATGCGGATGGATTTAGTCAAATATAAGTATAAACTAGTCTTTAATCGAAGGATTTTAAAAAATATTCATTTTTCACAAAATGGCGGACGGTCAAAGTTAATGGTTCGATTTTAACGAAAAAAAACGGCCGTTTTTTGGCTATAAAACGGCCATTTTTTTCGAAAAAAAAAATCGACGATTAAAGACTACATTTTTATGTATTAAATAAGCGTGCAAAATTTCAAGAAGATCGGTTCATTAGTGTTCGAGTAATCTTGGTCACCGACTTCAGAAATGCCATTTTGAGAAAAACGCGTTTAAAGTTTCTCTTTCAACGCGGATTCTTCTCTTTCAACGCTCCATATCTCAG
>OY723387.1:9429415-9480838 GCA_963210295.1 Ophion ellenae | reverse complement strand
AATTCCACAAACCAGCTGAGTTGCTGAGCTTTAGCTCTGTTTTTCGTGACATCGCCGCTCAAGAGCCTCATCCATCTTGCGCTCTCCTCACCATCCCCTACCAGGTTAAAGACCTGCCTCCCATGTGCATTTATTTTTGCCAGGGACGGTAATATCGAAAGTCGGAGATGACGAGGGATCCTGCAAGATCCTGGAGAAAAGAGACGGAGAAAGAGAGAGAGAGAGAGAGAGAGAGAGAGAGAGAGAGAGAGAGAGAGAGAGAGAGGGAGGGACGAAGCCAGGGAGAGAAAGTGCCTCGATCCTACAGATTTATCGTCTTTTAATTCATCCGTGATCTAATTGCGCTCGCGTTATATATCAATTAAGTTCGATCCCTGAACATAAATGCGTTTTATTATACGGGCGCTCACCTACACGTACAGACAGCCGTAAAGTGAGGCTCGTACGCGCGGACGACAAGGCGAACGATCTCTCATTGCGATCTTCAAAAGTCGATCGTCTCCGTCAAGCATCATGTATCGGGTAAACCTGTGTACTTCCGTCTGTGTATGGACACACGCAGACACGCGCATACATGGGCACACTTTGGATACATGGGTAGAGGTGCAGTACCACTGGTGGCGAGCATAAACTGCAGTTCTGCGACCCGTTAAAGCTCTCTCTCTCTCTCTCTCTCTCTCTCTCTCTCTCTCTCTCTCTCTCTCTCGATGGTGTTAAAACGGCGCCACTTCAAGATCCTATCTGGATTCCTCAAGACAGGCTTACGACACGGCTGTCGCCGTTTGATCACGGCGCAATCTCCTTCTGCTCGGTTTCCTATGTACCGTGTGTGCCACCGATACCGAGAGCTACCGCGCGAACCCGTACATACCCCGCGGAGTCTCCGTACGCACGTGTCTTACGAAAAAGATAGGAATAATTTTTGCATACGTATATTTA
This sequence comes from Ophion ellenae, assembly GCA_963210295.1. Taxonomy (NCBI): domain Eukaryota; kingdom Metazoa; phylum Arthropoda; class Insecta; order Hymenoptera; family Ichneumonidae; genus Ophion; species Ophion ellenae. The sequence goes on along the minus strand of OY723387.1, from coordinate 9,479,899 downwards.
TATAGAGGGTGTCTCAAAATGACCTGACATTTGAATTTATTCATAAAACGTATTATTTATTCGAAAAGTACGTATATTTTCATTTTAATAGGAGGTACAAACATGGAGGTTATGTGTGAAACACAATATCCGATAAATGATAAACTCTTTCGACGAAATTTTCAATAACATTTCGGCATAGTTGCGGACTAATTTCATTAATGGTACGTCCAATTGCTTTCTTGAGCTCCAAAATGGTCTGTGGATCATTGATAAACAATTTTCCTTTCAGAAAACCCCAAAAAAAGAAGCCCAATGGCGTCAAATCGCACGATCTTGGTGGCCAGTTGACATCGCCGTGGCCTGAGATAACACGACCATGAAACTCCGTCTGCAATAACTATATTCTGCCATCTTGTTAAAAGAATATATTGCGTCATTTTGTTGAAAGAATACTTTGTACCATCTTGTTGAAAGAATACGTTACGCCATCTTATTGAAAAAATATGTTGCGCCATCTTGTTGAAAGAATACTCTGCGCCATCTTATTGAAAAAATATGTTGCGCCATCTTGTTGAAAGAATATGGTGGGCCATCTTGTTGGAAGAATATGGTGCGCCATCTCGTTGACAATATATTGCGCCATCTTGTTGAAAGAATATGGTGCGCCATCTTGTTGAAAGAATACATTGCGCCATCTTGTTGAAAGAATATGTTGCCCCATCTTGTTGAAAGAATATGTTGCGCCATCTTGTTGAAGGAATATGTTGCGCCATCTTGTTGAAAGAATATGTTGCGCCATCTTGTTGGAAGAATATGTTGCGCCATCTCGTTGAACGAATATGTTGCGCTATCTTGTTGAACGAATATAGTGCGCCATCTTGTTAAACGAATATGTTGCGCTATCTTGTCGAAAGAATATGTTGCGCCATCTTGTTGAACGAATATGTTGCGCCATCTTGTTGAAAGAATATGTTGCGCCATCTTGTTGAAAGAATACATTGCGCTATCTTGTTGAAAGAATATGTTGCGCTATCTTGTTGAAAGAATACATTTTGCTATCTTCTTGAAAGAATATGTTGCGCCATCTTGCTGAAAGCATGTGTTGCGCCATCTTGTTGGAAGAATACATTTTGCTATCTTGTTGAAAGAATATGTTGCGCCATTTTGTTGAAAGAATATTTTGCGCCATCTTGTTGAAAGAATATGTTGCGCCATCTTGTTGAACGAATATGTTGCGCCATCTCGTTGAAAGAATATGTTGCGCCATCTTGTTTAAAGAATATGTTGCGTCACCTTGTTGAATGAATATGTTGCGCCATCTTGTTGAACGAATATGTTGCGCCATCTTGTTGAAAGATTATGGTGCGCCATCTTGCTGACAAAATATACTGCGCCATCTTGTTTAAATAATATGATGCGCCATCTTGTTGAAAGAGTACATTGCGCTGTCTTGTTGAAAGAATATGCGCGTCATCTTGTTGAAAGAATATGTTGCGCCATCTTGTTGAACGAATATGTTGCGCCATCTTGTTGAAAGAATATGTTGCGCCATCTTGTTGAAAGAATATGTTGCGCCATCTTGTTGAAACAATACATTGCGCCATCTTGTTGAACGAATATGTTGCGCCATCTTGTTGAAAGAATATGTTGCGCCATCTTGTTGAACGAATATGTTGCGCCATCTTGTTGAAAGAATATGTTGCGCCATCTTGTTGAAACAATATGGTGGGTCATCTTGCTGACAAAATATACTGCGCCATCTTGTTGAAATAATATGATGCGCCATCTTGTTGAAAGAGTACATTGCGCTGTGTTGTTGAAAGAATATGCGCGTCATCTTGTTGAAAGAATATGTTGCGCCATCTTGTTGAACGAATACATTTTGCTATCTTGTTGCAAGAATATGTTGCGCCATCTTGTTGAAAGAATATGGTGCGCCATCTTGCTGAAAGAATACATTGTGCTATCTTCTTGAAAGAATATGTTGCGCCATCTTGTTGAAAGAGTATTTTGCGCCATCTTGTTGAAAGAAACAATTTCTATGCGTTGCTCGATAGTGTAGTTCTCCATGACTAAACCTCAATATCTATTCGTATCACCCCCATGTATGTTCTCCGATCTATTTTATCTTTCGAGGTAAAAGCATTTTCTAATTTTTCTCTTTTCCGTATGTACTTTCCTCACGCCTTTTTTTACTTGTCTCATCGTCATGACGTGCTCTGTTGAGCGGGAATCGAATGATCAACGAAACTTGACCAACCAACTCACGTGCATGCCTTAGGTTTTTATGAAAAGTTTGAAAAAAAGGATTGAGAGGACCAATGCTTAAAGTTCAGATGTCGAAAAAAATACTTATATTAGTGTAAATGACTCCCAATTGCTTCTAAAAACTTCTAAGAGAAAATTACATAGAGAAACAAGACAAAAATAAAACCCTATGCTGCAGGAAAGCTCGATTTTTTATTAAAAGGCTTCTTCCTAGAAAATGGAAAAAGAACAGAGTTGAATTTTGCAACGTGGCAACGCAACGAGAATAATGATGTTGATTTTTGCATCGTTGGAACGGAGCGATTTTTGAAAAATTGCACTTCTTCATTTTTAGTATTTTACAAAATTGTTTTTCTGCAGATTTAGATTATATATTTCCAGATGTAAATCCTCAAAAGTCTTTTAATGATTTTTGTTGCTCAAATACGGGCCTTTTGTAGATGCTTAAATTTACAAACCTTATATTCTTGTAGTTTCAATAGTGGACAAATTCAAATAGCTTGAATAAAACTTCAGTTAGCATCGTTGAAATGCAACGATTTTTTTTCCTTATATTTTTTTCGTCGGATTTAAGTCGTGTCATCAAAAATTCTACTTTTATTTTTATTTTCTTCATTCTTATTACTATCTGAATCTTTTTCTTTCAGGTTTAAGTTGACCTCTAATGAGAATATTTAACAATGTTTCAGTTATTTTTGTAGCCTGAATGGGCGAAAAAAAATTCGGCAATGCGAAACAAGAATACTTTCGTTGCATGCCAATGATGGAAACTGCAATACCATGAAAAAGGTGGCAGAACTTACGGGGGGTGACTCGGATGATACGAGGGATCTAGATTTCGCGCCACCCTGTATATAAGTACTTATATATATATATATATATATAATTTAGTAAAAGTATCCATTCCGGATCGTTGCTCATTTTCGGCATGTGTAATTGTACACGAGAGTGGTATGCCCAACGAGACTCGGCGCTGGCGCACGCGCGCGGATACATATTCAATTATTCAAAAATGATTTGACCCTTCGTGCCGTATATAGATTGTCGTCTCGTGCATAAACGCGGCTTTGCACAGCCATGCGCGGCAACAGCCCGCAGATCCGTGAGTAATTTGCGATCTTTTTATTTTTATTTTATTCTTTGCCTTCTGTATTACGTTCTTCTCGAATCTCCGCTCGCTTCCCCTTCGCTCCGTGTAGAACGTCATCGATCGGCAATTAGATCGATTCTCACGTTACTGGTTACGACACGCACGTGTCAGAGGGTCACATTAAATGGAGTTGAAATTTCCATCGTTAGAATGCAACGAAAATTATTTCCAAGCTCTTATTATCGTTATTAGCGAAAGTTATATTTGGCAGACTCAGATTGTCAGTTTGCTCAAAGGATCCTGGAAAATGCGTGCGTGATTTCTTCAGCCCAGATCGGCTAAACAAACGTTCGGAAAAAAAAAATAATCATTTTTTTCGCATGCCACCGAAATTGGATTAATTAAAAAAAAATTAAATACTTCATGAAGCTTAAAAAAATTGAAAAATTAACAAATTAATAATACGATTTTAATTACAAAAAAAATTATACTTCAATATTCCAACCGAAAAATAAAAATCTTTGCATTGCATTATATGTAACTCAATAACCCAAACAAACTTCATCATGAAATAATTCGGAACTACTGCCACGCTGTTCATCCAGAAATTGAAGATTTTAGGTTGGAACGCACCGGGAATGATTTTTTTTTAATTACTCCAATTTCTTTCGACATATTTAAGCTACGAAAATCCCTCAACAATTTTCCAAATTGCTTATTTAGAAGACTTTTATCCGAATCTGAAAAAAACACGTCGAATTATGAAAATAAAGGGGCAAAAATACAGAGAAGAATTTTCGTTGCATCTCAACGATGCAAACTTCAATACCACCGTTCACATGTGTATGCAGAGCGCGTTTTCACGGGGTTAGCCGCTTCCTTCGATGCACAGGATACCGACAAATATATTTTTATCAATATATATATATATATATATATATATATATATATATATATATATATATATATACGTATGGGGAAAGGCAGTTTTCAAGAATACTAGAGCTCCAGGACCGTCCTTAAAATAGCCACACTAACCAAATGGGACGTGTTGAATAATTAAAAACTTGTCAAAAAATAAAAATACCTCGCATGTTAATGCTCTTAAAAAAAATAGCATTAACATAAGAGGTAAACGAGTTAGTACCTAGAGGAAATTTTCCAAAAATCGTACTTGCCTTGATAACTCGAAATCCTTAGACTTTGGACCAAACAAACCTAGGTTAGATATGTTCCTAACGAGGTGACCTATCACCCTCTTAAGGCTTTGCATCGACCTTCCTGACACCCTGTATATGTATATATATATAGAGACGAAAAAAATTATATATACATATATATGTGTATATAATAAAATGTATTTAGAAACCGTATAGATATGCTTATGTGTGTGTGTGCTATATATATATATATATATAAAGAGATACAGCAGTACATTGCAGCAATCGTGTCCGATAGAAAGGTGGAAAAAGAAGAGAAGAGATCGAGTGAAAACGATAATAAAATATCCATTCTATACGGGAAGGCCCCCACACCCACATACACACACACACACACACACCGCCCACTTCCTAGAGCCCCTTGAAGCTTAAATGCTCGAGGTCTTGCGCATTAAAAGAGCGTAATAGCGGTTTCCGGGCGTCGAGTGTACCAGTGGACTCGTCTCCCTCTTCTGGTCAGATGTTTATGTGTCTGTGTGTGTGTGTGTGTGTGTGTGTGTGTGTGTGTGTGTGTGTGTGTGTGTGTGTGTGTGTGTGTGTGTGTGTGTGTGTGTGTGTGTGTGTGTGTGTGTGTGTGTGTGTGTGTGTGTGTGTGTGTGTGTGTGTGTGTGTGTGTGTGTGTGTGTGTATGTGTGTGTGTGTGTGTGTGTATGTGTGTGCTCGCAATCAGCATCCAACGTTTTTAGTCGGTGAACTCTTTCTCTCTCTCCGGTGGCTCAGAGTGCACCGAGAGCTCGGCAAGTGCCCTTTGACCCTCGGCTTGGTTTCCATTGCATCGCTGCCACCTCATGCTCTTTCCATTCCAGGACCCCCTCCACTTCCTCATCTAATTCTCTCTCTCTCTCTCTCTCTCTCCCCCCCCCCTTCTTTGCTGCCCCAATCGCCTTCTGTTTCTCGCCCCCTCTTGAATGCTGATGAGGCAATGGGTCTCGATTATTTTAATTGAGGCGGTACGCGATACTGAGAAACGATACCTATCTCTCTCTCGCTCTCTCCTATTGCTTTCCATCTCGCATCCCTCTTGACAATATCACTGTCAGTTGTCTCTTTCTCATTTGGCTCTATTATAATATCTTCACTCATCTACTTTCCCTCCGTCTCATTAGAGAGAGAGAGAGAGAGAGAGAGAGAGAGAGAGAGAGAGAGAGAGAGAGAAAGTTGATGGACAGCGAGCCCCGCCAGCCTCCGTACAAACTACTCTCAATCAATTCAATCAATTCATCGCTTCCTTCGTCAATTGGTGAGCGCCTCACGCGGCCATACATCATCAGGCGGATCGAACGACGCGAACGCTTCAATAAAATTTACGTTCACGACGATATCATATTTTCGTACGCGCGCGCACCGGCCGATTGACAGTAGAATACGTCATCGTCATCGTCGTTGTCGGCAATTCAAAGTTATCGTATCACGAGGCGCCGAGCTATGGCAGAGGGAGTACAGCCTGAAAGAGTCGAGAAAGAAATAACAGAAATAAGAATGAGATAGACGCGAGACGATGAAGAAGCGTCTATATATAAATGTAAAGGGGAGAGAATGACAGACGATACAGTATACGCGAATTTATCGTATGCAACTTTGTGCCTCGTTGTGTTATATCGCTTTTAAATTCAATTAGACTTTGTGTGTGACCGGGTCCCGGCGCATCGTACGACATTAATTTTAATTCAACAGAGTCTAACGTTGATATATATATATATATATATATATATATATATATATATATATATATATATATATATCTCGATCCGCAAAGACGGACTTGAAGTTTTTATTTAATCGCGGCGTACTCGCGTGTGTACGTCGCTTTTACATGTCTCTTTCTACGTGTACTGCGGTTCGCCGGCGGTTCCATGACAAACAGAAACTAAGGGGTTGGGCTACTGTGACTGTCCGAAAATCAGGGGTATTTGAAAAATTTAATTTTGAAGGAATGAGTAAGTTGGTTGAAAAATCGTTTCGACATTTGTTTGTACGTACAAAGTTGTATGCCAAATTTCATGAAAAAGTTTTGATGATTAAAGAAGTTATAAACAATCGTGGAGGACCTTGGAACGTGAGAGGTTTGAACCATTTGTTTTCTCGAAATAGATAATATTGGCTAATACTCGACCGAGCTTTTTTTTTGTTATCGTATTTCAATAGTGAAAACCAAATTTCCGATTTTTTTGTTTCACTTCCTCGAGGAAAAATCGCATCATTATTGTTAATAAATAATATTAAATAAATTAAAATTTTGCACACTTATTCAGTGTAATAACATCGAATTTACGACAATCTGTTCATTGGATATCGAAAAATCGTGTTTACCGTTTTGAAAAACATAGCTTCGAGAAAAAGGGGTTGAAAGCTTCGCTAGCTGTTCCATCGTTGTAATTATAAGTTTACCTTCATTCTGCGATTTATGCATCACATTTTGGATTCTCCGCTTCAATTTGAATTGCCGCAAAAGACAAACGATTTTTTTTTTATTTCCCCAGTAGCTCAACGCCTTAAGGCACTGCAAAATGTCCCCACACACACACACACACAGACACACTCATATATGAGGCATTCCACGTCAATTCGGCCAGTAAAAAAAAAATCCACAAATAATTTTGAAAAATCGAGTTACTTTATTGAAAAATATTCACCGAGTGTCGAAATTTTCCAAAAATGTCTGACGTTTCTCCTCGTTGAATACCATTTTTTAACATTTTTCCATTCAAATGGCTGTATCTTTGGCAGGATTTGATGTATTTACATTCGTAAAAAAACAAAAATGTGCGTCTTTTTCTAGCCATTCAGAAAAAAATAATTTAGATTTTATTGAGCAAGTCGAACGTCCGTTTCAGGGCAAAATATGCAAAATTTTTTTTTTCTCAAGAAAAGACGAGAAAAATTAATTAATTTTTTTAAAATTTCCCCGAATTGTGAATGAGAAAAACGGATTTTTGGTATTTTTTATATTCTGAGATTCCCAACGCCGCAAAGTAACAGCTATTTTTATTTAAATTTTTTTTTATCAATATTCGATTGAAGAGTCCGGAGCACTCCAAGGCTCCAATACATATGACATATATGTCATATGTATTTCGAAAACCTGGTAAACAAACAGCGAGTGCTCCACACTCTTCAATCGAATATTAATTTAAAAAAATAAAAATAAAAATAGCTGTCACTTAACGGTGTTTAGGAATCCCATAATATAAAAAGTACCAAAAATCCGTTTTTCTTATTCACAATTCGGGGAAATTTAAAAAAATAAAATAACGAGTGCCTATCTTTGAGAAAAAAAATATTTATGCATATTTTGCCCTGAAACGGACGTTCGACTTGCTCAATAAAACCAGAAATCATTTTTTTCTGAATGGCTAGAAGAAGCCACACATTTTCGTTTTTTACGAATGTAAATACGTCAAATCCTGCCAAAGATACAGCCATTTGTACGGAAAAATGTTAAAAAATGGTAATCAACGAGAAAAAACGTCAGACAATTTTTAAAAATTTCGACACTTGGTGAATATTATTCAATAAAGTGACTCGATTTTCCAAAATTATTTGTGGATTTTTTTTTAACTGGCTGAAGTGACATGGAATGCCTCATATATATAATGAGTCTTACATACTGAGATATATAAGAGACCTATATATATGAGATATTATATAGCGTAAAGATATTATCTATGCATTACTATGGATTTGTTTATCCGCAAATACAATATATATATATATGTGTGTGTGTGTGTGTGTGTGTGTGTGTGTGTGTGTGTGTGTGTGTGTGTGTGTGTGTGCGTGTGCGTGTGCGTGTGCGTGTGCGTGTGCGTGTGCGTGTGCGTGTGCGTGTGCGTGTGTGTGTGTGTGTGTGTGTGTGTGTGTGTGTGTGTGTGTGTACGATGATGGGTAGCACAGTGGACTGCATTTTCTCGTACAAAGCGTCCACCGTGTCGAAGATCAAAGCATCTCTTCTCAATCTACTCGCACAAAACTCACTCCCAAATTTATATGTATATATATAAATCGTATATATCGTAAGTATATATACATGAACTATATATGTTCGATGTAGAACGAGCATTCACGTGTCTACGCTGTGGAATCCCCCCACCGAACACCCTGGTCATTCCGCTGCACTGTCCCGGGCAGCATCAAAGCCTTGTGGAAAATGAACATCCGGATTTTTTTTTCCGTACAGAAAAATGCAGCTTGTACGAGACAGGGAGAAACCTACGGAGAGAGTGAGAGAGAGAGGGAGAGACAAAAGATGTACAGAGAAAAAATGTATCGATACCCTCACGCTGCCGCAACTGCATTGCTATGCGCAACAGGAAAAAATGTGGCGCGTGACCCGCGCTACTCTCGTATAGAAAAAACAGAGAAGGAGGCAGCTTCACCCCTCGCATACACTCATATCTCGATACTTTTTGAACATTGGAACCTCTCTCTCTCTCTCTCTCTCTCTCTCTCTCTCTCTCTCTCTCTCTCTCCCCCTCTCTCTCTTGCGAACTTCATTCCAACTATGTGTATTTTATATACATATGTGTGTGTGTGTGTGTGTGTGTGTGCATACTACGAATAGGGGCACATCATGAATAGGCGAGGGTAAAAGAAGTGAATTGAAATATTACATCGCGCATCGATGGATCGCCGATACTTTCGAGACCCTTTATGCCGCGGGGTACGATTGCAATTTCTCGCTCGCAACTAATCACAAAATACGGTTCAACGTTCGCAATTTTATCACGCATTTATTACTCGTCGAATATTTATGACGGGGCGCAATAGCGAAAATATTTTTCTAACTTGGTTTTTTTGTTCTTTCGTGTTGCAGGTAAGAATCGGAAGCCAAAGTAACTAACGTACGGAGCTGGCGAGGTGATGTTGAAGCTGGGGGTAATGTACACGCTTTTTTTTTCCTCCGAGCACGGACCGGAAGTGATCGGAATTTGTGTTTATAATTGGACTTGGATGGGAGACCTCAGTCGAGTGGTCACCGATCCGAACGACAGTACGAGAGGAAATGTACTTTCAGTATTGTTATAAAAACGAATAGTTTTTTGGATATTTTGAAAATTACTAAAATGCCAGGCTGTTGAAGAACGATTTTTGACAGCGAAAAACAATTTTCATGATTTTTTATTGAGAGATGAATAAAGATATGAATGAATAATTCGGTCGTAGGATGGAAAATTTCATAAACTGCGCTCAGTCTGGATTTTGAGCTAATTGGACGAACGGATTTGGCCCTAGGCCCGCTTTGCCGTAGAGTAGTGGGCCTAGGGCCAGATCCTTTTACAAAAATCGTCATGACTCAGTGAATTTTTGGAATTTTTACAAAATATTCATTGCTGATTGAAATTAAAACCCCAGGCTATAAAACTAGCGAATAAAAAACGAGGATTTTTCAAATTTCAAGCATATGCTGACCCCTTAATGGCAATGGCGAAGTGCGAGCACGGAGCTGGAAAATTTAGGACGACGCGGGGGACCGAATTTACGAGGGAAATTTATTTTTCTCCGCGCGCTCCCTGCGAGCTCCACTTTACCGGTATCCCATCTTCAACCCTTCCTACCTGGTTCCTCGTCCCATCACTCTCTGTTTGCCTCTCTCTCTCTCTCTCTCTCTCTCTCTCTCTCTCTCTCTCTCTCTCTCTCTCTCGTCCTCCATCGCTTTCGGAGTCGAATTTGCATATGCTTCATTCGCGTTTACCCTCTTTTACGCTTTGTACGTCTCTCTATTTTCTCGAAGTGGGTGCTCTTCCGTCGTTCCGGAAAAACTACTACTGCGAAAATACGCACTCACCCTCTCACACACACCAGGTAAAAAAAAAACGTTCGATGAATAATCAACTTGCTTGCACGGGAAATTTGTTTATCCGAGTTCGCCAAATGACGTTTTTCGTGCCATAAACTGTCTCGTTCATCTTTCAGGTGCCATTTCATTGTAGAAAGACGTTCGCATTGTAGAAAAGCCATCTTGAGCGATTGCGAAAAAAAATCGGTGAGCACAAACTCTCTCGGAGATTTGAGAAATGAGTGAATCGAGTCAAATTGAAATAACGATCAATGGAATTAAATACACGATATAACAAAATCGATCAATTTAATAAAAGTGGTAAAACAATCAATTAGTTTTGTTCTATGATTAATTATTTTTTGTCATACTGACTTATTCGGTTGTTTTATCATTCTTGATTATATTTAATGAAAAATCACAAACCAATCCAATTAATCGATATGATGAAAAAAATAATGAAACATTTATTCAAACGAATCGATATAATAAAAAATAATTAAAAAATCGATCAAGTTGATCAATATAATACAAAAATAATCGAACAATCGATTAAATCAATTATTTCTATAAAATTGACAAAACAATCACTCAAAAAATATACAATCTACCCTGTGTACACGTACATCATGTTGCTCCGTATAAAAAAAAATTAATGCCGCCCGTTTATGTTCGATGCTTGAGAATGCATCAAGAAAAAAATCTCTCCGTTTATCGCGCGTAAGTGGTTCGGTGAACAAAAAACGTAGTGATGAACAAATTATAATAACATGCTTAATTTGTTTTTCGCTCTCGAAACAAAGGAACGAACTGCCGACAATGCGTGACGTGCATGTAGCCTGCACATGGACACACGGGTGCACACACCGCCGTATTTATATGCACATGTGTACGAACAGAAGTGAATTTCTCTAGCGAGAATATACGCGACGTTTTTACGAGTCTCCGCAGAGTCTCGCGTGCGACCGATGCTAATGCAATTCCGCCTAATTAATTACGCCTCGTTGTATGATTCATCGCCTTCCTTCGTATATAGGCCGTGGTTTGTTTTACACACACACACACACATATAAATATATATATATATATATATATATATATATATATATATATATGGAGAAAAGTGATTTTGAAGCCATCACGTTGAAGTTTGCATCGCTGGAATGCAACGAAAATAAATTCTTTTCAATAACTCCATTTTTTGCCTTATGAAAAAAGGCAATGATCTTTTCAAAAAATAGTTTTCAATATAGAAGCAAAAAAAAACGTTGACATTGATCATTGATAATTTCTTCCATATTTTTCAACGAAATTATGCTTCGAAATGAGAAAAATATATATCATGCCATTCGTTCGATATCTCAATTAGTTCAGGAGTTATCAGCGTTTAAACGTTTCCAAAACTTCTGAAATTGATTTTCTTTGGCAATTTATAACTGCTGAAGGAGAAGAGACAAAAATCTAAAAATTGGAGTGGATATTCCTTTCATGGGGTACAATTTTATAAAAAAAATCAGGAAAATAAAAAACGGGAATATCCCGTATATATATATATATATATATTTTCTTTGCGGGTTTGGCTGTTACTCTTTCGTTGCCTTCGGCAAAAATTTGTAGAGCTTCTCTGGCAATTGCCAGGCCAGTTGAACATCCTCTCTCTCACTCTCTCTCTTTCTCTCTCTGCCAAGAGCGGTTGCGTACTTGTCTCGTAAATACTCACGAGCTCGATCTTAGCAATGCGAGCCAGGGCTAAACATGAGGCTGAGAGAGAGAGAGAGAGAGAGAGAGAGAGAGAGAGAGAGAGAAAAAGATGGGAAGAGATGTTGGCGCAATTGGCCCTCGGACCGGTGTAAATCTTTTCTCGCCCCCGGATGCTAGCCGCGCGTTCGCGTAGTGGTGGTCTACCTTTTTACGGTGTAGAGCGCGAGGGTATCCTTTAAATCTGACGGCGGAATTCACGGGACCGCTTTTCGACCTTGCGCCCTGCTCGCATCTCGCTGGGCATACCCCCTCCCCCTCCCCCCGAGGCCCATATTTCTTCGCGCTCGTGGGAGATGAGCTTTTCGTTGTAGTTTCCCCAACACTAAAAGTATCAAGCTCCTTCACTCAGTCCGTATAAGAGCTTGAACTTCGTTCCCGGTGATAGGGGCTCTAATATATATATATATATATATATATATATATATATATATATATATATATATATATATATATATATATATATATATATACGGTATGAAATTCCTGAGGCTCACCCATCTCTCATCGAGAGCAAATGACGGGGAAAATAATTGCTCGCTTCGTCTTTGCGGAAGTTTTAGTCCGGTCTCTCTTTCTCTATCTCTCTCTTTTTCGTTCTCCATTATCCTCCGCAATCTCCGTAAAATCTCAGCTGAACCGCGAAAAATGTTTCTCCCGGACCCGAAATGCCGGAAGTTCCGAATGGCAACTTCATGTGTATGCGTGCACCCGTGCTGCACTTCTGCTATGTTCATCTTACCGCATGCGCACGCGCACACCGGCACCCACTGACTAATCTCTGATGAAACATCCCCCGACGATCGCTCGGTGTACATTCCCATTTGGCGAGTGAGAACGAGAATGCATGTGCGGTGGAGAGTTTCATGGAGCTTTTGCTTTCACAGTGCGTTGGAGCATCGAGAGCTTAGAAGTGGAAGTGCCCTCGCGTTTTTCCCCCGCCGCGGCGCCACTTCGTTGGAGTGCCTGATCGAATCTCCGGTCGTTGGTCGAATCGGAAAAGTTTGGTAATCAGGAAACTTTACGCCCTGTATATCGCTTTTCTCTCCATTTCCCATTCTCTCTGTCTCTCTCTCTCATTTTTTTTCTCTCTCTATTTGAGATGGTGGAAATCGAAAACCTTTTTTATTGCGAGAGACAGAAAAGAGAGAAAGGAAGACTCGAGGGTCTGGACATGGGTGTCTGTAAGTAATGACTCGATACAGAGTAACGATGGTGTGGTTCCTCGCCATATACATGGGCCGAGAACATTTGGAACTTGTTATATCAACGTACGGGCCATCAGCCCGTTCCGCTGTTCCGAGGACGCTCCTTTACATGATTTTCCTAGCCAATACCAGTCTTTGCTGGAGCCAAGGCAAACTTTGCAATGACCTTTTCATCATTAGGCTCACATCAATCTGACGATGATTTCGAAGACGATGAGGCTTGGAAAATGTTGAAGATGGGGACAAAATATCTCTTATGGTAATGCCATTGAAGACGGAATGACACCTCATCGCGGTCGGTATGGCAGAACAATTATAGATTCCCAAAAATCTCTGAAACGGCTGTTCAGATCCCGTCGAAACTTTGCCAAACCACGTCAAATAGATAGACGAACAGCTGTCTGCCCCTCAAATTTTCCGAATTCGAGAAAAAAAAATGTAGATTGGCTTATGATAAGCCAATCTACATTTTTTTTTCTCGGCTTATGATAAGCCAATCTACATTTTTTTTTCTCGGATTCAGAAAATTTGAGGGGCAGACAGCTGTTCGTCTATCTATTTGACGTGGTTTGGCAAAGTTTCGACGAGATCTGAAGAGCCGTTTCAGAGATTTTTGGGAATCTATAATTGTTTTGCCATACCGACCGCGATGAGGTGTCATTCCGTCTTAAAGAAAATAGCACTAATATAATTAGGTAATAAGAAATTTTCCGAAAATCATACTTTCCACGATAACCCGAAATCCTTAGACTTTGGACTAAGGTAATCGAGGTTAGATATGTTCCTGACGAGGTGATCTATCACCCCCTTAAGGCTTTGCATCGACCTTCCTAACATCCTTTACATATATAAATAGAGTACATATATATATATATATATATATATATATATATATACATATATATATTAGGGTAGCCCAAATTTCAGCTCTATTTTTATCTTCCTTTTTCTCACCATCCAATTATCTACTTTAAAGAAGGAAAAAAAATTGTCGCGAAAGCTGCGAACGATCAAAAAATATTTAGAGGTCGCTCAAGCCTCCCAAAAATTCAAATTCTCATATAAAAATCGATTTTTCTTTCGTTCACTCTTCACTCGTGAATTTTACGCTTTATAATTTTTTTATTAAGCACGCGAAAGCTCTATCGGGCCAATGAATATGTAGTGGTCGCTCAAGAGCTTCGAAATGTGAAATTGACGCGATTTTTTTTTCTTCCCCCTCATCAATTTAACACGTTGTAAAATTTTCAAAACAATTAATCCTTTCGTTTCTTTAGGAACGGATTTTTGAAATTTACCTCACACTCCTATCCCATAAAACGGGGACCTCTAATTTTGTTTACGGACAAGAGCTTTAAAGAATTATTTTATGAGAACCAGCATTATAATTCTTGGGTCAGTGGTGTGAGGTAAATTTGAAGAATCGGATTCGAAAGACAAACGATTAATTTTTTGAAAAATTTATGAAGTGTCAAATTTATGAGTGGGAAGAGTACAAAACATTGACGAAAATTGGACATTTCGAAGCTCTTGAGCGACCACTCAATATTCATTGACCGGTTAGAGCTTCCGCGAGGTTAATTAAAAAAATTATGAAGCGTAAAATGCATGGGTGAGAAGTGAACGAAGAAAAAAAAATCGATTATTTATTGAAAATTTGAATTTATGGGACGCTTGAGCGACCTCTAGATATTTTATGACCGCTCGCAGCTTTCGGGACAATTTTTTTCTTTTACTTTAAAGAAGATAATTGGATGGTGAGAAAACGGAAAAAAATACAGCTCAAATTTGAGCCACCCTGAAATATATATATATATGTATATATTCTTCGCGCAAACATCTCTCACCACTCTCTCTCTCTCTCTCTCTCTC
Source organism: Ophion ellenae (assembly GCA_963210295.1). Classification (NCBI taxonomy): domain Eukaryota; kingdom Metazoa; phylum Arthropoda; class Insecta; order Hymenoptera; family Ichneumonidae; genus Ophion; species Ophion ellenae. Next base: position 9,464,728 of record OY723387.1, on the reverse strand, counting down.
TCTCTCTCTCTCTCTCTCTCTCTCTCTCTCTCTCTTACTTCCCTCGCCGGGTAAATCAAAGTTAACTTTAATCAAATATCAAATAGAATAAAGTCGCGGATCTCTCCCTTGCGTTTTCCTCCTCGCCGCTGCCACCTTCTTCTCGCTCTCTCCCCGGCCTCTGCCCCGCATCGGAGCGGTGCAACGCTCCCGCGGTGGCGCTAAAGCGAGGATGTCCCTCGGCGACGAGGAGGATGGCCGTTGACTCCAGGAGAGGAGGCCTTTTCGCACTCGCGCCTTAACTTTCTCCCTCTCTCTCTCTCTCTCTCTCTCTCTCTCTCTCTCTCTCTCCCTCCCTCTCTCTCTCTCTCTCTCTCTCTCTCTCTCTCTCTCTCTCTCGCCCCCTCCCGCCCTCCCTCCCTCCCTCCTACCCGCGCACTGCCGATCACTCGCTCCATTTTCCCTCTCGAAGAGCGAAAAGTCCCCGAGGTCGGGCGGACGGCAAGAGCCTATTTTTGAGGGTCACTGCACACCCGCAATTCACCCGGAGGAACGAGCCGCTATCCTCGACCTTACGATGGTATATCCTACACCCACATCCACGCACATACATATGTATATGGATAGAGAGGAACCATAGCGACGGGGTAGCATACGCAGAGGCTGTGAGGCGTCTTCGTCTCTTCTTTTCCCTATGCGCTCCCATATATAATTTCTAGGGTGTCTCAGCCATCGCTACTACCCTTGAGCCTACAATGTCGATATATATATATATATATGAGGTTTTCCACGTAAATCCGGTGGACTTTTTCCCTGACCCCCGCCAATTCGATTTTTTAAAATCTGTTTCGATTAACTCTAAAAGACACCCTATTTTTTTTTAATTTTTCGAAACAATCCTTGGACGAAAAAAATATTCCGAAAAAACGCCTCGATTTAAAAATCTGAAAAAATTGCCAAAAATACGTGATTATGTGTAAAAATATTGACGCTATCACCCGCAGTGGATGTATGATTTTTTCTGTGCTTTCTGAGCGACTAACGTTTGAAAAAATTTGAAAAATTCACTGCTAACTGTTAAAGGTCCATGATTGTAATTTGGTTATTGAAAAATGATCAAAAAATGCATTGTGGGTATCAAAATATTTCAGTATCCGCCCGAAGTAAGCGGTTCTTGAATTTTTCGGATTTTTTTTAACGTTAATCGCTCGGAAAGCACAGAAAAAATCATACCTCCATTGCTCGTAATAGCTTGAACATTTTCACATATAACCACGCAATTTTTGGGAATTTTTTCACATTTTTTAATCGGGGCGTTTTTGTCGGAGAATTTTTTTTTACTAAAGGGTTGTTTCGAAAAATGTAAAAAAAATTCAGGGTGTCTTTTAGAGTCCGTGGAATCAGATAACAGAAATAAATCGAATTGGCGGGGCTCAGGGAAAAAGTTTACCGGATTCACGTGGAATACCTCATATATATATATATATATATATGTATATATGGTGAAGTATTTTCTTTATATTAGCTCAGCGTCTCCATAGCAATGGATATACCAATATTATACGAAGCATTTATTTAAGTGTTCGGACCCTCCCGCGTAGATATCGTATATTATGTATCTCAAGACACGGATCCAATATCCCGTGTGTCGTATCCATATATATCATATACTATGTGTACGGATATCTATATATAGACATCAAGAGAAAGAGAGAGAGAGAGAGAGAGAGAGAGAGAGAGAGAGAGAGAGAGAGAGAGAGAGAGAGCGCACGCACTTGCGTACTGGTCGTGTCTACCATATCGTTTTTCTGCGTGCGTGCGTAAAACGTAAAACATATATATATATATATATACACACACACACACACACAAGAGGGAACGAAGCACCGTTCATTCGGATCGAAGGGAGACCGTGAAACGTCGGAGTACCGAGGGAGGAAGTGGTCGATGGTTGACGGTGGGGGCAGAGGGGTTGAAAAGGAATAAGGTCGACGCTGTAGGCGCAAAAGGCGCGCAACATTTTCCTCCCTGCCGAAAAAAAAAAACTAAAGCGACACGACGACGCGTATACGCGCCTAGAAGAGAGACGAAAATATTGGTGCGCCTCGAAGGCATGCACGTAAGGATCGGCTCGCCCTTCGGCTCCCCAAAGGAGCACCGGAGAGTAAAGATCTCCTGGTATACGACTCTCCGGGGAGCAGCATGATGTTACCGCATCCACACAGGGTTTCTCAAATTATTACGGCTACTCTCGCTTCTCGATGTTACTCCCCCGCGCGAAGAAAGAAGAGCCTTTTCCGCGCAACGACCGGGCGCCATCTTGTTGCCTTTTGTTTCCCATTGGAGGACACACGCAACGATTTGCTTTGGAAAAGGTAAAAAAACATGAACAATCCGGGACCATGAAGTTTGCATGGTTGGAACGCAATGAAAGTTTGGTAGCCTAATTTTGTTTGGCACATCCAGCCCTGCACAACCACTCGAACGTTTTTCAGGATCCTCATTAGAGATTTTCAGCCTGAATGTGTAAGAAAATGTTTTGGATGATGGTTGAAAAGTATGGGGATGTTTAATAAGTTCTCGCTTTTTTTTTTCAGAAAATTAATGTTCTGTTTTAAGGCGAAGTAGAAGATTCACCACGTGACATATGAGTGCGAGAAAGATAGCTGAAATTTTCGAACAGAGATTTCTCAGAGATCAGTAATATTTAGGGAGAAAGGAGATCGTCAAGCCCTGCGTCAGGGTATTCTCCAGAGTCTAATGCTTTGTTTTTCCTAAAAAATGTAACCATCTATGAGAAAATTGGGTTGGAAAATTGTGAGGTTATGTTGACCTTGTGCATGTCCTTAAAAAGTTATTACTGAAGCTTTCAATCGTTTCGGAAGTATGTGTGATCGACTCCTAATGATTCTGCAAGTTCATAGTGTCTAGAAATGCATAGTGTCTGACATGAGTCAGAGGCTATACCAGTGTGAACGCTGAAAATTTGGGTGATTTTCGGGAATTTTTTGGAAGAAAAGTACTCAATTAAATGTTTCGGAAAATTGAGAATATATTTGGCTATTATTGACCTATATTACATGATTTTTTCATCGAAAAATGTTGAGATCCAAGCGACTTGTGCGCTGACTTCGGAGGCGTCAAAAAAAAGTTCCTCCACTGCTGACATGATTGCGGCCGATTGAGTAGCTGAAACCGAAAAGGAAAAAATGTCATTAAACTGGAAGGTATTTCCTGTACAATGACGTAGGATTTTCGAAAAATATCAAAATCTAACAAAATGGCGTAGTTATGAAAAAAAGTATGTTTTCTTGTCTATAAAATGGTCGTTTTTTTTCAATGCCAAATCGTCAATTTTCATCAAATCAAAAATATCCTACGTCATTGTAGAGTAAATATATTCAAGAGTACTCAGTTCAAATTCAAGTCAATCGGATAAGTGCTCTTTGAGTTACAATGTCAACAAATTTGAAAAATCTCATTTCGAGAAAAACGCGTTTAAAGATTTAACTATCGACTTTTGCAAGATAAAATGATGGAGATACGGCCTTGAAATTTTTACAGGATACTCTTGAAAGTATAAACTGTCGAAAAAGGCCAAAAAAATCGGGTTTTTGAAAGTGTCACACTGGTATAGCCCCTTAAAACTATGAAAAGAAAAGTTGTTTACACTTCGACGAAACGCCACAGGGAAGGCCAGGGGTGAGTTCCAAGCGACAACTCTTACTCGCCGTCCAGGCCTCACTAAAATGACTGTCGAAACAGCGCGATGGTATGACGTTTTGCGATGCACTTGACACTTATTGCCATCTCTATTGTTCGCGTAGCTATGCGTATCGGAACAACGTAGTGGCACTTTGAACCTAAGCCACCCTTGCACTGACTTTCAAGCTTGCTTATATCACTTCTTTATAGAGTCGTTGCCATCTTAAACTACATCCACGCAGTTCCAGTAACGCCATCAGTTGGAAAACAGCGAGAACTTATCCAACGTCCCAATAAAAAAATTAAAAAAAAAAGAATTTTCGTTGCATTCCAACGATGCAAACTTCAACATCATCCGGGACCGAGGAATCACCAAAGTACAGTGAGTCTTGTTCAGCTTTGTTTGGGTTCGACGTAAGATGTCCAGATGACCCAGGATTCCATTTCAGATAGAGTATTCCGTTTCGGCTAAGCAAATCGCTAAGTGGATTAAAAGCAGTCCCCTGTCCCGGACCTTGTGTACACGCGAGCACTAATTTCATACCTGCTGTCTGTGCGGTCCTTTCAAGTGACTCCTTCCGGGCGAACAGGAGCCTGTGCAAATGGCAATGGGAGTGCGCGGACTTTGATCTAGGAAATGGCGAAGAAACTGCGATAGGGATGGCTATACCTATGTCAGTACGCATGTCGGAGTCTTGCATAGTAAAGGAGCACCATTGGCGTCTTCCTGTCTCGCTTCCCATACGTTCTCAGCTGGAAAACTCAACATTGCGATCATCCCTCCCTCCATAGCTTATTCTCGTTCGACAGGCGAACACACCGAGCCCACCACACGCCCGTGCACACAAAGAAATTGGTTCTCTCGGCGAGCCGATCGGATTCGTAGATTGGCGCGACTTTTCCACCCCGCGGGGACATTCTCCAGATTGGACGGATCACGGGAGCGGATTGATTTGTCCTGAGGAAGCAACACGGGATGTATATATGTGTGTGTACGGCGCACTCAGCTCAGCACGAAGCTCAGCCTACCGTGCTCCGCGAGTCGCGGCCAACCTTCAGAGACCAGAAGAGAGAAACAGAGAGAGAAAGAGAAAGAGAGAGATAATACAACGACCACAAACCCGGAGATCGGTTCATCCGATTCGATTTCCAGTTGTGTTTGCTCCGCATTAGGAATAGGCCGACCTCGCGGCAGAGTTCTTTCCTCGGCTCTTCTTCCTCCCTCTTCTTCCTCTTTCACGAGCACTCCCGTGCCTCGAGCACACCGTTCACCGCCGCTTTTTGCCTCCACTCCGCGGCTGCAAGAGCATTGCCGCTGATGTCCTCTGACCTGGAACGAGATGAAAGATCCATGATAAAAGCGGGAATATAGAGACTCATTTCTCTCCCTCTATCCGCGGTCGCACAAGTTTCCGCGTCCCTCTTCGTTCGCAGCCTCCGAACCCCGCCCCCCCTCCCCCGGAGCCTCCTGGACGACCGATGTCGTGGTGTTCCGTGGGTGGTACACACCAAGGGACAGAGAGAATCGCGCTTCGTTCTTCTCCTGTCGATATATAGACTCGTTCCCGATTCTACCCTCTTAGGTTGGCTCTTCACAAAGGCCGCGTCTTCCTGGTAAACTGCACCGGACGGCAATTTGTGAGGGAAGACCGTGACACTGGTTTGTCTATCTCTGTTTTTTGGTCTCTTTCTGTCTCTATCTCTACCTCTCTTTCTCTTCTCTGTCTCCATTGTGGCAGAGAAACGGAGGGAATTGATCCAATTAGGATTTTTTTCTACCTCCCTCTTCTTTGTTTCGATCGCAAGAGAATCCCGACTAATTACATCCCACAAAGCCGCGCGTCTCTCTTCTCGTAGCAACTTTTCAATACCAACGGCTTGATTTGTTTCTTGTAACTCAGGCGCTTTTGCGTTGGCGTATTGAGGATTTGGCCAAATCGCACGTTGTGAAGACTTTAGTTGTTGTCAGGGACACGATCAATTGTAGGGAAAAGCAATTGGTGTTAGTAGATGTTGAAGATTGTAGCGTCATCAGGGACATGATCCATTGCTGGGAAAAGCAATTGGTGGTACTAGATGATGTTGAAGTTTGCATCGTTATCAGGGACATGTTCAATTGTAGGGATAAGCGATTAGTGTTACTAGATGATGTTGAAGTTTGCATCGTTATCAGGGACATGATCAATTGTAGGGAAAATCAGTTGATGTTACTAGATGATGTTGAAGTTAGCATCGAATCCGGACTAATTACATCCCAATAAATCGCGCGTCTCTCCTCTTATATCAACTTTTCAATATCAACAGCTCGATTTGTTTTTTGTAACTCAGGCGCTTTCACGTTGATGTATTGAAAATTGGACCAAATCGCACGCCGTGAAGACTTTGGTGTTTGTCAGGGACACGATAAATTGTAGGGAAAAGCAATTGGTGTTAGTAGATGTTGAAGATTGTAGCGTCATCAGGGACATGATCCATTGTTGGGAAAAGCAATTGGTGTTACTAGATGATGTTGAAGTTCGCATCGTTATCCGGGACATGTTCAATTGTAGGGATAAGCGATTAGTGTTACTAGATGATGTTGAAGTTTGCATCGTTATCAGGGATATGATCAATTGTAGGGAAAAGCAGTTGATGTTACTAGATGATGTTGAAGTTAGCATCGAATCCGGACTAATTACATCCCACTAAATCGCGCGTCTCTCCTCTCGTATCAACTTTTCAATATCAACGGCTTGATTTGTTTTTTGTTACTCAGGCGCTTTCACGTTGATGTATTGAGAATTCAACCAAATCGCACGCCGTGTAGACTTTGGTTGTTGTCAGGGACGGGATCAATTGCAGGGAAAAGCAATCGGTGTTAGTAGATGTTGAAGTTTGCAGCGTTATCAGGGATACCATCAATTGTGGGGATAAGCAATTGGTATTACTGGATGATGTTGAAGTTAGCATCGAATCCGGACATTCCACAAAACCGCGTGTCTCTCCTCGCGTATCAACTTTTCAGTACCAACGGCCTGATTTTTTTTGTAATTCGGGCGGTTTCTCATCGATCTATATACGACAGTGGCGCGATTTAGACGTGCTTGAAGCGAGTCTATCCTATTTCCGCCTCCAGTCCTGGTCGATAGAGGCTGTAAAGCAATGATAGCCATTCTTGACGATTGCTTCGGGATGACGCACCAAGTGGAGAATCTTGACTAGATATCTTATCGCTTGAAAGTGCTCTCATCATGGGAGCCCTGGCTGGGCAGGGCGAGGTCTTCTCCGCTTTGAGGTGCACATGAGAGCCACTGGAAATATCATGGTCCGAAAGCTCGCTGCTATAAACCCCTAAGGATAAGAACAAACGTCTTCGTGGCGAGAACGGTGACGACCGTTCGATATGGCGCTCACCCTCGTATTTTTGGGTAACCCTCGAGCCCCATCTTAGGCTGATGCACGTACACACACACAGCCACCCCAAAAGCTGCGGCACCCTCCGTCGTCTTTGCTCGTTTCCCCAGCTTACTTCTTTCTCTCTGTCCTTCTTCGTCTCCGTCTTCCATCCAATGAGCCCAGCATCATTCCTTGACGCCCGGGGACGGGGAAATTATTCGCACCTTCCCTTAACGCGAAATTCACCCTCCGCAACCCCCTATCGCACCCTCCCTCATAGGCATTCGTTCTTCTTCTTCCTTCCTCGCTTCTTCACTTGATTCTTTCTTCCTTCTTTGCTCTCCACCCTCGCAGCACCTCTCTCTCTCTCTCGCTCTCTCTTTCTCGCCCTCATCTAGATTTCTTGCAGCCACGAGAACGCGACATGCCGGATCGGGTACGCGGCCCTCCCTCGCACCGCACATCGACAACCCCGCCAACCAAAAACCCAACCCCACGACTCGGAGGAAACTATTAATCTAAAGCCGAGAAGCGATCGTATTACTGCACTTTAGCATTGTGAACTCCGACGACGACGATCCACCCCGGCAATTCCCTGGGACCTCACGCGCGAACTTCACCCCACTTCTACTCCTGCCTCGCAGACGCAACCACGAAAGATGAAGGCAATCTTGAGACTCTTGTATAAGGAATCGACGAGGGGTATGTGCCTGCTCGGCTTGATGGTCACAGCCCTACGGATACCCATATATCCCTACGTAATGTATATATATATTACACATACAAATAAAGTATAAAAGAGACCCCGAGTCCAGAATGCTGATGCTCGGTCGCGATTGTGGTGACTCGATCGAACGAACTTTCCTCCCACTTGATGTAACTTCTCCCGCGATGGGGGTGCATTTGCCTCTCCCTCACCGCTTTTCTTTTCGATCTACGCTCGCAGTTCTTTGCTATAAAAGACCACTCGCCTTAATCCAATGTCTCACGTTGCCAAATGGCATCGCGATTTATTCGACGCTCCATCTCGATTTATGGTCATTCGTCATCTCGGTTTTATTTTCCCTCCGAGATGCTAGAGAGCCCTCGAGCAGCTTATGAAAGAGCTGCGATCGGAAAAATCGCACATTTTTCCTTCGTAATATCAAGTCCACAAGTTGATATAAGTGTTTTTGGTGCCCTGCCAGGCTGACACTTTGATCACCGACTTGATGATGTCAATGATGTCAACCCAAATATGGCGGGTTGCGCGAGCGCGTACGTGATTGTTGAACCGCTGCTTGGGCTTTTTCACAGACTAGGGATACTGCACTGGTCTGTGTGCTTGAAAAGCCGTGTGAGGTAAGTTATTCAAGGTAGAGGAATTTGTCCTAAGCAGGGATGTTTAGGTTGGTCTCAATGCTTTGCAGATCGCAAGCCTGGAAACCAGTCACTTTATACACGTGTGAAATTGTCCTTTGTTGTACGAGATCATTACGATTTTTTCGGTATTGAAATAGGGGTGTCTAAACGCTACCATAGCGTAGATGTCCGTTTTGACTTGCTACTGTGCAGCGCCTCAAGGCTCACAAGAAACATCACTTGAGCGTCCGCCTTCGATTTTGTTGAAACTCATATATGTGATGGAGCAATGAAAACCATTAGACACTAATTTTTTTATCGGCGGAAAAACGGTTTTAATAGGGGAAACCACCCCTCAAAGAAAGCCGTGCCGAGGGGTGATTTTGCAGTTTCATCCACAAGCTGTCCACCGATGTGAGTGAAACAAAACTAAAATTCTTCTAATGCAAAGCTATAAAAGATCCACTATAGAAGTATTTTAAAAACACTAAATTAAGGGGTGGTTTACTTTCTTGAAACCGATCTCCCGCCAATGACACGCATCTAATGGTATTCAATGCTTTATCACATATATCAGTTTCATCGAAATCAAAGGCGAACAGAGTGATGTTCCCTGTCAGTGGGAAGCCATACGCGTTAGTGATGGCGTTTTGATGGTACCTGTGCAAATTTGCCCTCACGAAGCATGTCTCCATGTACTATACCGCCCACCCCTGTGCAAATGTGTACTCGTGGCTTAGTTGGTGCACGCGCAGGTGTCCATTCTACCTGAGGTGCGTGTATCCTGAATTATTGTTGAGCCCGAAACCGCCCGCAGATGCGTAACATTCTCATTATTGCCAACCAGAAAAAGAAACAGTCGCGAGAGAATGAATTCCCTTCTCTCTTTCCTTTACTTCGTAGCTTGAATTTTCAGGCACCGCCCTCCCGCAGGCTATAAGCGTTGAAGCGCGTCCTACATCCTTCAATTCTACGTCTCCAAAGCAGCTGCCAGGATTTTCGGGCTTCCCTCTTTCCCCGTCACGTGCCTTCTTCCCGTGTCGTGACTCGTCAAAGCAATCCATTCATCCGACACCTCCTGCATCAAGCTTACCGCCGCATTTACAACGCCAAGTAAAAAGCGGCTTGCTCCCTCGGCTGCCTATGCTGAAGGCCCAAGAAGGACAGCTCTTCGCGTCCATCAATATACTCGTGCTTGTTATTGTACGTACGTCGAGGTGCATTGGCGGTACATGAACTTTGTGAGGCTCCCAAATGGATTCTTCCGTTTCGTCAACCATTTCCGACGTTTCGCGACCTATGACAGCGGAGCCAAAGAATAGAGCAAAAACGCCCTTTCCTCGTCGCGACAACCCGCCTCGGGGGCTGTCGTCAATTGGGGACGTCGCAGAATCGCAACATCTTCCGGGGACTTGGATCTCTCATGGCTAATCCCAATTTTGCTCCTTGCTGATCACGTCCCAGGTACTAGGGCTTGTTGCATATAGGTTGGCGCACACCAATGCACCAAGTGCAGTACACCGAGGGTGTCCAACGGAAGCGCGACGGAACGGAAACATCGATAATCGCTGTATGAGTTCTTTGTCGGGGAAGCATGTTCCTGAGTGATAACTGCGCACACAGATTGACTCACTACACATGCAGGCTGCACCACTCCAGCTGTCACAACTAAGTATCTCGAGAGGGATGCATTTTAGGGAAAAATGATCCAAACAAAAGTTTCATAGTTTTAACAGACAAAAATGTTGGACAAAAGTGTTGGATATTTTTCATTTGGTGGTAATGTTCAAGGTTATTTCAAGGTCAACTTTAGTTTTTCAAATGGGAAGCGATATTTTTTGGTTTAGAATCATTTTCCACGTGCCAAATTCGTAACTTTTGGCTCCGAACAGAAGTTTCATGGTTTTAACAGGCGAAACTTATGGTGTTGGATATTTTTCATTTGGTGGCAATCTTCGAGGTTATTTCAAGGTCAACTTTAGTTTTTCAAATACCAAGCGATATTTTCTAGTTTAGAATCATTTTCCACGTGCCAAATTCGTAACTTTTGGCTCCAAACATAAATTCCATAGTTTTAACAGGCAAAAATGATGGTGATGGATATTTTTAATTTGGTGGCAATCTTCAAGGTTATTTCACGGTCAACTTTAGTTTTTCAAATAGGAAGCGATATTTTTTAGTTTAGAATCACATTCCGCGTGCCAAATTCGTAAATTTTGACTGAAACTTTTTTCTTTACAACGCAATTTTAGAAATCGAAGTTAACAAATATATTCATTACAATTCGTGCGTGCAGATTTGTTTGTTATTCTTTGCTTGAATATTGAAAATATCCCAAAAGCCCAAAGAAGTTTTGGACCAAAGGTGCCCATTTCATTACACGAAGAATGATTATTCGTGTAATGAAATTCGTGAAAATCGTGGAATTAAAGTCGACCTTAGGAATACCCTTGGAAATTACCATACCATTATGGCAATTCCTTTCGCGATGCACAATCGCATTCGCCCCAGGGCACAGGGAAACCGGAAAACCCGTGCCGATATACCGGCTATCGGAAACTCGTTCAAACGTCAGCTCCTCAGTAGTCGGCGTGCAAGCCAGTGCACCGCTCAGCGGTCACCCATCCCAGTATCGGTCACGGCCAACGTTCCTCAACGTTCCTGAATCCACTACTGTCGCTCCATATTGGTTCGCGCCCGTCACGTGTATACTTTCTCTGTTCTTTCTTGCTCAAAGATCGGACCGAGCTTTGTCAGGATGGTGCAGGCTTATAATGCATCGGACGATCCCGCAATCGGCTCTACATTCGTCCCTACACGGCGTGAAATTTGCCCTCGGGGATGTAATTCAGCTTCTCTTTGCCCGTTGTACATACACACCGGAGTATACTTTCTGTATGTATGTATGTATATATATATATATCTGTGCATAGGAGCGCAAACGTGTGCTTTCCGATCTAAGTGCACTCTCGGTGCAACAAACGTTCTTCTTTATCCGGCTCGGTCTCGCGCACACGCTTAAAGAAGATTATAGGACGAATGCTGCTTCGGTCACGGTTCAAAGATCCGGAAGAGAGTTCGGTTACGGAGTAAAATCGCGATGTCTCGTCTACCCCTCCCCCTGCACCCGCCCTCTCGATCTTTCTCTCTCCCTCTCTCTCTCTCTCTCTCTCTCTCTCTTTTATTCTTATTCTTATTCTCTCCTTCTCTCCTTCCACTCCCTAAACGTGTACACCTCGCCCTGCTGCCCTTGATGCACACACATTGAGCTTACCCCACGTGTGCATCTTTGCGTGTGGCACAAGACTATAAATCTTTACTGCGTTTGCACAACTTGTGTACGCAGCCGTGAACACCCGAGAAATCTTTCTTCCGTACGTGTTTCTACCTCTCTCTCTCTCTCTCTGCAAATACACGAGCTATTCCGTACACAGGAATCGTGGTCGATTCATTAGAGTTCACATTTCTTCAGGCTTTTGTATAAAGCCACTAGGAGCCCTTATAATTTCGTCGTGTACTCACAGTCGTGTCCGTTTGCCGCTGAAAAGTATGCCCTCTCCCTCAGTCATCATAAGACCTTTTTGCTTTGTTTAGGGGTCTGAAATAAATAAAAAAAATGCGGTACGATTTATTTTCGTTTTATTCCAATATATACAAGCTGCATGAATTTTCTAAAATTTCGACACGTATTATATTATATTAAAGAATAATTTTAACCAGCCTCAATTATATATACACACACACACAGATATATATATATAGAATTGTGTGTACAATAGTTACAATTATTCTTAAATACAATATAATAAGAAAAAAAGTATGCCCTCTCCCTTAGTCCTCATAAGAACATTTTGCTTTGTTTGGGGGTCTAAAATAAATTTAAAAATGCAGTACGATTTATTTTTCTTTTATTCCAATATATACAAGCTGCATGAATTTTTCAAAATTCCGACACGTATTATATTATATTAAAGAATAATTTTAACCATTGTACACACAATTTCATATATATATATATATATATATATATATATATATAGCCATACGGAACTAGGAGGCCAAAAGACGTCACGAACTTCTACCTCGTAATATTTACGAGCTCTCTTAAAAATGCATGCATTTGCATTGCCGCTCGATTAGTCCCGACGTTGAAATCAATGCACGATGATTGCCTTGCTCCGGGCGAACACAGTCTCTCCCGGGTCATTTGTGCCTCACTAGAGATTCAACGCGCATATATATACACACACACACACATATATATATATATATATATATGTGTGTGTGGGTGTGTGTGTGGGTGTGTGAGTGTGTGTGTGTGTGTGTGTGTGTGTGTGTGTGTGTGTGTGTGTGTGTGTGTGTGTGTGTGTGTGTGTGTGTGTGTGTGTGTGTGTGTGTGTGTGTGTGTGTGTGTGTGTGTGTGTGTGTGTGTGTGTGTGTGTATGTATATGTAAGTGCATTTTGCGTATATGAGTGCACACATCGAAATGCAGTCTATGAGGGGGAGCCATTCGGGTTTCTAAACTTTCTTTGGTCAATCGTTGGATACGTACTATGTGTTTATATATATATATATATATATATATATATATATATATATGAGTGCATCCGTGGAGTACATACAAGTACACCCGTCTACATATACATATGCACTACCGTTTGGAGTATGCAACGAAGAATGCCTCTTCATTACTGTGGTATAATAACGAGCGGTCAAAGATCTGAATCGTTCATTACCGCGGTATTAATAGTGGTTTCGTCGTAATGATGATGAGTTGCGGAACTCGTCGCTGCATGACTTTCGCCTCTTGTTAAACTCACGGCGCGAAAAAGAGTTCGAGCTTTCAGAGCGCAAACACCCGCGAAGGCTCGCGCTTCATAGTGTCTCCAAAGTTTGCGTCACTGAAATGCAAGGAAAATTCTGATGTTGAAGTTTGCAGCGTTGGAATGCGAGCAAAGTTATTTTTTTTGTGGCTAATTTTTTTTTTCTTGTTGGTGAATCGGGTCGATCAGAAGCACAATAAAAATCTGGTGGATCTAGGCTACTAGATCGATAAAATAACTAAAATGAAAATATGCAAGAGATATTGAAAAAAAAAATCGCTTTAGCTATTTTTAAAAACGAGCTGTTTTGCCTCGTGAATTTAGATCGTTAATATTTTATAGACAGCCCTGAAAACAATCAAGGGGGGTAAAGAGAGAAAAGAAAGTCTAATTTTCGTTGCATTCGAACGGGGCAAGAGGGAACACCGTCAGATGTTGGGGGCAAAAAAGAATTGTCGAACGGTGAACGCAAATTTCGATCTTTCAACTTGAAAGCTCGTAGCTGACGACGCACTTATCCATTCTTTTCACGATTCTTTCGACTTTTTTTTATCTTGAGAATATGACGACGAAAAAAGTTCAGAAAATGTTTTTAAAAATTCAATCAACGTTTATTTTGATTCTCTCATATATTTTTCACATTTTTTCCACTATTTTAAAATTTTTTCATAAAAATTGCATTCAAAAAGTCGGAACACATTGTTTTTTTAAAAATACTACAGATACGTCACCGTCACCGAGTTCCAAAATCAAAGATAAAAAAGTACATTAACCGCTCGAAAATGTCGGACCAACATTTGAAAAAATCGAAACAAACGTTACAAATTAAAACAATTAATAAAAACACGTGGAGCTTTCCCCACTTTTTCAAATCTGCTTTAGGAAATAAAAAAATCGAAAAAAATGGCTTGTAAAATAATTCTTACTTTTCTCCAAAGACGACAATAAAACAAAAACTCAACGCAAAGTCCGAAAAATAAATAAGCGACGATATATATGTACAAAGAAAATCACACAAATATAGCAACGTCATACGGTTCGTCCACGGTGTCTTGTTCGGTCCTTCGCGACGTTGCCCCAAGACGATGACGAGCTAAGGCTGCGAGGGGGGAAAAAAAAATAGTGTCTCACCGAGCGGTCACCCGCCCGCGCACGTCAAAGAGAAGGCGCGGCCTTGAATGAATTAATATTTCCACTCGTGCGAAAGGGATGGCGCGAGGGTCCCTCGCCAAGGGGTGGGCAGATGAGCGAGGAGGAGGACCCCCGGAATGAGCCGATCCGGCGAGGGTTGCCGTGGTATCGCGAAAAGGTTTTTTCAAGCCGTGCGTACACGCGCGGTATTCCGCCTCTTCCGTTTCGTTCCGTTGTGCCTCGTAAAAGAAGAAAAGACGAAAAAAAAAAAAAAGAAAAACGAAACAACGAAAAAACAACCCCGATATGAATATGAATGTATGTAAATAAGTACGCGAGAGACAGAACGAGAGTTTTGCGGTGCAGGGGAGTCGAAACCACCTTTTCCTCTTTCTCGTCGCCCCCGCCATACTCCCCCCCCCCCCCCCCCCCCCCACACCCGTTCTTCCTCTTTGCCGCGTATCGCCTACTCTCCTGCATATAATACTCTCCCTTCGTGAAACGACAGGAACGAATGCGCGGTTGCATTATTCCAACATACATGAATATATATATATATATATATATATATAATGAATTCGCGACCAACCTAATTGGACGTTTGATTCTTTAATGCCCGAGCGGACTTCTGTGCTATAGCTGGAAAAGAAAGTTAAAAAGCAAATGGAAAAAAGCAAAAAAAAATGAATAAAAGCTGCCATGGAGAATAGAAGGAACAGGAGATAAATGAGCGAGCCCATATATTTACAGGGTGTTCCATAAATATCGTCATGCTTAAGGCGGGAGCCGGAAGTTCAAGGTCCAAAAAAAACGTTCTTTTTTTCAATTGCTTAAATCGATAGATAAACTATCCAAGAATATATTTACAAAGTTACAGAGGCCAATTGTAAATATTTTCGAAGATACAAGGCCAAAAGCAGAAAAGCGATTGATATTGATATTTCATCCTATTGAAAACTTTAAAAGCGCGTTTTCTCCAGTTTTCATTTTTCACGATTTTGCCAAAGTGGCGGGCGTGATAGCGAAGAAAAGTAAACGACATATTGAATCAAAGCAGAGTTTATACTCTTCAGTATGAAAATCTCTTCTAAGTGAATCAAAAAAGTCGTTGGAAAAGTATTTTTTAAATAATTTTTATATCGCGTTGAAGGGTTTTTTTTCTAACCTGAGAAAAGTTATACTTTCACGATTTTTTCAGCTTTTTCTTGAGGGGTTACCCCCACTTGCGACTTTGAAAAAATCGATTTTTTTTGCTCTTTTTTGAAGTATAAGTATCTGAGAATATGTCCTGAAAATTTCAAGTCGATCCGAACAAAATTGACTGAGATATGAGCGTTGAAAGAGAAGAATCCGCGTTGAAAGAGCGTTGAAAGAGAAACTTTAAACGCGTTTTTCTCAAAATGGCATTTCTGAAGTCGGTGACCAAGATTACTCGAACACTAATGAACCGATGTTCTTGAAATTTTGCAGGCTTATTTAATACATAAAAATGTAATCTTTAATCGTTCGATTTTATTTTCGAAAAAAATTGCCGTTTATAGCCAAAAAACGGCGGTTTTTTTTTCGTTAAAATCGAACCATTAACTTTGACTGTCCGCCATTTTGTGAAAAATGTATATTTTTTAAAATCCTTCGATTAAAGACTAGTTTATACTTATATTTGACTAAATCCATCCGCATTTTTTTTCTTCAGATGATCCACTTCGCCGCAATGTTGGTCACCGCAAACCGTGTATATAAAAACATTATTTCATTGACGGCCATTTGCCACTAAACAATGTAATATGTTTCAATAGAAAAATTCCTGAAAGTTCTTCAAGATGTGTTCTTTAAGATGGTATATTGATCGATTAAAAAAGTTTTGTAGTTTTCTTTTAAAAAAATTCATGAAAAAGGCCTTTTTTTGCGCTACCAGTGGGGGTAACGCCTTAATTCACCGAGAATAAAAATATATGACAGATGAAAACTTTATTGGTTTTTTTGGTTCAGTCAAGAATTACGAGTGGTATGGAACTAATGTTCTGGATTTAGCAGACCATTAGTTTGAGGGGTAAGGCCACTGTAGAAATTTCAAAAAATCGATTTTTTTTCTTATAAGATGCCTTAATATCTTGAAAATGACATACTCAAAGGATTAAGGTGGGAAAAATGTTCAACTCTATTTTGAATTTTGGCGCCGTCCCTCTCAGTCCGATGCAATCCGTACCGAAAACTTCAAACTACATTTTTCAAGTCAGCCGGACTCATAACTCAAACAAATCTTGACCGATTGACTTGAAATTTCAACTGCATATTCACAATTAGATTCTGCATAGAAGTACGTAGGATTTTTCAGATATATCACCAAGTTTTTTTTTATAAACAATTATTGGACGATGTTTTTTCGAGAATGTTGAACTTTTATTTAAAAAACGCGCCGTTTTTGCAAAACTCGATGTATCAAAAAAAAACTTACGTACTTCTGTGGCTATTCACAAGTATAATCGAAAAAAAAATTTCATTCACTGTAGATTAAAAATTGCAGGTGTCGTCGGTCCGGCCGCGCGCCTATGAAAAAAAGGCTTCGTCGAAGAAAAGCTGTGCAGCCGCCATTTTGTTTCACATTACTTTGAAAAAAAAAAATAGTTTATACAGTTTATGATATGTACAATAAAGGATTTTTTTCAGAATTTTGATTCATTTCATTGCCCCGCTAAAAAAAATTCCCAAAATAGACTTATTTTTTCCCCCGATTGACCCCGGACACGGGGTCAAATGAAACATTTTCCGGGGGTTTCTAAATCGCTTCTACCTAAGTCAAGGGCATACACAGAGCAATGTCAATGACGCTATATAGCCAGATAATCTAGCTACAATTAAAGCCCATTACCAAACAGAAAGGGTGTAAAATGATGTCACACCAACCGATTTTCTCAAAAACGTGCCTATCGATCCCAGCCTACCCTACCACCTATGCTGCACGGCCGATCCCATGACCTTGAGCGTAACTCCCAAGGTCATCCCAAAAATTCCGCCTTCTCCCTTTCTCGGGCCCAAGACTCCGAGTTGGAAGGTTTTTTTTTCTCCGGAATGCATACTTTTCGTGAAAACTTGAAACCGGACACCCGATATGCACCCACGTAAGTACGAGGCGGCGACTTGGAGACCGAACCATTCGTAGGGACAAAGGTCCGCGTTGTTCTCCACTCGTGTACGAGGCTGGTCCGATGAACGCCGCACGTCGTATACACATCGAGGCTGTCGCGCTTCCCGGACAACAACAACCCCTCTGTGTGTGACGTTGAGGGTGCGGAGAGGGGGTCGGGGGGCTTCGGAGGGTTGTTGGTCCGCGGAGGGAGCGAAGATGGACGCGCCGCATGTCTCGGACACACGCGGCAATCCGTTGCCGCGCGCAGCACCATAGCCAGGACGCGGCCAATGGAAACGGACCGGATAGAAGCCTGCCGCGGTATTCCACCCTAATAGAGCCATTCATTTGTCAGAGCAACGGAGCAGCCTCTGCCTCTTCTTCGGTGCCCTTATTGTGATGTGGCTCGGGCGAGAAACGCGTTCGCACTTCCGCTCACTTTCAACCCTCGCTGCGCATGTGCCCAGGGTAACGATGATGAAGTTTGCGCCGTTGGAATGCAGTATTTTTTGTTTTGGGGGTTAGGCCACTCTAGAGGCCGAAAAAAATAGGCTTTTTGGCGATTTTTTTTGTTTAGCAAAACTACAAAATAAATCGAGATTGCAAAAAAGGGTGTTTATCATACACATCAGGGACTGTATACAATAATTTTTTTGCAGCGGTTAATTTCAAAATGGCGGCTGTGCAGCGTTTATCTCAAAACTGCATTTTTAAAGTTGGCCGGAAACGTAACTCGGATAATTTTCAACCGAATCACTTGAAATGGTGAATATATCTTGAAAAATACATTGTCTATGGGAGTACGTAGGATTTTTTGTTCATACTGCATAGTTCATTTGTTACTAACCATTGTATGGCGAAATTTTGCACTTTCCAAAAATTTAATAACAAATGAACTATGCAATATAAAAAAAAACCCTACGTACTTCCATAGACAATGTATTTTTCAAGTTTCAATGAACACAAATTATTATTTGTGTTCATTGCCCAATATTTTTTCGGGCCTTTACGCTGCGAGAATCAATCGAATGATTTTATAGAATTCTCTTTAGAGATCTGCAGCGTTTGGAAAACATTGAACGGGGAGAGCCACCGGGGATTGGATATTTTTGTTTAAAATTGAAAAAAGGTCTGTTTGAAGACCTTCAAATTTCACGATTTTATGATCCACCTGTCATATGCAACAAGATGGTAATAATTGCTTTACACATTACATCAGAATATTTTGACTTATGTTATGTTTCACAAAAAGACGACAGGAATCGTGGTTTTCAAAAACGTTGCCTATAATCGGATTGCCTATAAAGGTTGCCCATAATTGGATAGTGATTCTTTTCTCACTGCTCAATATTTTTCAAGCCTTTCGGCCACGAGAATCAGTCGAATTCCTCTCAGAAACCTCAGAAGTTTCTACCTCTTCTTTCAGAGATAGAAACCGCGTATATTTGCCTTCATTTTGACTCGAAATAAAAATCCTTTTCCGCTTTTTGCTCCAAGTTTATTCGTCCCTTTGTAAAGAGCAGGAATTCCTTGAAAATTCGCTGTCATTCCAGAGGCAGAGGGGTTTGGAATAAAATATCCAGAGCTCGAAGAAATAGTTTAAAAAAAATGAACATGGTTAAAATTTAAAAAAAAAGAAAAACTGAACAAAATAGAGTTATATAAATATATGTAATAAAATATATATATATACGAACCCTATTTTGTTCATTTTTCCAATTCCAAGAATATAATATAAATTAATATAAACAATAATAATTATTACAATATAATATTTAAAATAATAATAATAATATAATATCATAATTAATATAAATATAATATAAATATATATAAGAAACGTTACGACAGTTTTGCAAAAAAGCTAAATTGCATCAAATACCCGACCGGGGATCAAAAAATGTTCCGCTCTCAACGAAAGTCACTTTTCCATAAAGGGACTCGTCCATATCCGGCATAAATGCGATCGCGCCTCTCCATTAAGCGTTCGACGCCCATAAGAACAAAGTGATGAATCGGGGCAACAAAAAAAAATAAACAAAACGTTGAAAAGGGCTTGGAAGATGAAGAAATGAGAGAAAAGGAACGGGGAGGCAGAAAAGGAGAAAGCCGGGCCAGCCTGCGCACCCTCGGTTTACTTGACCAACGTCAGCTGTGTGGCGCGCACACACACACGCACACACATCCACTCTCCTATACGGAGCCCGTGCCTTTTAAAACCCCCCGACGAGAATTTCTCCAGAAGCCCACACGGATATACGCATAGTGAGTTGCACACGCGATTGGAGCGAACTAGGTAGACACAAGCACCGCGCACCAGGAAGCCACCGACGAGGCGGCCCACCGAGCAAACCGCGCCGGTGAACGAACCAACGCGGGACGAGCTTTCGCCCCGTCATGAGTAATGCACGCCATAATTACCGACGTCCATTCACGTCTGCCTTCCCTAATTTAACGAGTTTTTTTTGCCTCCAACCCCACCCCCCCCCCCCTGCCCTCTCGCTTCTTACCCTCGCTCAGCCCTTCCAACCCTGGCGAGCGATGAGTCTTGGCTTCTTCAGCGCGAGAAAGCTATCACGAGGTGCATTCACATATCCAAACGTCCATATGTATATGTACGAGGAAAGGATTTTCCGAGCCCGTTGTGTATCGATGCAGAGTTTGCTATCAGCATGTCCGGCTGTTTTGAGGACCACCGCTGAAGTCAGATGTCTTCAAAATCATCAAGGGCTGCAAACCTCTTTCTAAGGCACACGTTGTGAGAAGACGCGACCAGACACCCAATGAATAAAACACTCTTCTCGTACGAATGCATACTCTCGGGACTACCCTGTGTCTCGACCGACTAGAAGAGAAGAAAAAGGCGACGTCGCCGCGACTCCAAGGGTAGAGCGCGTAATGGAAAAAAGAGACGTTTGGTGTGTGCGCAAAAGAAAGGGAAAAAGTACTGCGTGGGTTTTTTTTGGCAACGTCGGACTGAAGAGCAAAAAATGTTGGAGCAGATGTAAGCAGGTGCAGGATAAGTCATGACGTTGAAGTTTGCATAGTTGGAATGCAATGATTTTGTTTGTTCATTTCTTATTTATTCAATTTGATCGTTATGCAAAGCCTTTTATTTGCAAATTGAGTTTGTGAATTTCTAAAGGGTGTCTTAAAATAACCTGACATTTTGAATTGAGCGCCATTTTTTTTGTGGCGAACATAGAGTACTGATCTTTGACAACTGGCATCAGGAAGTATTGAGGTTTAGTCATGGAGAGTCACACGATCGAGCAACGCATAGACATTGTTTCTTTCAACAAGATGGCGCAGCATATTCTGTCAACAAAATGGCGCAACATATTCTTTCAACAAGATGGCGCAACGTATTCTTTCAACAAAATGGCGTAACATATTCTTTTAACAAGATAGCGCAATATATCCTTTCAACGAGATGGCGCAACATATTCTTTCAACTAGATGGCGCAACGTATTCTTTTAACGAGGTGGCGCAACGTATACTTTCAACAAGATGGCGCAACATATTCTTTCTACAAGATGGCGCAACGTATTCTTTTAACAAGATGACGCAACGTATTCTTTCAACAAAATGGCGCCACATATTATTTCAACAAGATGGCGCGACATATTCTTTCAACAAGTTGGCGCAACATATTCTTTCAACAAGATGGCGCAACGTATTCTTTCAACAAGGTGGCGCAACATACTATTTCAACAAGTTGGCGCAACATATTCTTTAAACAAGATATGGCAACGTATTCTTTCAACAAGGTGGCGCAACGTACTCTTTCAACAAGATGGCGCAAGATATTCATTCCACAAGATGGCGCAACATATTCTTTCAAGAAGATAGCGCAATATATCCTTTCAACAAGATGGCGCAAGATATTCTTTCAACGAGATTGCGCAACGTATTCTTTCAACAAGATGGCGCAACATATTCTTTCTACAAGATGGTGCAACATATTCGTTCAACAAGATGGCGCAACGTATTCTTTCAACAAGGTGGCGCAACGTATTCTTTCAACAAGATGGCGCAACATATTCTTTCTACAAGATGGCGCAACGTATTCTTTCAACAAGATGGCGCAACGTATTCTTTCAACAAGATGGCGCGACATATTCTTTCAACAAGTTGGCGCAACATATTCTTTCAACAAGATGGCGCAACGTATTCTTTCAACAAGGTGGCGCAGCATACTCTTTCAATAAGATGGCGCAAGATATTCTTTCAACAAGATGGGGCAATGTATTCTTTCAACAAGATGGCGCAACGTATTCTTTCAAAACAAGATGGCGCAACATACTGTTTCAACAAGACGGCGCAACATATTCTTTTAACAAAATGGCGCAACATATTCTTTCGACAAGATGGCGCAAGATATTATTTCAACAAGATGGCGCAACATATTCTTTCAAGAAGAAGGCGCAACATATTCTGTCAACAAGATGACGCAACGCATACTTTCTACAAGATGGCGCAACATATTCTTTCTATAAGATGGCGCAACGTATTCTTTCAACAAGATGACGCAAGATATTATTTCAACAAGATGGCGCAACATATTCTTTCAAGAAGAAGGCGCAACATATTCTGTCAACAAGATGACGCAACGTATACTTTCTACAAGATGGCGCAACATATTCTTTCTATAAGATGGCGCAACGTATTCTTTCAACAAGATGGCGCAACATATTCTTTCAACAAGACGGCGCAAGATATTCTTTTAACAAAATGGCGCAACATATTCTTTCGACAAGATAGCGCAAGATATTATTTCAACAAGATGGCGCAACATATTCTTTCAAGAAGAAGGCGCAACATATTCTGTCAACAAGATGACGCAACGTATACTTTCTACAAGATGGCGCAACATATTCTTTCTATAAGATGGCGCAACGTATTCTTTCAACAAGATGGCGCAACATATTCTTTCAATAAGATGACGCAACATATTCTTCCAACAAGATGGCGCAACATATTCTTTCAACAAGATGGCGCAACATTTTTTTTAACAAGATGGCGCAACATATTCTTTCAACCAGATGGCCCAACCTGCCACACAATAGCTGAAATAATGCAGTTATTTGCAGATGAAGTTTCATGGTCGTGTTATCTCGCGCCGCGATGATGTGAATTGGCTACCAAGATCGTGGAATTTGACCACGGTGGACTTCTTTCTTTGGAGTTTTCTGTGAGGAAAAGTGTATGCCAATGATCCACAAACCATTCCGGAGCTCAAGGAAGCAATTGGACGCACCATTGATGAAATGAGTCCGCAATTATGCCGAAGTGTTATTAAAAGTTTAGCCAAAAGAGTGAACTTTTGCAAACAGGGACGAGGCGGCCATTTATCGGATATTGTTTTGCGAACAAATTTTACGTATTATTAATTAATTAAAATGACCGGCCATTTTGAAAGACCCTTTTGTAAGAATATGTTAGAACGTTTGAGTGTTTTTCACAGCTCAAAGGGTTAAAGGAATGTTGAACAATCAAGAAGAATTAATTTTGGTTGCATTGCAACGATGCAAACTTCAGCATCATGAAATATCGTAGAAATTCAATTGGATTCCTATAGATACTTGTCCCCCCTTACTGAACCCCTATAGAGATGTGGGTGGATCTTGGGACTCTCCAACAAATTTGTGCACGGGATCACAAAATCGTCTTTTTTCGGGAGATCCATCAACTTTCGTTTAAGAATATCAAATAAAAATTCTCAAACGATGTTAATCGGAAAAGAGCGCGAAATCCACTTGGATTCCAATATGAATCCCTATAGGTATGTAGTAGGATCTGGGGGCTCTCCAACGATTTCCACACGGGTTGTTTTACAGCAAAAGAACGAAAATAAATCGTAGGGTCGAATTCCGCGGTGCCATTAGCTCGTTGATAGGACAATTTTGTAATCTTTATTTCATTCTCGGTTCCGTGTTACATGCGTCCATTGTTGAATTAACGCTTCAATTGTTCTTCGCGCCCGGTATAATCTCCTGGTCTCGTTTTTATATTGTCTTTCCAAATGTTTTTCTTCCATTTTTTTTCGTTCAGCCCACCGACCGTTGCGAATTCATCTTGTGTGTGAGGTTCAAAATCAATAGTGATCGAACCGGGGATTTGTATGTACCAACTACGCTGCTGGGGGATGGGACGAGGGAAAAAAAATTGCTAAGCAAAGAGAGGGGAAAAAATGGAGCGGCGCTTTTGCAAACGACGATGCCAGAAGTATATATATATATATATATATATATATATATATATATATATATATATATATATATATATATATATATATATATATATATATATATATATATATATTTGATATACCAAAGCTCCGGTACATAGAATGGTACAGAGCGTACACTGGATGCAGCAGGGCCCCCGTGGCTATTTGTCCAGCTAACGTTTCGTTTACTCGACGACAACGATGACCCAATCCCCGGACAAACAAGAGTCACGAGATACCATTCGCTCTCGCTCTGATACTTGCCCTAGCCCTCTCTCTCTCTCTCTCTCTCTCTCTTCCATCTTCATTCGTTCAGCTCCGCGCGGTCTCGAAACGTGAAAAAGAAAAACCATTTGCGACTCGTTTTCGCATAAACATAAGACATCGAAACTCGAACTCTTATATGCCTTTTGGGCTTTCACGATTCCATCATATTCTTTAGCCTTTGGCCTTTAAGCCCGCGCTTGTACCTTTACGATTTCCGGTTCCTCAGAGACTCTGAGAGTGTTGTCCACTCCCCCCTTTTCGCGTGCCCCACTCTATCGCCTTTACACGAGGGCAGAGGGAAACTGTGGAAAACCTGCGGCGCCCCTCGCGAATTGTATTGAACTCGGTGAAGCTGCCGGTCCACTTGGTGGTCGGCACGCAAACTGCTGAGCGGTCACCCATCCGAGTATTGGCCCTGGTCGCGAAACAGCTTAACGCGGAAGATCGATGCGAATCGACGGTTCGATCGATTCAAAATTATTGCTCAATAAAACTTTGGCCAAAAGATTCTCGAACACGAGCTATAGTTGAATTATTTCACAGGTGCGCTCCCTTTGAAGGGATCCGTGATTAAAATTCTCGCTTAAATCACACCCACGCACTCATATATATATATATATATATATTATTTCTTATGTACGCCCAAATAAAAAGCCCTCGAACGAAATTTCGTACCGTCTCGATGGCCCCTCCCGAGCATCGAATCTACCGATACGATTTCAGAACTCTACACACATGCGGGGTGTGTAGTGCATTAAGGGTACGGCATAACTTTTATCTGTACAACGATGAACACCCGTATGAGACTATGGTTTGTAAACGAGCGCTTGTAACGTAAATTCGAGCGATTCATCATTTTCAACGAGAGAATTATTCACTTGTACTCACGTCCTCTCTCTCTCTCTCTCTCTCTCTCTCTCTCTCTCTCTCTCTCTCTCTCTCTCTCTCTCGCTCATTTTTTTTCTCGTTCTATATACGCTCTACAGCACTCACAATCGCTCACGCACTTTACACTTGATTTCTATATACTATACATCGAATATACTGGCGGTGTTAATCCAGTCCAACGATCTCTCGCTCTCCTTCTTCTTTCTCGCTGTTTCTATGTCCCTCCCGCTGAAGAAATGCAACGAAAATTGTTTTTCATTTCTTCATTTTTTCATTTACATTAATATCCTGATTTTTTGTTTGCGGATGCAGATCAGAGGTACCTGATAAGGATCCTCGAAAATTTTCAGGGATTTGCTTTTTTGAAAAAAGGCAAAAAAAATTGGCACCAGGGAAGAAAAATATTTTTGTTGCGTTGCAACGATGCAAACTTCATTGCCATAGAAATAATATATATATACACTACCGGCCAAAAGTTTCCGGACACTTCAGATAATTGCGAAACTTTCGATCACTTTGGATAATCGCAAGATTGCATTAGAGAAATATTATTAATTATACAGAGCGATATAATATCTTCGTAAAATAATTAATGAAATTAACTATATTATTCTAACATTATTTGGCAATTATCCCGTGATAGAAAGTTTTGCAATTATTTAAAGTGTCCGGAAATGTTTGGCCGATCTGTATATACAGACGATAATTAAATTTCGAATACGAAACACGCGAAAAACTGTTTTTCTGTGGAATGAAATTGCAATTGTCCACTTTAAAATGCATCTTTGATAAACTTTTTTCTCGATAGCCGGGGGGAGATTTCGCGATCGAGAAAATATCATATTTAATGGTTTCCCGAGGGCTCTTCGCAACAACAAAAAAATATATTATATTTTTTGTGATGAGTAGTATTTGCCAGAAAAAATGGAGCATTTTGGACAAAAAATAAAAATTCCATTTTGAGTTCAGCAGAATGAAGATAATTGCATCCCAAATACGGAGCACTCATAAAAAAAACTTTTCTCTTAATGGAATTCGATTCCATTCATCAATTTTAAAATGTATCTTGGATCATTTTCTTTCTCGCTGACAGGATACACAAAAAAGTCTTTCAGGAGTGTTTCGCGTCTGTAATTTAATTATCTCCATTCTGCTGTACTCAAAATGGCATACCGTTTTTTTTCCCAGATGCTCAATTTTTCTGGCCAATAATACTCGTCCCAAAGAAACGCCACATTCTTCTCCCCAAGAGGATATGAAAACCAATTGAAAAATCACAATTCCCCACGTCGCAAAATCTCCGCGCAAGACGCTTAAAAATACACGACGTTGAAGTTTGCATCCATGCAACGAAAATTCCTCCTTCCATCTGCTGTATTTTTTTTGCCAATTTGAGCAGCTCCAACACTTGAACGTTTTCACGTATTCCAAATCTCTAGCCTCAATTAAAAAAAAACTTGGGAATTCTTTTTTTGTAATCACATTGTTGCATTCCAACGATGCAAACGTCAACGTCATAAAAAAAAACACACGGCCACCTGATAATTGTCACCCTGTAAATTCATAAATTCACCAGCCGGACGAATAAAACGCCCCATTTTTCGTTTGGATTGCCTCGTGGCGAGCAGGCGTGCAAAACGTCGTTGCATTATCGAGCAATAAAACAAAGACGAGCGCATTAGCCAGAAACAAGACTTCGTTCTCGCGATTTACATATATCGAAATCGCCTCGAATAATCGTATCTCTCTCTCTCTCTCGCTCTCTCACTCTTTCTCTCACGTCCTTGTAGTCCATTTCCGATGATCTTTTCCACGGCAAGTTGCACAGGGCGCTAAAGCATGTCGATATACGGTCGTACTGTTATCGATAGCGTATTACGGCAAGAAAACGAATCTATACGGCGCGCACCATACACATACACGTTGTTGAGCGTAAACGCCTTTGAATGCGCGTATGGATGAGCGCGCCGCAACAACGCGCGTGCGAACGGTGCCGTCGTAAGTTTCGTACCGCACTGCTTTATATGCCGTTTATATTGCACCCGCGCGCCGGTGCGATATAAACGGGATGGCAAATTAGCCGAGTAGCCGGGGAATAATCGTTAGTCTTTTCGCCACGAGCGAATAGTTGTCTCGTTACTATTATCTATTTATATATCTGCGTATATATACCTATATACATACATACATACATACATATATATATATATATATATATATATATATATTCTAAGCAAATCGGAGTTTTGCGTCTCTACATGGCTGTAGAATCGCAGATACGACCCTGATAACGGAGCTCGCCGTTATACATTATACATTATACGTAAACATACACACACACACACGTATATACAGGGTGTTCTGTTATGAATGGATAATCCTGAAACTGTCGATAGGTCAGATCATTTCCTACTATATGCTGGAATTTCAGTTTAGTAAAAGTCCCACCGCTTTCGAGATAAAAATCATTTCCTTTTGTTTTTTCCATCCCATTTCGACAAATAGTAACTTTTTTGACCCGGTTTAAAAATATAATACCTATATTAGAATGTAATATATTAATATACCAACATATTAATATATCAATATATTAATATATTAATATATTGATATATTAATATATTGATATATTGATATATTAATATATTGATATACTGATATATTGATATATTGATATATTAATATATTGATATATTAATACATTGATATATCAATATATGGATATATTAATATATCACATCTATAATAATAGGAGGGCAAAACTACCTGCAATCGGTCGTAAGAACATCAACATTATCGGTATAATTTCTCTTTCGTCGACGAAACACACACACGCGCGCACACTCTACGTCGCAATCTACATCGCGTTGCAGAAAAATCATACGATATGGACAGGACCAGTTCTTTTTTTCCCCTCCTTCGACGGACCGTAGATTAAGCCAGATGAGCACGGGACGAGAGAGAAACAACACGATCGTTTGCTCTCGACTGGGCGTATTTGTTTTTTCTTCCTTTTTTATCCCGTGACTACATAGGCGCATAAGGTGGCTTATCCGTATCGCGGTCGCTCGCTTTTTCGCGCAACCATATAAGTGCGCGCGACGTTTCTCCGTGTAGGCGCCAATTGCCGCGAATAAAAGCAGAGCACCGTTGATTCGCAACGAATTTTTGTTGTTTGTTGTTAATTTGGAAAATATATCTTCGGCGAATATGGAATTGACGATTGCATCGCTGGAATGCAATATATATATATATATTCGTTTTGGCGTATTTTCTTTTGGCACATATAGGCTACGAAACGGTCTGTGTCTACATACGTATTTAATAATTAATTAATTTCTTCATCTATTGATTCATTAAATTATTATTTTGTTTATTCATTCATTTGTCAATTTAATCATTCATTCTATAATCTATTTATTATTTTGATTTTGATTTTATTCATAAAATGAAATCGACTCTGCTAGCCCCAATACCATCCAATCCACTCGATCCCTAGAAGAATATTCTGGCCCCCATGCATTTTCTTACCCGCAATATCGTGACAACGGCGAGAAAATATATAGATGCGGAAATTGAATTGATAGGTAAATTCACCTTCCTCCGTAATCCATTGTTATACCTGTTCTAAGGGTAATCCACGTATAGTTATATGCCCGGATGCTGTGCGAGCCGCAGGAACGCGCTGATCCAAGCGACGATTATACGATTTATAATATGATGGATTACCTGTATATATATATATATATATATATATATATATATATATATATATATATATATATATATATATATATATATATATATATATATATATATATATATATATGTTCATAAAGATATATACATATTTAACAGTGAATGTGTCTCGTCCAAACTGCGGTATAGAAACGAGGCAAGCTTCCACATCGATTCTCGTTTGCTCTTTACTCTTTGAGCCCCATTGCTCGACGATTAATCTTCATACCCGCGCCCGTTGATCGAAAAATCCGCGACGGTGCGCCGCGTTATTAGATCGACGGGAAATAAATATTAAAAAGACATGATAGGTATGTGTGCGTGTGAAAGTAAGCGCGCATCGACGGAGAGTGAGAAAACGGCGGTGGATAAGAAAAGAGTGGATATTCGCAATCGAGAGATATCGTCGAGTCATCCGGTTTTACGAAGCTTCTCCCTTGTGCAAACACATACATACATACACACACACACACACACCCATACACACACACACCCACACACACACACACACACACACACACACACACACACACACACACACACACACACACACACACATATATATATATATATATATACACGCGCACGCACGCGCAAACACACACACACACACACACACACACACACACACACACACACACACACACACACACACACACACACACACACACACACACACACACACACACACACACACACACACACACACACACACACACACACACACACACACACACACACACACACACACACACACACACACACACACACACACACACACACATATATATATATATATATATATATATATATATATATATATATATATATATATATATATATGTAAATTGGCTGGAAGGGATGAAAAGGGCATTTCCCAAATGATTTAGCCTACAAAGTGACGTTAGCTCGCGCCCTTTTGGCGAACCTCACCTTGGTACAACGCATGTACAACGATTGAGCTCAATCGCGATCGGGTTCTGTATAGTATATATAGGTTATATACATACATACAGGGTGCTCTAAAAACCAACGATAATATTCCAGGTGCTAACAGGCCAGCTCATGATGATCCGGAATAACCAATTATGACGTCAGCAAAAGTGTCATAGTTCTCGAGATATCCGCACGTTTTTTCAACTCGCCAAAATCATTCGCATATCACAGCTGCCAGTGCGGATATTTTATGGTGTTGAAGTTTGCATCGTTGGTACACAGCGAAAATTCTGTTTTACATTTTATTTTAAATATTTTTATCATTATAGGCAATCTCTTTTTATCGATTTATCATGTAGATCGCTAAATAAATATCTTTAAAAAATTGTTAGAGGACTTTTGTAGGCAAAATCTGCCGAAAGAAATTAAATTCGTTGCAGTCCAACGATGCAAACTTCAGCATCGTGATATTTTTCGGTTCGGTCACATCATGACAGCTGCCAAGACGGATATTTTTCGGTTCGGTTTTTGTTTCGTCCTATCGAAAATGAACATGCATGTTGACATTGTCAGCTCTTCGGAATTCAGACCAATGTTTTTAATTAGTTATGAATAAACCAACACTGTTATATGTTAATGAAGATAACACAAATAATATAAGATATTCACATTCAAAACGCAAATATTTTTTTTTATGATGAAAGTTTGTCACTTTAGGAACACGATAATTTTTTTTCTCGAAATATCGACCAATACTGTTCTGCGGTGTTGCCATATGTCTTCTTATTATAGGGGAAAGAATGTTTGACGGATAATTATTCTGTCTTTACTGAACGTTTTTAGCGAAACTGAATAGTAAAGGCAATCCAAACTTTTTTCACTCTTTCTTTAACTAGTTTGCTATCGAAACATAATTTTTCGTTCACCATTTATAAGTACAATAGAATGGTAAGATGAATTATGTGGCCTGACTTTCGGTCAATGCAGACCCTGCAGTGTTAAAAGTTGCAATTCAAAAACCCATTATCTCCCAATGTAAATAGTCGACTGTTCTGACATTTCACTCAAACTTGCATAATGATACGAACAACGGCTGATTAAAATTTGAACAAAATCTATAGAAATCAAGAGCGCGCGCTCGTTCTACCTTAAGGGGTTACACCCACTTGCGATTTGGAAAAAATCGATTTTTTTTATTGCATTTTTTTGAAGTATAAGTATCTGAGAATATGTCCTGAAAATGTCAAGTCGATCCGAACAAAATTGACTGAGATATGAGCGTTGAAAGAGACGAATCCGCGTTGAAAGAGCGTTGAAAGAGAAAATTTAAATGCGTTTTTCTCAAAATGGCATTTCTGAAGTCGGTGACCAAGATTACTCGAACACTAATGAACCGATCTTCTTGGAACTTTTCAGGCTTATTTAATACATAAAAATGTAGTCTTTAATCGTTCGATTTTTTTTTTCGAAAAAAAGTGGCCGTTTTATAGCCAAAAAACGGCCGTTTTTTTTTTCGTTAAAATCGAACCATTAACTTTGACTGTCCGCCATTTTGTGAAAAATAAATATTTTTTTAAAATCCTTCGATTAAAGACTAGTTTATACTTATATTTGACTAAATCCATCCGCATTTTTTTCTTCAGATGATCCACTTCGCCGCAATGTTGGTCACCGCAAACCGTGTATATAAAAACATTATTTCATTGACGGCCATTTGCCACTAAACAATGTAATATTTTTCAATAAAAAAATTACTGAAAGTTCTTCGAGATGTGTTCTTTAAGATGGTATATTGATCGATTGAAAAAGTTTTGTAGTTTTCTTTAAAAAAATTCATGAAAAAGGCCTTTTTTTGCGCTACAAGTGGGGATAACGCCTTAAACGAAATGGCAGTTTTTAGGCACGAAAATAAATAAAAATTTAATATGACGTAGCACGGACAAGTCCGGTTTTGTTGGCCAGCCCCTCTTTTGGTGATTCCGGATCATCAGCTGGCCTGTCAGCACCTGCGACATTATCGTCGGTTTTTGGGACACCCTGTATAGAGTTAATCCCGTGAACGATGTACAACTAGCGAGCTTCGATGATTTTTCACTTTTTCCACTTCAACCCTCTCTCTCTCTTTCTCTCTCTCCCTCTCTCTCCCTCTCTTGCCTTCTTTCTTTTTCGTACAAACGACACCGGCAATTCATCATTCCGACGCCATCGCCCCGTCGTCGTTGAACTTACCTCGCGCTCGTTAATTACCCGTGGATTATACGAGACAGCGGGCTGTATAATACTGGAAGCCGGGCTCGATCAATCCGCGACCACGATTACCCCCGTACCTGCGCATACGCTTACGCACAGATTATTATTACGAATAGCGATTGCAATGGGCACGCCCCGTCTCGAACGACTCTCGACGTCGTACCTACGTGAAACACTCGATCTTGCGATTCGTTTTCTTCGCCAATTATTTATTAGGCTTTTTTTTTTAATTTTTGTTATTATTTCGTCGGGTAGACATTTTTGTGCTCGCGAGTGAAAAACACGAGGCAATTTTTGTGTGTTTCGCAACTCAAGTTGGCATTCCGTGGGAAAACGGAGAGGTTTTGAAAAAAACTGAAATTTCTAGTTTGTGGTACTTGCACACCGCGCAACTTACAATTACTCAATTTTATCGTAATTATTTTTATCTTATCTTCATTTTATCGTAGCTTAATTTTTATCTTATCTTAATTTTATCGTAACAATTATCGTAATTAATTATAATTAATTACGACAGGGATGTGCACGGTAGATGTTAAAAGTGCGAAAAACATAAATTTTATAAGTCTTGAGGTCACGTATTACTTTCATTACTTGAAAAAGAATCAATCTTTGAGTCTTTGCAAAATTTTAAAATAAATACGTGACAATAGGTCAGAATTAGACACGTTTATTCACTTGTGCTATATTCCAACCACTATCCCCGTAAATGGATATGTGGGCTCTGTTCTGATAATTCTCAGATGAGAGTAAAAAATTCAGCTTATCTGCTGAAAATTGCTGAATTAATTATTGTTACGATATGACAAGGTACATTTAATGAAACGTTCTCATAAAATCAAATCATACATTTTTTTATTTTTGGCAAAACTTAATTTTCTATTTCTCAGTCGAAACCAACATTGGCAGTTTTTTTGAGAATTAAGATGCAAAAAAGCTTTGTATATTTTCTGCCAAATCGTCATAACGAATATAATACTCACATCTATAAAAATATTATTCTTATTGGGCAACACAGTGATCTCCGAAAGTAGCATTCAATAAAAATAAAAATCCTTCTGCTTCACAGCGTTCATCTACACTACACGCCCAGGAAAACGAGATATACATTTAGACGTGAAAAAATAAGCAATATTGAGCGATTTTTTAAACTAATAGATAATTAATCTACAATTATCAAACTTTGGGTATACTTTAGTAGTATATTTGAGTATACAAAACAATTTTTTTAAATTCATTCATCATCAAATTGGTGGAACTGTGGCAGAGTGTTACAGCAGTAGACTTTGATTTGCA
Organism: Ophion ellenae; assembly: GCA_963210295.1. Lineage (NCBI taxonomy): Eukaryota > Metazoa > Arthropoda > Insecta > Hymenoptera > Ichneumonidae > Ophion > Ophion ellenae. The sequence continues at coordinate 9,431,638 of OY723387.1, read as the reverse complement.
AAAAGGTTCGAACATTTTTTCAGTTAGAACATGTATAGCTTCCATGTAACGATGATTAAAATGATGAAAACGCAAATTTAAGAAAATGGCACGCATTTACAGCAAAAAAATCAACATTTCACGCAACATTTCTGTGAAATGTGGATTAAAAAAGTAGTTTTATTTTCATTTTTTCAAAAACAATTCTCGTCAAGTAGAAGGTACAAATATTATCTATTTCTACCGAGTTCCAACTCAATCGGCTTAACAGTTTTTGAGTAATCCTGCACGCCAATTTCGATAATGCAGTTTTGAGTAAAACGCGTTCAAAGTTCACGCCCGCTTCGAATCCGAGCGGCGAGGCACAGCGTTGACGGGCTGTAACGTTTGAAGTTTTGCGCATTTCGCTTTGAAACTTTGGGAAAATATTCTACATATATAGTTCTATCGTTTAAGGCGTTACCCCCACTTGTAGCGCAAAAAAGGCCTTTTTTCGTGAATTTTTTAAAAGAAAACTACAAAACTTTTTTAATCGATCAATATACCATCTTAAAGAACACATCTTGAAGAACTTTCAGTCATTTTTTTATTGAAAAATATTACATTGTTTAGTGGCAAATGGCCGTCAATGAAATAATGTTTTTATATACACGGTTTGCGGTGACCAACATTGCGGCGAAGTGGATCATCTGAAAAAAAATTGCGGATGTATTTAGTCAAATATAAGTATAAACTAGTCTTTAATCGAAGGATTTTGAAAAATATTCATTTTTCACAAAATGGCGGACAGTCAAAGTTTATGGTTCGATTTTAACGAAAAAAAAGGCCGTTTTTTGGCTATAAAACGGCCATTTTTTTCGGAAAAAATAAATCGAACGATTAAAGACTACATTTTTATGTATTAAATAAGCCTGCAAAATTTCAAGAAGATCGGTTCATTAGTGTTCGAGTAATCTTGGTCACCGACTTCAGAAATGCCATTTTTAGAAAAACGCGTTTAAGGGGGGATTGTCTTTTTTTTCGCAAAATTTACCGCTTTTTGGGAATTTTTTTGTGAAGAAAGTATACAACGGAAAACTTGTGAAACTTGGCATATAGTTTTATTGATCTGTTTACTACATACAACAAAAATTTTTAAACAATTTCATCAAAAAATCCGCCTCCCACCCCCCTCGACGCGCGATGGTCCTTTTTTGATGGTGTGCACGATTACAGCCTTCACGTTCATCCTGCAACAAAAACCCAAAAAGCATTTTACTTTAGACACATATAGCTATCGTTCGATGAAGGGAAAAAAAAATTGACGATTTGGTGACGTTTTGAACTTGAAGTATCGATTTTTCGAAAAAAATTGATCGATTTTTTGTTATAAATAAAAAACTATTAAACGTATTGCTTTTTTGCTTCATCAAACGATAAAAGGATGTCAGCTGAGCATTCTGTCCAAATTTGAAGGCAATCGGTTGAATAGTTTTTGAGAAATCGTGCACACCATCAAAAAAGGACCATCGCGCGTCGAGGGGGGTGGGAGGCGGATTTTTTGATGAAATTGTTGAAAATTTTTTTTGTATGTAGTAAACAGATCAATAAAACTATATGCCAAGTTTCACAAGTTTTCCGTTGTATACTTTCTTCACAAAAAAAATCCCAAAAAGCGGTAAATTTTGCGAAAAAAAAAGACAATCTCCCCTTAAAGTTTCTCTTTCAACGCTCTTCCAACGCGGATTCTTCTCTTTCAACGCTCATATCTCAGTCAATTTTGTTCGGTTCGACTTGAAATTTTCATGACATATTCTCAGATACTTATACTTCAAAAAAATGCAACAAAAAAATCGACTTTTTCAAAATCGCAAGTGGGGGTAACCCCTTAAAGAAAAGAAAAAAAAAGAAATCGTTTTTTGATCGTTGTAAATGCATATCCCGCCTTAACTGGCGGTTGTGCGTGCATTTACTGGTCATTGCGTTCATACACTGGCGATTCATTTCGTTACTCATCCATCAATTCCTTCAGTATTGTTTGTTGCAATTACTTCATTTTTTTATACCGTGAGAACATAATCTTTTGGTAGCTATAGCCATAGAAAAATGGCTTTGTTAATATTTGCATTTTGCAGTCCATCCCGAGTCCTACAGTGCCGTTATTCGTCCATTCACTGGTCGGTCAACCCCAGCGTAAGGGAAAGAGCAACGTGTACATCCGCACCCGGGGTTGCGGGGGTGTTGGGGCAATAAAAATGCAAAATA
>OY723387.1:9411915-9421915 GCA_963210295.1 Ophion ellenae | reverse complement strand
ACTTTTGAGTAATGAATAAATGTCCAACTGTATGCCTTGGATTTTGATGAACAGTTTGAGGGGTCTTCTCACTTTAAACGCTAAACAAGGCGATTTTCATTCATTTTTTAAATGGGTCTTGGTTTTTTTGGGTATTGATATAAAAATGGTTACCATTAATGAATACGTATTTCCAAAGTGGAAATACGTTTAAGAAAAAAAATGGTCTGCGCTTTTGATGAAATCTTGGAGATGGATCATCCGGAACAAAAAAATCGAACGGTTTTAGATTCAGTATGTTAATGGCTATAGCGCATATTATACGATTTTTGATATATGCAAAAATCACAAAATGGCGGTCATTTTTCGAAAAAAAAAACAAAAAAACGTTTTTGACAAAAAATAGCAAATATCACCATTTTAATAAACTCTTGTTATGCGCTATGGCTATAGTTGTAAGAATATGTGGTTAACATTTCATAAGGGTCGGTTCAGTAGGTTCGAAGATTTTATCAACAAGCCGTCGAAAAACGTTTTTTTTTTTCAAGAAAAACGCGTTTAAAGTTTGTTTGGGTTACATAAATACATGAAACAAATGTTATATGTATTTCGAAAGTGTATTTATTAAGTGTAACAACATTTATATAAATATCTCTAATATAAACTTATTAACAAAAAATCATGAAAATAGCCTTTTTTGAGCGTCTAAAGTGAGAAGACCCGAGAGCTCACACCTCGTTGGAATTTTTGAAAATATCGTTTTTGGTTTTCGATGGATACTCAAAGCATAATGGTTGAAAAAATTCGGTGAAAATTTGAAGTCGATCCGTTAAAAATTAAGAGAGTTATGGAGGTTTTTGAGTCGGCTCCGCGAACCGGTGGACTTTAAACGCGTTTTTCTCAAAATTACTTTTTGAAAATCGATTACCACGGTATGTCGAAATTCACTGCACCGATCAACTTTAAATCTTACAAACTTTTTTTACATACCAATAAGCAGTGCTTGACTGGAGGATTCTTTTTTTCGATGCATATTTTTTTTTTTATTATCGACGAAAATACAGCGTCTTTCTTCATCGAAAATCGATACTTTCACTTTGAACGGCGGGTGTTTTTTCATAAATCAATATTGAAATATCGATTTTTGATTATTGAATTTGATTTATTGAATTTGAATTATTGAATTAATTCGAATTATTGAATTTGATTATTGAAATTTGATTTTCAAACCTTATGTTTCGAGTATCTATCGAAAACCAAAAACGATATTTTCAAAAATTTCAACGAGGTGTGCGCTCTTAAGGGGTCTTCTCACTTCAGACGCTAAAAAAGGCTATTTTTTTACGTTTATATTATAGATATTGATATAAAAGTTGTTACACTTAATAAATACACTTTCGATACACATATAACATTTGTTTCATGTATTTATGTAACCCAAACAAACTTTAAACACGTTTTTTCTTTAATGAATTAAATACTTAATAAATATTTAATGAATTAAATCCTTCGTCGAAGCACCGGGTAATTTCATGCAAAAACTAAATGCGCTTGATATTTTCATTTCGGATGATTTGTTCCCGAGCAGCAGTACCGCAAATGGCGTTTTGAAAACAGCGGCCTGTATCAGGTGCATTGTATCTACCACATTTATAAATATTTTTCAATACAAAAATTCTAAAACATACTTAAAACCACACTCTTCAATGTACCAAGAAAAAATAAAAAAAACCAACCCCCTTTTTTCCATTAAAAAATTTACGAAAATTCCATTTTTTCCGGATACGAGTAACTAAATTTCAGATGACAAAAAAAATACTTATACTAGTCTGAATGACTCCTTATTGCTTGTGAAAACTTCTAAGAGGAAAGTGCATGCACAAAACCTGAAAATAAGTAAAGACCTACGCCCCAGAAATACTTAAAAAAAAATCTTTTCTTTTCTCGAAATCTAAAGATCGTAGAACATACATGGGGATTATTCAAGTCACCTAGATTTTCCTTTTGGACGTTATTTTTCGTGCCACCCTGTATACACAAATACACGCGAGCTCCCGTAAAAGCGGTCTGACCGAATAAGGGGCGGCATTGTGATGCAACGGCGGCTGGCTCGTCATCGTCGCTGCTTCTAATACGCACCATGTTTGGAATCGCGCGAACGCAATTCCACTCTCCACACAAGTTATACCTACCGACGATAAAAAAAAAAAACGACACACCGACCGCCATTTTAACGTAACGATTTTCCCAACCCTTTCGATTATAAGCAAACGAGGTAGCCTCGCCTTGATACGAGAATCGTTGGGAGAACAGGGTGGTCCGGTGAGAAACATAGGCTGCGGAGGGTGCGAGGGTTGAGGGGCTTCATCTACCTAGAGACCCGAAAAAAATGAATGACGCTGAAGTTTGCATCGTTAGAATGCAACGAAAATTCTTATTGATTTTTTCATTCGTTCATTTTCATTATTATTTTGAATCTTTTTTTTGCAGCTTTTGGATGTACATTTTTCATAAAGATTCTCAAAAATTTTTCAATGACTTTCGTAGCCTAAATGTTTTAATCAAAATTTGGAAATACGAAAAAAAAATATATATTTTCGTTGCATTCCAACGATGCAAACTTCAGTACCCTAAAAAGGGCCTACTTCTGATTTTTTTTCTGGGTAACAGTTGGAGAAAAAAAAGCACATTTTTCAACACCAATATATGGAGAGCCTTTAAAAAATTACGAAAAATACAGAAAACCAACGAAACAATTTTTTTTCGCGACGTACGGCGATGTACACTCAAAATGTTATTCAAGTTAACAATAAATACGAGTCTTTGACGATCGTCGATTTTTCAAATAATTTCTTTTAACCGTTCCGACGAATTGAAACTCCACCATACAAAATCCATTTAAAAAGGTCGTCATTTTTCCGTATCTATTGAAAAATGAAGATCGATTTTTAAAAAAGTGAGATCGTCAACGACCTTTAAATGTTTCTCATCGTATCTCCTGTAAATATCGAAACAATCCATCAAGTGTTTCTCGCGATATCATGTCCACCGACTTTGAAGCCAGCCTTTCGAGAAAAACGCGTTTAAAGTTTGAAGTATGGTGCTGGTACCGCTCGCCCGGCCGACTGTTGGAAGCTGTAGCTGGTTCAATTTTAAAAATATTTCAATGGAATTTTCATGGATTATAGCTAGAAGGCGATACTGTCGAATAAAAACATTTTTGGAAAATGCAATTTTTTGACCCACTGAGGTCGATGTAGTCCATTAATGACGCGAGGGAACGAATTTGTGAATCCAGCGTTTCCCTTGCCACCAAGCAAGTAACCCAACTGTAGAGCGAACCGGAGGGCGCGAAATAAGACGGGAGGAGAGGGAGGACGAGGAAGAAGAAAATGCAGGAGAAGAACAAGTGCGGGGCGAGAAAGCGAGAGTCGAGTGTGCTCGCACACACTGTTGAATAAGCACTTCAATCTCTTCTGGATTCTTGACTCCTATGCTCTTCGCTTCGTGGAGTGTAGGCATTACACTATGTGTGTGTACCCTGTATGGAAGATATGATGTACGTTCTCTCTCTCTCTCTCTCTCTCTCTCTCTCTCTCTCTCTCTCTCTCTCTCTCTCTCTCTCTCTCTCTCTCTCTCTCTCTCTCTCTCTCTCGCTCTCGCTCTCGCTCTCCTCCATGAATGCACACGTTTTCAAACTGCATGTGCATGTGTTTTTATTTATGTGCATATATACGTGAGAGCGAGGGCACACCGTGAAACGAGCTGCTTACGAATTAGCATTTTCCCGTGTATTTGCATTCGTATATACGAACCGAGAGAGCGAGAAATCGGGAGAGAGAGAGAGAGTGCATGCGTTTTCGGATGTTTCTGCAGACGTCCCACGCGTCTATTGAGAGTCTACGGATCGAATGCTCGTCTCGCATTTCGATGTTTACCAGATCAAAAAAAAGACAAAAGAGAGAAGAAAAAGTCCCTTTTCACTATCCAAGGATAGGATCTTCTAATAACAAATGCATATGTGTGTGTATACGGAGACAAACATCTATGTGTTTGGGTTTCATTGACTGCACTGCATATTCAGCAATAAGCAATTATATATATATATATATATATATATATATATATATATATATATATATATATATATATATATATATATATATATATATATTTGTGTGTGTGCGTGTGTGTAAAATTAATGTTGAAATTAGCGTCGTTCAAATACAACAAAAATGATTTTTTCCCCCTCTTTTCTGCATTTTCATGGTTATCTAAAATCATTCACGATCAATTCAGGCTATAGGTATTCAGTGCGAATTAAAAACAAAAGTTCGCCGTAGTTTTGTTCTGGTTAAAAAAATGGCAATTCAAAAAACATTACTTTCGTTGCTTTTCAACGATGCAAAATTCACCATCCTTAAAATTGCTCAGGGTTATTTGTACAATGTGAAGAGTTTTTTTTTTACTGCAGGTAATCACAATTAATGATAACGCACCACTGTGGACCAAGAATCAAAACGCTCGATTTCTACCCGCATCGCGTGACGCTCCGACAGTATAGAATGTTAGGTAGAAGGAGGATCCGAAAACCTGCTTGTCTGGTGCCATCCCATTATTTCGGTAAAGAAATGGAAAATAAGAAAGAGAAGGCCCACACGAATTTCAGATATTAATGAATAGTTTGATTCCTTTCGATCACTGATTTATAACGAGTGGTTAAATTAAAGGGAGATCGAAAAAAATATTTCTCTCGTGTCATCCTATTTTTTCGGTCAAAGAATGAAATTTCAGATAATAATGAATGCTTTGTTTTCGTTCGATTAATGTTTTATATCGAGTGAGAAGGTTTGGCTCGAACCGAATGAGAACAACGTGAATATCGAATTGGTCGTGAAATGGAAGTGTCAATTGCCCAGCAGATAAAACATTCTGACAATGACAATGCACGGCAAAACGGAAACTCCGGCGAAGGGTTCGATGGGCGGGAGGGGGGGGGGGTTGTAAGCGTGGAGAGAGAGCACCTCTCTCTCTCTTGTCATCGGACATCACATCCGGGACTTGCCAGGTAATGAGCGATCTATTACACGGTTATTGGGCAATCAGCGAGTTGACCACCCGCTTGTATCGGTGTATTTAGCATCCGAGTATATCGAGGCAAAGTAACAGTTCATTGGTGAGCTCTCTCTCTCTCTCTCTCTCTCTCTCTCTCTCTCTTTTTTCTCTCTGTCTCGACACAGCATGATCGGTCGACCAGTGTGTGATGGAGAGCAGTCTCGCCCAACTTCCCTCGATTACCGCGAGCCCATAACTAAACGAGGAACCCTCACCTCACCCTCCCAACCGTACATGGACAAAAAGCTTTCCAATATCCAGCCCCGATTACCTGAAAAAAAATCATCGCTCAAATCCAACAGCAATATCCAACGTCCAATAATAATCGAGGACATTGACGTATGCATCAGAGGAATGCAACGAAAATTAGTTTCATTTTTCCTTCCATTTCCGGAAACTTTCCTTTTGACAGACCGACCAGCTGATGGGTTGAATCTTCTTCTTTTATGGTTTTTACCGCTCCGTCCTTAATAGAATTATTTTCAACGGTGTCTACGGTATCGCGTTATGCGATAAGCCGTACATTATGGAAATTTGTTTGTCCTGCGGAAAGTCTATCTGAGAAAAGGGAGACGAGGTCGTGTAATTAGGATAATAGTGTGCATGTTATTTAGATAACAGCCATTAGTGTTCATATATATATATACTATTTTCTTTCGGCCATCCACTCTGTATTGAAATATTTATGAAAACGGGACAGTTTGTAAAATGATCTTTACATGAATATGCTTTTTCGTAATTTTTTATGGGAAAACGTGTGCAGGTTTTCAATTTTTTTTTTCTTCAGTTTCCAGAGTTTTGTTTTGAGTATCTTTTTCTATTTTTTTATGGGAAAATATTTATAAATGTGGTAAACACAATGGTTTGGGCAGACTGGTGGTTGAAAAAAATCCCTCGCACTAACTACTGCACGTAAACAAATCTTCCGAAATAAAAAAATCAAACTCATTTAGTTTTTGCATGGAATTATCTAGTACATGGACGAAGGATTCAATAAAATATCAATTTTCGACTAAATGGCCGCTGTCCAAAGCGAAAGTATCGATTTTCGGTGAAAAAAAGTTCTTGAAAAAAAAAAATTCGTTCGTCCAAGCAGTGCTTTTCGATATGTCAAAGAAGCTTGTGAAATTTCAAGTTGATCGGTGCAGTGATTTTTAATCGAGTTGAAGTTTACATCGTTGGAAGGCAGCGAAAGTTCCTTTATAAATCTCAATTTCCTTGTTTTTATTATTATACACGATGTTTTTTTTGAATATTTGTATACATCGCCGAATGACTATCTTTAAAAATTATTGCAGAACTTTCGTGAGCGAAATATGGTAGAATAAATTTTCAGGAAATTGCAGAAAAATTAATTTTCATTGCCCTCCAGCGATACAAACTTCAACTTCATGGTTCTTAAGATATCGTAGTAACCGATTTTGAAAAAGACTTTTAATTCCCTCAATTTTGAACGAATCGACTTGAAATTTGTAGAGAATATTTTCGAAATGTTTCAAGAAACCGTCAAAAAGGATCGAAGTTTACTAAAATTTGCACTAGGTGTAAGCCCGTAAAGATGGTTTCGGATCCATTAGAAATAACGTAATGTTGAGTTTGGGGCCGTTGGCTACTATGGAGACAGTCCATAGTAGCCGACCAATGACTTCGGGGACTGTCTCCACACGACTTCAAAATCGCTTCTCCCTATATATATATAGGGAGAAGCGATTTTGAAGTCCTATAGAGACTCCGAGGACTGTCCTCATAGTAGCCAACGACCCATAAAATCTACATCAAGTAGTTTCGAATGTTTCCAAAATAATCTTTACGGGCTTACACCTAGTGGGGATATTTGAAAACATCGCTTCTTTCGACGGATTTTCGAAATTTAACATTTCAAAAAAATTATCTCAAAATTTCGAGTCGATTCGCGCAAAGTTGAGGGCGTAAACTATATATATATAGTTTATATATAACTATATTATATATATATATATATATATGTGTGTGTGTGTGTGTGTGTGTGTGTGTGTGTGTGTGTGTGTGTATGTATGTATGTATATATACATACCGGAACCTACCGGTAAACGCCCATAACGCCCTCAACTTTGCGCGAATCGACTCGAAATTTTGAGAGAATTTTTTTGAAATGTTAAATTTCGAAAATCCGTCGAAAGAAGCGATGTTTTCAAATATTCCTACTAGGTGTGAGCCCGTAAAGATTATTTTGGAAACATTCGAAACTACTTAATGTAGATTTTATGGGTCGTTGGCTACTATGAGGACAGTCCTCGGAGTCAATGTCTTCAAAATCACTTTTCCCCATATATATGACATTACATAGATGGACATTCGTATAGATATATCAACGTTGTCTCGAACACGAAAAAAAACGAAATATATATATATATATATATATATATGATATACTTAAGGGTGATCCGGCTCTCAGCGGCATAGCGGGCACTTAGCCGAGTATCGCTTACGCTCTCAAAAAAGATGTCTCAACTTCTACTACTTCTCGCGCTTGACGATCTCCTCCCGTGTATATAACATTCGGAGTCTTGCCAGCAACGGACGTATCTCCTCGCTCGGTCTCTCTCTCTCTCTCTCGCTCTCTCTCTCTCTCTCTCTCTCTCTCTCTCTCTCTCTCTCTCTCTTTCTCTCTCTCTTCCTCTCTCCTCTCCGATGCGCTTTTACCTTTTCTCATAGAGTGAACCCGCTCATTTCACTTTTTCTCTCCCTTGCTCTCTCGCTATTCCACTCGGGCTTTCGCTCACTCTGCTTGCTCGCCCTAACGCTGTCCCTTGTCCCTTTACTTCGTCGCCGAAGGTATCGGTTTCAGGCCTGAAACACAAGAACCCGGGAATGCCATGGTGCGGTTATGTAACCTCGCTCTCTTTCTCTCCATGGAAGAGGGGCCCACGTCGTGAAACGAAGAGATATACCCGGCGATACGATATAACGATGAGAAGCTCGATGAGAGAGAGAGAAAGAGAGAGAGAGAGAGAGGGTGGTAGACCGAAGGAGACAATGAAAATGAGAAAAACTTTCCAATCGATGTTGAAGAAAAAAAAACAAGGAAGTTTTATTCACAATCCGCTCGACATTCCAATTACAAGAGCATTAAGGCTCTTTCCAAGTTACTAGCGTAACTTCAATTTTTTCATCGACAAAACTCGAACGGAGGAATGGTAAATTAGAGAAAAAATAATAAAGACTGCAAATCCTTAGGAATGTTACGGGCTACACAGTGAAAAAAAATCGATCACCCATCCAAAATTCAGTTGGTTTAACAAAATTGTATCTTTAAATACGTTCAACTTGATTTTTGATTGGCGAAACAAAACAGTACAGTTGGGCAGTAACCAAAGATACATTTAAACTATCTGCTCATTTAGCATGCCTGAGCAACTGTTGAAACAACAAAATTTCGAGACAACAAAATGCATTTTGCACATTCAACGATTCTTTTTTCTCAGTGCATCTACTTAGGTGGGTCAAAGAATTGCAGTTTCCAAAAATGTTTTTAATCGATAGCATCACCTTTTAGCTATATTCCCTGCAAATTTCATTGAAATATCCCTAAAATTGAATAAGCTACGGCTTCCTCACCTCCACACTTCGAACTAAACGCGTTTTTCTCGAAACACTGTTTTCAAAGTCGGTGGACATGATATCTCGAGAACCACTCGATGGATCGTTTCCAAACTCACAGGAGATGGGACGAGAAACATTCAAAGGTCGTTGACGATCTCACTTTTGAAAAAACGAGCTTGATTTTGTTTTAATTACGCAAAAATGACGACTTTTTTCATAGTTTTTGTATGCTCGACTTTCAGCGCGGCGTCACGTTGTTAAAAAAAATGCTTTTGAAAATCGATGATCGTCAACGACTCGTGTTTATCGTTAACTTGAATAACCCGTTTGGTTTTCAGATGTCGGATGGATCGTTCAAGCTGGAGAGTGTCCACCGTCAAAAGTCGCGAAACTTTTTCATCATCCACCATTTTTTCGTTGTTTTTCTGTATTTTTTTAAGGCTCTCAATATATATAGCTTTGGGTTAAAAAAAATGTTACTTTTCCACGAACCGTTTTCCAAAAAAAAAAAACAGATTTTGGCCATTTTTGTCGGGCCTCTAGCCAGATGAAGCCCCTTAAGGTTACTTAGCGTTATGTGCTCCCTCGCGTATACTTTTATAATGAAATTTGTACAGAAGCTGAGAGGATTTTTTACCGAATGGCGAGCAAAAGCCTGTTGGAGGAGTCGATTCGGAGAGAAAATTAATTTGCCCGAGTTAAATTCGCGCGGGAGCGTGGGGAGAGAGAGAAATATTCGCGAAGCTGCGCAAGGGCACGAGGGGATCGGTAGAACGGGCAGTATTAAAGTCAACGAGTTTGGGGATGAAGGCCGCTTACGAATTTCGATTTCTTGAAACGATTAATCATAAAGCCTGTGCATAAGCCTGACTGGCGAGGCCGCGTCGTCCCTCTTTCTGTATGGGATCGAAGTTTATTTCGATAAGACAACGGGCCCTCGGCCGGAACGTGGGGTGAAAGCAAATCGCGTTCTCCAACGAAGGGCAACCCTCCCTACGTCGCTCTCGCCCTCTCTCGCTGTTTCTCGTCCTGCTGGGAGGAGATTAATTTTTTCGTTTCAACTATTCGTCGTCCCTTCGTCGTTGTTTTGTGCATGTACAGGGTGACCCGAAAAGCGACGGCCAAAAGGAAAATAAGAATATACACCTATCCGAATCACCCCTGTTAATCACCCCTGTTAATCACCCCTACGCTCTACGATCTTTTTTAGTTTTCGAGAAAAAAAAAACATTTTTTAGGTTTTTTTTGTTTTTATACGTATTCCGCGATAATTTTTTAACGTGTATTATTATGCGGTGCACTGTTGAGCAATAAACAAATTACG
>OY723387.1:9371684-9411715 GCA_963210295.1 Ophion ellenae | reverse complement strand
AAAAAAAAATTCTACCGAATCACGACAGCCGTTAAATTGATAAATGCAGCGTTAAAATTAGCCTACCAGTCCACAATCATATCCCAAGCTGTACCGCTAGACGCCAGTGTGTGTTGGAGGCGCCCGGGTTGATAGGACGTCAGACGAGAAAGGGATTCCTGGTCACGATCGCCCGGTTCGTTTATCTCCCGGCCTCCCGGGACATGGGAACGTATCGCACAGGCTGATTCGGTTCCGCGGGATTTTCTCCGCCCGCCTCGCATTGTTCCCGGAGCTACGTGTACGAAGTTTCGAGCGGAGAATCCACGGAAATAATGGTGCAACAATGATCCAAGCTACCGTGATTAATGGATTATTCTCTCGCAGCCCGCAACAAAAACAATGTCCGCGAATAATCGCGGCTGGTAACGATGCCGTATAGGCCTACGAATCGCCATTCGTATCAATGAAATTACACTGCACTATGCCCATAATAAAGTGAAGAAAACGCCATCGGGCGGAAAGTTCTCACCAGCGGCAAAGGGCATGGTTTGGATTCCGTCTGCCATTTTCCGCTGGCTCATTCTCCCACGAACGAGCCCGAAAAAAAAAATCCCTTCGAAAGGCGCGAAAGGGCAACATTGGAGAACAAATTGGCCGGAAAAAAAGTCAAGGACATCGGGGGGCACATAGCTGAGAATACGCAAAAGGGAGATACCGTTGGAGCGGCGGGGAATTAAAGTTTGGGAAAGTCTGTAAAAATCCCGAACTGCGGTCCAATTTTCCAAAACGAGTCTCAGGATACTCGTGGGCCCGCGATCGTTGCCATTCTTATTAAGGGGAATGCGCTTCGGTTGATGGCTTGAAGGTGGAAAGGGATAGATAGATGGAGAGAGAGAGAGAGAGAGAGAGAGAGAGAAGAGAAAGAAAGAAAGTACAGAGGCGTTGGTGGTTGCTTTGGCTGTATGTCTATTCTAACACGAGACCCATGAGACATGAGGGGCCGAGAGCAAAGCATCACAAGCGGCAGAAGGAAAAGGCCATTCGGTTCCAGCAATCAGGCTCGTGTTCAACGTAGATCGTCTCTTCTTATTCTCTCTCTCTCTCTCTCTCTCTCTCTCTCTCTCTCTCTAACTCTCTCTCTCTCTCTTTCATGTTTCTTTATCCCGTAGTGTACAAGTTGTTCTTTCCCGTCGTGAGAAAGCGAATCGAGACAAGAAACGCGACGAGCAACTTCATCAAGCGAAGCTCGCCGATATAGCCTAGCTATGCCTCGCTAAGAGGATATTCCCTCCTCTGCCGCCCTGATCAATGACTCACTATTATATACACATCGGAGACTGCAATTAAATTGATGAAATTGCGATACCTCTTCGGCATAATGGGCAATGGAGAGAAGGAAGGCTGGGGGGGGGGGGGGGTGGTGCGCGATATAGTATAATTTTCAATCAGCCATACTCTCACCGTTTAGCATAGTTTACCGGGACCGATCAATTAGTGTGGAATGAATCGGTATATACCTGAGCATAGGATACCACGTTGCGCTTCTCGCTCGAATCGATTTTCTTGCGCGTCCGTACCGAGGCACTTATATGATCCACGTATAAGGAAAAAAAAGCCAAGAAACAGCACCGCCGCGCCTACATTTATGCATACAAGTGATATATGATATATTCATGCATAGAAACGGACAAGACAATCTCGCGCTCGGCGCTTGTATATCTTAGATACGAATTCGACTCGCAAAACACTCGGCTCGTGAAGAAATTTATTGGCTGGTGGTGTAGAAAGTGCGAAATTCGACGATACATCATTGAACGGAAATTACTCGTTCGTACTTGCATTCGCAACTATATTGAAGGTGGCTCCGAACGCGACGAGGATCATTTTTCATGATTGGCTATCTCTTTTTGGTCGCTGAAAAATACGGCAGTCACTCGAATGGTTTTTAGCTACATGGAAATCCATTTTGGATAACGCTGAGCATGGAGGGAAAAAGATAATGAAGAGGCTCTTCGATGCACTCCAATGATGACAAATTTCAGCTGAATTTCAGCCTGGAGCCTTTTAGGACATCGGTAGGTGTACAAATACGGTCTCGGCCTGAGAATTACAAAAAAAGTCCTCCAGCCTTGGTGTTATATAAAACCAACGTAGTAGACTGTTTTACCGGACCACCAGCTCAACATAACCTCAACTTATACAGCGTGAGCACGGTGAGCAAAATGAGTTGCAATAATGCCCATGTTAGGCACTGTATGTTTTTCGCGTTCGAATTAAAAACAAATACTTCCGAGGCTAAGGAGATGATGTGGCAGGCATTTAGACCCCGAGAATGGCGAGAAAGCGGAAAACAACTTTGAAGACGAGAGTTTGGTGCTGGACGAAGATCCTTGCCAAACGCAATCGGAGCTTGCTACTACATTAGGAGTTACCCAGCAAGACATTTCCAATCGTTTAAAAAATGCTCGGCATCATTGAAAACTGCCTTACAAAGGACAAAGGACCTAGGCTGGTCATATTGCTGCATAATGCCAGACCACACACTCCAAGAAGGAGCAGTTACCCTTTAGATTCGTTGGGCTAGGACGTTTCGCCACACCCGGCGAATTCACCAGACTTGGCTCCATCGGATTTTCACTTCTACCGATCGCTGAAACATCATTTGACATCACATTCAGTGATAGCCACTTCGAAACGTTCGATGAAGTAAAAAATTACATTAGCATCTTTATCGATTCAAAACCACTATCTTTTCGCCGCCAAGAAATTCGCAATCTGCCTGGCGGATAAGGCAAACGTGTGGAAGCAAACGAAGATTACTTTCCCCATTAGAAGATACTTTGATTCAAGTAAATACATCAATATCTTCATGAAAAAAGGCCAAGAAATTATCTGTAAACCCGATAGTAGGATGACGTTGAAGTTTGCATCATTGGGATGCAACGAAATTTAATATTGCTCAATTGCTTGAATTGTTTTGGCTGGTTTTGCCTACAAGAATCTTCTAACCATTTTTTAAGATACTCGTTTAGCGATCTACAATAAAATCTATAAAAAAGATCTTCCATAATAATAACAACATGGAAAAGAAAATGTAAAACAGAACTTCCGTTGCGTTCCAACGATGTAAACTTCACCACCACATAGTAGGATTATTCGTGTCTCATGTGAGTTACGAGAAGCAAAGTGAGCATCTCACCAGCGTAAGAGCACTTCAATGTGGAAGAGAAGCGCCAAGAGTTTCTTAATCAACCAAATTACATGGCCGCGATACTCGGGATATTGTTCCCCAAGCTTTATTCCGGAAAGCAGGGCCCTCGTAGGTTCTTCCGCATCCTTCAACTTGATCCCATCGTGGCATGCGTTATGTTTGATATTCCTGATGGTACACGGACGCCTGAAAGTCCTCCACGCGCGGTTTCTCAACGACCCTTTTACTCTCTAAGCTTCTCTCGGTAAGTTCCTACCGCCCTGGTCCCGTGATTATCATTATTAATTTGGACTGCCAATCACTTCCTCCCGATGCGAAGAGCCAAATATGGGGGATGCCTTTGGAAGACTTCATTCCGCGCAACCCTTCGTGCCTGCTCGTTTGCGACGGTAGGCGCGCGAGCTGTAATAACGGAAAACGTTAAGAGAAATGGCAAACGGCTGGTTTCCAGTCGGACGTGATCACGGTATAAGTCAATTTTCCTTCCACATACACACACGTCCCTAGCAGTTCGAACGAACACACGTAGGGACGGAGAAAAGCATCGGGGACGTTGCAATTTCTCCAGCATTGACATCAGAGACCTGCTCATCTCCTTTGCACCCTTCCATCAATGAGCTTTCCATCAGGACCCTCCGCGCGCCCTTTACGCCTGGAGTTTGGTTAGTGCCTGTGGGTGCTGATGTGCTTTCTTCTCGGATGGAGAGCCGAGTAATGATTTTCGAGATTCTAATCTATCCGAAAGACCGAGGGCGTGCTCTCTCCCCACTTGTCCTCCCTAGCTCTTCCAATTTCTTCTGGATACCTCGAGTTTTCCAAGCAAAATGAGAAAATGCCAAGAAAAACTTCTCCTTTTTTCCTCCTCTCCGGGCTCTTGCTCGATTCGCCAGTGGCAACTTTTCTCCGACACGTCTATCCAACCCTCGAGGCTCAACTTATTGTGTCTCCGGCTGCCCTAACTCATCCCTTCCGTATCTACCCTTCGTACTCCAGCGCCCTTTCGTTTCTTACGAGCTGAGACGGAAGAGACACGCGCTTCTCGCAAGCTGCAACAAGGAGCCTTCCTTCATCCACCCTATTTAACTCTACCTTTTTCCCTCCACCCTCCTGACGCGCCCCTGCCACGCCCTACAGTTTTCATCAGGACAAGGACGCTGACGAGGCGTACACGCTCGTTGCATCCTCTCAACGAGAATCCAAAATGCCACCAGTCGTTCTTTGGATGCCTACTTTTATTTTCACGTTTGCCAAGTTGCTCGCCGTAGGTGCCAACAATCCAGGAATCCTACGGTTCGTAACATACGGTCTACCCGAGTCGGAATTTTCAGCCTATCTTAAAGGCCTTTGATCCTGTGTCAGCCTCACTTGAGTCTGTTCACTGCTAGAAGTCCTACTATGGGCCGCCACATGCTCTTCCTTTGCTGCTTACCTCCTGCATAGACCCTTGTACTCCTACCTAACCTAGCTGAAGTCGTTGCAGCTCCTCTTTTGATTGCGTTTGGACCTATCGTGCATTCGGCTGTTTCGACGAAGCGAGGGTGGGGTGGTCGCTTTCGAAAGAGCGGGTCTGATAGTTTTCAGTGATCGTCATGCGTTGGACTTGGTAGGACCGCGCGTTCCCCGTAGAGGCCCACTTTTCCACTGGCCAAAAAAAAAATCCACGAATAATTTTGAAAAATAGAGTTACTTTATTGAAAAATATGCACCGAGTGTCGAAATTTTTTATAAAATTCTGACGTTTTTTCTCGTTGATTACCATTTTTTAAACATTTTTCCATTCAAATGGCTGTATCTTTGGCAGGATTTGACGTATTTACATTCGTAAAAAACGAAAATGTGCGTTTTTTGTAGTCTTCCAGAAAAAAATTAATTTAGATTTTATCGAGCAAGTCGAACGTCCGTTTCAGGGCAAAATATGCAAAAATATTTTTTTCTCAAGGAAAGACACTCGTTATTTTATTTTTTACAATTTTCCCGAATTGTAAATACGAAAAACGGATTTTTGGTATTTTTTATATTATGGGATTTCTAAACACCGTGAAGTAACAGCTATTTTTATTAAATTTTTTTTTTATCAATATTCGATTGAAGAGTATGGACCACGAGTATGGACCATACATATGACCACATATGACATATATGTCATATGTATTTCAAAAACCTGGTAAATATACAGCGAGCGCTCCACACTCTTCAATCGAATATTAATAAAAAGAAATTTTTTATTAAAATAGCTGTTTCTTCACGATGTTTAGGAATCCCATAATATAAAAAATACCAAAAATCCGTTTTTCATATTCACAATTGAGGGAATTTCTTAAAAATAAAATAACGAGTGTCGTTCCTTGAGAAAAAAAATATTTTTGCATATTTTGCCCTGAAACGGACATTCGACTTGCTCAATAAAATCTAAATTAATTTTTTTTTGGAAGGCTATAAAAAGACGCACATTTTCGTTTTTTACGAATGTAAATACGCCAAATCCTGCCAAAGATGGAGCCATCTGAATGGAAAAATATTAAAAAATGGTAATCAACGAGAAAAAAGTTCAGAAATTATTGGAAAATGTCGACACTCGGTGCATATTTTTCAATAAAGTAACTCGATTTTTCAAAATTATTTGTGGATTATTTTTTACTGGTTGAAGTGATGTGGAATGACTCATATGTATCTCTATATGCGTAATAGAGTGTATACGTGTGCCAATCGTATATTCCTTAGCGCCTGCAAGTGGAGAAAAGGGAAATTTCTCCCCGTTCTAGGCGTTTAAGGGGTTACCCCCACTTGTGATTTTGAAAAAATCGATTTTTGAGAATACGTCCTGTAAATTTCAAGTCGATCCGAACAAAATTGACTGAGATATGAGCGTTGAAAGAGAAGAATCCGCGTTAAAAGAGCGTTGAAAGAGAAACTTTAAACGCGTTTTTCTCAAAATGGCATTTCTGAAGTCGGTGACCAAGATTACTCGAACACTAATGAACCGATCTTCTTGAAATTTTGCAGGCTTATTTAATACATAAAAATGTAGTCTTTAATCGTTCGATTTTTTTTCGAAAAAAATGGCCATTTTATAGCCAAAAAACGGCCGTTTTTTTCGTTAAAATCGAACCATTAACTTTGGCTGTCCGCCATTTTGTGAAAAATGAATATTTTTTAAAATCCTTCGATTAAAGACTAGTTTATACTTATATTTGACTAAATCCATCCGCATTTTTTTTCTTCAGATGATCCACTTCGCCGCAATGTTGGTCACCACAAACCGTGTATATAAAAACATTATTTCATTGACGGCCAATTGCCACTAGACAATGTAATATTTTTCAATAAAAAAATTACTGAAAGTTCTTCAAGATGTGTTCTTTAAGATGGTATATTGATCGATTAAAAAAGTTTTGTAGTTTTCTTTAAAAAAATTCATGAAAAAGGCCTTTTTTGCGCTACAAGTGGGGGTAAGGCCTTAAGTAGGAGCTCATTTTATATTGAATACGAAGCTACTTTGCTGCCTTTATCTCCTACCACTGTGAGGATCCGGCGGGGCAAGATAGGCTGAAAATTTCGACTCGGGTACCGCAGAGGCTACCATCATCGGAGTTGCCGTCCCTATCTCGTCCGGTTTCAATTCCATACTGGCAGCCTGGAAAAATGAAGTCTGCCGAATAATTCGTATCCTTCGGCCCCGCGTTGAAGGGGGAGGCACGATTTCACGTTATATATTTCCCGGGTGAAAATTGAGTGACGAAATAAAAGGTAAACGGGCCCATGGCGCCAGCGGATCGCGCGCAGGCATCTGGCCAGCTTTCACGGTATAAAGGAGCACACCGAGTGGTGAACGCGGTAGGAAGGGTTCCAGCAGTGTGTGCGTTATATCTCTAGAGGCCGTGGGCTGCTGCAGTGTGATTAACGCTCCCTGGGACCGAGCTTGACGCGGGAGTTCGACGCCTCGTGCCTAATTAGCTAACGTTAGCCCGCCCGGTGAGAAACGGCCGGTTCCACCTCTCTCCCTTTGGCCGCTTCGCCACGTAGATAATTTCCACGCCACGTGGCGCCTAATGAGAATGGTTGTGGCGTGCACCACGTTTTTCCAGCTCTTTTCTTTTTCCCCGTACGCGCCTACGCTCGCGCCGATGTCGTTGCCGAGGCTGCTGGGCTGCTTGTTTTTTTTTGTCCACCTTCACACCTCGCTTCCCATCCAACGGCAACCGCAAATTAATTAATCACGCCGTTTTTCACCGGGGCAAAAATGCCGATTGATAAATCACACGGGGATTCGGTATAGCGGAAATGGAGGTGGTTTTTAGGCCTCATCAGATGGGCACGCTTGGAACGGGAGGCTGAATACGCGGCTGGTTTCAAACGCAAAATGGAGTACGTTGTGTCTCGCAGCTCTCTTGGATCTGGTGCCTCGTGTATATGCTCCTCTGAGGAGTTTCTTGCGGCCCTTCGATCTCTTCTTGTGCACCAACTCCGCAATAAGTGGCGGCAATTCCGCGCACTGGGCACGTATATTCTTGTGTGTGGGTGTGTTAAACGCTGTGCATCATAGCCTCCGGTACGTATGCCGGCTACACGAGAGAGGAGATTGAGAGGAAGAGAGACCTCCGGGACACTCGAGACTTATCGTAAAACTCACGACGAGACTCGGCGGATCGTCCCTCCCGGTTGGACCTACGTGTATACGCGAGGCTGTTCCCCGCTACGTTTAACGATCCCTGTAACGATTCCACGTACGGAATCAACGCTGTAATTCTCCCAGCCGAAGAAGTACGACAAAAAACACGTCCCCCCGGAGTACACTGGTCTATTACGTAAATCATTCGGTTCCATAATGTAACAGAGCGAAGCTCCTTCACGCTCGTCAATCATAGTATACACTTACGGGACTCGGAGAGGGATTCTTTCCTGCACTCCTGTGCCATTTCTTATTGATGGTGGGCCCAAGCTCGCATCATTGGAATCCAACGAGAAAGCTGGTTCTGCCTTTAGTGTTTTTCGGAAACCACAGTTCGAAATATCGTAATGGGCTGGTTGGATCTAGGTGTTTGTCGAAGTCATCTGGGTTGACAGTTGCGGCACGTGCAGACTTTTGTTAGGGAGAACACATTGGAATCCAAGTCGATGCCGCGCTATTTCCTGATTCACGTCCTTTGAGAATGTTTTATTGGGTTCAGTTTCCGTTTCAGGTATCTTTTATTCACGTATTGTTTTCCACATATGTTGGTATTATTGGCATTACCCCTAGGGTCTCCAAAGCATTGACTATTACTCACAAGGAACATCCCTCAGGTGACACCCTTCGATATTGTTGAAATTTGGATATGTTATAAAGCATCGAAAAGTAAGCGATACGTATTTTTTTTTATCGGCGGAAAAACGGTTTTAAGGGGTGAAACCACCCCTCGAAAAAATGCATATCCAAGGGTGGTTCACGCCTTAATTTTTTGTGCAATGTCACTATAGTGGATTTTTCATTGCTTCGGATTAGAAGAATTTTCGTTTTTGTTTCATTAAAATCGGTGGACTCCTAGTGTGAGAAACTGCTATATTACCTCTAGAGGTGCCCTTTTTCGAGGGGTGGTTTCACCCCTTAAAACCGTTTTTCCGCCGATAAAAAAAAATACGTATCGCTTACTTTTCGGTGCTTTATAACATATCCAAATCTCAACAAAATCGAAGGGTGTCACCTGAGAGATGTTTCTTGTCAGAATATTTTTGTTTTTCGAGTTTCAGTCGAGAATGTGTTATTGGGTACAGTTTCAGTTTCAGGTATCTTTTATTCACGTATTGTTTTCCACACAAGTTAGTATTATTAGCATTGCCCCTACATTACCTCTAGAGGTGCCCTTTTTCGAGGGGTGGTTTCACCCCTTAAAACCGTTTTTCCGCCGATAAAAAAAAATACGTATCGCTTACTTTTCGGTGTTTTTTAACATATCCAAATTTCAACAAAATCGAAGGGTGTCACCTGAGGGATGTTCCTTGTCAGAATATTTTTGTTTTTCGAGTTTCAGTCGATCTTGTGTTTTTGTTTGCCTTTCGGCTCGTTTTTTATTTTACAGTTATGTTGTAAGAGGTGATTCTAGCCTAAGATGAGATGTTATGATAGAGTGTATAATGGTTGGTGAAGCGGTGCGATTCGAAAGTTTTTCCAGCCTATCGGTGGGACAGGGCGTGGAATACTTCATTTCGCGTGATTGGTGTGGAATTCACGTCTGTCCACTGAGAAAAACAATCATTGATCCAATATCATTGGTCTTATTGAATGAAATTTCGTTGATTCAATTGTAAAATTGTCGGTGTAAATAATCGGATTTATTAGTCCAAACAAAACGCTTCGTCTCTTCTACTGGACTATAAACCCAAACAACGCGCGATCCGCCAAACGTTTTTCCAGAGAGCTGCGAGGAACGTCTGATGGTGCACGCGCATTTCGTTGATTCCTCCGACGTATACATATAGAGATACGCAAAGAGCAAAAAGTAACGGAGCACGAGCGCAGCGAAAGTGGAAAGATTCTTGTTCCCAAGAGGTAATTCTACTTTCGGTACTTTCCCCCGATCCTCTCCACGCTCCGTTCTTTCTTTTTTCACCCTGTTTTTTTTTATATATCTTTTTTTTATATTTTCGTACTACGAGATTCCCGACCCAGAGGCGGGCTAGTATACGCGAGAGACGGAGAGATTTTCGACGCGAACGTGCGGATTACCAACTTGTTGTTCGTGCGAGAGTAAAATAGCGCGCCAACACTTGGCCATTCTTGTCGACGTCGTCGTCGACGTCCTCGACGCCGTTGCTGGCCCGTCCAATCTCGTGTTGCACGCGGCGATTGCAAACTTCTCGGCTGGAGCACCATTTGCCCTCTCTCTCTCTCTCTCTCTCTCTCTCTCTCTCTCTCTCTTGTTCTGTCTCTTTCTCTCGTTGCTTTTACCTTCGCATTTTCACCCTTGTAACGCGGCACCCTCGCGAGAGACTTTTCCCATTGCACTTTGTGAATTCGACGTTTTCATGTTTTCCCTGCTTTCTCTTCTTCTCCTCCTCCTCTCTTGACGCCGCGATTCGTGTCGCTGTAAACTCGCGAATTCTCGTATCCGCCAGGAGCAACAGGGAGTCGTGCAATTCGCCCGGAATGGCTACGACTACTACGAGTATTGGAGAAACGCGTCATACCGATATCTGATCCTGGTCGATCTGATCGGATTCTTTGAGATCGGTGATTTTTTTCAACGTGTCATTTTCGGGGTAGCTGGAAATGTCAATACTCCGATTTTAGGCTGATGTCAAACTGACAGTCATGTGAATTTTAAAAAAATTGTCTGGCTGAATTCTGATAAGAATTCTGACGAAAAACAGGTCGATTTTCAATTTTTTTTTTCTGATGAGAGTATCGAGATTACGAGGTTCAGATTTTACACACAATTAATCCATAGCCTTGCTGAGTTTGGGTTTTTTTTACGATAGGAATATATTGATAAACTGTAGAGAAATTATTATTGAAACTAAGTGCCGGCGTTGCTGCATGGCCAGTCGGTGTAGGTGGTTCCGCCCACTAGGACGATGTGACGTGACGAATTGAGGGGAGATATACACCTCGGAGCCGGAAAAAAGGTAATTTTTGTGCATTTTTTCAAGGACAACTATTTGAAATTTCGGATCGGGGTTTTCATTATCTAAAAGTTTATACATTCTAAAATACGTTTAATTTTCTTTACTTAAAAATATCAAAAGTATACAAGGATATTGTATGATCCTTGGAGCGTCGTAAAAAAATCTGCGTATAAAGTACCCACTGGCGTTTCTTAAAAAATCATCTGGAAAAAAAAACCAAAAAGATTATTAAATTAGATACTATAATCTAGTACTTGTCATAGTCGATTTTGAAAGTATCGATTTATGACAAAATGGCGGACGTTTGAACATAATTAGTGATTTTTGGGCCAAAAATTAGTTATTATTTTGCCTATAAAACAAAAACTAAGTAACGAAAAAAAAAATCTCATGACAAGTACTGGATAATGGTGTATAGAATAACCACAAAAAACCTCAAGGCAATCGGCTCATTGGTTTTCGAGAAATTTTTGGTACCGATTTGAAAAACGTGGTTTTGAGAAAAACGCGTTTGAAAATTTGGGATTGAATTGATCATGAAATTTGTCAAATTACATGGAATCATCGATACCAGGCCCATAGTGTAGTTCTTCTACGGTCGACGGAATGTTCATAGCTTCTAAATCCTCGACCTCGATCATCTAGGTGTATATCTGCCCTTAACAAATTTCGTTTTTGGGATAATGATAAAAATTTCGTATCACGGGATACTTTCTTGAAGTTTTTAAATTTATGGAAATTATGAGCCGTAGCGGAAGTTCGATTTTCGAAGAAAAAAAACGACTTGAATAATTTGTTTTTAACAAATGCATAGAGATATAAAAAAATTAAATATTTTTTCTATCGGCGGAAAACGTTTTTAAGGGGGCAAACAACCCCTCAAAGGAAGGCGTGTCGAGGGGTGGCTTTGCAGTTTCACCCCCAAGCAGTCCACCTATCTGGATAACACAAAAATCAAATTTCTTTTAATGTAAAGCCACAAATAATCCACTATAGAAATATTCAAAAAAAATGAAGGGGTGACGCGGCTTTCTTTGATGGGTGGTTTCCCCCCTTAAGACCGTTTTTTCGCCGATAAAAAAAAATACGTGTCCAATAGTTTTCAATGCCTTATCACATATATGAATTTCATCAAAATCGAAGGCGGACACTCAACTGATGTTACTTGTCAGAGTAACGATAGCTTCCAATTTTGCTTTCGAGGATATTGCGCGGGAATTCTCTCCTCAGTGGTGCGATTATGCACAAATCATGCGATCACAATCTGTGCATCGCAACTGAAACACACGAGATGTGAAGTACGCGTGTCACGTATAAAAGCGTGCAAGCTGCAGGCGTTGATGCTACTTGAAAATTCCCTTGTCGACAAATACCGTGCCTACGAACTTCCGGTATACACATTTTACACGTAAGCTTCCTGTCGTGAAAATCCTTATGCCCTCGTGCACCGCGGATCGTAAAACGATCATATCTCGGTCGGCGATGATAAGAAATTTTGTTGCCATATACGAACGTAGGTACTTTATGTTGTTGAAGTTTGCATCGTTGAAATCCAACGAAATTTCTTCTTGATTTCCTTGATTTTTTTTTATTGTTCAAAATATTTCATCGCAGCTTCTGATTATAGATTTTTAAAAACGATCCTCAAAAGTGCTAAGGGAGACTTTGTTCTTGGAGTGCCATATTTCAGGTGTTTACATTTTATTTTTTTTAAAGGAAACGAGTAAAGCTTTTTGAGTGCAGTTTTTTTCTTACTTTTATTCATGATATACAGAACGTTAGAAAAAATTGTTTTGAAAAAAAAAACCAAAATGGCGGCCGTTGCAGCTCCGCGAAAACAGGTCCTCAAATCGCGGGAGGTAAACGGCTGACATCACTGCCCCCTCTTTGTTGATCTGAAACACAAATTCAAAGCATATTATCAATCTGTGACCCTTTGGTCATGGAATGACGGATGGGTTTTTCGTTTAGTACTAATTTCGAAAAATGGCGGCAATTAAAAAAAAATCGAATTTTCGCGTTTGTTTTTCGCATCAAAAGATAAATAATAAATGCAAAAATGTATCTATCGAAAAAACGATCCGTCATTCCGTGAAGACATATTTTCTGAGTATGCTCTCCAAATTTCAGGTCGATATGTTAATTACAGCGGTCAGGAGAATGTCAGCCATTTTTGAAAACGTGTTTTCGAGAAAAACACGGTCAAGATTTGTAATGTGTTTATACAAATGTGTTTATAATTACCGCTAATCGGCAATGCCTGGTCCATAGAGGCATTCCTCCTCTTCTTCTAGCTGGAGGGATAAAAAAAAATGATTTTTTGAAAATGTCAAGGACAAAGTCTCCCTTAATTGATTTTCGTCGTCTAAATGTACCAAAAAAATACGGCACAAAAAAAAATTCGTTGCATTCTCCGATCCGGCAAATCTCGAGAGCCTCCCGTGCAGAAATTGTCGTAGGTTATATACGTCACACTCGTATCGGGACTCTAGTCGGGATTCCCCTTCGAAATACAATTTGAATCCTGTAGTCCAGTAAGAGAGACGTAAACCCAGCACTTTTTAGCGTAGAATATGCATTTTTGACTGAAGGTAGATGATTGCATACTGAAAGTAACCCCAATTCAATTTTGCCCCTCAACTCGCCCCAACCCCAAGAAAGAGGGGTTGAAAGCTTAAAAACCGCCGTATCTCGATAATTAATAGCCCGATAAAAAAATGTTTCAAACAAAGGTTGCTTCAAATAATAAAATACGTATAAAGTTATCTGACGTCCAATCCTCTATCTTTGAAAATAGCGGCGCAAAGACGCGTGAGAAATAAAACTTTATACGTATTTTATTATTCCGAAAAACTTTTGTTTGAAGCGTTTTTTGATCGGGCTATTAATTATCGAATTACGGCGATTTTTGAGTTTTCAACCCCTATTTCTTAGGGTTGGAGCGAGTTTTTTTTTGGGAGATCCAACAAATTGCGGTTGAGAATTTGAAGAAAAATTCTTAAACGACGTTCCACTTGGGTTCCAATGTGGACTCCCTATGTGCGGCGTTCCTATTGAATCCCTATAGGGATGTGGTCGGATCTGGGGACTCCCCAACGAATTTCTGCACGGGGTGTACTCGAGCAAAGAATTATTTTTCCCCGACACACACTCACATTTGCCAATTGGGAATTGTTGAAAATTCCAATCTATTAGAGGTGCACGTATACAGTGTTAACTGTGCGAATGAACGGCTGCGCTCGGTTTCGTATATCGTGGGTTCTTTTAGTGCACCGCAGCTTCTGTTCCTCTCTCCTATGCTGTAACTACGTCTCTTGGTCTATATATGTATAGAAATAAAGAAAATTCTGTGTATATATATATATATATATATATATATATATATATATATATATATATATAAGGAGAAACGTGCCCGAGGAGAAGAACATCGAGGAAACCTTCGGAAAACCTTCCGGTGGCTCTCCTGTGAGCCCTTGATAAATCGTTCGTAAAGCCTCCGTGGCCGGTATAACTGCCGACAATTTTCTTCTTTTCTCACCCCCGCGAAGGACGTTTCTACGCTTTATTACTCCCACTTGTGCCACATCGCTTTTCTCTCGACCTTTTCCTCCCCGATCTACGTATACACACATCATTCCCTTTTTTCCCTCACCCTCACCCTCACCCTCTCTCTCTCTCTCTCTCTCTCTCTCTCTCTCTCTCTCTTTCTGTTCTCACTATATATAATACGATATGAGTGTATATATAGATACGTGTGTGTATATTTATATACATAGAAATATAACAAATTATGACGATCAAATCAACTCGAAAATATACAACAACAAAAAACAGCAGATAAAATGCAATATTCGTGACGAATTCAGAACTCATTAAAACATCCCTACCGACAATAATGATCCCGCATTGTGAAGTAATACAACAATCACAATGCACGTTAAGAATACGCTGAATGTTCATCAATATTCATTTTATTCATGCTGTTGAAGTTTGCATCATTATGCAACGAAAATCCTTCTTCATTTTTCAATCTCCTCGTTTTCCCACTATCCAAACACTTTTCCTCAAGTTTAGGTTGTGCCCTACTAAGGATCTTCAAAAAACGTTTCAGTGATTTCGTACCCTGACCGTACGAAAAAAAAAATTAAACAATGCGAAAAATAAATACTCTCGTTGCATCCCAACCATGCAAACGTCAATGCAATTTTTATTCCCAGCAATCATTGCGTAGTTTTTGCTCTCTCCTCGCTTTTATTACTATGCATTTTCTCCCGACCATCCTAAGTCTCATTACCGATTTGCAAATAGGCGAACCGTGTCCTCGTCGATTCAGCTCCTCTATCAGAAATAGGAAATGCGTTTGTACAGCTAGGCGATTTAACTAGACCAGAGTTTGGGCGGGTGGCTCTCGTATTTTCTAGCCCAGGTAAAAATACACATGTAATTGCGTGTGGATATATATTTATATACATATATACATATACACATATATATATATACATATATATATATATATATATATATATATATATATATATATATATATATATATATATATATATATATATATATATATAGCGGATGCCGCGAAACAGAACCACCTTCACGCGAATCGCATTTAACTGTAATTGCATTTTTAATGGGCCTCCCCCTACGTCCACTGTCGAATTTGCCGTCCGTCCAATCCGCTTTTTACGATCTTTTCTTGTGCTGCGCGCTACGCTCCGTAGCGACTCTCGGGGCAGAGCATCGTCGCGACCCTGGCCCGTTCGCGCGCTCGTTATCGTTGCTCCTCTTTTCTGCACTGCTCTGCTATGCTCGCGTTCGCACCGCGTAACCTGGCGGTAGAAATCTACATTTTTAGATGGCCTTTGCGAAAGTTCACTCGAACGCGCCCACGAAAAGAACGAAAAAAAAAAAAAACGAAGGAGACGTGGAGCTCCTGAAGAAAGGAGCCGATTCTCGGTTGCACGAGACTTCGTACGTGCGATTAAACGGCGAAAACATTGTTTGGGCTGCGTTTATGGAGGGAGATCCCTTTGGGCGAGGAAAAAGTTGCTGATTTTCGCGATTTTTTTTTTAAGGGAAGGTTCATCCACCAATTTTGAGACTTAGGGTATGGTTGATTACTGCTTTTGGCTGTTATATGGTATTTTTTTAATTTGAAAAATGGCGGAGGTGTGGCATGGTCTTGTAAACGGATTGTGGTGGATGTTGTCAGACGGCGTGACACGTAGCGTCGGCGGGATTGATCCGAAAAAAAACCAACGAAGATTTGTCTTTTATTAACGCTCATACGCTGAATATGAACCAGGAAAAAGTGAGAAATGTTGAAAATCGATGAAATGGTATGCTTTGAAACAAAAAAATCGAGCTTTCCGAAAAAATGGCTACATGTTGCAATAAAAAATAGTTTTCTTGTATATTTTCAATAATATTGAGGTTCATGTTTTAGACAATAGGGTTAGAAAGATTTATACCAAATTTAATCGAAATCGGTCGATTAGTTTTTCAGCTATACGTCACGCCAGTTTTTCTGTAAAAAATACTGTTCTTTCAAATTTCCAAAAACATTATTGCAATAAAAAATACTTTTCTCTTATATTTTCGAAAGACATTTAGGTTCATGTTTCAGACAATAAGGTAAGAGAAATGTATGCCAAATTTCATCAGAATCGGTCGATTAGTTTTTTAGCTATACGTCACGCCAGTTTTGAAAAAATGAATAAATCATTAAAAATACTGTGCAAAAGCCAAAAGTAGCAACAGAACATACCCTGAGGCTCAAAAATATTAAAGAAATATTTCCTTTGAAAAAAAAATGATGAACGTCTGTCAATTTTTTCCTTGCTTAAAGGTACCTACCCCCTTGAATCAATAATATTTTAAATGAAATAAAATTGGATTGAGAAGTGTCAGGGAGGATCCACGTGGAGCCTGGAACCTGGAGCCTCCCTGGAGCCCGGAACAGGATGCTCCGGATGGTGTTGGAGAGTCTCGTCGTCGGGTGAGCGCGGGTGGTTACTGTAAAATAGACAATGGATTTACGAGGCGTTGCATTTTAATTCGTCGCCTTTATGGAGCGGCCAGCGCGGGCCAGGCTCGGCGCCGGTAGACGACACGTTTATTGGACGATAAAACTTCGCCTCTCTCACGGCTGTTGCCCTCTGTGGTAGCGCGATTCGAATTTAGCACGGACTCGCCCGGTCTGCATACGCTGCACTGTCTCTGCAAAAATCGGGACGGAAAGGAGGACGGAGAAGAGAACGGACAGAGGGAGGGGGCCTTGATTGATTGATAATATTCATTATGCCCGAGTACACTCTCGGACAATGCTAGACGTGAAGGTGAAATAAGAAAAAGCGTGGACGTAAATTGAAAAATAAAGATTCGATACAAATAATCAGTATAAAAACAAAATCAAATATAAAAAAGAGATGTAACGGTAAATTGTCATACAAAGTGAAACTCGGTTTAAGGAAAACGAGAATAATCAATCTGAGATTAACTTGATAAACTTGACAAAGTAAAATTTTAATTAAAAATGCGATTTTCAATTTCAAAATACGTTTAGGGTAATGTTATAGAGAATAAGGCTAGAAAGATTTATACCAAGTTATGAAAATGCAGTTTAGAAGACCGGGCCATGCCTCCGCCATTTTTAAATGTTACAAAAAATACCATGTAATAGCCAAAAGTAGTAATAACACATACCCTGAGTCGCAAAAATGAAGAAAAATGTCCTTTTAAGGAAAAAACTTGAAAATCAGCAAATTTTTCTCATCTCCGAAAGGTATCGCCCCCCTTAAGAAGCCCCAATACCGCCGAAAACAACGGGCTTCGTAATTGTATCGTATTGGACCAAAAATTGGTTAGTTGCCTGGTTGATGCCAAACTGAGCTAGGAATACATATGGATTCACATATACAGGGTGTCCCGTTATATATGGATAATCCTAAAACTGTCGATAGGTCAGATCATGTCCTTCTATATTCCGGAGTTTCAGTTTAGAAAAAGTCCCACTGTTTTCGAGATAAAAATCATCTGCTTTTGGTTTTTGGCATACCATTTCTCCAAATGATAATTTTTTTTCACCCGGCCTTATGAAAATACTCTTGGTTATTTCTTTTATCTAGAAAAGTCTTCTCTTTAACCTCAAATGTAAAGGAAACATTATGAAAAAAGATCTTATGCGGAATTTTCATACAAACCAATTCGAACATCTGACTTTGCAGCGGTGTAAAAAAAATGTACTTCGCATATCATGCCAATTACTTCAAAAAGTTGCTCAATTATTGTCGACTCATATCAATCACAGAAATGGCATGCGAAAAACCAAAGGCAATTTCTTGTTAAAAAAGTAACATAAAGGCCAAAATCTCGAAAACCATGGGACTTTTACTAAACTGAAATTTCAGAATATAGTAGGACAAGATCTGACCTATCGATAGTTGCAGGATTATTCATTCATAACAGGACACTCTGTATATCCGGGGGGGGGGGGGGCGAAGCCCGGATGTGCGAGTCATCTCATGCCGACCGATTCGTGTGTAAAAGGAGCCGTGATCGTGAAAGTCTCTTATTAGTTGAAACTCCGCGGTCTCCACGGAGTCCGTTTGCTCGAAAGATCCGGAAGCCCGACGGCCGTGCCCCCTCCCCCCACCCCCCCCCTTCCCCACGAGCTTCTCCGTTCATGACAGCGGAGCAATAATATAAATTAGAAGAGTCCCTGCTGAAACTCGACGAAGATGATGCTGTCGCGTATGAGTCTCTCGCCCTTGCCCCTCATCCTTTTGACCCCCCCCCCCTCCCCGCCCCCACGCGCCGTGGTCTTCGTGCCAGGAGCGAAAGCTCCTCGACTGCTCCAGTCGAGGCTCTTCATCGGCTTCCGCGAGGACAGCGAGGACCACTTTCATCTAAGCACAAAAGACGAGAGAGAAAGAGAGAGAGAGAGTCCTGATACCTTCAATGCAACGGACTCTCTTTACCCTACGAGTCTGTGGTAACTGGAAAAAAGGTCAAAGGTTCGCTTTTCTCTATACAATCCTGTGTCCTCGCGGAACGGCGACCAGGACCATCGGGGGCAGAGATGGGGTGTGGGGTTCGGGGGGGGGGGGGGTACTGCACACAGGAACAATTTTCTCCTCGCTTTTTGTCGGCTACACTGCACTACCAAAAAGTATATTGACTACCCAAGCATACGCCTTTGCTTCTTCATCGCGAAAGCTCCGCTTTTATATCGAACATGAGGAGCAAAAAAAATAGTATCCCGTAATATTCTCCGCTTACGGTATTTTCGCGCGGCTAGTCACCCATTTTCGACAGAAAAGATACTCCAAGCTCCCATCATTGGGAAAAGTTCAGATGCGTGTATCAGTGACGGATGAATCAATTCGGCAAGTTATTAGGCACTTTTTAGACGAGAGATGACTTTGGGATTTGTCTTGACCGACCAGTCCCGTCGAAAAATCATTATCAACCGTGAAGAGAAAAATGACCGAAAAAGTTTGCCGGCGAGGGCCTGTTTGATTTTTAATTAAATAAACTAATTGTTAAGAGGGACGTGGCTCGCAGAAACGAAAGAGAGACACGTGAGGAAGAATGACCTCAGTCAGCAGCTGTCATCAAATAGACACGAGAACCCTAAAACGTAATATATGAGATATATAATCAACAATATTTGATATATCAGGCATTTAAATGGACTGTACTGAAATACCTATATTCATCCCTCGCCAGTCCAGAACTGTCTTATATGGGGCCCCAAGAGTCTCTCTCTCTCTCTCTCTCTCTCACTCACTCACTCACTCACTCACTCACTCACTCACTCACTCACTCACTCACTCACTCACTCACTCCCTCACTCACTCACTCCCTCCCTCCCTCACTCCCTCACTCACTCACTCACTCACTCCCTCCCTCCCTCACTCACTCACTCACTCACTCACTCACTCACTCACTCACTCACTCACTCACTCACTCACTCACTCACTCACTCACTCACTCACTCACTCACTCACTCACTCACTCACTCACTCACTCACTCACTCACTCACTCACTCACTCACTCACTCACTCACTCACTCACTCACTCACTCACTCACTCACTCACTCACTCACTCACTCACTCACTCACTCACTCACTCACTCACTCACTCACTCACTCACTCACTCACTCACTCACTCACTCACTCACTCACTCACTCACTCACTCACTCACTCACTCACTCACTCACTCACTCACTCACTCACTCACTCACTCACTCACTCACTCACTCACTCACTCACTCACTCACTCACTCACTCACTCACTCACTCACTCACTCACTCACTCACTCACTCACTCACTCACTCACTCACTCACTCACTCACTCACTCACTCACTCACTCACTCACTCACTCACTCACTCACTCACTCACTCACTCACTCACTCACTCACTCACTCACTCACTCACTCACTCACTCACTCACTCACTCACTCACTCACTCACTCACTCACTCACTCACTCACTCACTCACTCACTCACTCACTCTCTCTCTCTCTCTCTCTCTCTCTCTCTCTCTCTCTCTCTCTCTCTCTCTCTCTCTCTCTCTCTCTCTCTCTCTCTCTCTCTCTCTCTCTCTCTCTCTCTCTCTCTCTCTCTCTCTCTCTCTCTCCTCTCTCCTCTCTCAGAATTGGAATCTGATTTACATCCTAATTACGACAGTGAACGAGAAACACAATGAAATAAAAAAGATAACGAAAGGCAGAAAGAGAGAGAGAAAGAAGAGAGGGCGAGAGAAGCTCTCGCATGCATTTAAGCCGCGAACGCTGCACGGTCGTTAAAACCGCGCGGCCGACCAACTGCCTAATCTGCATTTGTAGCTCGTTGCCTCGTCCTGTGTAAACGACAACAACGAAGACGCCGAGTAAAGCAGAGATACCAGGTCGGGGGGGGGGGGGGGTGCAAAAAGTGCAAAACGAAATATTCAGGAAGGAGTAAAAAAAAGGAAGCCATCCGATAGACCCGATAGTTGTAGAGAATTCTATTCCCTACAAGTTTCTTCGTGTATTTTTATGCGCTGAAGTTGAAAATAAACGCAATAATGTAATAACTTGATTTTACTTCGTTATTAAGTTGCAAAATATCGACCGTGGACAATAAGTCCTTATAACCAAAGTTGTTGAGAATTGAATTTCCTGTAAGTTTAGTTATAACCATTTTTAGTCAAAAGATGAAAATGCGCGAGTTATTTGACAAAAACAAATTCCTATTAAATTCAAGATGCTGGCCGTAGGTCCTGCAGAATCCGATCGAAAATCTCATAAAATTAATGGCACATCTATTTAGTATGAATATCAAGCGGTTAGAAAATATATATATTTTTTTTCGATGTACGAAATGGCCGACTACTAATATTTTCTTTTGTTATCTTTTTTTAGGCGCCCCGCAGCGTGACATTTAGCATCCACAATTTTGTTACCTAGAACAAAAACAAAAATTTTCGTCAATCTACATTAGTATACCTAGCGAAGTACGTACGGAATTTAAAAAATATTGTTTTATTCAAAAGTTGTGGGTATTTGAACTTATGAAATGAGTTTTCAGTGAAAAATTTCGTTATAACTGCTCGTAAACTGCTCATAAAATAAAAAGTTTTCGATTAATTAGAAATTCCGTACGTACTTGTCTGCGAAATGCAATTAGGAACATTACTTTTAAATTTGAAGTAAATCGAGTGAAAATTGTTGAAGTTATTTGTCACGCCAATTGGAAAAAAGCTGTTTCGAGAAGTTTCGAGTAGTCGACTATTTTGTACATCGAAAAAAATATATGTATATATATATATATTCTAACGGCGTGACATTCATAATAAATACATGTGTAATTAATTTTATGAGCGAATCACTTTTTCATACGAAAAAAATTTGCTAAATTCGCACGATTTTATACCCGTTACTGTGGCCTAAGGCCTTGAGTGTAACAACATTTGCATCAATATCTATGATATAAACCCATCAAAAAAATTAACGAAAATAGCCTATTTTTTCGCGTCTAAAGTGCGAAGACCCCTTAATAAAAAATGTTCAGGCCAGTTCCTGGGTTGAAATTTTTTATGGCACGGTAAAAATTGGGGTATCATTTTCACGGTCCGTCTTAGGCCCCAAAAGCCACGCCGCTCATGATTCATCTTATTCCGAACCTTCGTCTTGCCCTTGGTATCTTTATCCAGTTTTATGGAAAAAACAGCTACGAACAGCGCGTTGCTCCTTTCGCCCAATGAAGGACCATGTGCGTCTAAATCCGCGTTCGCGAATCGTAATTTTTGATCGCGCGAATGGAGACGATCTTCGAAATCTTTCGTATCCTCTCGGATCCTCTTTTCGTCCTTTGGAACGCAAAAGAGCAGAGAGGCAGGATCGCTCTCTCGTCCCTGGGAGCAACGAGGCGAACACGAATTCGATGTAAAAAGCGCTGATGAAAAAGGACGGGATAAAAGGGCGCGAGAGAGAGAGAGAGTGAGGAGGGGCGGGGGGGGGGGGGGGGGGTATAAGCCGCGCCTGAGATCAAAAGAGAGTCGTCTGGCAAATTTGCCCGTCCGACTTGGAGCCCTTCGAGCCACTTGATTTTTTAATCAATTATTACCGGACTGGTGATGCCGCCTCGTTTCGGGGTCGCGTCGGGGATATATCACGCTGCTAGATGAGAGCAACATCCGCCGGGACATCGCGGGAATCACGATTTTGCCTTGCTGTCATCTTCTTCTTTTTTTTGTTCCTACTTCTTTGCCCTTTCCTGTCTCTCAGGAGAGAACTCGACAGCCGATTAAAACAGCTCGCCCCCCCCCCCTTTTATACACCCACGTCTCGCTAATTCACGTGCCCCGCGCGGACTATATCGGAGCTCAGTCGTCTCCCTTTTTTTCGGTAACCTTCTTCGTGCGATCGAATTATTTTTTAATTATATTCTTTCGGCTTAAGGATTCTCCGGAGGGGGTGGGGTGGGGGGGGGGGGGGGGGGGTCGTATAAGATTTCGGCGATTGCGTCGGGGCAGGATCGCTATTTTATTTAGTTTCTTCGAATCAAGTTTGCTCTCTCTCTCTCTCCCTTTCTTAGAAATTGAATTAGACGATATTGCATCTTCTTTTCAATCTTGTACTTTCGATTAAGATATTTGACCATCATGCGTGAATTTTTGTTAATATTCTTTTTTTTCTCGCATTTCGTTTTGTTAATTAGGTTGCTCTTGGGTTTGGAATTTTATTTTTGTTCATATCGAGCTTCACTTTGTATTTAAATTTTCTGTCTTATTTGTGTTATATTTCATTTTCTCTCTTATTGGATCTTATATTGTTTATTTTCATTTTAATATCGAACCCTTATTTTTTTAATTACTTTTTATTTTTATTTTATATTAAATTTTATATTTACAGTATTTCTGTTTACTTTTATTTTTATATCGAATTATTATTTCTATAATTGATGTCTATGTTTGTTTTTATATCGAATTCTTATTTCTCTAATTTCAGGACGATGAAGTTTGCATCGTTGGAATGCAACGAAAATTAATTCTTTTCAATCGTCGAATTTTTTTCACCGCGAAAATTACTCAAACGTTTTTACGTATTGTCATCAGAGATTTGCAACCTCAATTTGCGAAAACAAAGGCTTTGAATAAGAATAAAAAAAGGAATCGAAGAATAAACAAAAAATCATTACATTATGATGATGCAAACTTCAATTTCTCCTTATTTTTGTAGGATATAACATTTTTATTACTATGATTTCTGTTTATTTTTGTTTTATATCGAATCCTTATTTCTTTCATTAATCCCTATTTTTGTATTATATCGAATTTTTATCACCTTAATTTTTGTTTTCTTTTTTGTTTCAATATCACATTTTTATTTCTTTGGGTTCCTGTCAATACTTTTTTCACTCTGCATCTGTAACTTTATATTGCCCGAGAATTTTACTAGAGCATAATAAATATTATTATTCAAACGATCTCTCACTCTCTCCCTCTCTCTGTCTCTCTCTCTCTCTCTCCGTCATCAAGAGCCACCCGAGATAATGAGAAAATGCAGGAAACCCTCCGGGTGCTCTCCGGCATCATCCCCCGGAACTCTACAATCCCAACACACACACACACACAAAATGTACTACTATGCCTCGTCCCTGGTCCTTTTCGAGAGTTCGAGTTTTCGCACGAATCCTCACTCGCCCTTCGATCTTAATCAAGCCAATGGATGAGAGCGACAGAGGGACCAGATTCGTCGAAATCATGGATGAACATTTGCAACCCTTCGTCACCCTTTAATCCAACGAATTCTCGTCCTCCGAAATAACGCGCCTCGGCAATGGCAAAAGTCAAGCGCGCTGAAATTTTAGTAGTCTGATGTTTTTTAAAGACAGGGTGTGGCGTATTTTGCCTAGTACGAGGCATTCCAGGCCAAAATCTGCGCGTGCAGGACCACAAGGAATTTTTGGCTACGGCTCTTTGGTACACGACCTGTACAAACCCAAAAAGCCTCCAGACTATTTTTATTTCTGGTCAGGTGCTCTCGAAAAATATCCCTTTTTCCGAATAGGATTTTTAGCCATTCAGTGGGATTATGCAAATCCTTAAGGGGAGAATTGCCTTTTTTGGGTTAGAAAATCGATTTCGACTCCAAGTTCGTAAAATATCGGGTCTCATTTTTTCGAAAAACTCCTCTCCAGTCAGCACTAAATAATTTAACTGAAATAAGTATGGCGTGCAGAAAGGAGAATGCTTTTCGAAATTAAGGGAATGCCTTGAGGTGAGGGAAAAATTGCTGATTTTCGACATTTTTTTTTAAAAGAAAAATGTCTTTACTTTTTTTGAGACTTAGGGGATGTTTTATTACTACTATTGGCTGTACATGATATTTTTATTAAGGCCTTAGGCCACAGTAACGGGTATAAAATCATGTGCGAATTTTACATTTTTTTTTCGTATGAAAAAGTGATCCACTCATAAAATTAATTACACATCTATTTAGTATAAATATCGAGCTGTTAGAGAATATATATTTTTTTCTTCGATGTACAAAATGGCCGACTACTCGAAACTTCTCGAAACAGCTTTTTTCCAATTGGCATGACAAGTAACTTCAACAATTTTCACTCGATTTTCACTCCGATCAAATTTAAAAGTTATGATCCTAATTGCAATTCGCAGAGAACTACGTACGGAATTTCTAATTAATCAAAAACTTTTCATTTTATGAGCAGTTTATGAGCAGTTATAACGAAAATTTTCACTGAAAATTCATTTCTTAAGGCGAGAAATCCCTTTAGGCGCGTGAAAATAGGTATTTTTCCGGGAATTTTTTTAGAGGGGATAAAATAATCTGATCATTTTCAAATTTGGACGTGAGTTTATTATAACTGTCAAGTTAAAAAAAAAAATTTGGGATGACCGACAAAATAGCGGCGTTATTAAGGGTCTTCGGACGCCTGTTTTCCGCGACATCGAAAAGTGCTGCAGTTGTCACTCTTTACCTGTTGATCTGAAAAATATTTAATAAGTGTCATTCGTTCACTGACGTATTAAGGGGAAGGGTATACCTAAAAAAATGATGAAAAAGTGCAAAATTGAAAATTTGGGGGCATTTTTACTCCAAAGTTCGAATTTTCGACCATTTTTTCGACATATTTGACCCCAAAAAAATTATTTATTCACACGCTGCCTTTCAAACTTTAGGTATATCCTTCCGATAATATTACTGAGAGTAACCTCCCAAAATTTCATCCAAATCGGTCGATAACTTTTCGAGCTACAACACGAGCAGTTTTTGAAAAAGTAGTTTCGAGATAATCGCGTTTAAGGCGTTACCCCCACTTGCAGCGCAAAAAAGTCCTTTTTCATGAATTTTTTTTTAGAAAACTACAAAACTTTTTTCGATCAATATACCATCCATCAATATACCATCTTAAAGAACACATCTTGAAGAACTTTCAGTAATTTTTTTATTGAAAAATATTACATTGTTTAGTGGCAAACGACCGTCAATGAAATAATGTTTTTATATACACGGTTTGCGGTGACCAACATTGCGGCGAAGTGGATCATCTGAAAAAAAATGCGGATGGATTTAGTCAAATATAAGTATAAACTAGTCTTGAATCGAAGGATTTTAAAAAATATTCATTTTTCACAAAATGGCGGACAGTCAAAGTTAATGGTTCGATATTAACGAAAAAAAACGTCCGTTTTTTGGCTATAAAACGGCCATTTTTTTCGAAAAAAAAAATCGAACGATTAAAGACTACATTTTTATGTATCAAATAACCCTGCAAAATTTCAAGAAGATCGGTTCATTAGTGTTCGAGTAATCATGGTCACCGACTTCAGAAATGCCATTTTGAGAAAAACGCGTTTAAAGTTTCTCTTTCAACGCTCTTGCAACGCGGATTTTTCTCTTTCAACGCTCATATCTCAGTCAATTTTGTTCGGATCGACTTGAAATTTTCAGGACATATTCTCAGATACTTATACTTAAAAAAAAATGCAATAAAAAAAAATCGATTTTTTCAAAATCGCAAGTGGGGGTAACCCCTTAAAGTTTCAACATGTGACTCGCTACCTGACCGCATGCTGTCCCCGCGCTCTAGACTATATGCGATAACTCCGCAAATAGTCAATATTTCGAGTTTTCCTTTCCTCAGTATATTCGTTGCGTATCGTACTTCCGAAATATGTAAAAAAAATCGATTTTTTTGATAATTCCAAAGGGATTTCGCGCCTTAAGTTCAAATACCTACAACTTTTGAATAAAACAATTTTTTTTTAATTCCGTACGTAATTCTCTTGGTATTCTCATGTAGATTGACGAGAATTTTTGTTTTTTGTTGTAGGTAAAAAATTGTGGATGCTAAATGTCACGTCGCGGAGCGCCTAAAAAAAGATAACAAAAAAAAATATTAGTATACGGCCATTTTGTACATCGGAAAAAAAAATTTCTAACACCTAATGAATGTACACAATACTAAATGAATGTGTAATTAATTTTATGAGTGCATCACTTTCGCATACGAAAAAAATTGTTAAATTCACACATGATTTTATACCCATTACTAAAGCCTTAAGGGCTTGCAAGGGCTTTTTTTCTCGCCCTTCAACGATGCAAACCCAACAAAACCCAAACGCGAACCCCAACCCAATCTTCCGTACCAGCAATTGCGAGAATCACGACCAAAAGTCACCGACGAAGAACAACCGAAAGCAAACCTCACGATTCCTCCATCGCTATTAAAAATAAATGCCCGAAATCTCACCGAGTGATCCACACGGATGACGTGTCGATCGAGAACGCCCGATGGAAAAGTATTTCGGTATTTTCGCTTTACGAGCAATCTCCATTCCCCGTAGCGATTGAAGGGATCTGCCCCGAATACACACGCGCATACGTATAGCCACGGCGAAGGACTCTCGACTTTCACGCAATTCGGAAAAATTATTCTAACGACCACTCGAAGGAGTAAGGATCCCGAGAGGCTTGGGAGACGCGTGACTCGGAATTCCTTTACGGGTTTTACGTCCGCGAGGGTGGCGCGAGGACTCTTTTCTCGACGAAGGAATCATTCGTCCCTACGACGCCCTCACTACGTCCCACCCTAAACCACCCTCCATCGCCGCCATTCGCCATCTTCTTCGTTCCCTTGTAATACACGACTCGCTAGCGAAATATCGTTGGATTCATGTACACTCCAAAGGACGAGGGACTTTTCCCGATGGCCAACGCGAAAAACACTCGGCAATCTTATGAAAAATGTACGATCGGAAAACGCGTCTCGGAGACAGCGCACGACGTTTCGCGTGTTTCGTTACACATCTACACACATGTGTGTGTGTGTGTGTGTGTGTGTGTGTGTGTGTGTGTGTGTGTGTGTGTGTGTGTGTGTGTGTGTGTGTGTGTGTGTGTATATGTATATAACTGATGTAGGATGTATAAAAGAGAGCAGGACAGCGCAAAGTTCAAGCTCCTTGCCCTTGGGACGCGAAGGGTGACCCGATCTCCTTCTTCGTTACACACGCATATATATATATATATATATATATATATATATATATATATATATATATATATATATATATATACACACACACGTGT
Organism: Ophion ellenae; assembly: GCA_963210295.1. Classification (NCBI taxonomy): domain Eukaryota; kingdom Metazoa; phylum Arthropoda; class Insecta; order Hymenoptera; family Ichneumonidae; genus Ophion; species Ophion ellenae. The sequence continues at coordinate 9,383,797 of OY723387.1, read as the reverse complement.
TAAGAATCGCTGGGGAAACGAGCGATCGATAAGGGTTCACCCCGTAAGACGATTTCTTGCTATAGGTGCAAGGGTCGCAAACTTCGAGCTCGTTCGGCCCTTCATCCTCGTGCGCGCGCTGCCTCATACGTCAGGTCATGCTCTTTATCCTTATATATATATATATATATATATATATATATATATATTACGGTGGCGCAAATTTGGGCTCCATTTTTTTCCTTTTTCTCACCGCACAGTTAACTTCTTCAAGCGACAAAAAAATTGTCGCGAAATCTGCGAGCTGTCAATATTTAGAGGTAGCTTCCCGAAAAAGCGAATTTTTATTAAAAATTTGATTTAATCGATTTGTTTCGCTCCCTTCTCACCCATTAATTTTAGGCTTTATAATTTTTAAATTAACATCGCGAAAGCTCTAGCTGGTCAACGAATATTTAGTGGTCGCTCAACAGATTCGAAATTTCCAATTTTCGCCATTTTTTTGCTCTTCTCATTCATAAAGTTGACGCTTTATTTTGTTCCTTTTTCTCACCACACAGTTGACTTATTTAAGCGAAAAAAAAAATTGTCGCGGAATCTGCGAGCTGTCAATATTTGGAGGTCGCCTCCCGAAAATGCGATTTTTTATTTAAAAAATCGATTTTTTTGTTTTTGTTAACTTCTCACCCATGAATGTTACGCTTTGAAATTTTTAAATTAACTTCGCGAAAGTTCTAGCTGGTCAATGAATATTTAGTGCTCGCTCAAGAGCTTCGAAATTTTTAATTTTCGCCATGTTTTTTGCTCTCCTCACTTGTAAATTTGACGCTTTGTAAAATTTTCAAAACAATTGATCGTTTTCCTCTAGAAACGGATTTTTCAAATTTACCTCGCACTACCAAACCAAGAATTATAATCTTCATTCTCATAAAATAATTCTTCAAAGCTCCTGTCCGTAAACACAATTAGAGGTGCCCCGTTTTATCGGGTTAGAAGTATGAGGTAAATTAAAGAATTCTTTTTCTAAAGAACAAAAGGACCAATTGTTTTGAATATTTTACAAAGTGTTAAATTTATGAGTGAGAAAAGAAAAAAAAATCGCAACAATTGGAAATTTCGAAGCTCTTGAACGACCACTAAATGTTCATTGGTCGGCTAGAGCTTTTGCGAGCTTAATTGAAAAATTATAAAGCGTAAATTTCATGGGTGAGAAGTGAACCAAAAAAAATCGATTTGTTAATGAAAATTTGAATTTTTCGGGGGCTTGAGCGATGTCTAAATATTTCTTGACCGCTCGCAGCTTCCGCGACAATTTTTTTTTTCCTCTAAAGTGGATAATTGCATGGTGAGAAAAAGGAAAAAATTAAAGCTCATTTTTGTGCCACCCTAATATATATATATATATATATATATATATATATATATGTATGTATGTATGTCCCTACGAAACGAGCTTCCGTATGATTTCGTTCGTTTCTTTCGTGCCTCTGGACAGCCCTTGGCCGACATAGTTGTGTGTGGCGGTGCTGATGGTGGGTGGGTGGAAATAAGGGGTGAGCTGGTGAGGAAGCGGTCTGTCCCCTCGGGGTTGCTTGTCTTAGGCTTCCCCGACTCGGGAATTCCCTGCGTTGAAGCTCCATTTTTTTCGTCCTCTCTCTCTCTCTCTCTCTCTCTCTCTCTCTCTCTCTCCCCCTCTCTTTGTCTTTCCATGTCTCTCTGCTCCACGGGTCGAAGATTCATCCCCTCGTTTGTTCCTTGCAGCTTCCCTCAGTGCTCCTCGGCGTCGATTCTCCAGTAAGAATAAGGCACGCTCCGTATGTGGATTTGAGGGTGCGTGGGTGATCGAAAGTAATGAAACTGTTTCTTGGTTCAGGGCCTCGCGACTGACCGAGGGACCAAAAACTTATACCCTATCGCGCATTTATCCCTCCCGCGTCTATACTGAGTCGCCCTCGCCCTCGCCCTCTGGTCCCTTCGTCGGCCGGTCTTATCAGGCCTGTAGTCTCCAAGGGTGAAATAGACTGAGCTCTCGGAGACAAAAACCACCCTCCTTCTTTACAAAGCTGCGAGATCGTATATATAATGGGAAAAGGACATTTTAAACCCATTGTATATTTGCTATGTTGGCTATCACGACGCGGCTGTTTTGAGGACGGTCCTTAATTTTTCCAAGTAATATTTGATTGTGATGATGGGATGGTGACGGAAATTACTTTTATTTGAAAATGCTTATATTTAAGTTAGGAGTATTGAAAAAAAACATGGGGGTTCAAGGGGGTTTAAATAAGTCGATCGTCTTTGAGATCAGCTCGCCTCGTTAAGAGAGAAAAATGGCTGATTTTCATTATTTTTTTTTTAAGGAGAGATTTACTCTACATTTTTTTGACTTAGGGGATGTTTTATTACTACTTTTGGCTGTTATATGGTATTTTTTTAACTTTATTTCATCTTCAAAAATGGCCGAGGTACGGCACGGTCTACTATACGGGTTGCGCCGGATGTTGTCAGACGGCGTGACATGTAGCGTCGACGGTATTAATGTGAAAAAAAAACCAACGAAGATCTTTCTTTCATTAACACTCATACGCCGAATATGAACCAAGAAAAAGTGAAAAAAGTTGAAAATTGATGAAATGGTACGCTTTGAAACAAAAAGGTTGAATTTTACGAAAAAAAATGGCTACATGTCGCAATAAAAAATACTTTTTTATTCAATTTTCGAAAACAATTAGGTTCATATTTTAGACAACACGATCAGAAAAATGTATACCAAATTTCATCAGAATCGGTCGATTAGTTTTTCAGCTATCCGTCACGCCAGTTTTGAAAATGCAGTTTAGAAGACCGTGCCACACGTCCGCCATTTTGGAAGATCAATAATTTTAAAAAATACCATGTAACAACCAAAAGTAGTATCAAAACTACTAAGTCTAAAAAATGATACAGAAATCTTTCCTTTGAAAAAAAAAATCATGAAAATCAGCAATTTTTTTCCTCGCCTAAGGGTATCACCCCCTCAATATATCTGTATATAACTTGCCTACGTGAATGGAATGTTAAATGCGCGTGAGACGCACATTTATACAGGGGCGCGCATAGATACGTTCTTTCGATTCCAACGCTATCTGGTCTTCGTTTCGAACACGTGGAAAAAGAAAGAGCGAGAGGATGAGAATGGCAGGGCAGTCGAGCTTTATAGAAGAAAATCCAATTGTTGCCCTTGTGCACGGGATAAACTCGAGGAACAAGGAATTACGGCGCGAGAAAGGCGAGCGAAAGAAACTTTCGGAGCAGCGCGGCAGGGGTGAGGCAGGAGATAAACCATAGCACAGCCTAAGACGAGAGTGTAACGTTGAATAATTGACGACGAAATTCGGGAGATTTTCTCCGAGAAATAAATAACAAGGAAGGGCCGCAGAGGGGTTGGGTCAAAGGGGGACATTTTTTTGCACGTGCTTCGACAAATCGATATGAAAGGGCGAGGGTATCTAATTATTCGTTATGGTACATTGTTATTCCCATACGGATGAAATAGTCAATAGACCTCCGTCGCAGACTCCCTCGAGTCAGCTATTCAGAAAACGGAAAGCTTAATAACCGGAAGTGTACCTACTCACGTATAATGTAGTAATATATTGATAACCAATAAATTACAAGCTCAAATAAACTATAGTATGTTTGTGAAAATAATGCAGTATGATAATCTAATAAAATAGTCAATTTGTATACCATTTTATCAGATTATTATCTAATAATAAATATTTTCAAAAACATTTATGATTATGTTTCAGACAATAAGGCTAGAAACATTCATACCGAATTTCATCAGAATCGTGCCAGGCCTCGTCCATTTTCAAAGATTTATAAAATAAAATATACCATGTGACAGCCATAAGTAATAATAAAACATACCTTAAGTCTCAAAAATCGTGAATGAATCTTTCCTTCTAAAAAAAATCATGAAAGTCAGCGAATTTTTTTGTGGCCTGTAAATATCGCTACCTCAATTTTTTTAGCCCATCATCAACACGCGTGTCATAGCGTGTTAATATATATATATATATATAGTAAATATCTCCACACACATTTTTTCAGCCCAACATTAACCCATCATTAATATATAATAAGTACGATAAGTAGCCCATCATTAATATATATATATATATATATATTATCATAGCGGGTTAATGATGGGCTAAAAAAATGAAGGGGGAGATACTTACAGGCCACGAAAAAATTCGCTGACTTTCATGATTTTTTTTTTTTGAGAAGGAAAGATTTATTCACGATTTTTGAGACTTAAGGTATGTTTTATTATTACTTATGGCTGTCACATGGTATGTTTTATTTTATTAATCTTTGAAAATGAAGGAGTTATGGCACGGTTCTGATGAAATTTGGTATGAATGTTTCTAACCTTATTGTCTGAAACATAATCATAAATGTTTTTGAAAATTTTATATATGTTTATATATATATAATACAAATAATAATGAATAATATGTAATAATATATCTGATAGTAACTATTGGACATGAGCCTGGTACAATTTGCGATGTCTCGAAGCCAAATAGAAAAGGATCAAATCAGAACACTTCCTACCTTGTTATAAGACCACGACCACATATGATGGTTCTTCCATTCTCCGCCACAATACACTAGAAAGCTTCTCGTTAAGTGGATCCTCCATTTCCGCACGATGGTTGAGACCGTACCCTTATTTTTACCAGAGATTGATGAACATCTCTACAAATGTATACTGGGTGTCCTGTAATGAATGGATAATCCTGCAACTGTCGATAGGGGAAATCATGTCCTACTATATCCTGTAATTTCATTTTAGTAAAAGTCCCACAGTTTTCGAGATTTTGGGTTTTATGTTATTTTTCGCAAGAAATCGTCTGCTTTTGGTTGTTCACGTGCCATTTCTACAAATGATACGAATCGACGATCACTGGGCAGCTTTTTAAAGTTATTGGCACGATATGCGTAGTAGATTTTTTTTTACACCGCAGTCTATCACAGTCATATGTTCGATTGGGGTAGAATATCCATAAGTCGAATATCCATGAGTCGAATTTCCATAACCGAATATCCATAACTGCCAATATCCATAAGTGAAAATCCATAAGTCGAATGTCCATAAGTGAATGTCCATAAGTCGAATATTCATAAGTCGAATATCCATAAGTCGAATATCCATAAGTGAGTATAAAGTAGAAATGAGTGCCAGGAATGACGGAAGGTAGCGGAACAGTGAGTATAGAGAGAACCCAAACAAACACACTTATATCTACCACCCGCCATTTCTGGCACTCATTTTTACTCTATACTCACTTATGGATATTCGACTTATGGATATTCGTACTTATGGATATTCGACTTATGGATATTCGACTTATGGATATTCGACTTATGGATATTCGACTTATGGATATTCGACTTAAGGATATTCGACTTATGGATATTCGAGTTATGGATATTCACTTATGGATATTTGACGCCAGTGAGATGTTCGAATTGGTTTGTATGAAAATTCTGCATAAGATCTTTTTTCATAAAGTTTCCTTAACATTTAAGGTTAAAAAATAGACTTTTCTAGATAAAACAAATAACCAAGAGCATTTAAAAAAACCCGATCAAAAAAAGTTGTCATTTGTAGAAGTAGCATGCAAAAAACCAAAAGCAGATGATTTTTTTCGTTTTTTTATTTCGAATACTCACTTATGGATATTCGACTTATGAATATTCATACTTATGGATATTCGTACTTATGGATATTCGACTTATGGATATTCATACTTATGGATATTCATACTTATGGATATTCGACTTCTAGATATTCGACTTGTGGATATTCACTTATGGATATTCGACGACAGTGAGATGTTCGAATAGGTTTGTATGAAAATTCTCCATAAGATCTCTTTTCATAAAGTTTCCTTAACATTTAAGGTTAAAAATAGACTTTTCTAGATAAAACAAATAACCAAGAGTATTTTTTAAAAAACCCTATCAAAAAAAGTTGTCATTTGTAGAAGTGGCATGCGAAAAACCAAAAGCAGATGATTTTTATTTCGAAAACCGTGAGACTTTCACTGAACTGGAATTCCAGCATATAGCAGGACATGATCTGACCTATCGACAGTTGCACGATTATCCATTCATAACAGGACACCCTGTATGTATACGTATACTTATGCCCTGCAGAAATCTCGAGTTTGCACTGTGCTCGGTACATTCCAATTATTGTATGATGTTCCTCGTGTGGCACACGTACGCACAACATTCGACGAAACACTGATAAGCATCGGGGGAGATGTAATGATTATCACCAGCCAATTGCCACTTTATATTTGTCGAAGAATTCAATCGATGAAATCGCGTCTCTCTAATTACCCTTACCGTTGAGTCGATTTCGTATCTACGAGAGAAATATTCTTCGTATCTGTACTCATGCATTATTCTTTTCTCTTTTTGCTTCCAGGTGAGTTATCAATCCACCGCGATGAGCTGTATCGATACTAAGACATATTGATTTCCGATCAATCGGTTGGGTGAGTCGTACTTTTCATTATATTCCGGTGTATCGAATCCGGACTCTTTCTTGGTCTCAATTTGCTCTCCGATACACCTGGATGAACCTCGATAGGAGATATCCTCCGATTCTCGCGCTTTATTCCGCCTCAATGAGCCTCACGGGCGAAACGAAGACGAGGAGAAAAACAATGGAAGTAAAATAAACGAGACAATTGGTACAATGAAGACACCGAGCTCGCGGTAACGAGAACAACGGAGCTGGGATGATTCTCTTCGGCGAACGAGACGAGAGAGACAGCTATTGGAGTGACCGGAAGGATGAGAGTAGAGAGAGATTGAGAGAGAAAGAGAGGGTGTGATCCGAAGATCGAAGAACGAACGGGGGTCATCCACTCAAACGTTATAAGGGGCTAGGCTACTGTGGTGACTCAAGAGTTAGGGGTATTTAAAAAAATTATTTTTGAAGCAATAATTTAGACGATTGAGAAGTCGTTTGGACGTTTATTTGTATGTAGATTAACAAAGTTATGTACCAAATTACGTTGAAAAATATTAACAATTAAAGAAGTTATGAACAATCTCATTAAGGACCTTTGAACGTGAGGGGCTAAACGGTGTACTTGATTTTTGACGGCCAGTTGATCTGAATAAAATACGAGTTTCGTTTTCTCAAAATTGATCATATTGGCTAAGACTTGACCGAGCTTTTCTTAATTATCGTGTTCTAATCATCAAAAAAAGATGTTTGATTTTTTTTCGATTTTTCGAGGAAAAATAACATTATTTGTATTGATAGCTAACGAAGAAGAAAGTTAAGAAGAAAAACGTCGGTCACGACTAAACTACTATTACACTGAATAAGTTTACCAAGTTTCAATCCAGTCTGTTCGTTGGATGTCGAGAAATCGCGTACACCGTTTTGAAAGACATAGTTTCGAGAAAAACGTGTTTAAAGAAAGCCTCACTGGCGGGTCTATCGTTCTAATAGTAACTTAACCTCTAATGTGCCATTCTTGCACCAGATGTTGGACCGTCCTCTTCAGTTTGAGTTGCCTCAAGCGACAAACGAGCCTTCGTCATTTTCGCTAGTAGCCTAACCCCTTAATTAGCACGAGGGTTGAGTGGCTGTTGGAGCCCCGTTGAAGACGGTCTCCATGTCATCTGCATTCTTCTCCCACATCTGGACACCGCTCTCTTTCCCTTCACTTTCTTATCCTCCTCATCCACCACTCAATCTCGCCTAGACAAAAGTGTCATATTCCATCATGCAGTGGTTTCATCAGGTTCGGTGTGATCCTTGGTAGGATCACATCGATCGTGTGATACGAGAGAAATATTCTTTGTATCTGTACTCATGCATTATTTTTTTCTCTCTTTGCTTGGTGTGTGATCGTTTTTAGGATCGGTGTGATCCTTGGTAGGATCACTATTCTTGTTATTACAAGGTAATGTAATAACTATTCTTCTTATTACATTACGTGTCAATACAAGTCATTCGGTGCGATCCTACACAAGACACATCGGTGCGATCCTACCAAGGATCACACCGATGTGTCTTGTGAGAATAACTTGTATTGATACTTATGATGTATCGGGGTGATCCTTGAGAGGATCACACCGATGTGATCCTTGGTAGAATCACACCAAGTGTGATCACCGGGTGTGATCCTTGGGAAGATCACACCGATGTGATCCTTGGTAGAATGACACCGATGTGATCCTTGGGGGGATCACCCCGATGTGGTCCTTGGTAGAATCACACCAAGTGTGATCACCGGGTGTGATCCTTGGTAGGATCACACCGATGTGTCTTGTGAGAATAACTTGTATTGACACGTACGATGTATCATTTCGAGGTGATCCTTGGGAGGATCACACCGATGTGATCCTTGGTGGAATCACACCAAGTGTGATCACCGGGTGTGATCCTTGGGAAGATCACACCGATGTCATCCTTGGTAGAATCACACCGATGTGATCCTTGGGAGGGTCACCCCGATGTGGTCCTTGGTAGAATCACACCAAGTGTGATCACCGGGTGTGATCCTTGGTAGAATCACACCGACCCTCTCGTGCTCCTCGTAACACTATGTATCGTCCTCGGGATCAGCGAGACTTCGTCATCCCTACCTAATCAAGCACAGCACTAAAAATGAAAAAATGCATTCTTAGGAAAATAATTCACGCTGTACTCCGTCTTAGTGAACGGTCCAGGACCTGATACGCCGTCCAAAAAACGATAAATCACACTCAGCGACGCGACAACGTTCATAGCGGAAGAACTTTTTACCACGAGACATTAATTACCGAAACGAAGGCGTGATGCGATTAAATGAAATTTAATCGCGTGGCTTTAACAGTGGCGAGCGGTAAAATGAAACGGCGTCGTAGGACAACCTGCACTCCTGCATCCCCCGCCGCCCACGCACACATGGAAAGAGAAAAGTTTTCGAAATGTTTACGTGTCCTGGATTTCTAATCCAGCTCCCGCTGGGATACCGGCCGCGCATTCGCATGCGTGTTTGTTTGTGTGTACAGGGTGGTCAAAAAGTGACGTCCGAAAGAAAAATCTAGATGCCTCGTATCAATACCTTTCCGAATCATTCCCTTGTATGTTCTACGATATTTTTTAGTTTCCGAGATAAACGCATTTTTTATTTTGTAAAATAAACTCAATATGAAAATAAAAATAAAAAGTTAATAAATAAATAAACTATAAATGAATGCGGATATAATATGAAAAATTGGTGGAATGTATATTAAATATATTCTAAATCTATAATTATGAATCAATAATATGAAGAATATATATTATTATGAAATAAATAATAAAACTAAAATAAATAATAAATAATCACAAATAAAATATGAAAAACCATTTTTTTTCTTTTTTTCTTTTGTGAATATAACTTCTCGCGATTCTTTTTACGTGTTTTATTATTATGAAGTGTACTGTTGAGCGATAAATAAATGACCAAGTGAATACTAACGTAGATGCCTTAGATTTTGATAAAAAGTTTGACCAATAGGTTTGAAAGGACCAGTCACTAAAGTTCAGATGACGAAAAAAAATCTTATACGAGTCTAAAGAACTCCCAATTGTTTTGAAGAACTTAAAAAAATAAAATTGAAGCTACAGAAAAATCTAAACAAAGATTAAAAAATGCATTCTCCTCGAAAACTAAAAAAGGTCATGAGGTTTAATTTTGCACCCTTGGAATGCAATGAAAATAATTATTCTTCAACCGCTCAAATTTCTTTTTCCAAATCGTCGTTACGGAAATCATTCAGTTCAGTTACTCAATAATTGTTCAACCCCCTTATGAAGAGATCTCCAATGAAAGTCTGAAAGAGATCTTGCGAAATAACGAAAATGGAGAAATAAAAATAACAAAAACAATTTTCCTTGCATTCCAACTATGCAAACTTCCACCATAAAATGTCGCACAACAATTTGCATCATGCAATGCAACTTAAATTCTTCTTGATTTTTCCATACCTTATTTTAATTATTATCGTGAATCTTTTGTCGCATTTTTTGGTTACACATTTTTCACTAAGATTCTCAAAAATGTTTGAATGATTTTCGTAGCCCAAATGTCCCAAAAAAATTGTGAATACGAAAGACAAAAAATATTTTCGTTGCATTTCAACGAAGCTTCAATACCATACTGATGGTGATGTAGAACATCCACGGGTATGATTTCGATAGACTGACCCGAGGTATCGAGATTGTCCTTTCGGGCGTTCTTTTTCTGGCCACCCTTTACATACGCACGTGTATCATTTCCCTCCAGGCAGCCGGGGGATGTGCACTCGTGTAAATCAACACTCGAGTACGAAACGAACGGCGCGGAAAAAAATGCACCCCTGCTTAAGCACGCCCACTCCGTGTGGGTATTTCGCAATTCTTGGTGTTTTACAGTCGCACATATAGGTATACACATAGATGCTGAATATACCAGATTAACAGGCACAACGAATGGGATGAGGGAACGGAAGGACCGAATCAAGTGCGGCGGGGGGGGGGTGGTGCTAAGGGCGGAAAAGGGTGGTATGGTTGGAAGGGTTAATATCCTTGCCGTCGTCGAAGAGATAGGAGAAAAGCAGTGGCGGTGCGCGTATAGGGTCGTTTTCATTTTCCCAGATTAAAACGGGATTTAATAAAGCAACGTACGAGGCTTTAATCGACCGCGGGTTGCTTGCCCGCCTGGAGCTTCTCACTCGCGTATGTTCCAAGCGTAATTCTCTGTGGTGCTCGCGCGAGTGGATTCTCTCTCATCCTCACCACCACCCCGGTACCTGCAACGCCCTTTCGACAAATTACGAAAGTACCGATCTCGGACTATGTATAGATGCGCCAGAGATCGTTGGATAATAACGCGTGCGTTTCGTCCCTCCCGTAGTCCGCCGATTCGACGAGAAAATTTCTCGTTGCAATCGCTTTTTTTTCCTTTCTATTCGTTGGTTTGGGTTTGTTTCCAATTCTTTTTTATTCTTCGCTTTATCGCGCCTGTCCATTTTTCGTTGGCCCGAAGTACCTCGTTGCTTTGGTCATTTTCCGCTCTCGTGTGTGTGCGTCGATGTAACGACTTTGTGTTATTTCCACGTGCGTTTGCGTGCGCAGGGAGAAATCGGCGAATGAGGGGGGTAAAAAGGGCGAAAGGGTTGCGAGGGTGGCTATAACCGTTCGAACGAGAGCGATCTTTTTTCGTTTTTTTTCTTCGGTTTTTCGGTACGTCCATTCGCCGTTGAGATCCAAATGTCCGTAATTTCTGCATGCACATGTAGGGAAATTGGAGGACAGATGACCGTAGTTTTCTCGGGGACGTTCTATTGCGAAGTCCATCAAATAAAAGTAATATTTATATTTTTGTTCAGTCATATGTTTATTAGTGATCAAATTGAGCACGACATAATAACAGTCAAGTATTATCTTCACTTAAAAACAGATATTCTAGAATACTGGAGTGGTCGTCTCTCCTGTACTATTCAATCTAAGATGGCCATAGGTGTTGGGGTTAAATGGCCATGGTTTTTCAATCAATGCGAGATGGCCACGTAGAGGAATCATAAGGGAGTTCAGTTCAATCAATTTCGTTCAGTCTAGACTCGTCCTTCATGGATGGGACACGCTTCTTGTCTTCTCCCCTTCTTTTCACTTTATCTTCTTGCCACATTGCAATTTGCCACGCTCATCGGAATTTCGTACAAATTCGGTAGGTATCTGGAAAACCAAAAAAGTTGCTCAGATACGTCATAAATAAGCAATTAAAGTAGTAGGTAAAATTAGGGCCGTCACTCCTAAATATATAAGAGAGATGCGTAATAAATTCTTTCGAATATATCAACGACAGTACCTCTTTTAGAGGTTATGATGTAAACAAGTATATGTCCCAAGTGGTACAGCTCGAAATACGGTGAAAAAAAGATGTCTACATATGTCCACAGTTTAATCACAAACTAAGCTTGATCTTTTTCTACTTTGCTGAACAAATTAACTGCAAATCACTCAATTAATATTAACAACTAATATTTCGTTGGGCCGTCTCTCCTCTATGCCCATATACTCTCGAATTACCCTATACGGGGTC
>OY723387.1:9337102-9371484 GCA_963210295.1 Ophion ellenae | reverse complement strand
AATTCTCTGGGAATATCGTCGGTTTTCGACAATGCGAAAGACTCGCGAAGCAACTGGCTTCAATTTTAGCTTCTAATTTGGCGAGGGTAGAGTGATCCTCCGGGGACGTGGAGCACAGACGGATAAAGAGGAAGCGGAATGGGAAGATGTAGGAATGAGGTAAACGCTGCACTCGAGTGCCTTCAGGGATTCGCGCTTCACAAACCGCATACAAATTGCACCCTGTACGGGCTGATATCAGGTATTCATCTCCTATTGGACAGGCTAAAAAACCCACGTTTGCTATGGATCGATTGAATTCTTGGCTAACGCCTTCAACGTCTTGACGTCCAGGTCTGCACCGTACGGATGCAACGAAATTTAGCCCCTTTCCGCAGCCCCAATTCGGCCCAAACGTTTTTTTTTTACTTTGTTAGGGTTGACACCCTCAATCTGCGAAGAAAGTATTTTGAGGAAAATTGAGAATGAAGATGCTGAAGAGTGCGAAATTTATTCTCGTTGCGTCTCCAACGAGGGAAACCTCGGCGTCGTTTAGTCACTACTCCCGCATGCCCGAAATCGAATGGAAACTAAAACGGCGCCGTTGATTGCCCAATTTGAGGCGGCAGAGGTACGTCGAAGTTTAGGTAATTCAATAACGAGGTTGAGGCTTTTTCTTTGAGTAGCTCATCGTTATCGTTAGGTGGAATGGACCTGGAAGCTCCGAGAGGGAAAGCGAAGATAATCGTTAAATTTCTTGTCGAGCTCCCGGGCTTACTTGAACGACACCCTTGAGGAAGGACTCTGATGGTATGTAGGTAGTTGAACCGTAGTCGTGTGTCCCGCAGGGTCCAACGCTTCATGGACCACCGACCGAACAGCCCAAAGTTCCCTGTGGTCCATCTCGATTTTCTTCTTCCTACGACCATCAATACCCGGCTATATGTAGTATACATACGCATACAGATGTCTTTCGATACAGCCATACATGAACTCACATATGAGTACCTTTGGACAAACTTCTGGCATTCTCTAGACGACGTTATCTTAATTCCCTCCAACTCATTGCTCTATATATCATAGATTCGAGGATATATGGCTTTGGAGAAAAGCCGCATTCTTAGATGTATCATCATTCGAGGATATACGACCTCAAGGAGAAGGCAGAGATTGGTATGAAACCTGATTCGACTGGCCCACGCATTGCCGTAATAGTTGCCTCTTTTGGTTTCTTCGGTCTAGCATCGCGTCCGAGATATGATGGACCTAAGTATGGGGATCCTTTTATCTCTTTCTGGATAACGTTTAAAACGGAAACTTTGAACGGAACTCGTTATTTTTATCGTCTCGTTATTATCTTAACCACAGTTTTTGGATTTTTTCCGGCGTCGATACACATTTCTTGTAACGCTTTTGACTCTCAGAGCAGAGCAGTCGTTTATGGCGGTGGATCCTTTTCGTCATCATTTTAGAAATGATCTCGGACTTGGCGCTGTATAGATTTTTGCATTTGTCTAGAAGTTGGAAGACAGCGCGAGAGAGATTGAAAAAGTAGCGGGCACAAAAATAAGATGGCGAAACAGACGAAGAGGAATCACCCAATTTGATTGGATGAATTTAAAGTAGATTCGCGTCTTCTTCAATCAGACCTTCATACCCATTCAGCTAGATACTCAAGCCATCATCCTCCTACTTGGCTCACCCTCACGATAGGTCGATCAAATTGAACCCACTCCCGATTATTTCCAAAAATGAGCCAATCCCAAGTGACTTCCAAGCCCATTCGTTATTCCCTCCAACGTCTCAGCAGTGATACTGGTAGCGTTGGGTAGAATACAGACGAATGTGGAAACGCAAGCAAGAGGTCAAAATCCAGATGAAGGTGGAGGACTTTCGTTCGAAATGGAAAAACGGTCCGTCGCGATAGCGATTTCTTTGAACCCAATCCTTCCTCATGTTCATCCGCGTCGAGGTAACTCCTCTTGATGGCAAACGAAAAGTGACTATCAAGTTGGCAAGCGGTCGTTCAAACTGGACAAAACGAACATTGGATTTCCATGTGACGGTACGTGTCTGCGCTGGTTCTTCAAGCTCCATCCTGCAGATCCTTTCAAACTCCGACGCGGCTCATGACCCGATGTCTTCGACATCCCGAAGGTCCTGGAGCCGATGCTCATACCTGTTCACGCGGAGTCCTCTCACACTGCGGCGACACACGTACCCCATCCGATTCTGTACCGCGTCATAAACTTTATGGCGCATATTATTTCCAACGCGATATCACTCTGTCTCTCTCGCTCGCTTCTTCGTCGTTTTCCCTGTCGTAGAATCGTTGCGAACGAGAGGTAAGAGGACGCGAGTTTAGTAAGCCACCAGTATCCTTGGTGCATATACGCGAGAAGCCATTTCGACAGATCTTTCTCCGTTTTATCTGCGAGCCACCTTGCACCTTTTGTCTCTCCATCGCTCTTTCTCTTGTTCTTCTCTCTCTGGAGCCTGGACCAAGATTCCTCGTGAAACGCATTTGTATATGGGATCTACCCGACGACCGTCTGCATGGTATCAAAGAACCAACCCAAGATATTTCTGTGGTGAACATATAAGCACGACAGAACACTCCGAGACTTGACTAACTCTCCTCATTCACCATTCTCTCTTTCGCTCTGTCTCTTTTTACTGACAACCTCTCTCTCTCTTTCTCTCTCTCTCTCTCTTGGTTTATCTCACTCGTTTCTCGCAGCTCTCTCGAGCTTTATTGCGTGCCAGTTAGATTAAGCTCTCTCGTACGTTCGCGTACATAGATCGTTTGTGACTGAGAAAAGGGCGTAACGAGGATCACACCGCGTGCCCAAGAGTGCGTAAGACATGGCTCTTCGTATGTCATCAATCGTGATACGTGTGCATACAGAGTCTTGTTTATATGACGTTGACGGGTACGTCATATCCTGCGAGCAAGCAAATCATCGTACCCCTCATTCATCCGATGTTAGGTATGTTATCGTTATCGGCCTATGCTTGTATTGCCGGCGCTTTGAAAATTTCCCTCATCTAGGCCACGACACATCGTTCTGTCACACGAAAGTTCTACAATTACGGGACTTACATTCGTAGTTTGCGACATTTGTAAAAACGGTGATTTACTATTGGTACAGATAAAGATGTGATGCGTTGGGTGTGATGAGTGTGATGTGATAAGTAGTGGAAGCGCGTCCAGTGGACTTGGCCTGGGCCAGTACACAGATAGGTGATTGCTCCTAGCTCCGTTTCATCTGTCTCCGCATGTGGGGTAACATCAGGAAAATAAAGGACATTTGTAAAAACGGTGATTTACTATTGGTACAGATAAAGATGTGATGCCTTGGGTGTGATGAGTGTGATGTGATAAGTAGTGGAAGCGCGTCCAGTGGACTTGGCCTGGGCCAGTACATAGATAGGTGACTGCTCCTAGCTCCGTTTCATCTTGCTCCGCATGTGGGGTAAGATGAGAAAAATAAAGGTTCGATTAAAAACATATATTGTATGCTAACGATCAAAAAGGCTGATTTCTTTGTTTCCAAAATTAAAAGATCATGAAATGTTGATCAGTTTAAAATAATAACTCAACTTTATCCGATTCATATGCAATGTTTCATTTGAACATGGCCTTAGTGATCTGGTCTTGCCCCTACTTCTTTATGAGGTACAAGTGACAGGCATCTCTTCGTTAAAGTCATCAAGAGCATACCCTAGAACATTGAAAATGCCTAGGCAGGTGTACACTGAACATGAAAATAAAAAGAAATATTAAAAAAAAACAAATTAACATTTCAAAAATCCAACAATACTCAAACCACAGTTCCTGCATCGCAATTGTTTCGTTTACAATCACTTGTCCTCGTTTTCCCATTGACAACCGTCTACCATCATCCGATTATATCGGCATCGCTCGCTCTCTGCACCCAAGGGACGAAAAAAAATGTATCCGGTGGAATGTTCTCTCAACCGTTATTCGTATTTCCATCTCAAGGTCGTCTCAAGACTTTTGCTTTTACTGAAGTGATACCGATCCCCTTGTCAAAGCTTCTGGAACGAAGTACCGGAGGAAAATCCTAGTGTGTCGCACAGAGTCGCCAACAAAGTAGGTACAGAGAGACACATGGGAGGAGAGATGAGCAGAAAAGTTGAGGCAGAAGGCATGAGAGACCCAAGCGTGTCTCGGCAGTTCTCTTGAGATCCCACAATATACAGCCGTGTATGGATATAGGGAATAGCGAGACGGACAAAGAGAGAAAGAGAGAGAGAGAGCACAATGTGGCGCTTATATACACGAGTGGTGTGCATCGAGTTGATGCATCATACGTTTGCTTCTTGAAGGATGGCAGGCACATCAGGATCCTATCATAGATAATAAATAATTCATGTCCTCGTGTATATTCTCCCAACGAGTCTTCGTGTCTCTCGTTCTCTTTGGCCTTAGACTCTCACAAAATATACTATCGCTACGAATGTTCGTCCGTCCGTCGTGGACTTTAACTACTACGCGACTCCCTATATGTATATATATGTATGTATATATATATATATATATATATATATATATATATATATATATATATATATATATATATATATATATATATATATATATATATATATATATATATTCATATGTATATATATGTATATATATATATATGGGACATTCCACGCCATTCCACCTAGCCCGTGAATCCGACCATTTTTGGTTTTCTTAACTTTTTTGTAAAATTGTACCTTATGAAAGGAATATCCACACTAACTTTCAGACTTTTATCTCTTCTCTTTGAGGAGTTATCATTTTCCAATACACGTCGATTTCGGAAGTTATAGAAACGTTTAAACGCTGATAACTCCTGAACTAATTGAGATATCGACAAATGTCACTACATAATTTCTTTCAATTTTGAAGCATACTTTCGTTAAAAACTATGAAAACATTATCAATTATCAATGTCAACGTTTTTTTTGCTTCTAAAGTGAAAACTATATTTTAAAAAGATGATTACCTGTTTTATTTTTTTTCCAAAAATTCTCTAAAATACAGTGACTCATTCTATGATTTTTAAGACCAGTCTCATCGTGGGCCCATATTTCCTTCCATTTTTTTCGAATTAATCATACATTTTGAGAAGATTTTTATCATTTTAATCTTCAATAATGCTATTAACAATTTTGAGATTTCCAATTCGGCTTCAACAGGCCTGATGTAACGGTTTATTTTCAATTTGTACTGAATTTAACAGGAAAAATATGATTTTTTATTCAAAATAATTTTTGTTCGTTCAATTTCGCAAAACAAATATTTGCATATTTGAACATGTCGTGCAATAAAAACATCATTTGCGTGTGAAACCACTGCTTCCTTTTGTTTGGCTTGCTTTGATCGCCGGTGACCTTGTATGACATTGTAGGTAATCAGATTCGAAATCGAGTTGATACCTCTACTGGGAACAAAATCTAAGGTTACATAAATGTAGACGTTGACAAACGATTCACATTTTGTGTTTGACTTTTTCGTCTAAAATCAATCTTTATAGGCGTTTTCGAGTGACTAAATCTAGTGAGTCACCCCATACACACACACACACACACACACACACACACACACACACACACACACACACACACACACACACACACACACACACACACACACACACACACACACACACACACACACACACACACACACACACACACACACACACACACACACACACACACACACACACACACACACACACACACACACACACACACACATATATCATGCTTTTTCTCACGCTACCTATTCACTCTCGTCTCCTTTCTTTTCTTTCTCCTCCGCGTTCTCGCGTTCTTTCGCCACGCGGTTCCCTTTACCCCTTTCGTCCGTTCCACTCGGCACTCATTCTTCTGCGATCCCGAGTTTCACTCACAATGCACTCGCACGAACGCATTTCGTATGTACAGCCTGTCCGTACGCTCGCACTCACTTTCCCTCGCGAGACGCGCGTATCGCCAAACATGTGTATCGAAAGAAAGCACAGTGTATCAGAACTTTATAGCGGATCTTGCTCCTATAAAGCTTGAGACGTAGGCGCCTCAAGCCCCCACGTTCGCAAATAAAACATCGCGAACGCTCGAAACTTTTTGCTTACGAATGAATACCGATCGGAACAAACACCAATTCGTATCTCTCTCTGTCTCTCTCTCTCTCTCTCCCCCTCTCTCTTTCTCTCTTTACCGCAGTATTGACGCAATAAGTGAGTATCTTAATTATCCATTAAGTTAATTACTTGTATGATATCGACATATGAACATTGAGTTAATTATTTATATGATATTGATATATGAACATTGAGTTAATTATTTATATGATATCGATATATGAACATTGAGTTAATTATTGATATGATATCGATATATGAACATTGAGTTAATTATTGATATGATATCGATATATGAACATTGAGTTAATTATTAATATAATATCGATATATGAACATTGAGTTAATTATTTATCGATATATGATCGTTCACGAATCTGGAATAATTTTGCAAATGACATGGCAAAGCGAGCAGTAGATTTAGGAAAATATACACAAAAAGGTACGTACGTACACATATGTCACATATGCTCTTGCTGTTTGCTTTTTTTCTCTCCGTGAACGGCATATTAATACGGAGGAGGCCAAAATTGGCATTGCCGAGCTTACAGGGAGTAGGAGCAAATCTATACTTTGTTGGAGCTTTCATGTTCGATGACACTTTTCATCTAAAGCTCGCTTCAAAAACCGAAAGATCGGGTTTTCTTTTAGACTTTTACGTATCTTCGAAGCTGAAGTTTGCATCGTTGGAAGGCAACGATATTCTTCCTTCATTTTTCATTGCTTCATTTTTATCATTATCGAAAGCCTTTTTTTGCAAATTGATGTCATAAATCGCCAATTAAAATACGTAAAAACTTTCGAGTGATTTTCACAGCCTAAATCGGCCACATAAAATGCGTACAATTGAGAACAAAAAATCATTTTCGTTGCGTTCCAACGATGCAAACTCCAACGTCACATGTATTCACATAGATGTACATACAACCACAATAAAACGTTGTTTTGTCGCTGTCAGTAATTGCGATAGCCTGTAACCTCTGTTTGCTCCCCTAAGTGATTGATTTTCCGGTTTTGTCTGTTTGCCAAAATGGCCTCGAAAGCATCCGAAGCTCGACGAACTGAGGGACCGACCACTTGCTCTGTGTAATCATTGTGAAGCCCGGAGGGTGCCTCCAGACACACCTTTGCTTGTCATTTCAATGCCATGAATATACAAATTAGGCAGGACCACCCCCCCCCCCCCCCTCCCCCTTCAGCAGTGAGAGAGAAATGACATACGAAACGCGAAGAAAAAAAGAAACGAAAAAAAAGTTCATCGTGTGCGATGAAAAACGTTCCGCTTATCACTCTCTCTCCCTCGTGATAATTGATACGCGTTTGCACATATTTTCGTATCATACACAGCGGGATAACAATGGACGATGTCTCTGGGTGAAACTCTTTATGGAGAGGGACTGCGAGAAGAAACAAAGCGATACATTAATTCACTAGTTCTCGTCATTATTCATGCTCACTTTTATCAGTCCCGTTTCCACTCTCTTGCCACGGCGTTTTTTATTTTTCTCCGGATAAGCCGAGGGGGTGTTGAGAGATGCATGGTCTGGAAATTGAAGAGCTTTCGACGATCGTTGGATAGCCCGATAAGGACGCCCAATGGATTTTCTCCATGTATCATATTTTAGGAGAGTACGCGGCTGGACCCTTCTCGAGTCCGTTTTATCTCGCGGTTTCATCAATTAGCGACCGCCTCGTAGGACCCAATCGCCCGATTAAATTGCCGCTTTGAAACGTGCCGGAAACTCTGTCGGTGCCACATCAGCCTGCGCGCCACGTTTAAATGATCGGAATGGAAAATCTTTCCGGACGATCGCCAAATTTCCTCACGACCGCTTGGTTCCGCGGGTCCTCGTGGACGGTCAATTCTCCATTTATGGCGTTGCGGGACAAGGGGTGTTGATGTAATATGGAAAAAAATAATAATAACGATTCGCTCGACCGTCGCGGAGCTAACGATGCGTTTATATCGAGGTGATTTATGCGACACACGTGCGTTTTATGGAGTGTGGTCGTTGAGACTCTCTCTCTCTCTCTCTCTCTCTCTCTCTCTCTCTCTTTCTCTCTCTTTCGCTCCCGTTTGTCCATCCCGCGGTGAAGACCCGACGACTACGATGAACGAGCGACGACTTTTACAAGAGAGAAAGAGCGAGATAGAGAATTAAGTGAGCAGTGGTCGTGTGCGCGATAGCAAAGCACCAGGCAATGCGTTATCGGGTCAACGCCATTGTAACGAAGCCATGTGTTAATGCGAAGATAAAGCAGTGCACCCTCGCACCCGACTCCTCATCGCAGTGCTTTTCTTCGGATGATTTCATTTTGTTTCAATTATACTCATTACCAACGAAAAATTCATTTGTGTCAGGTCTGCAAGAGCCATCGAAGAGACCGATTGCTTCCATGCTTCCAGCGAAATCTTCATTTTCCAATGATCAATCTTACACGCACATGAATATTCAATCTAATTGATGATTTTTGACGTTTTTTCACTGTTCTTTGGCCTGCTCGTGCTTCCACTATCCCACGTCTCTTACTTTCACCCCACACTTGTCAGTCCACTATTTCCAGTTGGTGAGAAACCCTTAAAGGGTTGCCGGCAGTTCACGGCGTTTGCACGAGGGCACAGGGAAACTATGGAAAACCTGTGCGCCAGTGCAGTTGCGTTCACTATGGGAGTAGCCAGAAAAGTGACACGGTAGCTGTAAGCTAGAACGCGGAAAAGTGGTCACCTAACTACGAATTGGATCCAGAATTGGCCTCGCTGCCATTGGACTTTTGAAGGACTATTAAAAAACTGATTATAAAACGTCTACTGGCGAAAAAATGCACGAGAAGAACTGTGCGCCCTTTACAGCTGCAGCGCAGCATAGGGAATTGGGGAACAAATCCCAGAGAACGAGGGTCACCGTTGGTTTCCCTCGAAACGTCCAAGACATATACGTCGAGCGCTGAGAAACAACAGGGCGTAACTCACGAAAGAGTACGTGTAAAATCTTATGGTTCGTGGAGCATTTCGATTGCGAAGTCATCCTCGAGCTGGCTGCCCACTCGTACCAATCGAACTGTCACGTATATACTTCGAAGCACGAAAGCGTGTAGAAAAAGAACTGGACTGAAAGAGGAGCAAACATGCGCTCTTAGGTCCATTGCGAGAGGCATCTTCGCAGCCCCTGGGAACTTCTTGTCGATAGTTATAAATATTTAGAGGGTGAACGACGAGACACGGCGGGAAGAGAAGCCCACAGCGGTTTCCTTATTTCATTCACTGACTCTCTCTCTCTCTCTCTCCTTCTTGCTTTCTCAATAGTATACTCCTGCTGTCCAACTGCCTCCATTCGCTCTCCAAGTCCCTCTGTCTCCGTCCAATCGAATTCAATTTCGAGAAGTCTCGAAAGAGCTGGTCCTAAATTTACCCTTCTGCTGCCAGTCGATTTTATATACGCGACCATTTCGATCTTTTGTGTACAGAGTGATCCAGAATCAAATCACTGGAAGAATCATTTGAAAGCGGAAAAATGGTCAGGTACCTTTTACTACACGACTTTGAGAAGTGTGACGCAGTCGATTGAGCTCTGAATTGACATTCCGAAGATCACGAGTTCAATGCCAACCGCAGTGAATCGAATCTTAAAAATGACTCACGGCCAGCTTGGTGGCTTGGTCACATTACAAATAGTAGGTAGGTCCATCCTGAATGTAGACTGGGTCGCTGTTGAGGTGGTTTACTAGGCAGTAGCAACTATGAGGTCCAACAATGACCAGGGAAACTAAATGTTCACTATATTGAGGTAGTGTTAGACCCAACAGGGCACGACAGGTGCCGTTTGAACCTAACTTCACCTACTAGACTCTAACCTATCTGTTCGAAAAGAATCTTCATCCGAAGAAATTGGCAAAACCCATTGATTGCCCGATGAGGAACTTGAGGGATGCTGATGAAGTAATGTGTTCCTCCACTTATGTTTTGGCACATGTCTTCAGGAATCTTTAGCTATTAAGGCTTTGTTGGAGTGAATGGCTGCGATAAAAATCAAGAATTCTGAAAGGTGCTGTAACCTTTCGATGTCCAATAAGACCTCGTAGGAAGGTCGGGTAGCGCCTGCCACTATAAGTTGGACTGGTATTGATGCTGTAAGTATAAACATAGGAATTAGGCGGTCGGGTAGCACCGGACCTAATTTCGTGGGGTGTACCCGGACATTTTGTTAATGGAGGAATTTATTTTTTTATCGAGGCACTTTCAACGAATCAGATTTTTTGCCGGCCATTATGACGAATATTGAGCAGGAGCCAGCTATGACTGAAAATATTGCTAATCTGCCAACCACCGAAGTAACATTGCAGTCATCAACTAAAGACAACCAGCAGCCTTCTACCAGTCCCCCCATGCCCCCCCCCCCCCCATCAACCAGTCGCAATACGCCGCCAACTATGCCGATAACAAAGCCAGACACTACACGGTCAACTGCACGTAGTGCAAATGAATTACTCGAACAGTTGTGCCCTCTTCCAGATGCATCTAAGAAACGACTTGTGGCCCGCTCACGAGAAACACAAAAAGTGAGGTTTTAACATCTTCGCCTTTCAAAGACAACATAGCAGAGAAAAATAAGTCTGCAAAAAGTTAAAACAAGGCTGCAGCTGATAAGAAATTAGGACAAAGCCGAATATTCAAAGTTTCACTCAGGAACTAAGAGATCAAGGGATGGAGGGCATCATTTGGAGAAAAACCTTTGAAGAAGACTGGATCCAGTGTCAAATGTAAAGACTGGGCTCATGAAGCATGTGTGGACATTGACCCTTCGCAGGCGTATTACTATTGCGACGTGTATAAAGCCAAAGGACGCTTTGGACATCGTTGATATATATATATATATGTCTAGGGCTACCCGACAAAAGATTAGCTGCCAAAAATTAAAGACTGACTTTGAGACTTGATTCAAGCTAAGATAGTTTTAAATACGAGAAAGATGTTGGGTTTCATTTTGAGTAAAACAATAATCATATAAGTCGGTGGATTTATAAAATTTCCTGAGTTTTATTTGTGTTCGTGGCTACCCGAACATCCCCTATGTGAAGAAGCCGATGCTTCGATTAAGGCCTTAGGCCACTCTACAGGCCGAAAAAATAGACTTTTTGGGGATTTTTTTTTCAGAAAAACTACAAAATAAATCGAGATTACAAAAAAGGGTGTTTATCATACATATCAGTGACTGTATACAATAATTTTTTTGAAGCGATTAATTTCAAAATGGCGGCTGTGCAGCGTTTTCGCTATGGCGTCTCCGTTTTTCCAGGGTCCACGGTCGGACAAACAGCTCCTGTAGTTTTAATTATAATGAGCCAATTAATTTTTTTCTATTATTTATAATAACTGCTATAGAAGTGCGTAGGATTTTTTCGATATATTGATTTTTTGCCAAATGGCGCACTTCTAAAGTGGAAAGTGAAAAATTTGTCTAAAAAATCGTCAGATAATTGTTAATAACAGAAGAACTATGCAATATGAAAAATAATCCTGCGTACTTTCATAGACAATGTATTTTTCAAGATATATTCAACATTTCAAGTGAATCGGTTGGGAATTGCCTGAGTTATGTTTCCAGCCAACTTAAAACATGCAGTTTCGAGATAAACGCGTTTGAAGTTTTAAGTAGTAGATCATGAATAATTGCCTTGTACTGGCCTTGTGCTAGAATACGAAAACCGAGTACCTAGAGATTTTTCCCGGCCATAATATTTTGGAACATCATTTTTGAGGTCCTAGAGGACCATGAAAAAGAATCGATTTTTCAAAAATTCTAGAGTGGCCCCCTTAAACGCCTCGCTCATCCAGCCACGTTATATCCATTTCTCTCCTCTTTTATTTATCATCTCTCTGTCTCCCTCATGTTCCATGTTTCGAAAGCAGTTCACAGTGATTCCTTGAAACGCCACTCTTCGGTCGTTGGAATCAATAAAAATGGCGGGCCATCATCAAACGTCTACGGATATTCGAACTTTTCCATTAGACGATGGCCCCGGCGATATCTCGTTTGACGGATTGTTTCGCCATGTTGTTGTTTTTTTCGTCTCAGCGTATATACGTTACGCTTTTATGTAGAGCGATCTTGACGATCGAGGACTTGAAGGGAGCCGGACAGCTGCAGAAACTTCTCGGCGAGTAGAAGCGCGGGGCGGATGAAAGAGAAAACGAAGAAGATGAAGAAGTCGAAAGAAAAAGAAGAAACAACGATGGAGACGACACGTCCAAGAGAGTTGGGAGTCCCGAGGGAGTATCGAGACGACTGCGGTAGGGTGGGATGGTAGACCGCGCAAATGCATTTGGATCCCTCTGTATTTATTAGAGAAAACTAAGCGCTCTCGACGTCTCCCCGACAGATAGATCTCTCGTCGCCTCGGTTTCTTCCTTTCTCTATATCTCCGCGCGACTCCCTTTAACGAGAGTCCCCATTTCCGTGGCCGTGCCTCGCTATTCTTGGCTTGGCAATGAAAATAAAAAGAGCCCCAGAAAACGTAGAAAGGAAGAGTAAGGATGAGTCGACCTAAACGGATAGATGGACCGCAATGAGGAAGACGAGCGAAAAGAGACAGAGAGAGAAAGACTGGAAGACAGAGAGAGAGAGATGAAGCGGAGGGAGCTAAAGGAACCAAAGGATGAGAAATGGACCCGATGGAACGAGTCGACCACACAGGAGGCACTTCATAGCCGAGTTCTTGTTCTCGACGTTTTTACAATTCATAAAGTGCTTTTGTCGACGAAAATCCGAGCGAGGCTGCTTCTTCTGGATAAATGACAGCGTTGGTAGTTCGCCAACTTTGGCGATGATACACTTTGTACGTACTGTAAACGCTTGATGTCACTATGATACGGGAAATGTACCTGACGTCTACGTATACATTTACACGGTCTCTAGGCTGAACTGCCTTTCGCCAGCACATGTACCTACGCAAAGGGCTCGAAAAAACTTTGAAGCGAAAAAAAAAGGAACAAAAACGAGAGTATTTTAATCCCCTCATTACGCCGCTACCTTTTGGTACTTATACATCGTGATGTATATATGTATGTTCAAGCAATAGAATAACGTTTCACTTTCTCCGCATTTCTTTTTCGCTCTCGTTTACATTCACATTCGAGTGCTTCGCTGATTATTCGTCCCATCCTCGGCATCGGGGAAACTCTGGAATACCTTTCAGTCTCCTTTTTACTCTCCCTTCCTCTCTCTCTGTCTCTGGTTCCGGAAGGCCCTGTTTGAAATCCTGTGTACCTCTGTCCTCTTTCGGTGCCTCTCCTCTCTTTCTCGTTTTCTCATCGTCCTCGAGTCCCTTCGAGTTCCCTCCCTTTCTTTCACTCTCTCGTCGTTTTATTCACTCTCCAGCAAGCCCTTCTCTCCGCTTCGTGGCCAACCTGTGTCCTTCGTGCCTCGTTCGCAAAACTGCCAGCGATAAACTTTCGCCCGCTGATTATGGCTTCCGACGGATGTGAATTATTGTGTTGCGGTGTACTGGCCGAGACGAGAGTGCAGGACTCTCCTTCAACATCCCTCCGATCCACTTGTATTCGCCAATTAATTTCCTGGCAACGGTTCTTTCGACTCCTCCATGTCCATCTCTTTCGCTCTTGGAAGCATCAGTGCCCAAAAGTATACAGACGTCGTTGCAATTGAATCAGGACTTTGATGAGGCCACGAGTGTCTTTTGGGAGGTGGGTGTTTATCATGGATGGATCGTAAGTACTAAACGAATAAGGGAAAACGATCAGGATAGCAGGAAAGTGGAAGAGGGTCCGACGAGGTAAAAGTGCAGATGTATATGGTGATGTGCGGGTCTACTATGTTGCCTTGCCAAACTTGGTATTTCCGTATGAACAGATTCAGCGTTCATATGGATCTTGAAGATTCTCCTTCCGGACGATCATTCCCTTGTCGATTCTCTCTCGGAACCTGCACGAATACAAGTGGAGTTTACGCGCTGAAACGATAATATCATAAATGCCAAGCGCCGAATCGCAGCCTGCCTCGTAAACTCTAGAAACGAGTACCTGGCGGGTGTAAAAAGCGTTGGATGGAATGTTCGGATCGTCGTTCACGAAATGCTCGAGATACAAGAGCCCAACAAGCGAGAGAGACAGGGAGACGTGGCTGGAGTTTTTACAGTTCCGAAAAAATCTGGACAGAGCCGCATATCTTGTATGCGTGTGCCCTCGCTTTGGACAGACTCGGCTCATGTCCTTATTCGTCATGCTTTGGCTTGGCTGCTATCTGGCTGGCTCCTCTCTCGGCTAATAAGAATTCGGGTGCCTCTTCCATTGGAACTGCTTCCATTCCCGAACGAACAGAAGAGACCCTCGATGGCACGGGAGACAGTCCAGATAATTTATTATGTATCGATTTTTTTTTCCGGCAACCGATAAAAAAAACGGAACGTAAGAAAAAAACGAGCGTCTGTGTGAGCTGTGCATGAAACCGGAGCTTTTCCAAATACGAAATAACTTCATAAATTGCGACCAATCCCACCGGATAAATGAGACCACTCCTCGTACTTTTCGCATACGCCGTATTTTTCCCCCCTCTTTATCATTGGATTCGATGGGATAAAGAGCAAGAGGGAGCGAGAGTGGTGGATATGAAGGAACGTGGGCGATCGGCAATGTTGTTTTAGGATACCGTCGTCTCCTCTGGCCCACGAACACACAAGACGAAAAGTTAACCAGCCCGACGTATACGTTTTTTTCCGCAAATATCTGGCAGCTTCGGTGTATGGGTGTACAAGCGCCCTGGGGTAGTTAATACAAAGAGGCTACGTGATGGTGCTCGCCATGTTCCTCCCTCTCATCCGGACGTCACTTACCGCTGTCAGGAGGGGGGGACGCCGGAAGAGCGAAGGTAAAATCTCGGGGGGGCTTTTGGCTCGTACAGTTCGTCCGTCTCTTCTGCACCTTCTCCAGCCAAAATTCAACAGAGCGAAGACCACGAGGAAGAAGTAAGAGAGAGAGAGGAAGTGCAACTGGGAGGACAACAGACTGAAGGGTAAAGTTGAAGTGCGGAGTGACCGTTACCTCAAACTTGCCGGCCATTTACTCGAAAGCTCTTCGACTCATCCCTCGCATTCTAGACATAGCCTTTCAGTTTTCTTTCCCCTATACTCCGTTCTCCGAAAAGCCGAGCATGACGGCATGGCCATCGACCCGTTTGCCTCCATCATGCCTCCACGTACACTCGGTTATTCTCAGATTCTGGTTCCATTTAGAGTCCCTCGTGTTGAGAATTTATGAAGTTTTGTAAAACCGCCAAAGCACACGATTCCAGGGTACAGGCGAACACTCTGGCCATCTCGGACTCCTCCTAACCTCAGCTTGATCAAACTTTATCATCCAACAGCTTCGATGACTCTGTTTTCGAGAAGATGAACAGCAGTCTGTGTACCACTGCTTCACCCACGAACTGATGTTCATGGGGTACGACACGAGTGCAAAATTGCCGAACTACCTGCGAGTTGAGTTGGTGGTTCAACTCAACGACATATGACATCGTTTGATTTGTCTTTTGCGTAATCAGTTCCTGGCGACTCCAATGCAGAACTGCTGCATCAAGGCTGCTTTCAGAAAGAGAAAGGACGGCAAGCTGCGATTCACTTTCGAAAATCTACACTGCACATGCACTGAGCTCAAGCAACCACTAATCTACAAAATACAGAATCACATTCTCCATCATTATCAGCTGAGTCGAGGGAGCGTTGGTGGTGGCGGCGTTGCTCTCATATACTATGCACAGTTTAGCAACTATAGCCTAGTTGACTAAGCTGTGTGCACTCTCATAAGCTGTTAAGAAAAGCAAAGCTGTGGGCTCGTAGTTAACGCGCGTTATCAGCTCGCATGCCTGGTGCAATTTGCAACACGAAGCGCCGTTTGGAGTGCACGCTGTAAAAAGGGACGGAGATAGAGGATGGTGTGAAAGAGATGGAGATGTGCATATAGTTCGTGGGAACCGCCGTCACCGCACGCGCTGTGCATTTACACCTCTGGTATCCACACAGCAAACGGCAGGTACACGAATAAACTTACTAGTATTGGAAGCCAATGCACTTGAAGATACCTCCACATCTCGTGCGGTTCAACGGAACGTTTGCAATTTTCCAGAAGACCCTCGGGACCAGCTTGTATACTAATTTACAGCTTTACTATCACAGATTATACGTATGTCCATGTTCTTAATAGATACATGTAACGAGTCGGTGCAATGTAAGACGGTTGGAAAGCATATTCGTCTACGGTATGCACGCTAGTTACGACAGCCAAATCATTTTTTTGTTTCCCTAGTCGTAAAACACATTCGTTCGATCGTTTTTCTCACCGGTTGCCAAGAGATAAGTGTAACGATTAAGCCTTGGGCATTATGTCGATGTGGCAATTGAAACATTTTACCGTTCGTCCGAATAACGGTTGGACGTGCGCAGTTGAACTCGTTGTCCCAAAACTATGTGGCGTTCACTGGAATGCAGTTCATTTCAATCCGCAATTCGAAATCATTGAAGTTGATTGATCTTCGAAATGGAAAATCTGCAATCAGCTAAATAGCCTAGAAATGGCTGCGCCTATGATCACCGAATGGTACCCCATCGGCTGGCTACCATGAAACGGAGCTGATCTTGTCCTCCGTGCGGTTTTATGTTTCGATGCCTGGAGAAATTGGGTGTCTGCTGAGAATGACGATCCATCGGCAATTGGGTTTATCGAAGTAACGAACGAATGAGTATCGGTTGACCGAGCGACTATCAAACACGCTTAACGGGACGTGATGTGCTGCACAGGACCTGGAGGATGCACATTGACGAAGGAAAATGGATAGCTGCATAGAGAGAATGAGAGACGTCGGGAGAGAAGGATAGATGGAAACGCCGGTTGAACCTGGATGGCCAGGCCGGAATTCGTGACGCAAACCGGAACGGTTGCCTCGTAACGTAACTTAACGTGTAACCGCGGGTGTAAACAATGCCATGCTCACTTACACCACGGTGGTATACGAGAACGTGAGACACGTATAACGCCACATCGCACCGTGCGGCGGTCCACCGTACGTAACGAGCAGGTACGATAATAATTGGCACCGCGCACTGCGCGAGCTTCTGTGTGTCCGCGTATTTCCACGATGTGCGGGACGATGGCACTTGCCGTTGCTGCGGGAAATTAACTATCAAACGGTAGGAAACCCGATTTCTATGGCTATCTCGAGCCGGAATTACGCCACTCCACGCTCACCGATTCCACAACACCTATTCCTATTACCTATCTCATCGGCTAGTGGGTTATAAACAATGTCGTTAGAGGCATAAGAGATGGGGCTGGAGGGGAGAGGGATGGAACGGAAGCGGAGAGGATAAGCTGGAAGATATTTGGTGCACGTTACCCGTGTTCCGGCGGATCATATGATCAGATATAAAGGGATGCTGCGAATTTGTATTATACATTGTTACAGCGTGTTACCGTGCTATATTACCGCGCTATAGAATCCCCGAGGAAGTATTAAACTGCACGATTTATACATCTAATTTTGAATTATTGCATACCTTTGGTAACACCCCGATAGGACTGGGCTGCCTTATCGTATACTCGTATTAGCTTTCTCTCCCTATGGTGCGCCAATTACATTATTATTATAAAATGGTTACGTCTCTCTGCACATTGCTTTTTCCAGGCTGATATTCGGCTGGATAACGAAATGCCGGCCCAGCATCTCAGCAGCCGTCTCAGCATCATGTTGTAATGTTGTAAGCAACATAATGCTGAGACGTCATCATGTTGTAATGATGTTGAGACATCATCATATTGTAATGATGCTGAGACAACATGATGTTGTAATGTTGTAAGCAAAATGATGCTGAGATATCATCATGTTGTAATGTTGTAAGCCACATGATGTTGAGACATCGCCATGTTGTAATGTTGTAAGCAACATGATGCTGAGACATCATCATGTTTTAATGCTGTAAGCAACATGATGCTGAGGCATCATCATGTTGTAATATTGTAAGCAACATGATTGTTATGATATATGTTATAATGATGCTGAGGCATCATCATGTTGTAATGATACTAAGACATCATCATGTTGTAATAATGCTGAGACATCATCATGTTATGATGATGCTGAGACAGCATCATGGTGTCTTAAATGCTGAGATATCATCATGTTGTAATGTTGTAAGCAACATGATGCTGAGACATCACCATGTTTTAATGTTGTAAGCAACATGATGCTGAGACATCTTGATGTTGTAATGATGCAGAGGCAGCATCATGGTGTAATGTTGTCAGCGACATAATGCTGAGACATTATCATGTTGTAATGCCTCAAGCAACATGATGCTGAGGTGTCATCATGTTGTAATGTTGTAAGCAACATGATGCTGAGGCATCATCATGTTGCTGACGGCTTTTTTGGAAAACTGTATGGAAGAAATGTTCCTTACATAAGTCCCTAATAAAAGCCAGAAAGTTATTATTTATCGTCGATATTACCAACGATTCTGTACGTGCCGTTTTAGCAACAATTCGCATAGGCGCCCGGATGAACTCCTCCAGGGTTTTCCAGACAGTGAGAGCAAGAGAGAGAGGAAAAGAGTTCCAAACTCGTGGTATCGATCCTCGTACAACGGCGTACTTACCTTCGAACCGTATGCATATTCACCTCTGGCGACTAAATAACTGCACGGCCAGTGTATTTATCGCCATATGACTGAAATTTATGCGCGCTATTGCCGCCCTCCCCCCTGCCCGTCTCCTCCACCGCAAACGAATTGCGATCCGATAAAAGTATAACGACCGTAATTCATCGCGGACTGGCGTGGTGCCCTCATCGAGGCAAATATCGTCGTCGACGTTGTTGTCGTTGGAATAGTTACTCATGGGCTCACCAAGTACTCACTTACCGGAGAATTGGCACTGAAGAAGGCGCAAAGTAGAAGGAAAAAATCTCGCCGCGTGCTCCGACGACGTTTCGGATGTATACCTACGCGTTCCAGGATGACTGGACGATGGAGCCGGCGCGACGCACACCCGGTAGGACTTTAGTCCCCGTGAGCGTGTACAGAAGTAGTAGATCCCCGGGTGACCGCCCGCGAGTAGACACGTATTTATGGGCTTTCGTGCAAAATAACGATCGTCCGACGTCCGCGGAACGCCCAAATTTATCGCTACGTAATGCGACCTAAATGATGCCCGGCTCGTGAATCAAAATCAGGCTCGCCCGGTAGAGAGATTTATTAAAAAATAAAGGAAAAGGGACAACAAAAGTTGAGGAGAAAAAATGACTGGAGCTGAGGTTAGTTTGGTGGCTAGATCGTCACAACCGCGTAGCTTACCTTGATCGATTCTCCAGCCATTTCGCCTAATATCGTGTAATTTTTTAACCTGGCCAATTTAGCTGTCCAATCCTTTATTCTTGCCCTCAAGAGTCTTGAATGATGCGGTATCTTTCAGACCCACGCTGATTTAAAGATGGCTACTTGTTTTTACCCTACCACTATCCACCAATGAATAGTGGTCCACTTCATTCCATGAATTCCTCCCTTTGCTGTCCATTTGCAGCCATTATGTTCGCCACAATTTATTGAACGCATCTGCATGTAAATGCAAAGTCTTTACCACTCGAGCTTTTCCTTTTTAAAGCTTTTATTTTTATGTCTTGGGTCCCTCTCTCTCTCTCTCTCGCTCGTTATTCTCCTACAAAATGGACCGTGGAGAGAGAGATGTGCAGGAAAAACTCTGCTGGTCGATCGTCCAGCGAATTGAACTTTTTCCTCTCTCATAGCGGTGTCTGTGTGGCTGTACGTATGTATATGCCTCCACAGGTATCTTCCACTATCTATTTTCAGGCAGGTTGTAAGCGTGAATGAGACTGGCGGGATTTGGGTGCGCTGGTTCAATGCCGGAGCTTAAGCCGCGCTTTTACCCTGTACCCTCTACTACCAGTGCAAATAAATTTATGGACTCTGGAGCTGGAACATTTTTCGTGTCCAGCTCACCCGAGAGAATGGGAATTTCGGGGACTTCCGGTTAGCTCCGAAATACCATAGTTTCGCTTACCTATAATTCGTCCATACATGTGTATGAGATTAATACCAGAAAAGCCGCGCATTCCAATAGACAGGCCGACAGCTCAATGTAACTTGTTATCGATACGCGACGAGGTAAAAAACTGATTTATTTCATTCAAACTGTGACCACTCGCTGGGTATTGCACCTTTTTTCCCCTTTTTTGCACACAGCCAAAAATGGATCGAATACACTCACTTTTTTTGTACTGCGATGCTCTCAATTATATTTTCCGATCACGTGAGCTTCATCAAGATATTATGATCCTCACAGCTACACACATTCAAGTTTAAGGGACCATTCCAGTGTGACTGGCTTGAGATGTTCCGATTTTCATAATTAAAAAAAAAAAAAAATTCAATAACCAGTCCGATTTTTTGTTGTGTTTATTCAAATAACTCATGTTGTGTCATCGGAGCGTTTGGACTTCAAAATTGTTGAGGTGCTACAACCCCTGAAAGATATCTTTCTCGTCCTCTCATTCTCTCTCCGTCTCTTTCCCGACCTCGGTCTTCGGATCAACCGGGATGAAAGTAAAGGCAACGAGATATGAAGGTTGAAGAGCTCGGCAAGGGCAATCAGCAAGAATCAAAGCTGCCCCGAGGCATTCGCTATATTTCATGCCTCCAATGATAATATCCGGTTGCCCCGTGGAGTTCCATGATATATACATCGGCTCGTTCATTCGAGGACTGTTCTCATAGCAGCCTGTCTCCATACATAACATTACGTAAGTCTAAGTGTCTTCAAAATGACCTTAAGGTAAATGTCAAAATATTCACATGAAGATCATTTTCCAGGCCGACCTGTCCCCAAATGCGTCAG
This sequence comes from Ophion ellenae, assembly GCA_963210295.1. Classification (NCBI taxonomy): domain Eukaryota; kingdom Metazoa; phylum Arthropoda; class Insecta; order Hymenoptera; family Ichneumonidae; genus Ophion; species Ophion ellenae. Next base: position 9,350,424 of record OY723387.1, on the reverse strand, counting down.
GTCGAAAACATGTTAATCCCCAAAGCAGCCAGACTCGCTGATAGCACCCATTACGTAGATACAACTGGTTAAGCATTCCCTTTTCCCGTATGTGTACGTAAAGTACCAACATCGAGCCACGATTGCGTTGCTCACGCACTTTGACGTTACCATCGTAGTTACCCACACTGGTCCCTTTCTGGATCACTGCAATCAAGCAGATGTTGTTCCATTCGTGCATCAACGAATTCAATGCTGGTTATCACGCTCGTATGGTCTCTGGCGTCATTTCTCGTGTATCGGGCGAGTTTGTGAAGCCCGTGACAGAATTGGGCCGCGGGGCAACCGAACTGTTGCCCATCTGTCGATCATTCGTCCACTTTGGGAACAAGTCCGAACGCTGAGGCATATGAGGAACACGGCTGAGACAGAGGCGGATAAAAAGAGCAAGTGCGAATCTGTGAATGCGGAGGCTCAAGAGAAGGTGACGAAAAAAGGACTTGGGGATAATGTTTCTGCAGACCCAAATGTTCAAACTGCTCAGAGCCTTCAGGTGGTATGATGCTAATGGCAGCTTGAGAGGAGAGAGGGAGAAAAAGAGGAAGGCAGAGTTATCCAATTGCCTGCGGATTTTTCGAACTGAAGGTTCGAACGAAAAAACTGGGAGTCATTGACTTCGCGTTCATACTCGAGGGAATGCCTGCAAGAATGATGGGCGTTGCAGCTGCCATGCGAAGAAATGAGAAGATTCAGGCACTCGGACCGTAAACATTTCCTTCGGCCAATAAAAGTATCGAGAATATGCGAGATCTTTGGAGCGAAACGTATCGACTGAAATTGTAAAACACGCCCTATATTACGGTACCTCAATAAGATAATTCACCTCGAGACTTTGTGATCTGAAAGTTCGCATCGTTGAAATGAAACGAAAATTTGTTGGGTTCTTTTGGGCTACGAATATCTACTCAATTGTTTTTTACGATGTTTATCAAAGATCTCTAACCTAAATCTCCAAAAAAGATTTAGTATGATAATAAGAATGAAGGGACTAAAAATGAAAATAAAAAATTTGTTGTAAACTTCAGCAACTTCAGCACATTCAGTGCTGCAACTTGAGCACCTTCAGTATTGCATCTTCAGCACCTTCAGTGTTGCAACTTTAGCACCTTCAGTGCTGCAACTTCAACACCTTCAGTGATGCAACTTCAGCACCCTCAGTCGTGCAACTTCAGCACCTTCAGTCCTGCAACTTCAACACCTTCAGTGCTGCAACTTCAGCACCTTCAGTGCTGCAACTATAACACCTTTAGTGCTGCAACTTTAGCACCTTCAGTGCTGCAACTTCAACACCTTCAGTGCTGCAACTTCAGCACCTTCAGTGCTACAACTTCAACACCTTTAGTGCTGCAACTTTAGCACCTTCAGTGCTGCAACTTCAACACCTTCAGTGCTGCAACTTCAGCACCTTCAGTGTTGCAACTTCAGCGCCTTCAGTGTTGCAACTTCTGCACCTTTAGTGTTGCAACTTCAACACCTTCAGTGCTGCAACTTCAGCACCTTCAGTGTTGCAATATCAGCACCTTCAGTGCTGGAATTTCAACACCAGTGCTGCAATTGCAACACCAGTGCTGCAACTTCAGCACCTTCAGTGCTGCAACTTCAACACCTTTAGTGCTGCAACTTCAGCGACGTCAGCACCATTAGTGCTGCAACTTCAGCACTTTCAGTGCTGCAAATTCAACACCTTTAGTGCTGCAACTTCAACACCTTCAGTGCTGCAACTTCAGCACCTTCTGTCCTGCAACTTCAGTAAAAAACGTTGTAAACTTCAGCACCCTAAGAATTAATTCTACTCCGAAGACTCTTAACTGCCAACTAAGGGAACTTTTCAAAGGAGTATCACTTCACCAGAAATTCCGATACCCGTTTGTCCAAATTTCCAAAAAATCACTGGCAAAATCGCAGCGATCCGACAACGATGACAATTTCATTTGCCCAATCGGCCGCATCTCAAGTCATACAGATCTATCTTTTCTCCAAGAAATTAACAATCCCAAGTGCCAATTTTTTTTTCCCATTCGGGTTCTTTGCTCTGCCTTTCGTTTCTCCATCAATCAAGTCGTCCACGGTAATGATTGACGCGCTCCCCACATATGTCGGCATGTATACGCGATCGGATATTCAAAGTGCAGCCACAGAGGTGGCCTCGGCGCCCCATCAATTTCCTTTTATCGAGTTATAATATCAAATGACTATGGGAGCAGGGAGTGCGAGGCGAGCTTTATGGGTAGAGCTTGTACAGCGTGTCACAAGAGCCGCGCACACCTAATGACACGTGTAACCGCAGGTAATGCGAGTCACCGCGAGAGAGCCGCATATGCGGATCTCTCTCTCTCTCTCTCTCTCTCTCTCTCGGCGGAGTGCATACCGTTTAGCCAGAATACTATATGGAAGAGCCAATATGATACCAACCCTATCTGTGTCTACGTCTGCATGTATATGTGTAGAGGCCGAGAATATTCTGAACCCGTTATACCTAAGGTGTGCCCAAAGTATCAGCACAAGTGGTTATTTTGAGGACGATACGGAAAATTAAATCAAACACATCGTTGATTTTGGGGACGGGAGAGTCCTTGAAATGACCTCCATATAAATAGACTTGCTTAGATTTATCTGAAGGGAATTTCAAGGGTGGAGGTTCCTTTGTAACGTAAATAAGAGATGATGGCCGAAAATAAACTCGACGAGGAAGCTGACAGACTACTTCATAGCCCCGAAATCCCCGGAACCCATTTACCCACACATTTTTTGAGTCTTGATACTTTACACGCGTTTTCCCGAAAATCACTTTCTCGTGAACCTCGTACGGAATAACTAAAAAACTATCCACTCGATCATGTTAACATTTCGCACACTCTTAGATGACATAATTATCGTCTATGTGAACCTAAAGTCCCTTGAAAATTATTTGAAAAAACTACTTTTACATTAAGATATACTATAGTAAAAATTTCATGGAAAATCGAACATTTTTTTCATATACATACCTTTTCCCGAATTAGCGCTTTTTAAAAGATTTTTTAGGATCACAGGGAGTGCGTGGGTCTTAAAAATCTAAAACTTCTCAGCTCCGTTGTTTGAGATCAATGCGCGGCAATCGTCTCCGAAGCAAGTGTCGTACGGTTGCCACTATTGAGCGCCGAAAAAAAAAATCGAAAATTAAAAGATGTTATAATATATACATAAATGTTTAATTATATAGACTAAATACTTTCGACGCAAAAAAAACCTTGAAAATGCGCTTTTTCGGCTGCTTAAAGGGATCTTTCCCCTGAAGGCAGTAGGGCTTACATAGGGTTGGGTATGGAAGGAACAGGCTACTATGAGGACGGTCCGCGAAGTCGATTGTCTTGAATTATATGAAAGCTCACAAGGATAAGCTCATACATGCGCCGTCATAAAATAGGTAGATATCGCGTAGCGCTTTCGAATAATGTATACTTTTCCGTGCACATGTTCATTCCCTCTGCCAATCAATAATTCATTCGTAATTCAGTTATCTATAATAAAACACGCGGTGTGCGCGTTACTATATTATCTGCGACATGTATACGCACACTTTGCATACATCCATATATATATATATATATATATATATATATATATATATATATAGTTTATGTTCCACAAGGTAAAGTTTCGCAGGACCCAACTATTCTGCAAAATTTATCATATTCCCATCACTCACCTCCACCGCGAAATATTTTACAATGAAAATCTGTCGCGCCTTCCGTTTTTTTTGCGTGCGCGCGAATAAAGTTGTTTGCTCAGAAATCTCATCGACGAAGCTGTCTCTCACCGCGGATGGGTTTGGTAGGTTGGCAAACCTTCACTCACTATAACCTACCCTTCGGTGCACGCATATTTTTCCAATAAAAAATTCGCCAGTACCGGAGCGGTGTTTATACACGTGATATTTACATACGCAGGATGAGAACGGCGAGAAGAGATATTCGATGCGATATTTCCGTTATATTGTGTTTTTTTGCTACATTTTTTTTTTCGTTGCACATCATCGGTTGTTATTTGTCGAACTAACAACGGGGCGCTAGTAGCGGAGATAGCTGGATGTTCCCCAGTGATCGATGCGTGTGGCTGTGTATATATATATATATATATATATATATATATATATATATATATATATATATATATGTGTGTGTGTGTATATATATATATATGTGTGTGTGTGTGTGTGTGTGTGTGTGTGTGTGTGTGTGTGTGTGTGTGTGTGTGTGTGTGTGTGTGTGTGTGTGTGTGTATACAGGGTGTCCCTCTTATCTCTGCCACCCGAAATAACTCGGTAATTATCGACGTCACAAAAAAATGTTCCAGACAAAAGTTGTACGGTGTGAAGGGGGCCATCAAATGCGGCCATTTTTTTTATTTCGGTGGAGGCGCTAACGCACAGCGAAGGTCACCTCCACTTTTTAAAATGGAATGGTACATTTTGTTTTCAGCCATCTTGTGGAGCACCTCGAGCCGGATAAAAAACATTAGGGGGTCAAAGTCGTTCAAAGTCATTCAAGGTCACCTATTAAAATGAAATACAAATCTAAATATCTCGGATCACTACCATAAATTTGGTAGTGATCCTAGATATTTAGATTTGTATCATCGATACTGACCTGGAATGACCTTGAACGACTTTGGCTCTCTGATGTTTTTTATGCAGCTTGAGGTGCTCCACAAGATGGTTGGAAACAAAATTTACCATTCCATTTTAAAAAGTGGAGGTGACCGTGCACTGTGCGTCAGCGCCTCCGACGGAATAAAAAAAAATTGGTCGCATTTGATGGCCACCTTCACACCGTACAACTTTTGTCTGGAACATTTTTTTGTGGCGTCGATAATTACCGAGTTATTTCGGGTGGCAGAGATAGGAGGAACACCCTGTATATGCATCCATCCTTTTTACATACCCATTGCACTATGAGTAGGATATCAATATGGGCCTTTGCGCGCAATGCCGCCCCTTAATATCCACACGGTGCGGAGTAGCCACCGCGAGTGCGTATTTGGAGAAGGCAAAGTAATAATGTCCGTAGCCAATATATATTTCATACAGTGTAGGTATATACGGAGGGGATACACGGCAGTAGTGCCAATCCGCGTTATTCTCACTATATATATATATATATATATATATAGGGGGTGATTCACAACTATCAGGGTTCCCTTTGTGAGCATACTAGCATACGATTTTTTAGGCCAATTTTTGGAAAGTGAAAAATTTTCCTAAATAATCGTCAGATAATTGTTAATAACAAATGAACTATGCAATATACAAAACAAATCCTACGTACTTCCATAGACAATGTATTTTTCAAGATATATTCAACATTTCAAGTAAATCGGTTGAAAATTGTCTGAGTTATGTTTCCGGCCAACTTAAAAAAAACAGTTTTGAGATAAACGCTGCACAGCCGCCATTTTGAAATTAATCGCTTCAAAAAAATTATCGTATACAGTCACTGATATGTATGATAAACACCCTTTTTTGTAATATCGATTTATTTCGTAGTTTGTCTGAAAAAAAAATCTCCAAAAAGCCTATTTTTTCGGCCTCTAGAGTGGCCTAACCCCTGGAAAAAGTTGCTTAGTTATTGTCGATTCGAACAGCAGATGATATTCTTCAAAAAATAACATAAAGCCCGACATCTCGAAAACCTTGGAATTGTACTAAACTGAAATTCCAGCGTATAGTAGCACGTTATCTGATCTATCGACACTTGCAGGATTATCCATTCATAACAGGACACCCTATATGTATACACAAAGATATACAGCAACAGCTTCATGAAAGAGCCAAGCAAAAAAATCCTCCAATCAATATGTTAATGTGCGCGCAAGCAGGAATTTCTGAATTTGACTTTACAAAGGTCCACTCGGAGCTTTCTACATGTAGTACGTAATATATATATATATATATATATATATATATATATATATATATATATATATATAGGTAAACACACGTGTATGGGAGACAACAAATCTACATCGATCGGATTATATAGCGGAGGCCCGACGGCGATAGATTCGTCACGCGAAGGCGAGGAAACAGATGAGTCCCTTCAGGGCCTCCTCTCCTTGCGGCTGAATTTGTCCGAGGGAAGCCGCGAGCAAAAGCGACCAAAAAAAAGTACCAAAAATAGTACATAATAATCGGTGAATAATCGATTCGCAGGGCCACAAGCAGGGCCGCAACGAACGCCCGTCCGGTACGTCCGGTACGTCGTGTGTATATAATCGTCGAACGCGAGAGTATAAATAATTAATGCGAGCAGCCCGCCGAATACAGCCTCGGTGCATGAATTTTTATGAACGATCGCCACGTTCTTTCGGCTCGTGGACGTGTCCACCGCCTCCTACGTACGTCAATTTTTTAGGGCCATTGAGAGGGGCAGGAGGGACGTATTGGCGGCGCACAAAATCCGTCGTAACGATGCTGAAAAAAATTGTCTCGTGGCTCTCTTGGCGGAGGCGATCCAAGGAAAATGAGACGTTACACGGGAGCCCACGCCCACGATCGCTCGATCAAACGGACAATTAATTGCCGGGGATCGCGAAATGCACGGACATCAGGCTGGCGAAGTCTTCGCCATTCACCGGCTATGAAAATTCTTTTTCGGCGCTTTAATTTCGTTTGGTTGAGGTATTTTCGATTTTTTTTGTTGAGATTCGAATTGGTAATAATCGACGTGGTATTTTTTTATTTGCGAGGGGTTAGGGTACGGTGACGACCCAAAAATTAGGGTTATTTGAAAAAATTAATTTTGGGGGAATGGCTAAGATGATTGATAAATTGTCTGGCCATTTATTTTTATGTACATTAAAAAAGTTGTGTACCAAATTTCATAAAAAATATTAATAATTAAAGAAGTTATAATCTCGTGAGGGACTCAACAGTATACTTCATTTTGGCCGCCCGGTTGATCTGAAACAGAAAAACGATTTTTTTTTTCTCGAAATAGAAAATATTGGTTGAAACTTGACCGAGATATTTTTTGTTATCGTGTTTCAATAATAAGAAAAAAAAGATCGAACTCTTATTTCGATTTTTCGAGGAAAAATTACGTCATTATCGTTAATAACTATTGAAGAAAATGTTAAGACGGGAAACGTCGGTCAAGACTAAACTACTATTGCACTCAATAAGTGCACCAAATTTTAAGTCGAAAATTGATATTCAAGATAATCAACTTAATAATCAAGATAATCAAGATAATCAAATTAATAATCAAGATAATCAAATTGATAACCAAGATAAACAAATTGATAATCAAGATGATCAAATTAATAATGAAGATAAACAAATTAATAATCAAGATAATCAAATTGATAATCAAGATAATCAAAATAATCAAACTGATAATCAAGATAATCAAAATAATAATCAAAAAGCCAAACCCCATGGTCTGTTATCATCTTCAATGTTCAATCAAATCTTCAATAAAAAAGACGATAACAGATAATGAGGCAACAGCCCAAACGAGTGCTAATGTTCTTCGAGCTTCAACAATCCTCTTGGTAGTTGACAAACGAAAAATAAAGCATACCTGAGAATACGAAGATGTAAGTGCGTGCATGTGTCAGACGGTGATCCATTTGCCTGGTGGCTCAAGATACGCATCGTAGTTTCCTCAATGAATCATGCTGCCTCTCCTCTTGTCATAAAGCCCGTACGTAAAGGTTTTAGTATCCATTTGTAAACCTCACTTCTGGATAAAACTGTATTACGGTATGAGTTCAGCTCCCAGTTGAATTCGGGACTTCGTGTGAGTCACGTATCCACGATCGCATCGGACCAGAAAAGCTGTCAGTCCAATTTCGATTGGACATCAAGATAAGACGTTACGCACTCGGTCCCTGCTGCGTTTACAAGAAAAGTGTTCCTGGCTACTGCCGTGTGTTTCTAGCTGACATGTGGTGGTTACCAGACCTGGGGGTGTGAGCCGCAAGACTCTCTATTTACGACAATATCAATTATTCCAGTATTCATTGATTCCCCTCATTTCGGTACTGCAAAAACGAGGGAAAGAAAAGCAGAGACGGACAGAAATGGATAAAAGTGAAAAAAATAGCGGTAACGATAAACAAACAGGCCGAATCATCGCGATATCTACGCCTGTGTAAATTTACATATCTGTATACAATTTTTGTCCGCCATGGCACCACCGTAGATTGTGACGACGGAAAAATTGGATTACCGTGCCACGGTACCCCAGCTGGTCAGCGTTTTCCGATGCTATCGGGCGGAGTCGCGATGGAAAGGGAAGGACGGAGACAGAGAGTTGTGTGAGTTGTCTGGATCATCCGATAATCGATCTGTGTGGTCCGCAGCGGTTCAGCCCGAGGCGGCCCCACTCCAGTCCCGTATAGTTTGATTATCGCTTCAGCGAGTCACATCGAATTAAACGATTAAGCTGATTTTAAAAAAACGTAAAAAAGACACGAAAAATGCAGTCGTAGAGGGGGAAAAAACCGCAAGGAATGCTCACAATGAAAATGGCCACGTTTGTGGTTTTTGGGAGACTCGCCAGTCGCCATGGATCCCCCTAAATTTCTCCCTGCCTTTGTCTTCCTGAGTCTCCAAAGGGGTGAATAAATTAGTCGATAATGATAGCTCCATATGAATATGGGGAAAGGATATTTTGAGCCCGTTACGTTTACGTAATGTTGATTATCGTCATCTCCTGACCATACTTGATGTCTTCAAAATCCACCGTTCCCCCCTACACGTATGTCGACAGTAAAATCGCAACAGTTTACGTTGCACTCTTCGCCGTATACTGTACATCCCTTTCATTTATATATCTTCATTAATATGCGCGTTGCATTGAAACCTTAGCTCGCGCGATTTGTCGTCCCGTATAAGATTCCTGAACGCAGTTGGAATGCTGTACACACCCATGTGGAGGTATCGTTTGTAACATTGAATCGACTTTTTATCGAAGAATCTCTCATCCTCCGTGGAGTCACGATATAATTAGCACATCGTTTACGCGTTGTAAAAATCCTGAGGCTCGCGCTACGCCTATATGGTCGCAGGGGGCAATTAAACGTTTTATATATGTATTTATATATACAGGGTGGCCCGCAAACGGACGTCGAAAATGACAATCTAGATGCCTCGTAGCAATACATATCCGAATCATCCTCACTGTTGAACTTCTCTAGTTGTTGCGAAAAGAAGCATTTTTTAGTTCTTCGTTTTTTATCCGTGTTATTGTTATGATACTGTTGAGCAATAAATAAATGGATAACTGAACACTAAGATGCCTTGGATTTTTATCAAATGTTCCGATGATGAGGAGAAATACTCATGCTAGTCTAAATGAGTCCCAATTGCTTCTGAAAACTACTAAGAGCAGAGTACATACAGAAAAGAGGAAAAAATAACCCATGCTCACGAAAACACGAAAAAAAAAAAATGAAAAAAGATTTCGCTTCCAAAACCAAAACACATCAGTTAACAGAAAACTAAAACGGGGAGTATCGATACGCGGCATCTTGGTTCTTGGACGTCACTCTTTGGACCACCCGGTAGATACAAGAGGTATTTATGAGACTCTGACTAAGATACACATATACGACTCTGTATCTCTATTCGTTTTTCTCTTCCTGCATTTCTTACAACGCGGCTATAAAGTACGGACGTTACCATTTTTTTTTATACGCATAAAATAAAAATCGTTTTGCATCGCGCGATGCAGTGACGAATAATTTATGCACATGTGCTTGAGACTCAACGAAAAGGAAGAACGGAATAAGTGGCGGCGTTTCGAATCAAATGTTTCCGCGCTTTTGTAGTTGTCGAATTTTTGTTTGTCTCAGTGCACTTTTCGAGTCTTGATGCCACGTGCTATCAATGAGAATGTAAATTGCACTAATGAGAATGTCCTGGCTGAGGAGTCGGAGTCAAGGGGACAGAGAGAGTGAGGAGGAGGCGGAGGAGAGGAAAAGAGGAAGAGAAAAAGAGAGAGGAGGAGAGGACGACAGGGGGAGAGAGGAGGATAGGAGGAGGATAGGAAGAGAGAGGAAAAGAGGAGGAGAGGAGGAGAGGGAGCGAGAGGGAGAGAGGAGGAGCAGGAGGAAAAGAGGAACAGAGAGAAAGGTGGAGGTGGAGGAGGAAGAGAGGAGGAAGTGGAGGAGAAGGAGGAGGAGAGGAAGAGAGCGAAAGAGCGGTGGAGCTGGCGGAAAAAAGGAAGGGAGGGAAAGGTGGCGGTGGGGGGAGGAAGAGAGGAGGAGAGGGAGAGAGAGAGAAAGATGGAGATGGAAGAGAGAAAGGAGGAGGTGGAGACGGAAGAGGGAGAGGTAGAGGTTGAGGAGGAGGAGGAGAGAGGAAGAGAGAGAAAGGAAGAGGATCAGGAGGAGGAGGTCGAGGCGGAAGAGAGAGGAAGAGGAAGAGGTCAAGGAGGAGGAAGTGAAGGGGACGGAGGAGGAGGTAGAGACGGAAGAGAAAGGAGGACGAGGTGGAGGATGAGGATGAGGCGGAAGAGGAGGAGGAGAGGGAGAGAGAGAAAGGAGGAGATAGCGGAGGGAAAGGAGGGGTGGAGGCGGACGAGGAAGAGGTGAAGGAGGAGGAAGTGGAGGAGGAGTAGGAGAAGAAGAGAGAGAGAGAGAGAGGATTTCGTTGTTGCACTCTGATTAGTGCACTCGTATTAGTGTAGTCATTTTATCTCACATGCATTAAAACGTCTAGGAGCTGCACATACCACAAGCCACACACATACATGGAGTATGAAGAAAATTCCTTTGCCCCCCGTTGCTCTCGAAAGGGAGAAGAGAAGAAGCGATAATTTCGCCACTGCGTCGTCGTCTATCCCCGGGGCGATGTTCCCTCGACGTCGACGTTGACGTCGACAACGGGAGTGCACACTCCTGTCGCCCTCCCCTGCTCTACCTCTTTATATACCTTTCGCGTATATATGCGCACGGATAGGTCCCTCTTAATTGCGTCAATTAATAGTCTCCTGCCTCTTCCTCGTTCCTTCTTCCTTCTTCCTTATATATACGCTCCTTTTATTCCCATCCCCGCGCTCCCGCTGTCTTTCACTATTTCACTCCGCGCGGTTCCCCGCGCGCGCCGCTTGTTCGCGTTCACCCTCGTGTAGGTAATACTCGCGAGTTTAAACGCGAGACTCTCTCGTGACTGTTCGCTCTTCTTAACCGACGTATCGCGGTTATTTTCAGCAGCGGAAAAAATAGACGGTGAGGGAGAGAGAGAGAGAGAGAGAGAGAGAGAGAGAGAGAGAGAGAGAGAGAGAGAGAGAAAGGAGGAGGATTTATTGATTGATTTTATTGATAATGCCCTAATAAGCTCTCGGGCGAATATCAAGGTACAGATTAAATATGGAATAAAGTATTATCAGAAAGCTGAAGAAATAAAAATTTCATATAAAACATAAATAAAAAGAAGTAATAGAAATAAAAATTCGATATTCTATCAAACTAAGGAGAAATTCAAGAAATAGGGTTTCAATATAAAAACAAACATAGGCAGAAATGATAGGAATAATGATTCAATCTAAAACAAAAATAAAATACTAAATACGAAATAAAAAAAGCAAATTGAAATACAAAGTGAAACTTGATATAAACAAAAATGAACTCATTAATCTAAGATTGACCTAATAAACTCAACTTAACAAGAGAGAGAGGGAGAGAGAGAGAGAGAGAGACCGACCACCAGTAACCTCTACATATATATATATATATATATATATATATATATATATATATATATATATATATATATATATATATATATATATATATATATATATATATACACACACATAAATAAATATATATATATATATATATATATATATATATATATATATCGATTACCATCCGATTCTTTATCAGGTCTATCGTCTCGCAATTCCATCTTACCTCGTCCCTCGTTTCAATCCATCGCGAATCGCTCGGTACAAACAAATAAACAAGAGCGGCGAGAGGGTTACGAGTCATCAGGATCGGGCAGGGGGGGGGGGTGATACATATACAAGAATCTTCTGTACGAGAGCCGGTCACGTCTTACCGTTAAAGTCTTATTAATTAGCGACAGGGTAGTGCGGCGCGGTGGGTCGCACCGCTTACACGCGGTGCCCAAGCAGCCACGAGTGAGCAGCGTGTGCGCCCTGCTCGATCCTCTTGGATATATTCCGATGCTCTTTTTGCTGCTTCTTTATGCACATGGAACACACCGCTCACTCCATTCGAATATGGAGACTCTCACGCGTATGTCCACTTGAGTATATATATATGTGTGTGTGTATATATATATATATATATATATATATATATATATAAGTGTGTGTGTGTGTAGTAAATTCTCTAGCGCACATACGTACATACGTATGTTGAAAACGACCGACTCGATGCCAATCGAGAAATTTAATTAAGCTATCCGTGCCTACTTATGGGAGATGGAGTTGAGCTCTGCACGGAACTGCTCAAGGTGCATATACTCACGAGTATCCTTTATATATATATATAGATATATATATATATATATATATATATATATATATATATATATATATATATATATATATATATATATATATATATATATATATATATATATATATATATATACATATACATATATATATATATATCACTCTAGCCACTTACACCCCCTCGCCCTAGTGAAATTCCCACACTGACTTCCACCCTCCTTCGAATACTTCTCGGCTCAATCGTTGTTCATTGTTGTCCATTGATGTACATAGAGAAATCACCACTTTGGAAGCGGCAAAAGTACTCTTTGCACGCTGCACTCAATGGAATGGTGTTGTAGTTTGCATCGTTGGAACGCAACGAAAGTTCATTTTTATATCTCCTCAATTTTATTATCGTGCAAAATCTTTTTTTTGTATTTTTATATTGTAGATCGGTAAATAAGTATCTTCAAAAATGATTGAAGGACTTTCGCACCGAAAGGTTGAAAATTCTGCACGAGATCTTTTTCATAAAGTTTCCTTAACATTTAAGGTTAAGAGAAGACTTTTCTAGATAAAACAAATAACCAAGAGTATTTTTTTGAAAACAGGGTAAAAAAAGTTGTCGTTTGTAGAAATGGCATGCGAAAAGCAAAAGCAGATGATTTTCATCTCGAAAGCCGTGGGACTTTTATAAAACTGAAATTCCAGCGGATAGTAGGAATTGATCTGACTTATCGACAGTTGCAGGATTATCCATTCATAACACGACACCCTGTATATATATATATATATATATATATATATATATATATATACGTGAGG
>OY723387.1:9312102-9329602 GCA_963210295.1 Ophion ellenae | reverse complement strand
ATTTCTGTTTCAGATGAATGGGAGATTTGGAATCACACTAACCACATCAACCCTTTTCTTTACGGCCATATTTGTAAACCTATAACTTTTCCAATTTTTATTTATTTTGTAAGAATTTTGTTCTTTTTTTGTAAATTCTTAAAACACCAATAAAAAGACTGTAAAAAATGGATACTAAAAATATTCTTCAAATTATAATTAAGGCCTCTGGACTAGAACACTGCCTTGAAATATAAAAAAGAACTGTCGTTGCATCCAAACGATGTAAACTTCACCATGAATAAATTACTACTACTTATGGTATTTGTGTACAAACACCATAAGTAATAGTAATAGTAATTTACTATTACTATTACTTATGTAAGTAAGTAATAGTAATTTCTATTACTGACATACTAAGTAAGTATTTACTAAGTAATAGTAAATACTATTACTTATGGCGTTTGTGTACAAACACCATAAGTAATAGTAATTTACTTATGTAAGTTACATTCACTAATGGTAATTTACATAAGTAAATTACTAATACTTATGTAATAGTAAATTACTTATGTAAATTACTATTACTAATAGTACTTTTCTCTATAGTAATTTACTATTACTGACTTACTAAGTAAGTATTTACTAAGTAATAGTAAATTATTACTTATGGCGTTTGGGTACAAACACCATAAGTTATAGCAATTTACTTATGTAAGTTACATTTACTAATGGTAATTTACACAAGTAAATTACTATCACGTATGTAAATAAGTAATAGTAATTAATTGATGACAAGAGCAATCGCTGCCCTTATCATCAAATGGGGACCTTCCAACGACGTCCTAAAATTCAAACTGGATTTTGTAAAAACTGGACTTTTCTCAGTTTTGTTGTACATTTTTTTTTCTGAAATATCACGAACTATGAGAGACGTGACTCGTGCGGGAATCGTAAGTTTAACCTATCGTTTGAGCATGATGGAAAAAGCGTGGAACGAGAGGAGAGAGCCGAAGAGAGAGAGAGATACTTACGTGCCGGCACGCCGAGCATGCGAGTACCTTTTTCGAATTATTTGTTTTTTTCCTCGTCTTTTCCTCCATTCTCGGTCGAAGTATACTTGTTTTTTGTTCTCTCTTTCATTTTGCTACGCGGCTTAGCCTCGTGCGTGCCGCCGTGCACCAATCATCGCAGGTACGACAGAGTTCTTTACACTTGAATCACGACGTGTGTACTCCACCTAACTAGAACTTACACACGCAGTCCACATACGGCAGCGATGTTCATATACATACATACATACATACATACATACATACATGTATATATATATATATGTGTGTATATATATATATATATATATAGATATATATATATATATATATATATATATATATATATATATATATATATATATATATATATATAGGGTGTCCTGTCTGAATAGATAATCCTGCAACTGTCGATTTATCAGATCATGTCCTACTATGTGCTGGAATTTCAGTTTAGTAAAATTCCCACGGTTTTCGAGATTTTGGGCTTTGTGTTAATTTTTCAAAAAAATCATCTGCTTTTGGTTTTTCGCATACCACTTCTACGAATGATATGAATCGGCAATAACTAAGCAACTTTTTAAAGTAATTGGTACGATATACGTAGTACGTTTTTTTTACACCGCAGGCTATCAAAAAAACCGGGTAGAAAAAATTATTATTTGTAGAAATGGCATGCGAAAAACCAGAAGCATATGATTTTTTTCTCGAAAACCGTCAGATTTACCGAACGTAAATGCCAGCATGCAGATTATCCATTCATAAAAGGACACCCTGTATATATATATATATATATATATATATATATATATATATATATATATATATATATATATATATATATATATATATATATTGCAGGTACGTGAGAAACGATGTAACTCAGCAGTACATTCCGTTACGTTTTGTATTTTCCTCTTCTGTACCGTTAGCCGATACACTCCGCGTTAACGAACGTTGGAAATTTGTGCAACGTCCCATCAAACGGATTCGTGCCAAGTATATCAAACGCAGTTGGTATCCACACGGAGTGCAAACAGTTTGCGTTTCTTATACTTTTCTTTTCATCGTGCACATTTTTATCCTGTGCGAGCCAGTACGGACGATAATTTAGCCGAGGAATTTCTTTCCTTCTCACATGGCGAAAGTGGTTTCCTTTTCTGCAGCGATGTTGAGGGGGATCGAGCGTCTCGCGGATTAGGGATAACATTTTTTTTTCTTCAAAAATAAGTAGGTTTTTTTGTTCAGAAATAAGTACGGCTTCTTTTGGTCAGTAATGAGTACGATTTTTTTTCGTCAGAAATAAGTACGACCTTTTTTCCAGAATCGAGTACACCCGATTTTTCTTCGCTAAAAATGACTAGCCCTGATTCTTTTTTGCCCAAAATAAGTACGTTCGACTTTTTATTCGGCAATAATCAAGTCCGATTTTTTTTCTTCAGACATAAGATTTTTTTTCGCGCTTGACAAGTCGACCCGATTTTCGTTGCCAGAAATGAGTAGGCCTGTTTTCTGTTACCGGTAATAATACCGATTTTTTTCGCCACAGATGAGTGGGCCCGATTTTTTTCGCCAGAAATAAGTGCACCCGATTTTTTCCTTCGGACAAAAGTACTCCCAATTGTTTTTCGCCAGGAATAAGTAGGCCCGTTCTTTTTTGTCAGACATAAGTACGATTTTTGTTCGCCCGCAATAAGTACATCCAATTTGTTTCGTCGCAAATAAGTACACAAGATTTTTGCCTTCGAAAATGAGTACGGCCGATTTTTTTCTTCGGAACTAAGTATGCCCGATTTTTTTCTTCGAATATAAGTACGCCCGATTTTTTTCTTTGTCAAAAATAAGTACACCCGATTTTTTTTCTTCGTACACAAGTACTCCGAGTTGTTTTTCGCAAGAAATAAGTAAGCCCGTTTTTTGTCAGACATAAGTATGATTTTTGTTCGCTCGAAATAAGTACGTCCATTTTTTTTCTTCGCAAATAAGTACGCCCGATTTTTTTCTTCGGAACTCAGTACGCCCTATTTTTTTTTCTCCGGAACTAAGTACGCCCGATTTTTGCCTTCGAAAATAAGTACGCCCGATTTTTTTCTTCGGAACTCAGTACGCCCTATTTTTTTCTTCGGAACTAAGTACGCCCGATTTTTGCCTTCGAAAATAAGTACGCCCGGTTTTTTTCTTCGGGACTAAGTGAGTCCGATTTTTTTCTTCCGAACTAAGTACGACCACTTTTTATCGCCAAGCAATTTGCGATTTCGCCGCCCCCTCTTCCAAAAACTGTACCCCTCAATGCTCATCGGCGCAGCCCCCAACCCTCATCCCCAGTTATTCCCATTTCGACAGCCCCTTCTTCCCGTCGCGCCACCCTCGCCAATTCTTTATCTCACAAGGAAAATCTACGAGAAATGCTTTAGTAGCCTCGCCCCTTTAGTGACGTCGTCGCGACGGGCGGAAATATAAAATTCTCGCTGCGCGTGCAAAGAAATAAATAGCAGAGAAAAGAGAACATAAAAAAAAAAGACGAAATATCTATAGTGTGTCCCTCGTTCCTTGAGTTCTCCCAACGCTCTTTACGCCTTTATTTCATCCGGTCGTTTCCTCAATCCCAATCGGCTCCTCTTGAGAGTCACTTTCGCGCAAGCTTCGTATCTCGCATACAAGCACACATACACATTTTTTTGCCTTCTCTCGGCGCTTTTGTGATTCTCGTCTTGTATCGGCAAATCCATCAGTGGCTAGACAGTGCAGTGCTTTTCTTCCACATTATTGCCTCAAGTATGCACATATACCGCCCGTCACATTCACAATCCAGGAATCCGAACCTTCCGCCTACAATGCCAATTATTGGTCATTGGCATATCTTCGGGGTTCTTTCTATGCCGTGAAACTTTTGACGGCACCCGTATGGCCAATCACTAAAGCCGCGAGGTCGCGCTCGCGTATATCATCGTCGTTTATGTTGCGTCGCGGGAGCACGACGTTTTACGCGTGGCAATATGCCATTGCGGCGAGACGGTGAAAGTGCAGAGAGCTTCCGCCGTCGAACCCTCATATATCTATATATATGTGTGTGTGTGTGTGTGTGTGTGTGTGTGTGTGTGTGTGTGCGCGTGCGCGCGCGCGCGCGTGTATGTGTATGTGTGGGTCTGCGTGTATGCGTGTGTGTGTACACATATTTCCGCGAGTAAACTCTCCGCATCGGTCTCGTAAAGAAACAGTATACTACAGCCGATGGGGCTTTTACCCTCGTATCCCTTCCCTTAGGGATTCTCTACCAGTCTCTCCGCGGAATGTTGTTAAACGCATATAAATATATAAAGCGTCGCGGTACGAGATCGGTATACGCGCGAGTGCGTGTATTTTATCCGCATGACAAATTTGTATAGATCCGGGTTTGCAGATGTGGGTGCATATGTATATGATGTCTCGATATGACCTGACATTTCAATTTATTAATAAAACGTATTATTTATTTGAAAAGTACGAGTAGTTTTATTTCAATATGAGGTACAAACATAGAGGTTATGTGTGGAACACATAACAGGGACGGGGCGTCCCTGTTTGCAAACGTTCACTCTTTTGACGAAATTTTCAATAGCATTTTGGCATAATTGCGGACTAATTTCATTAATGGTGCGTCCAATTGCTTCCTTGAGCTCCGGAATGGTCTTTGGATCATTGGTGTACACATTTTCTTTCGGAAAACCCCAAAGAAAGAAGTCCAATGGCGTGAAATCGCACGATTTTGCTCGCCAATTGACATCGCCGCGGGCGAGATAACACGAACATGAAAGTTTGTCTGCTATGACTATATTGCGCCATTTTGTTGAAAGAATATGTTGCGACATCTTGTTGAAGGAATATGTTGCGCCATCTTGTTGAAAGACTATGTTGCGCCATCTTGTTGAAGAAATATGTCGCGCCATCTTGTTGAAAGAATACGTTGCGCCATATTGTTGAAAGAATATATTGCGCCATCTTGTTGAAGGAAAATGTTGCTCCTTCTTGTTGAAAGAATATGTTGCGCCATCTTGTTGAAGGAATATGTCGCGCCATCTAGTTAAAAGAATACATTGCGCCATCTTGTTGACAGAGTATGTTGCGCCATCTTGTTGAAAGAATATGTTGCGCCATCTTGTTGAAGAAGTATGTTGCGCCATCTTGCTGAAAAAATATGTTGAAAGATTATGTCGCGCCATCTTGTTGAAACAATGCGTTGCGCCATCTTGTTAAACAACACGTTGCGCCATCTTGTTGAAGGAATATGTCGCGCCATCTTGTTGAAAGAATATGTTGCGCTATCTTGTTCAAAAAATACGTTGCGCCATCTTGTTGAAGGAATATGTTGCGCCAACTTGTTGAAAGAATATGTTGCGCCATCTTGTCGAAAGAATATGTTGCGCCATCTTGTCAAAAGAATATGTTGCGCCATCTTGTTGACGGAATATGTTGCGCTATCTTGTTGAAGGAATATGTTGCGCCATCTTGGTGAAGGAATATGGTGCGCCATCTCGTTGACAATATATTGCGCCATCTTGTTGAAAGAATATGTTGCGCCATCTTGTTGAAAGAATACATTCCGCCATCTTGTTGAAAGATCATGTTGAACGAATATGTTGCGCCATGTTGTTGAACGAATATGGTATGCCATCTTGTTGAAAGAATATGTTGCGCCATCTTGTTGAACGAATATGTTGCGCCATCTTGTTGAAAGAATATGTTGCGCCATCTTGTTGAATGAATACATTTTGCTATCTTGTTGAAAGAATATGTTGCGCCATCTTGTTGAAAAAATACGTTGCGCCATCTTGTTGAAGGAATATGTTGCGCCATCTTGTTGAAGGAATATGTTGCGCCATCTTGTTGAAAGAAAATGTTGCGCCATCTTGTTGAAAGAATATGTTGCGCCATCTTGTTGAAGGAATATGTTGCGCCAACTTGTTGAAAGAATATGTTGCACCATCTTGTGGAAGGAATATGTTGCGCCATCTTATTGAAGGAATATGTTGCGCCATCTTATTGAAGGAATATGTTGCGCCATCTTGTTGAAAGAATATGTTGCGCCATCTTGTTGAAAGAATATGTTGCGCCATCTTGTTGAAGGAATATGTTGCGCCATCTTGTTGAAGGAAAATGTTGCGCCATCTTGTTGAAAGAATACGTTGCGCCATCTTGTTGAAAGAATATGTTGCGCCATCTTGTTGAAAGAAACAATTTCTATACGTTGCTCGATCGTACAATTCTCCATGACTAAACGTCAATACTTCCTGATGCCGGTTGTCAAAAACATACATAAAAACAAGCCCATCTTGGGCTGAAGTATGTCATTTTACACATGTCAACCTACATGTGATTTATTATTTTTTATTTAAGTAACTAATGTCAGCAAACTGTTTGAATTTCATTATAATAATAAACCTTTATGAATATACGCGTTTCTTTACATTCAAAGGACGTCGTGTATTTAAATATATATCGTAAAATAAAAAGTATGCCATCTTAAGCACAACCCCCCTAAGTACCCCCCAGCAGCCTTCCCGCGTCTATATATATATATAATATTCTATACGCGGCTGATCCGAGGGTACATAATTCCATTGGGGGAGAAATTTCGTAAAATACAAGACATCGAGCCATACACGTGGGGACGATGGACGTAGATTGGAGGTGAGCGCAGGGAGCAGCGCGAAGTGAAAAGTGGAAAGGGTCGGGAGGGCGAGCGAGGAAAGGCGAAGGATTCCAATAGAATTCCAGGACTTCGTATATAGTTCGCGGTTGTAGGAGGAACGAGGAGGAGCTTGCACCATCCTATACCCATAATACCTTGGCTATGTGCTTCCATATTACAACGGTGTAGGGACGACGTCTACGTGGATTTAACCTGGAGAATTTACCGAGTGCGTAATCGCCAGCATTCTCGAGCTGGGAGGAAAGCTTTCGGAGCTTCGGAGCTTTATGTCTCCTTCGCCCGACATCTCTGTCTCTCTCGCGCTCTCTCGTTTCTCCGTCTCTCTTGCCTTTCCCTTGGTACCCCGATATCGAACGATTGTATAGATTCCTCGCATATTTCAATAACCCTGTAGGACACGAGCACCGCGCCAGGATTGTTGAAATAGCTCAAGCCGTGCGCTTCCGCGAGACGTTCCTGGCCCTTGCCGCATCAGTATGCGAAGCAAATCCTTATACCCACTGATAGATGCATAGCCGAACGACAAGGTGGCGAGCGGGCGAGGAAGAGGAAGAGAAAGGGTGGTCCCGAAAGACAAAATGAGCCTCGTCTAGACCTTAACACAGCAGTTTTCATCGGCAAATTCTAGTCCACATCTATAGTGAAGTTTGTAGAAATCGCCCGTTGAAACTCATTGAAGCAATGGCCAAAGAATCAACCGCAAATTTGGGAATTTATCGGCTGTTGACGACTGCAGCACCACGATTGGCGACAAATAAAAATATTGCATAAGGACGTTGGATAAGTTCTCGCTGTTTTCCAACAGATGGCGTTGCCAGAACTGCGCGCCTGTAGTTGAAGATGGTAGCGCATCAATACAAAAATACTATAGGCAAGCTTCCAATTGAGTGTATGTCAGTTCAGTGTCAGTAATTCTTGTTGAGACTTACGGCGACCATGCCCTGTCGGAAACATCATGCAGAGATTGGTTTAAGCGCTTGAAAACTAATGATTTTTATGTGTTGAATTGGAGCTATTACTTCATGAAGACTCATGTCGGACGCTAGCTGAACTTGCAGAATCATTAGGAGTTGATCACACAACAGTTTCGAAACGTTTGAAAGCATTAGGAATGATGAGCAGCGCCGCAGTAGCCGAGAACTTCACAAGACAGAATTGTTGAGTTGAGCAATATGGCGACAAAGGGGAACATACGAAAATGGAGGGTCTTGTATTATTGATACAAAAAGACGAGTGTATCTCATTCCAAAACATCGTCAAAAAATGACTTGCGAGATTTACAAAAAAATGTTATACATCGTTGGTAATGTTAGAATGTGTCGAGGAAAAATTCCAGTCTTAAACTTTGAAACAATAGTATTAGGTATGAAAGAATGTATGCCAGGTTGAAGCCCTCCAACTCAAGTCTAAGTTACGGTTGAAATCACTTTTTGCTCGATGCTTTCCTGCAAGTGCCGAATCTTGATTAATTTCTGAGCTATTTAAGATTGTGTCGTTGAAGTTTGCACTGTTGGAATGGAAAGGACATTTTTTATTCGAATTTTCCAAGTTTCCGTGGCGAATGTAAGCTCCAAAAATCACGCAAACATTTTTTAGGATTTTTATTCAAACCTGCAACACATGTCTGGAAAATATGATTTTTGACAACAACGATAATAAGAAATTTAAAAAAATCTTTGTTGCATTCCAACTGCAAGCTTCCCCTCATTGAAGTTTGACCGTAAAGAGATCAAAGTTCGCCTCATTGGAATGCAATGGAAATCAATTTTTCCGAACTTCTTAAATTAATCTCGTCAGATTTCACATCCACAAGTGCGTCAGTCATTTTCAAAGATGCTGGTTCAGCGACCCAAAACTGCAAAAAATAATGTCGTATAATTACAAAAATGAGTTCATACAAATATTTTTTTCCAACTGCCATTGCAGTTCAACGATGCAAACTTCAACATCATCTATTCCTCCTGAATCAAATGGAAAAAAAACTATCGAGCGCAACCACTCAGTCTTCAGGTCAATCTCAAACCCACATTTTTCCACCCCTAATCTTTTCCACCCACATCCTCCACCCAAAAGCCTGTAGAATAATCAAGCCAAAATGCTGCACATCTACCAGAGTTGTCATCTACTCGCTGATCGCCAATGCGATTCCACCAGCGCGTTCGTTTGATTTGCAGTCCCCTTTGAACCGCAACTGGCCAATTAAGTTCGCCATCCATACAAAAGCTTCAATCAAGTCGCGCAGTCCTCTTCCGCATACCGTGATCGGCAAGCCGCGTCGACGCTTCGAACTTGACAGCTTGGAACTTTGATCACCCACGCCGCACTCCGTCATATAGGGCTGAACTTCCGGACATCACAGTCGTCTCGCAACTATGATTTTCATTGGGAATCTTCTCGCTTATTGCGCAGCGCCGAGATGAATTGTCGCGAAAAATTATACTCATCCGCGAGTGACGAGCGCCGGGAGAGGAAAGGGAGGATGAAGATTATCTCTTGATGTGCCGGAGAAGAATCAAGCCAGATGGCTGGTCGCATCACTTCGGCTCGGCTAATCATTTTCTCATCAACGCTTGCTGCTCGCACGCTCCCCCGTACCGGATATTCCTCCATGCACACACACAAAGGAAAAGATACTTGGAAGCACCTGTATCCATTCTATGTTGGCTATCGGGACATCTGGCTGTTTTGAGGACGTTTCGAGAAATTTTACTAAACGAAGCCTTGTTTTGGCGACTCCATAGTTCTTGAAATGGCCTTTTCATCCGGTTGCAGAAAACGAATGTCCTCGAAATAACATTTGCCGATATGGATAGGAAAGAACGGGCAACAGCCGCCTGCCGTGACAAGTCGTTGCGTTTCGCACGCAGGTTTACGCCTCCACCGTTTTCAACGCTCTTCCCTGGCCCTTTTGCCTCATTTTCCCATTTTAATGCCTCTTTCACTTTTGCAGTACCTAATGCCCAGCATTGTCTCGCTTGTGGGCTCTCTCTCTCTCTCTCTCTCTCTCTCTCTCTCTCTCTCTCGCCCTCTCTCATACAGATGACGCACACAGATTCTGCGTTCGCTAATGTCTTTATCACGAGTCCGGGAGGGCTCGCAGCGCGCGGTGGGCTACAATTTGTTCGCTCTAATGATCCCCAGGCTTGGGATTTCTCACACAGACAGACCCTGCCGGCAAACTGCGTCCCTCCTGCCCTCCATCGTTATTATACGTGCCTATACACACCACCGATAATTCTTCTCCTTCGTACAGATATATACCCCTCCGTCGAAAGCCTTGCACCCTTTTCGACCGCCCTTTAGATAGCCACCCTCTTCAGCCACATTGATGCAAAAATCTTCCCCAACCGCCCGCCTCGGCCTCCGAGCCTCTTTAACGTAATTACAGGGCCATATACAGATTTATGGAATTTTTTGTCGATGAAAGACTTTTTATCATTTTTTTTTTCCATTCTCCATGCAACATTATAAACCCACGCAAACTCCAACATCCGCAGGTTCTGCTCACTCCTCTCTGTCGAAAACACATTTTCCAATTTTTTTATATTTTTTGCAGACAGGTTCTTTTCATCAGATTACTCCATTTGTGCCAGTCGGTGAGACTTGTTTTTTTTAAAGCAGTCCTCGGGATAAAGGCAAACAATAAAAAGGGAATAAAAGCATTCGATCATTTTCCCTTTTTTGCCTATTTTTGATCCTTCAAATCTATACACCCCCCCCCCCCCCTCCCCCTTATTCAAAGCTCTCAACAATTGGCCCCGTTTCGTAAGCTGGATCACGTGGACGAACGAGAGTTCAGCTTGCGAATATTTTATTTCATCGTGAACCTACTGGCTTTGGGCGAACAAAAATAGCAAACGCTACCCATTTGATGCTCAGTATCGCAGCGATCGATCGTGCGCAAACTCGAACGGCTGATCACCAAGTAACAAAGCTAGCCATTAATGATTTTTTATTTTCATTTTTACAAAAATAAATTATCGTACGCGACATTTCCATTAAGGCCTTAGGTCACTCTAGAAGCCGAAAAAATAGGCTTTTTGGGGATTTTTTTTCTTCAGAAAAACTACAAAATAAATCGAGATCACAAAAAAGGGTGTTTATCATACATATCAGTGACTGTATACAATATTTTTTTTAAAGCGATTAATTCCAAAATGGCGGCCGTGCAGCGTTTATCTCAAAGCTGCATTTTTTAAGTTGGCCGGAAACACAACTCAGACATTTTTCAACCGATTCACTTGAAATGTTGAATATATCTTGAAAAATACATTGTCTATGGAAGTAAGTACGATTTTCTTTATATTGCATAGTTCATTTGTTATTAACAATTATCTGACTTTAGGTTATCTTATTTTTTAGGCAACTTTTCCACTTTCCACTTGAGAAGTGCGCAATTTGGCCAAAAATCAATATATCGAAAAAATCCTCCGTACTTCTATAGCAGTTATCATATATAATTTTAAAAAATCATTGGCTTATTATGATTCAAAAATTACAGGAGCTGTTTGTCCGGCCGTGGACCCTGGAAAAACGGAGACGTCATCTCAAAAACACTGCACAGCCGCCATTTTGACATTAATTGCTTCAAAAAAATTATTGTATACAGTCACTGATATGCATGATAAACACCCTTTTTTGTAATCTCGATATATTTTATAGTTTTTCTGAAAAAAAAAATCCCCAAAAATCCTATTTTTCGGCCTCTAGAGTGGCCTAACCCCTCAAATGGAAACGGCCCAAATGTTTATTTTCACTACCATCGCTAGTCTGGAAATAATAAACGTATGAGAAATGAATTTCTGGTGGCGGGACCGAAAAAAAATACAGTGAAAATAATAATGGATCGATTGAAAATTCATGTATGCATATAGGTATTAGCCGGCTGTTACGCCGTTGGGCTCCCCGATTGCATTGGGCTGGATTTTTCCCTGCTGCTCCGATGCCTACACGGTCTCGCGATTCGACGCCTCCCCATCACGTTTTTTTTTCGACTTTTTGTTTTGCGCTTCTTTTAAATACAGTTTTCGTATGATTCTTTTTCTTTTTTTAGGTCTGAGAGCGATGTCGCTTTCTCATTGCGCATATATTCATGTCGATATGTGCGGTACATGTGACGATATAGTTATATGCAATTGAATATTATATATATATATATATATATATATATATATATATATATATATATATATATATATATATATATGCACACATATTATGTACAATATACAGGGTGTCCCATAACTGATGGTAGTCCCTGAAATGGGGGGTTGGGGGTGAAATTCTGAGTCGATTGATATAAGCATGTATGTGCCTCAGATCAACCCCTGAATTATTATTAATTTTTAAAGGCGGGCCAATCAGGTGCGCCCGATACGCCGGCTTATCGAGCGCACTTGATTGGCCCGCCTTTAAAAATTAATAATAATTCAGGGGTTGATCTGAGGCACATACATGCTTATATCAATCGACTCAGAATTTCACCCCCAACCCCCCATTTCAGGGACTACCATCAGTTCTGGGACACTCTGAACGTAAAATACTCACCCTGCTGATTGTCGCACCCATTAAAAAAAAGTGGAGGTAAACGCACGCTCGAATATGCACATGCGCATGTACGGAATTGTATAAATTAACAGACACATGTTTATATATCAATGTTTATATTTATATATACGGTGACAATCATAAGATGGTCCGTGTTTTTCAAAGGACTTGCACAATAATTTTGCGACAGGGAAAAATATAATTTTCAATGGTTTTTTAAATCCTCCATGGAAAAAAAATGTAGCGTATTTCTGTGATGAGCACCATTTGTCATGATAAATTCAGCACCCTGGAGGAAAAATCAAAATTCCATTTTGAGTATAGTACAATGAACATCATTGAGGAAGGACATCACTGTGACGGGCCGAAAAAGCGTCGTTTTTCCGATTTCTTTTTGTCTACTGGATTATTTATTTCGAATTGGGAAAAAGGGTATTTTATTAAGCATGCATTGAACTTATTTCGTGAAAATTTTTATTAAAAAAATCAACTGAGTTATTGAGGTATAATAGATCCTCTGTATAAAAAATTCGGTACAACGTCCGGATCGATAACTTGACAATGGTTGCTCTGATAAATGAAAACAATTTTTTTTATAAATTTGGTTTTCGATGCACGTACACGTTTTTCGAAAAAAATCACACAATAGAAGGTGTTTAAAAAAAGTGTAAGTTTGCCGAAATTTTATCGATATTCGGGGGCTTAAAAAATACTAAATTAAAAACAAAACGGCTATGTACAACAATAGCTACTTAAATTACGGAATTTTTTATTAATTTTAAATCGGACAATTATAGCTAGAGGTACGATTCCGGCCAGGTCGAGAAAAGTCGTTGCGATAAAAACGCGATTGAAAGTTCTACTATACGTAAATCGGTGCGCTACCTGCTCTCACTAATTCGTCCGTAACATGGTCAATTTTCAATATTTCAACTTGAATTTTTTTTCCATATTCTTGCATACGTATACTTTGAGAAAATGCACAAAAAAAACTAATTTTAGCCCGTCCCAGTAGGGGCCTCAAATTCCGAATAAAAAGCATTCTCAATTTTGTAACTCATTTATCCTGTTACCGAGCAACAAAATTATCAAAGCCGCATTTAAAAAAGGATGAATAGAAATAATTCCATTGGAAACGAGTTTTTGATGAGTGTTTTGTATTCGGAATTCAATTATCTTCATTCTGCTGCACTCAAAATGCAATGTTGATTTTTACCTGTATATTCAATTTCTAGCGATTGAAACGCATCACGCAAAAATGCTATATTTTTTTTCGACGAGCAATTAAAAAAATCATTGAATACGATATTTTTTTCGATCGCGAAATCTCCCCGTCAGACCCTTAAAAGAATCATGGCCACCTTGCAATTGTCACCCTGTACATAAATCCACATGCGTGTGCAAAGGCGTTATAAAAACGTCAAACGGGCACGTCTGTATGTGAGCAGGCTTTCGTTGTTGCGTATTACGTGGATGAATGTATGTGTGTGTGTGTGTGTGTTTTTTTTCCACGGCACAAAGACACGTACGCCGTCTGTCGTTCGTGTTAGGGAATAAACGCGCGAAAACGCGGGCGTTCAATGTTTTATGCATATATTCCTGAATAAAATATGATTACAAAGTTCTTTTGATTCGACGGATGTGTCGAGCGAGGGAGCGAGCGGTAACGCGCGCGCGGCTCTTCTATCGGAGCGTCAGAGGCAATAGTGCACCGCGATGCGTGCTCGAGGAGCCTGGGATGATTCGACGATGTACATACGTACGTACTGTATCGTCGTACCACTATAGAATTTGCGCGTTTAGCCCGCGAGGAGAATGGAAAACCGACGTGAAAGTGAGAGTGTGAATGAAACGTAAATCATAAAAAAAAAATAGATAAAGAGAGTTTTATATTACTTTTGAAGATATTCAACGACTTCGGATATTTTTAAAAGTAATATTAAATATATAAGAATAACTTATTAATTATTATATAAAATTATTACATGAGTATATATTAATACATTAATATCAATGAAACGTAAATCATTAAAAAAAAATAGATAGAGAGAGTTTTATATTATATCTTTTATATTACTTCTTTTTATTATATCTTTATTATATATTATATCTTTTATATTACTTTTAAAGATATTCAACGACTTCGGATATTTTTAAATCTAATATCAAATATATAAGAATAACTTATTAATTATTATGTAAAATTAATACATGTATAAAAAATTGGTGATTTTCATCATTTTTTTTTTGAGGTTAGGTTTCTCCACTATTATTGAGACTTAGGATATGTTTTATTACTACTTTTGGCTGTTATATGGAATTTTTTAAATATTTAAAAAAAATGGCGGAGGTATGCCGCGGTCTTTTAAACGGGTTGCAGCGGATATTGTCAGACGGCGTGACACCTAGCGTCGGCGGGATTAAGCTGAAAAAAAGCAACGAAGATTTTTCTTTCATTTACCCTCATACGCAGAATATGAACCAAGAAAAAGTAAGAAATGTTGCAAATCGATGAAATCGTACGCTCTGAAACAAAAATATTGAATTTTCGGAAAAAAGGCTACATTTGGCAATACAAAAATACTTTTTAAAAATCAAAAACATCTAGAGCCATGTTTCAGACAATAAGATAAGAAAGCTTTATACCGAATTTCATCAGAACCGGTGAATTAGTTTTTTAAATATACGTCATACGTCATTAGTTTTTTAAAAATACGTTGATTGAAAAAATACCATGTAACAGCCAAAAGTAGTAATAAAACATACTGCAAGTCTGAAAAATGGCGAAGAAATGTTTACTTAAAAAAAAATCATTAAATTTTGTTCTCGCCCAAAGTTATCTCCCCTCTTAAGATATACGAATAACTCCAAGAAAAATATGATATACAGACGTTAACTACAGCTAGTTGATTAATCCTGTAGCCTGCACTAAAAAATAATAATTCATCGAAAAATTCGATTGAATTTGGAGCTTCACGTGTTGCTGCAGAATTTCTCACCTTGCTCGTAATTTTTTGGTTCGTGATTATTGCTTGCTAATCATGCCAGCCAAAAAACACAAAAGGAAAAAGGCACGTAGAAGAGAGCGCAAACAATGGAGAAAACGTTGTGAAAAACCTGAGGATTTTATGGAAAAATAAAAATTTGCTCTGAGTTTCTCATATCCCATGAGAATGAGCTTTGAGTTTTGAGTTGTTTTCTTTAAGTTTTTTTATGATTTTAAACTATGCTTTACGAGTTATGTTTTAAAACTCATTGTTTAAACTCATAACTCAATCATATTTTAAACGTATGTTTCGAACTCATTGTTTAAGGGGCCAGTCCACTTCGGAACCACGAAAAAAGTCTATTTTCGCGATTTTTTCGAGGATTTTATAAAACATATGAAAATAATAGTTGTTGGACTTGATAAATAAAGTCTTGAAATACATTTTTAAAAAATTAATTCATTTTTATTCATTTTTAAGTACAAAAACTATAGTTTAACGTAACGCCTCAAAAATAAGTGGGCTAGAGGTAGCTCGATCACAACTCGGCAACGGCTTGTCTGAAACAAAAAAATCAAAGTCCATTAGATTCAGTATGACACCAGCTACAAAATGGCCCGCGGATATAAAATTTTATCAAAAAATAAAAAAATGGCAGATGGAAAACGAAAACAGTAAAAAAAACGCGTTTTTTCGCAGTTTTTCGCAAAAAAAGAGTAGAAATCATATTTTTTAAACCCTCGAGGGTCGTCTTGTTGCGAATCATGTTTACAATATGTGGTTCAAATTTCAAGAGAATCGGTTTATTAATTTTTGAGATACGATGGAGCTAGATTTTGAAAACGTTGTTTCGAGAAAAACGCGTTTGAAGTTTATACTATGGAAAACTCTTACCTAAACTAAATCGGCAATTTCTGTACCGTACAAAATCCCTTCTGATTGCTCATCATCGTCGATTTCTTCAAGTCTTGCTTGCTTTCGATTTTTTTAAATTTTCAAAGTGGACTGGCCCCTTAAACTCATAGAACTATGTTTTATGAGTTTAAGGGGCCAGCCCACTTTGAAAATTTCTATATATATCTATAAAAATTATATAGATAATTTTAATTATATAGAAAATTATACAGTTAATATAGATAAATAATAAATATATTTCTAAATATATATATATATATATATATATATATATATATATACATATATATATCAGTTTAAACTCATAAAAAACCTCAAAGCGTTGTTTAAACTCATAGAACTATGTTTTATGAGTTTAGGGGGCCAGTCCATATATATATATATATATACACGTAGCGGCTGCTCACGCAGATCAGTTCGTCCGCACGCGGTCTATTCGTACGGGGCGAACATTTCTCGTTCTTTGTGCCTGCCGAGTTTTGATTGAGTCGAAACGTCAAAAGGAGGAAGAGGAGGAGGTTGATGCGAGCTAGAGAGGAGAATATGCGTGAAGGTTGTTACTGAATTCGTGGCAGGAGATTGCGAAAATCAAGAGAGAGAGAGAGAGAGAGAGAGAGAGGTTTTGCACGATGCAGTACCCTCTACGCAAGTGAGGGATTCACGCTGTGCGCGACACTTCGTATACATATATTAATTTACAGAGGTATTCTGTATGACGATAGGGCGAATGGAAGGTCGGTACACATCGCATGAACGACGAACATTAGGGCACCCCGTGCGTGAAACGCCGTTAGGGATCGATCGACGTTCCCTCGCGTAACGTGGTCTCACGTCGACCTGTCGTGCGCCTCGAAAACTCCGATCAACGGGGCTGAACGCAACGTCAAAATTTAGCCGGAACGTACCATTGAAAATGAAATATTATCATGTACTAACCGCGTCCACCGACGAAGAATTGTCGGTAATTAACTCGCTCGCGGTGCAGTCCAGGGTTTTCGTTCTGTGGACGTTTTTGCAGGGTCTATTCATTTTTAATTTGGGAATTTAATATTAATTTACGAATTGAATTTTCATTTAACAATTTATAATTTTATCTTAAGTTAAGAATTTCATTTTTATTTGAGAATTGATCTGTTTATTTTAATTTAAGAATGTTAATTTTGATTTTAGAAGTACATTTATTTTTGTTTTAGAATTTAAAATTTTATTTTCAGTCCAAAGTTGGACATTTTTTTTAAATCAAGAATTAACCATTTTTCTTCAATTTAAGAAATTCAAACTTGATTTTTATTAAATAAATGAACATTTAATTGCAATTCATGAATTTGAAA
>OY723387.1:9199602-9307102 GCA_963210295.1 Ophion ellenae | reverse complement strand
TATAAACGCTGCACAGCCGCCATTTTGAAATTAATCGCTTCAAAAAAATTATTATACACAGTCACTCATATGTACGATAAACACCCTTTTTTTTACTCTCGATTTATTTTGTAGTTTGTCTTTTCCAAAAATTCCCAAAAAGCCTATTTTTTCGGCCTCTAGAGTGGCCAAAGGCCTTGAGTAATTGGCACGACATGCGTAGTACATTTTTTCACACCGCAGGCCATCAGAGTCAGACGTTCGAATTGGTTTGTATGAAAATTCTGCATACGATCTTTTTTCACAAAGTGCCCCCGACATTTAAGGTTAAAAAAAATACTTTTCTAGATAAAACGAATAACCACGAGTATTTAAAAAAAAAACCGGGTAAAAAAAGTTATCATTTGAAGAAATGGCATGCAAAAAACCAAAAGCAGATGATTTTTATCTCGAAAACTGTCGGACTTTTACTAACCCAAATTCCAACATAGAACAGGACATGATCTGACCTATCGCAAGTTGCAGAATTATCCATTCACAACAGGTCACCCTGTATATATACATAAAATACATACCTGAGCCCCACCGTGTACAAACGAGACTGCTCGCATGAATCTCACGATACGTACGTTTGTTCGATAGATACGGGATTCATGTATGCAATTAACTATGCAAAAGAACGAGGAGAAAAAGAAAACCGTGTGCGCGTAATCGTACCTACCCGGCTAGACGAGCCCGAGACGAAACGGCGTATAGCCGACACGATAATAAATAATCGAAATCTTGTCGCGAGCCGTTTCACATTCTACATACATATATAAACACATACACATACGTATACTTCCCAAGTACGCGCTACGGAAGCGTTCGCGCGGGCTATCGCCCGAATTGCATAATTCCCACGTAAAAGCTCGCGACTCGCAATTAGCATTAATTACGATACCGCGAGCTTGGGTCGTCGTTGTGTACCGGGGTGAACAAGTACGACGGCGTTGCAGGGGGGGGGGGAGGGGGAATCCTTGTGTGCGCTTGTTTACAATTTTGTGCGATATCTGCGGGAGGCTTTTGGCCATTCTATATATATATATATATATATATATATATATATATATATATATATATATATATATATATATACACACACATATTTATGTATGTATATAATTTTGCGGGACACGTTATATAGGGGACGCGCGCGGGGACTGCTATCTTATCCCCGCGGTTTTCTCGCGCCGACCCGAGCCTCTCTCTCTCTCTCTCTCTCTCTCTCTCTCTCTCTCTCTCTCTCTCTTTCTCTATACACACACACACACGCACGTGCGCACTCATATATATATATATATATATATATATATATATATATATATATATATATATATATATATATATATATATATATATATATATATATATATATATATATATATATATATATATATATATATATATATATATATATGTATGTATGTATGTATATATATATATATACACACACTTATATATATATATGGATTTTTTCCCTGACCCTCGCCAATTCGATTAATTTTTTTTATCTGATTCCATTGACTCCAAAGGACACCCTGAATTTTGTTTGCATTTTTCGAAACAACCCTTAGTAAAAAAAAAAGTGCTTCCTCCGAAAAAAAAAAACGCCCCGGTTTGAAAATCTGAAACAATCCCCAAAAATGCGTGATTATATGTAAAAATTTTCAAGCCATCACCCGCAGTGGAAGTATGATTTTATCTGTGCTTTCTGAGCGATTAACGTTTTGAAAAATCCGGAAAATTCAAGAACCGCTCACTTCGGGCGGATACTTAAATATTTTGATACCCACAATTAATTTTTTTTTTGACCTTTTTTGAATAACCAAATCACAATCATGGACCTTGAACAGTTAGCGGTCCATTTTTCGGATTTTTTAAAACGTTAATCGCTTAGAAAGCACAGAAAAAATCATACTTCCACTGCGGGTGATAGCTTGAAATTTTTTACGTATAATCACGCATTTTTTGGGATTTTTTCAGATTTTTTAATCGAGGCGTTTTTTTTCGGAGAATTTTTTTTTCGACGAAAGGTTGTTTCGAAAAATGTAAAAAAAAATCAGGGTGTCTTTTGGAGTCAATGGTATCAGATTTTTTTTAATTAATCGCATTGGCGGGGGTCAGGGAAAAAGTCCATCGGAGTCACGTAGAATACCTCATGTACACGGGCGAACGAATATATATATATATATATATACGTTTGCACGGGTTGTCACATAACGTTCTACCTTCGCGTATCTTTTTTTCAATTTTCTTTTTTCATTTTTTCAATCCATCGCGCTCTGCTGGGGTGCAAACTCCTTCTCTCTCTGTCTCTCTTCCCTCCCTCTTGGGCAACGAGATAAAAAATCCTCGTTAAGCCAGAGCCTTATTCGTGTTTTTATCAGGAAAATAAGAACAAACGAAATAAATAAAACCTTATTATTATTATATGGAGGGAAGGAACGGGGAGACTGTTTGGCCCTTTTTGCTGCTTGACAAAATCGTGCGCGTGCAGTGCTCTGGGAGTAAACAAATAACCTGATTTTACGACGAACGGTGTGTTTTTCCCTTATTTTTGTGTCCGTTTAGTCGAGACTTTTTCCCCTTTGAGGAGAATTTTTTGTAACGAGACAGGACGAACTTAAGTTTTGGCAAGTTCCAACTTGCCTGCAAGAGTAAAGTTGGACGATTAGGCGTCGGTAGGTGCAATTGACCTCGTCGTTGCAAAGCATTTGATGGAGAATTGATTCTTCTGGGTTGAAGTTTGCATCGTTGGAATGCCCCGATAATTTCGTTCGCATATTTTGTCATTTTCCCATTTTTATTATTATCCAAAATTATGTTTTGCGTGATTCTCCAAGGATTCTAAAAAATAATTTCAGCGATTCTCGAAGCTAAAAAAGACCCGTGAAGTTTGCATCGATGGAATGCAACGAAAGACAACGTTTCTTCACTTGCTCACATTTCCTTTCGCCAATTTAGGATACGAGTATGACAAATGATTTTTCCCATCTTTACTCGAGATCTACGACTTCAACCAATGTAGAGGTTGCCATGAGTTGCCCAATGTTACGATCAGGCCAATATTGGGACCTTCGTATAATCCAACGAAAGAGAAATAATACTGGCTCATTACTGTTCCGCTCTAAACTGAAAACTGG
Source organism: Ophion ellenae (assembly GCA_963210295.1). Classification (NCBI taxonomy): domain Eukaryota; kingdom Metazoa; phylum Arthropoda; class Insecta; order Hymenoptera; family Ichneumonidae; genus Ophion; species Ophion ellenae. The sequence continues at coordinate 9,303,938 of OY723387.1, read as the reverse complement.
CACAATATCGGCCCATCCCTAAAGCCTGTCCTGCCCCATCTTTGAAAACTAATAAACAGCCGTGATAGTTAAACGAGATTTGCCAATTTAAAAACTGGGGATACTAAAATACTGACAATTCCATTGGCCCAATATTGTTCCGTTATAAATTGAAAACCGGCACAATATCGGCCCATCATTTAAAGCCAATAAATAGCCGTGATGGTTGAACTATAATTGCCAATTTAAAGACTGGTAATGCTAAAATACAAGCAATTACATTGGCCCATTATTGTCCCGTTATAAATTGAGAACCGGCACAATATCGGCCCATTACTAAACATTATCCTGGCCCATCTTTCAAAACTAATAAACAGCAGTGATAGTTAAACTAAATTTGCCAATCCTAAAGCTGGCAATCCTAAAATACTGGCTATCACATTGGCTCATTATTGTCTCGTTCTAAATTGGCTCATTATTGTCTCGTTCTAAAGTTCTAAAAACCGACACAATGTCGGCCCATAGTTAAAACCTATCATGGCCCATCTTTTAAATTCATTAAACAGTCATGTTAGATAAACAATATTTGCCAATTTTTAAACTGGTGATGCTGAGGTATTGCCAATTACATTGGTCCATTATTTTCCGTTATAAATTCAGAAATGGCACAATATCAGCCCATTACTAAAACCTATCCGGGCCCATATGTTAAAACCAATAAACAGTCGTGATAGTTCATCGAAATTTGCCAATTTTAAAACTGGCAATGCTAAAATACTGGAAATTACATTTAATTAATCTAAGCCCTTTATTGGCTAAGTGGGTCGGACCATACCTGCTTTTATTTTATTTAAGCCTTGGGTTATTCATTATCTGTATATTGTGCCAGAATAGGCAAATAACTGGCACGTCATATATTAATCGTCTATATTTTGTAGTTCAGTTTTTGTAATCACGTCTTGGCCTATTATTGGCATTTGTAAATAACCAACATAAGTAAGTAAAATATGCCAATTTTGAAACCTGTCATATACGCAAATCACAATTTATTTCAAGGTTATTCCATGAAATATGTATCCATAAGTACCAATCTCGGGCCAATGTTGGCCCGATATAGGTTGAATATTTATCACGCACCCAAACAAACCGAAACAAACTCACGGCCCAATATTCTAGATAGACCAACTGTGAAGACCCATCATAGAGCCAGTGGTCAATTTCTACATAAGCCCTTTAAGAGGGCCCCATAGGGCCAAGTGCAATCACCAACATTGGCGCTACAATTAATTAAATCATTGGCCCAATAACTGTTGGCTCTGTTGGCCGATATCGGGCCGTTCTTATCATTTCTACAAAGGCACCTCATTGGTAAATACTCACGGCCCAATATTCTAGCCAGGCGGAACGGTCAATCTCTACATGGGAATGAATGGAAAGAAATTTGGATTATGATAAAAATGACGAAACGAGAAAAGAAAACGAAGCACTTCCGTTGCATTCCAACGATGCAAACTTCAATCTCACGAGGACAGAGACGAATGAATGATAAAGAGTGAGTGCCGAGTACTTGGAATTATTGCGATAAATACTGGAATTGTGCATACACGCCTGTATGCAGTTTTACGAACGTGCAATTTACCGACTAGCTCGGGGAGAGACAACTTTGAGACTCGTATCATTTGTATGGATGCAGGAAAAATAGCGGGGAGATAAAACGTTCGAAAAGAGCTGGCGCGGGAGGGTCGTGGAAATACAGAGAAGTACTTCACTGTAGATCCTCGTCCGTATATGTAGATATATAGAAGACATTCGACTTCGAGGACCGTCCTCGTAATAGCCAAATGTCTTCGTATCGTCCTCAAAGCAGCCAGATACGCTGATAGTCAACATCACATGGATAAAACGGATTCAAGATGTCTCCAGCATATATGGCTCTTCCAGTTATCTTTCTCTTCCTTCGTCTCGCTCTGTTGACGCGCGAGCAGCAGTATAGCTCTTCGACCCAGATTCCACCGTCAAAGAACTCTTTGGTCCGATATAAATGGTCCTTGCAACGATAAAAACTCCGTCTCTGTCAGCTTCATCGTCCGGGTGTACTTCGTTTCTCTGGAAAAGCGTACCGAGAATTTTCATTGCTCGACACACGAGCCGCGAACTCTCGGCTGCCCATATTCACGCGCACAATGGTATTGGAGCTTTTCAGGGCTCGAGAACATGCGACCCGATCCATTGTTTCTTCGCAGCGCGAACCGCGGCGTTAAAGCGTTAGACACATTTTTATTCCGCCTTCGCTGGATTTCCTCTCGTGTGCGACTAACGGTGAAATAAATGGATCGCCTCGTTCTTCATCAGCTTTTGTTGCACTCGTGGGAGAAAATGGGAAAAAAACATCGGAAAGCTGCATACTGAGGGTCATACGACCGGGTTGGAGGGTGCACTTTATGATGGGCGAGAAACCAGCCCTGGTAGATTCACATTGCATCTTCATTCCACTTTTTAGGGTTTCTCAGCTATGGAGAATCCTCGTAAGTTGCCATGATTGGCCACAGCTGAGCACAAGAGCACTGCGAAACAAATGTGTTGTTTTTACACACTTTAGGTGTGTAAATGGCTGTAGACACTTTTTACACGTTTTAACGCGTTCAAAAGACGCACTTACACACGTTAAGGGGCTATACCATTGTGAACGCTGAAAATTTGGGTGACTCACGAATTTTTTGGAAGAAAAGTACTCAATTAAATGTTTCGGAAAATTCAAAATATATTTGGCTATATTTGACCTATATTACATATTTTTTTCATAGAAAAATATTGAGATTCAAGCGCCTTATGCGCTGCTTTCGGAGACGCCAAAAAGAAAGTTCCTCCACTGCTGACATGATTCCGGCCGATTGAGTAGCTGAAACCGAAAAAGGAAAATATGTCGTTAAACTGGAAGGTATTTCCTGTACAATGACGTAGTATTTTTGAAAAATATCAAAATCTAACAAAATAGCGTAGTTATGAAAACCGTCTGTTTTCTTGCCTATAAAATGGTCGTTTTTTTCAATGCCAAATCGTCAATTTTCATCCAATCAAAAATATCCTACGTCATTGTAGAGTAAATATATTCAAGAGTACTCAGTTCAAATTTCAAGTCAATCGGATAATTGCTCTTTGAGTTACAATGTCAGCAAATTTGAAAAATCTCATTTCGAGAAAAACGTGTTTAAACATTTAACTATCGATTTTTGCAAGATAAAATGATATTGACATAAATGATAATGATATTCTTGGAAGTATAAACTGTCGAAAAAGGCAAAAAATCGATTTTTTTAAAGCGTCACACTGGTGTAGCCCCTTAAAACGTGTAAAACGTGTCTACAGCCATTTGCCCGCTCAAAATGTGTAAAAACAACACACTTATTTTTGCACCACTGTATATACATAGGATGTGCCGGAATAATAAATTGAATAACAAAAGCTTTTTATCGTCAAAATATATGCATTTATTGAACTGAACTCAACGGTACTTATATATTACTCTGCAGCATGTATGAGAGGTGTCACTGTTTTTTTTGTATTCACATAGGCCAGGTTCTCATACAGGTTTACGATGACGGCCGCTTTGTACTTGTCGGTGATGGCCTCGAAACGAAAATACGTCGCTAAAGATTCGATGCAGCTATCGAGGTTTTGGAAAATAGATTCCAATTTCAGGTTCTTCTACGTGACAAACTCAAAAATGATCTATAAATGAAACAAAAAATTAAGACCAAACGTGGTCTTCAATTAACCGGTTAAACAATCGATGTCGAATGAACTAATCAGTTTCACGTGATGCCGTAACCAAGGTGATTTTTAAAACAAATGATCAATAACTCGCAATTAGCACACTTAAACTGGGTTTCCTTTTGCCGTGTTATTTTTGCTCGTGTGCTGATATCAACGTGTGTTGTTCAGTCCAATGTGTGTTATGTGTGTTCGAATAAGCGTGTTATTGATGGGGGCAGCTACGAAGGTGTGTAATCATTTGATGCGTAAAGATTGCACACCATTTGCGTGTTACCAAACGCATAAGTGTGTAAAATCAACATGGCAATGTGTTGTGTTACATCTACATCCGTCGAAGACACGTCAAACACGTCTAGTTTTTGCAGTGAGGCCATTCTTGAAGGCATTTGGTTGGAAAGAGTGAAATCGTTGATGAAAATGGCATTTATCGAGTAGTTTGTAGACTTCCATTTGACAAGGTCTGAACTGCCAATTGTTCGTTGCCAGTGAGCGTTCCAAAGTCGTCTTCAAAGAGGCATAATCTGGAAAACATCCAACGGGGTCGCGTATATCGAGCGATGTCAGCTCGTATGTAGAACAATTATTTTCCGGATAAACGCATGTACAGTTGTAACCTACGAGCGTGTGGTGCAGCATAGCAGGGAAAGAGAAAACGAAGGGAAACGATGGTGGAACGAAGGGGTAGCGATGGGCGATGGTCGTGTATCAACCAGGCGAGGGAGCGGATTCCGAGAGGGACGCACCCGTTTGGCAATACGTTCTCGGCTATGGCTGCGGTAAATATGCCAATAGCACGAATGGGAAAGCCCGGCGCGCTATCGGTGTGCGAGGGCGCCTCGCCCAGGAAAAGGAAACGAGATATAGGAGAGATCCCTCGATCCTCAACAGAGGAAGAGTGCGAGAGGTGAGAGCACCAGGCGAAATAATTCTGATTTATGTGAACCGGTGAGAGCTCAGCTGGTCTCTCATCGCCACTGCATACATACTCCACAAGAACCGGAAGTGTACATGTGCCGATATATGCGAATGTGCCAAGTGCCACGCCGTGCATTCTCAATTGCATCGATCGTGTCGAGAGCCATTGCGATCGATACTCCTCGGGCAATCACCACGATACTTCACCAACTCAAGTCTGCACACCCGCGGAAGTCGACATCCTTCATTGCCCGTCTTACCGTTTCTTCCCCTCATGCCGATGCCGCAGACCCACGTAACATAGGTGGCTGTCCCTTTCCCATAATGGCTCTTGCTCCGGTGATTTCCGCTACCCTTTCATCCCTGCTAAATCCGGATTCGGTGAGTAAATGTGCGTGCTCGGCGTTCCACTACAACCTTACTCTGCTTGCGTTGCTGCGAGCTCTACTACAGGACGGGGCAACCGGGATTCCGTAATCCTGATGAGTCAGCTTGGGCGAGTACACACACAGAGGCCCCAGGTAGGGCGGCGATCTTCCCTCTCGTGACTGCTGATAGCCAGACCCGAGTGCCGAAAGTAACGCTAATACTATGCCAGGCAAAACTGAAGCTGGACGAAGCAATGAAAATGCGAATGCAATAAGAAAAATGGACAGGGACAGTGGAAAGTTGAAGAATAGGGGATGAATTTCTGGTCCTCGGCAGATCAAGTATTCGAATGATAGCACTAGGACTGGAATGGAAAGCAGAATAGTCTGTTATGCACAATGTGCAATGGCTACCACTTCAACTCGAACCACCGACTATCATTCAGCCCCATTCGGTCCCCGAAAGAAAAGTCCATCTCATTTACACCAAACGCTCATAGTAAAATACAGTATGGAAAAACTAGCTGCAGCGGTTTTACCGCAGATAGTTTTTACCACTATAACCCAAACCCAATCATGTCCCATGGTAGAAGACCGCACAGTGGGACTACCCATAGTTTCCATACTTTATTGGCAGTCCAATCATAACAAGGCTGCCACAACTGCATCAAGATCGCTCTACTGATAAACCGCAATTGATTACACTATACAATCTTGGCCCTGCTCGTCACCAAACGGCTGGACCTCAAACGGCGTTTGCCGTAAATACCATGATCACGTCTCCCAGTGAGTCTCGTTGCAGCTTCTATTGGTACATTCGGCACCTGTCGATGCATTCCGACTCCAAGCAACTGAATCGCCAGCCAAGTGATCTAAAATGCGCGCATCGACTTGTTTCCACTGCACAACAGCCACTGCCATCATCAACCCGTGGACCATAATTTCCAGCGACTCGGAGTATCAGACCCCTCATTGCCAAAGACTCCCCCGAAGGTGCAGTTGGTGCTCTAAGCACCTGTTGGTACTTTTCGACGTCGCGGCGACTGCACAGAATTCCTCTTCGTACAAAATCCACTCTAGTCTTCTGTCCTGAGGGCAAGCCAAGGAGAGCACGATCGAAAACGCTCTTGCGCACGTAGACAATGATTTTCTCGTGAATAAGGGGGAAGCGAGGAACAGGTTGCGGTTTTGCGATGCTGTACACAGACATACGAGAATTGCCGTGCTGCAGAGCAGTTGTTGAAGCGCCGAGGTAACCCGGAGCTTCGTACACGTATGTAGGACCCATATACATATAGAGGCAGCCCTACCCTCTTGTCTCCATGATTCGCGGGTGCATACATGCAAAACTCTGCCGCGTGCGGGTACCGTCGCGCCACAGGCATTATAATGCGTAGAGCTCGCTGCTTTAATGGGGACGTATGTAGAGTAGCCCAGGACGCCATTGTCCCATGGCGTAAAAGTCCGCCCGCCGACCACCCCCCGAACCCCCTTTGGAGTCACCTGACCAGGCGCGCTCGCTATATACGCTAATGCGGAACCGTATACCGTACCGCATGCGTCGTCCTCGCGTACACCCATCCCCGCTTACAATCCACCAAGGGAGAGAATAACACGCCAGGGTACGGAAGGGCCAAGAGAAAGAGAGCGGAGGAAGAAGAGGCGCGGACGCGTTGTACGGGCGCCAAGCCATTGTTTCCAGATCGGACCTCCCGCGAGATCTAACGAGCCAGCTATGCTGCACCATCCTCGTACTTCGCCAGCTCCCTACCAGAACTCTGCACTCCGCCAGCTCCCTACCAGAACTCTCCACTTCGCTATATTTCGCGCACGATCAGTTTTTTCTTCTTTCTTTTGGGTGTTTTCTTTTCGTCTGCGTCGTTGCGCCTCCAACACGAGCGCCCACCTTCGTCGTGTAGTTTTGCCTTGTTCACCATGGGGCATCATTCTCTGCTCCTTCCTTCCTTTCCTCGTGTTCGCATTTAATGACACGTCACTAAATGTCCCCGTAAAATATTCTCACTCGTCATAGCCGCGATACGATGGCTGAATGAGGGGGTGGATGTGTACGTACCAGACGTATACACGTATACCGCTCGTTGGGCAACTGCGTCGGTACTGGCTCGAATGCGGATTGGCAGATTATACGAGAACACAGCTGGTGAATCGAAACGAGACGACGCTCGGATACGCCGAGGAATATTAAATTTGCATTCACCAGGGAGGTCATGATAAAAAATTGTTACAATCATTACCGGCGGCGAAACAACACGGGAGTGTGCGAGAGAGTCTGTGGGAATATGATTTTGCACCGAGACACGATTATTTCGACGCCGCCGCCGCCGCCGCCGCACGTGCCCCCGGGCGATGAAGACTCTCTTTTAAGACCTCACCGCGCGGCATCACGGCCAAAGTCGTGGGTAACGTCAGGCTTCGAGAGGATTTATATACACCTACGTATGTGTGTATGTATATATACATGAAGTACATACTTCACGAACTGCAGATATCGCGTGTCTCGCGAGACAAGTGCCGGGCATAATACTCGAATTATACGCCCTGGTGTAAGTCGCGAGCGGCGCTACATAGCGACGAGTGAGAGATAATATAATGAGAGGGAGTGGTGAGGAACGACGAAGGAGAAGCATATACGCCGCACGGTAACCCAAGATATACCTTTGCCGGGGGCTAAGAAGGCATGTGGTGCCGGATTCTCAATCTCTCTCTCTCTCTCTATCTTTCTCTTGGTCTCTCCTCGTTGGCATACACGATAGTGGTAACACGAGCGGATTTGGCAGCTCGCTTTTGCCTCCACCGTCGCCGACACCGGGTGCCCCTCTCACCTCGTCGGGTATTCCGAGGTCGCCAACCTTCCAGCCACCTATGTGTACGATCCTCGCCGTTGGAAAAAAACTTCGAGGTCTCTGTCCATCATATCCTTAGCCCCCTTGACGTATTCCAACCTATTCATGCTCCATTGCCGAGCTGGAATCGTGTGCTTGTAAAATAGAAAATTGAGCTATCGGAATTCAATTGAAACACGCGCGCCCGCCACTTTGGATGGTTTCGAATCAATCTCGTTACAATGCAGAGACGAGAAGATTCGCTACATAGCCGGCAAGTGTTCGTAGTACGGGCTCACAGAGGTTATCGCGTCTGTAGAAGTCGCAAGTCCGCGGCAAGTCACGAGAAGCAAGGAGGTGGAGAAAAAAGGATACGTGACGAGGCAAAAGTCCACAGGCCCGAGCAGAACACGTGTGTGCCGCTTTGATGTGTGCAGCTACCTGGACGAACCCGGTCACGGCGAACATACGGATCTAATACGATCCGTGATTTGTGCCTCTTCATTGGGATAGGTCGTGCCGACGATGATGCGGAGAAGCGGCAGCCACCAGCACAACGCGTAGAACGTATTAAGAAATAATAGCCTTCGATGTTAAGATGACCCAATTCGATGGGAGTCCTTTGGACCAGGGATTGAGTCGTTCATCACGTTAGAAAGGCTGTTTGATCAATAAACACTCGGCCGATTCATCGTGTCCGGTCTCGACATCCGACAACTAGGCCTTCCACGTCTTTCACCGCGAAATGGACTTTGGTGGAAGGTGCCATACCGATGGCGGATGAAGACTGCCACAATGATGGTGCATCAAGTATCAGTCTTTGGATTCACTCAGTGATGGCAGTATAAATGGGGGTGCTCTACCAAACTCTGCATGGGGCTTCCAACGTATATTATCGAGAGGTGCGAGCCAACTAAACCGAAGCCCACCCTACCGTGCTCGAATGCGAGAAGAGGGTAGCAGCGAAGAGGAGCGGGCAAAAAGCTAAAAGGAATAAGCAACGGGGCGCATACAGCTGATAGTCAGCTCGCACTCTCATAATTTCACAATTTCGTTGGAAACGCTCCGTTCGCGCCTCTCGTTCCATCATCCATAGTGGATTTTCCCTCCATTAGCTAATAACCTGTGCGCCGTTGGCACCTATATGGGTACGTGTACGCCGGGACCCGACGGTACAGATATATGGCAATTTGTATGGCGGCGGAGGGTGACCAGCTGAGGTGGAAGCCAGAGGAAAAGCTGACATCGGACCAACTTCGCTACTGCGCTTTCGCCGCTTCTCCCGGTCTCTCGCTCTGTTCACCGCTGCCCGCATAGGTGAGATATCCCCGAGCTTTCCGGGACTCTCTCCATCAGCTAATGAGCGGCTGATGCTGTATCGCGCCAGACCGGGAAAAGCCCCAAAAGGAAAACCACCAAAGGCTTCGGGCTTGTTAATATCATCGTTCACTCGTTATTCCACATGGTCAAGGGTCGCTGCTGGTCAAGTCCGCTCAACATTACCTTACGTGAATACGAGTAACGCATGACTCCGGTACGACTAATTAGCTGGCTAGGACTCTGCAATGGACGGGATCAAGTCGCGACGCGCGACAACCCCTGGGCAACTGCCTCGATCAAAAAGTGAAGCCTCCGGTGCTCCATCAGCCAGAAAAAGATGAGGGAGACAGACACTCGCTTTAATTCGGACTGGATATCTTTTTCGGCAGATCTCGCTGTACCGATATCTCCCTTGATCTTTCGATGCGTCATCTCGCTGATCAAAAAAAAGATGTATATATTCTACCGCGTCATTCGCGCTAACACGAAACGTCGATGAGAATTGTTCCAGTCTCTTATCTCCTCCTACCGCCTCCTCTCGTCTTTTTGTTCTCCGACACATATTAATTTTTAATCTCCCGTACAATAAGCCAAGTGTATATTTAATTCTGTTCCGTTTTTATTCTTTTCTCGTGATTGAACCGGTGGTGAGACGCGTGATTGGCAGATCGATGTTATCGAGAATCGATTTTTTTAAAGCGCTCTCAACGCTCCGCTTCGTAGCTTTTACAAGTGGAAAATGTACAGGTCTATTTGTCTCGAGGATCCTGAGGGCATTTCCCTTTTGTTCCATTTTCCGTGCCTAGTTGGTGTGTGTACGCGACGTGTGTGTTTCTTTCTCGGCGTTTCATTCGGCCATCCTTCGCTTATATCTCGAGGGCGTGCGCGCGTGGGAAACTAACCATGCGTCAGAAAAACGTACGTGATCGCTTTATTGAATGACAGAGGGAGCTGTTGTACGCAGAGACAAAAGAGGAGAGTGAGAGAGTCGGAGAGACGCATACAAAGTGGAATGATGAAAAGACAGAAGGAGAGAACGAACAAAACACACCACTAAAGCCGAAGGGATGAGGGTACGGGAAAAGAGAGACAGTGAACGATAGAAGGTTGGTATGACCGTGTAAACGGGTGAAATCAAAACTGCAGGGCTTGTCTGGATATGCTTCCATTAAAGTCAACCTACCATTCAACTGCTGATACAACTATCTGTTTCCTTTTTTCTCTCCCTTGATCTCCTTCGTTATCGCCACAGCTGCCATTTCCCATTTACACCTAGATTTTCAGCCCAATTCATACAACTCTACTACTCTTCATGTCTCTTCGTCAAGTAGAAAAACACTCAGCTATTTTTCTTCAGCACTATTAATCGCCAGCGATTTCTACGTTAACCCAAACAAATAAAAAGAGGAACAATGCGCCTTGTTGGCATTAAAAATTGGAGTATCCAAGCGTTGTATTCCAAAAACGCTGGCCATGCTCAAGAGGCTAGAGTTGCCAAACCGAAAAATTTCGGTCGCTCACCTAGTTCCGCTTATCCATGGGTACTTTTGAAACTTTTGCAATGAGGTCTTCATTGCAGACAGTCTCATCAATACACAGCGAGAAAACAAAAGCCACATCTCAATGGGTTTTTACTCGTGGCGGCCCTCGGAAAAGCTGCCGCCTTGTTTTTATCGAAAGCCGATAGCTTCTCAGTTCTAGAACATCGAAGAGAAAGAACGAAAAAAACGGACTAGATTCTTCTTCCATTGGTCGACGCTTTGGGGATGGCCAGTGGTCGTGGGGCACTCTTCTTCCACCGAACGTTCGGCTTTCACGAAAAGTATCGTGTGCGCTTTCGCGATGATACACAGATATTTCCGGATAGATATCAAACTGGCAGCAAAACTCTTTTTGCTTCTACACGGCTGTCGATGTTCTGACCGCAACCGAGAGAACTATCAGGCAACTTTGTTCGCTGGCAACTTTGACTTTGGGCAACCAGTGGAGCTTCTTCCCACAATCTTGTCTCGCGATAAATCACCGACCTGATTTCGCAACTCTGGCTTTCTCGAGCCAAGCTCTCAGTTGTTCGTGAAACAAAAAAAAACTCTACGAACTCGGTTGGAAAAGTTCGGTGTCGTCAAAAAATAAAATCAAAAGAAAGCTGTCGATCGGCGAGATTGTCTAGCGCCTGCGTGTGCGTAGAAACACGCGAGGAAATTTTACGAGAAAGCCAAGACGGCCCTCGGTGTATTGAGTTGTACTCGAGAATTCGCGGCTTTGGCTTACTACCCACAGCCCGAGGTAGTTCGAGTTGCCAGAAGGAGAGATTTTTACGAGCCCTCGAGAATAAATAGAGGCCCTTCTCGCGTGGCACATGGGCGCTCTCCTGGGGGGTTTATCTTTCTTTCGCTCGCTTTCTCGCTCGTAAACCGCACGCGGCACGGGACAAAACGAAAGTAAAAAAGATGAGAAGGGGAATGGAGAACCGGAAGCCGGCACCCACCAGCCGGATGTAGCCAGTATTCGGCGAGCCGAGTGGGTCAATCTAGGCTGGATGAGCTGCCCTTCCCCCGTCTTCTACTGGCATGGCCTTCTCGCAGTGGTGATCGGAAAACAATACAATATTTCTGTGCAGCGTGGAAGGCAGCCAGAAACTATTTTGCTCTTTCCGGAAGGCTGAAGAGGTATAAACATAAGAACAGACATCATGGACGAGAAGAACACAAATCATGGACAAGAAGGACGGACATCATGGGCAAGAAGGACAGACATCATGGACAAGGAGGACAGACATCATGGACAAGGAGGACAGACATCATTCACAAGAAGGACAGACATCGTGGAAAAGAAGGACAGACATCATGGACAAGAAGAACAGACATCATGGACAAGAAGGACAGACATCATGGACAAGAAGGACAGGCATCATGGACAAGGAGGACAGACATCATTCACAAGAAGGACAGACATCGTGGACAAGAAGGACAGACATCGTGGACAAGAAGGACAGACACCATGGACAAGAAAGACAGACATCATGGACACGAAGGACAGATATCATTTACAAGAAGGAAAAACATCATGGACAAGAAGGACAGACCTCATTCACAAGAAGGACGGACATCATGGACAAGAAAGACAGACATCATGGACAAGAAGGACAGACATCATTCACAAGAAGGACAAACATAATGGACAAGAAGGACAGACATCATGGACAAGAAGGACAGACATCATGGACAAGAAGGATAGACATCATGGACGTAGAATTTAACGCCCAAAGCTCTTGTCCGATCACTGCAGAATATCTGATGATCCCTCATCAGAATTCTCCCAAGGTATCCTGCAGCCTGCTCCACCTGATTCACAGCTTGAAAAGAAACAAGAAGCAGCAAGCGTACCCCGATGGCATTTTTTCCTGACACTTTTAGTATTAACTAAATTTAATATCCTCATTGGAACAGGGTACAAGGTATACACTATGGCTGGTGATGCGACGTGAGATTTTTCGATGAGACAACACTCGTGCTCGGCCTATTATGCTCGCCACCCCTCGTCTTCAAGGCATACGAAAGGGGTAAGGAGAGACTCGAGAATGGTATTCTCAAATGATTCAACCTTCCATCACGTCGAACTTTGTGTAGCTGTGCACTGCGCGAGGAAATCGACAAAGATCTCTTCGAGCTTCCTCTTCATCGTGCTGGTCTTACCTTCATTAGCCGGCATAAGAATAAGAAGAAGGAGATGAAGAGGGAGACGACAACAGTGAAGAACGAGAAGGAGGGAAAGAGGAACTCAAGGATGAGAAATAAGAGGCAGGGCGCCTCGTCGAGATCCCTTTGTACAGAAGCATCTTGTCGGCCTCTTCTTCTTCTCCATCCAACTCTTCCACCGCGCCTCTTTTCATTCGCGGCTTCTTCGTCAGCGTCGAAAACTTCTTTATCTTCGCATCTGGAGAAAACTCTCCCGCGCTTAATAGAGATGCTGCGATAATTGATACTCGTTCCCTGCGTAATGCTCTTAGCAGTCGGAACAGAAGCAAAGAGATGTCTACGGGTCTTTGGGCCTGGTATGTGGATACACTTCACTGGCAGCCTCGGCAAAAGCTACCTTTCGAGACGCTCTCCTCGGAATTAGTAATCGATACGACCTTACACTGTATCGATCGCGTTCAACGATCCGGAAAATCCTTCGAGAACCGCGCGACAGCCACCAGCCTCGGAAATTCTAGAACCTTCCTAATCCGCACATGTACATAGACGTGTCATCTTCAGTCGTATATCGGCGATGCATTGAGCGGATGAGGCGAAACTCGATGGAGGCTTGCGATCTCGGAAAGCTCCGATTGGCCTGAGATGAATTTCACTTGCCATACCAATCAAGCCTACGTTTCTACATTCTTGCTTCTTTGAACCATAATTATAATCTTGGATAGCGCGTCCCTCGGGTCCAAGCTATTAGGACGTTGAATAAGTTCTCGCTGTTTTACAACACATGGCGTTACCAGAACTACGTGCGTGTAGTTTTAGATAGTAATGCATCTACAAAGAAGTACTATAAGCAAGCTTGAAATTCAGTGTATGTCATTTCGCCGAAGTATAAACAACTTTTCTTCTTCATAGTAACATGTCAAATTTCGTGCCAAAAAAGGAGTATTTTCGGAGAATTTTACTGCACTACTTCATTTTAAAAAATCGCAGCTAAAACACATAGAATTCTTGTTGAGACTTACAGCGACCATGCTCTGTCGGAAACAAAATGCAGAGGTTGGTTTAGTCGCTTCAAAAGTAATGATTTTGATGTGTTGAACGATGAATTACTTCACGAAGACTTATGTCGACGTTAGCTGAACTTGCAGAATCACTAGGAGTTGATCACACAACAGGTTCGAAACGTTTGAAAGCATTAGGAATGATTTGCTTGAATGACGCATTCATTTCCACGAGAAAAGAGCGACAACTTATTCAACATCCCAATAATAAGGATACCAATCAGAGTGTTCTAGCAGGCAGCAGCTAAAGTTGGGCTGTGGACTGACGTTCCAAAAGTTGCCAGCCTCCAGCCTCCCGGTATCTAGAATTCTTTGCCAGGCCTACCCAACTTACACCAGGTGAGTGTTGTCGAGTTGACTAAAGTGACCAGTTGATCCCAATAATAAGGATAGCAATCAGAGTTTTCTAGCAGGCGGCAGCTAAGCTTGCGGGACCAAAAGAGTTTACAGAGATTCTATCAAGTGCGTTATTTGGTCGGGTATAAACCCAAACAAACCCAATACCCCAAGATTATCAGGAGCCCATGGGAAGGTCGAAGTGTGGATGGCATTCACCCAAACGTTGAAGTTGTACTGTCCCAAATCCTACTACAGCAAGCGGTGGCAAAGTCCGTTAGGCCCTGGACTGACGTTCCGAAGGTTTCCATCATACCAAACGTCAGCCCGCCGGCATATAGACTTCATCACCAGGCCTACCCAACTTACACCAGGTGACTGTTGTCGAGCTGACTAAAGTGACCAGGTCAGCTGAGTCTCCAAAGACCAGACAGATGTCCTTGCAGTCTCAACATCCACCACAAAGTGTCCTAATCTCGCGACTGCAGCTTTCTACCGACGTATCCTCAAAGTCCGAATCTCCCGCGACCCCGTTGTCATTTCCAAGAAGGCCGCGCGGTCACGGCTGCAAGAATTATCGAGCATGAATAATAATGGACAATGGGGTATATCCGAAGGTGGATATAAAGTTGAATCGCGCGTTCCAGTTGGGAATCATAAATCGCCTGGTGCATATATATCGCATTGAAAATCGACTAGACGTAGCGTGGTATGAGGAATAGCAGTTCGAGGAGGAAAGAGAAAGAGAGTCCTGCCAGCAAGTACCAAGCAGGTTTAGTCCGCACGAAGCGTACGTTCTCCGTCTTCCTTTAGCGTCTGCCTCGACTTGGTCGCACCTGGGCAACTACCAACTTCCATAGAGGCTCCAGTTCACCCTCCGGCGTAGGGAGAACTTTCCGATTTTTGTCGTTGCGATATCCTCCTTCAGCGGAGATGCTCGAGGGAGAATATACGAGGAAGGTAAAAGGCGTGCACAGCAACGTCGCGGGGCGGGTCTTCAGCACTGGTCACATTCCTGCCGGATCGAGGAGTCATCTGGATGAGACGATACACAATGGCCACCTCTCTCTCTCTCTCTCTTTCTCTCTCTTGGTGGCTTCAGGGACTATTCTTACACAGGAGAGCAAGAACGAAAGAGGGAGCAAGCTATACAAACCGCATTCACGATAGTACACATCCACTAGGTTGTCGTGTATTGCCCGGACTAGCGGCATTGTAACAGCAGCAACGGCGCAAAGGCATCAGCCAAACACAAGTACTCGGAGAGAGACTTGAAGCCACGATATAGGCGTAGCCCTCCGCGAGTGTGTGCAGATAGGACATGAAATATGGCGCCGAGATGAGCGATACCGGTAGCTTGTGGCCGGTCTCTGCATTCTCCCTATATTCCCCATACCCTCGTCTCATTTCTATCCTCTCGTCTTACTGCCTCACCACTGTACCCCAGCGCCCTGTACTTTGCGAATCATACATAGCCCCAAACGGAAACTTGACTCTGACAATTTTTTGTTTAACATCATCTCTTCGTACACCGCGAATATTGCACCCGGGAGCACATCACCAGGTACAACCTTCCTGGTTACACACCTACACCTACAACCACCCACACACCGATAAAATACTCTTCGCGATTTTGTCCCCGGTTCTCCAACGAATTGATATTAGGACCATTTTTCATGCCGATCTACCATCGGCTACACACGTGATCCAAAGTGGCGCACGCTTCTATTATACGCTTTCTGATCACGGAGAGATCGTAAGATGATTTAAAGCGATGGTATCGTAGAATTAAGGCGATGCGAGGAAGGTGAACGGGGGGGGGGGAGGAATTGTTCGAGCGGAGGGAACCGGATGGCCTCGGGGGCCTCCAGAATCACAGAGAGATCGAGGGTGGAGTACGTAATAAATCGGCGGTAGCGAAGAATCTCGAGCGACAATCGATCTTCGGGCCAAGAACGTTTTATCGTGATATCTCAGAACGGAGAGAGAGAAAAACCTTCGGCTACTCGGGAGAGAAAAGGGAGGCGATTTCTGATCCTGCAACACACACACACACGTGGTCTGTTACATCGAAGATCCAAGCCCCTGGCGAAGTGATACGTTTTTTATGCAACCGGGCGCGACGGAGGTGCGAGAAGGGGTCAATGCCCGCGAAAAGCTCCTCTGCTCGTAAATTCCTCGATCGTGAACTACCGAGACTCCATTTCTTTCCTGTAACTATATTCCTGCGAAAAGAGCATCGCGATTAAATTTTTCGAAATGTTGGTCATTCTCACTATCTCGTTCGCACACGTTCTCTTTGCCTCATGCCGGTGCATTATTTCCACTGACGCATCTAATGCACTGTTCCATCAGCCGTTCAACATCAAACGCTTAAATTCTCTTGGCGATTTTGTTGTTTTTTTTTCCCTCATCGAGATGTGAAAAGCTCGGCTCTACATCGTTTTGGCAAACTTCCATATTGCGAAAGCTCGATTTACCTCATGAGCCCCGCGGCTGGCCAATCCACCGAGTTTACAGGCGGAAAATAACGAACTGGTTTGCTCCGGCCACAAATGGATTTTTAATAATAACCTTTCGAAAAAATCAATAAGGTCGCAGCAGGGAATAGCACGAGCCCTGGCAGTGCTGACCTCAACGATATGTATACCCCTCTCTCTCTCTCTCTCTCTCTCTCTCTCTCTCTCTCTCGGCTCTCTATTGCTTCGTCATTAGGGCAACGACACGTAAACGAGTGCACGAGCCGCCACCCCCGCACCAGACTCCACTCGCTCGTGTAAATATTACCCTATGCACCAACGAGAATTTATTTTGTACCGCGTTTCATCGGCGATTCGGTAGTACACATTTGTCGATATATATGTGAGCATTGGAAACGAACGTTTAATGTTATTCGTTATTTCGAAGTGGAAAGGTAAACGAGGCCAAAGCTCGCGTATGTGTGCCTGTGACCTGTTCTGGCGATCTTCTGTAACGCACCGAGCGAAGGCGAAGAGTTTATTTGCGCCCTGCACTTTGCCCGTGCCCATATTTGAAACGGAATTGCAATGGTGCAATGGAATTGAAGTTTACATCGTTGGAGTGAAACGAAAATTCTTTTTTATTCCTTATTGATGTTGCTATTTGACATCATATTTGGCAGATTGATATTGGTGGGTGCCGAAAGGATCCTGATGGATGTTTGCATCATTTGACGTTGAAGTTTGCATCGTCGGAATGTCGGTGTGTGAAACATGCTGTCACACTCCCTTTATTGCCTTATAACTAGTCCCCTGATGATCTTTTACAAAAACTAAATAATCCGTGCTTTTCTATTTATCAAAACCCACCACGAAGTCAACTATTTTTTAATTTTTAGCTTGTTGAGTTATGAAGGGATAAGGGTCCAGCGGACAATTTTCATTTTGCTTATGGCACCACACAACGGTGCGCGGTACGAAGGTGTATTTTTCGTAATTATTTTCAAGCAAACGATGAATGGATTTTTTAAAAATAATACTCACAGTTATATATATATATATATATAGAAGATTGCATACAAATTTTTGTATTCGAATCTAAAGCATAGTTTGCGGTGTACGTCGCTTCGAAGAGGACACTCCGTCGAAATTGCTCCTCGGCGGTTGACAGCGATTAAGCCATACGGTTCATTTGAAAAATCAAATAAAAATGTATTTAGAAACTAGACATATAGGTTTACAGCATCACGTAGGGGAATTTTGATATCTAAGAAAACAAAAAAATGGCGTACCAACGAATTTTATTTCCGATTTTCATGGAAAATTTTCATAGTTCATAGAAGAAAAAAAATTGAAGGGGGCCCTTTATTAAAAAGTCCCTACGTGGTGCCATTGCGACTGGATTTTCAAACAGTTTAAGACTTGGCGCATGCAAATCGGATGAATAGTGTTTTTAATATGTTGTCAACCAGGTTGAAAAATGTAGTTTCGAGAAAAACGCGTTCAAAGTCGCACGTCGCCGGCTCGGGATGGTCGTGCGCTTCGAACGGTTTCACATAAAATGCCGTATCTCCGCCAATTTTACAAATTTCTTTTAAAAATTTGGCGGGAGCATTCTTAACAAATGTATCTTTTAGAAAATTGAGAAAAAAAATTACAAAATTTTTCTTTACTATAATGTGGTGCCTTAACAGAGCTGAACCAACAGAGCCAAACTGTAATTGGTTTTCCGTGCATACGAAGTGGATTCCGACAGCGCGCGACAGGAAATCGAGTATATGTCAATTTTACGTCCAATGAGCGAATTAACCGTGGAAAACGTCATCGCGAAAAGGAAGCCGATATTACGAGGGAAGAATAGGAGGATCGAGCAAGTTGTCGAGATTTGCGGAATTCTCACGCAGGAACTCTCGAACGTCTCCTCTTCGGAGTGCTGCACGAGGAACCGATGGAACGGCGGAATTGAAGGTTATAGGAGCATCCACGGGACTACCCGTACTGTATATCCTCTGTGACCCTACCCGTCATTAGAATAATTTCGGTAGGGTCGCGAAGGGTCGAACGAGCGACCCGCAGCTGGGACGAGAGGCCATTGTGCCCCGAGGCCCTTTACTCAACCGGAGAACCCTTCATATTCTCCCTACCTCTCGATCTCTTGCTTTCGCAATCTGACACACACGCAAATCCATATACATGCAGGGGAAAGATATTTTGAACCCGTCATGTCGACGTTGGCTATCAGCACAACTGGCTGCTTCGAAGGCCGATCATTACTTTTTCTTCAACCAATCGTCGATTTTGAGGACAGCTAGTTGGTCGTTTATGCGAATATGATGGCATGTTTCTGGAGGTGGCTTTGAAGACGTTGAGGCTTATGAGGACAAGAGGCTACTATCAGGACGGTTCTCGAAGTCGAGGGTCTCCAAAATCGCCTTTCCTTATACTCATACACAGGGTGGCCTGGAAAGTGACGTTGAAAAGGAAAAATCTAAATGCCTCGTATGCCTGTCTGAACCCACATCTTTGTTTTATGACCATTTTTTTAGTTTTTGAGGGAAAAAAGTATTTCTTTATTTTTCTCTTTTGTGTATGTACTTTTCTCGCGATTTTTTTTACTTGTTTCATCGTTATGAAGTGCGCTGTTTGGGGAGACCACAGTGACGGACCGAAAAAGGTAGTTTTTTCCTATTTTTTTTTGTCTATCAGATTATTTGTTTGGAATTTGGAAAAAAGATATGGTATTAAGCATACATTGAACTTATTTCGTGTAAATATTTATATAAAAAAAAATTAAAAATTAGCAACGTTATTAAGGTATAAGAAAAAATAAAAATGTTTCAGATTCTCTATAAATGTAGGTATTTTTGGACGTCGCCGTTTTTCAAAAAGATCACAAAACGGCGAGTGTTAAAAAATGGGTACCTTTACAGTAATTTTTATTTATATTCGGGGGCTTAAAAACACTAAGTTTCAGTAAAGAAAAACGGTTGCGAACAACGATAGTTACTGCAATTACGCAAATTTCGGTTTTTTCAATTGAAAATCGGACAATTATAGCTACAGTCATGATTCCGGCCAGGTCGACTGAAGTCGTTTCGAGAAAAACGGGATTGAAAGTTTTAGTATGAATAAAACGTTGTGCTATCTGCTCTCACTAAATCGTCTGTGACTTGGTCAATTTTCAATATTTTAATCGAAACATTTTTTTCGCATATTCTTGAATATATACACTACGACAAAATGCACAAAAAAATCGATTTTTTCACCCGTCACAGTGGTGTCCCGCTTTAAGCAACAAACAAAAGACCACCCAAACACTCACGTAAATGCCTTAGATTTTGATCAAACGTTTGAAAAATAGGTTTTAGACGACCAGTCACTAAAGTTCAGATGATAAAAAAATCTACTTATACTACTCTAAATGACTCCTAATTGCTTGCGGAAACTTCGAAAAAAAATACATACACAAAAGAGAAAAAAATAAAACCTATACAAAAATAAAAAATAATAAATATGAGATATAAAAATAAATTAAAAATACATACATAAAAGAGAATAAAATTAAAACCTACAGAAAAACTCGAAAAAAATTAATAGAACATGTCTCGAGGCATCTAGATTTTTGTTTTGGACGTCACATTCCGGGCCACCCTGTATACGAATGCCCAGGTCAGCACCATCGAGAAGGGAGACCACGGAACGCGCGTGACGAGTTGCCGTGATTACTTCGAGTGCGATATTTGAATTTAGGATTTTGATTTTGACAATTGGGCATTCCCTCCGCCCCCATCGTTGCCCCAGCCACGAACAATCCGGATGCTTTCATCCGATTACGAAAGATTGATTCGTCGTTCTCCCCGTCTCGGTGGATCCCAGAGTCTCCATATTCGCCACACCCCCCGGCCTATATACGGGCCGATGCTTTCCCATTAAGAGCTTCGGAACGCGAAGCGTTGATGCACCCCTTTTTCCCTCCAACACACCATCAGCGTCTCTTTCAGCCCCCCCCCCCCCGCGACTTCACTCTTTGCCTCCTGTAGTGCTTGCTGTCCCTCCTGCTTGATGGACAATAAAAGGAATCACGGAAACACTCGTGTATAGGGGTGATAATTAAAAGTAGATTTGAATCGATAACATTCGAAAAATGTACGAACGCGGCATTCATTTGTGGATTGAAGTTTACGCGGGGCTTGATGCTCCTCTTGTGAGGCTGCGACTGCAATTGAAACAGCTTAAAGGGAGACACCTAGGAGCCGAAAAAAGATCATTTTTGTGAATTTTTTCAAGGAAAACTATTTGAAATTTCGGATTGGGGTTTTAATTATCTAAAAGTATATACATTCAAAAATATGTTTAATTTTCTTTATTTGAAAATATCAGAAATATACAAGGATATTGTATGATCCTTGGAGCGTCGTAAAAAAATCTGCGTATACGGTACCCACTGGCGTTTCTTCAAAAATCATCTGAAAAAAAACCAAAGAGATTATTAAATTAGATACTATAATCTAGTACTTGTCATAGCCGATTTTGAAAATATCGATTTATGACAAAATGGCGGACGTTTGAACATAAATAGTGATTTTTGGGCCAAAAATTAGTTATTATTTTACCTATAAAACAAAAACTAAGTAACGGAAAAAAATCCTATGTCAAGTACTAGATAATGGTGTATAGAATAACCACAAAAAACCTCGAGGCAATCGGTTCATTGGTTTTCGAGAAATTTTGGGCACCGATTGGAAAAACGTGATTTTGAGAAAAACGCGTTTGAAAATTTGGTAATGAATAAATCATGAAATTTGTCAACTTACATGGAATCATCGGTACCAGGCCTATAGTGTAGGTATTCTACGGTCGACGGAATTTTTGACAATTTATTTAAGAAAAACAAAACAATATTTTTTAATTCGGTTTTTTATATATGTTAGTACAAGTCTTATAGTAGAAGAATACAATGTTTTTAAAATTATTTTGAAACAAAATGGCGGCGCAGTAGTCGATGGAAGAAAACTTCTTTTTTCATAGTCCTCCACGGGCGTATTCGCACAGGTCATAATTATCAAGCTAGAACAAAAAACGACAAATATTTTGAAAGTAGATATAAAAAACTAGAAAGTAGATATAAAAAAGTAGATATAAAACTAGGCGACTGCGGTCGGCAAAAGCACGTAGGGATTTTTCAAAAAATCCCTACGTGCTTTAAAAAAAATTATTTAAAGAAAAATGGCGTTAATATGAAGAAAAAAAATCGTAAAAAAAAGTCAGTCGAATATCGATCAAACCATTTTTAAATTTCAGCTTATCGAAAAAATCCTACGTACTGGACTAGAAAATGTTGTCAAGAAGCTACAGTTAAAATTTTAAGTCAATCGATTGAAAACTCGAGGCGCTACGCATACGCCCGTGCCTAAGAACATAGTTTCGACAAAAACGCGTTTAAAGTTTTAAGTACTGTAAAATTATGGAAATTTCGTGTTTACCTTTAATCGGCGATGCCTGGACCCCTCATAAAACCTTTTGAATATCATTTTTGGATAGTTAAGGGACTTTTTAAGCCAATAAAAAAATGCAAACAAAAATTACGGAGTTATATTCCCCCTTAATGGCTATAGCGCATATCATACAATTTTTTATATATGCAAAAATAACAAAACGGCGTTCATTTTTCGAAAAATGAAAAAAGAACGTTTTTTCACCGTTTTTGGCAAAAAAGGGTAAATATTAAAATTTAAAAAAATCCTTGATATTCGCTATAGCTATACTTGTAAAGAATATGTGGTTAAAATTTAATAAGGATCGGTTGAGTAGTTTCGAACGTTGTTTGGAAAAAAACACATTTAATGTTTTTAATGAGCAGATGAACGTGCTCAGGTAGTTAAGTAAATGTCACACAAAAGTAAGGTTAGACTCCTCCGATGTTCATAAAATTTTAGTTCGATACTTTTGGATATGTACACTTTGGAAAAGTGTAATTAAAAAAAATCGTTTTTTTGAAAATTGTAAAGTGAGAAGACGCCTTAAAGTTTACGCGTGGCTTGATGCTCCTCTTGCGCGGCTGCGACTGCAATTGAAACAGCTTAATTCGAGTTTCGGCGCGCACCGCATCCCTCGCGCGCTGATGGATGTAAAGATAAATTGGAGCAAATAAGGCTTGAATTACTGTAATCGAGACCGGGCAGCAGCTTAATCTTCGTTAATGTCAAGAACCGTTGCATGTTTTCCTTCACGAAGAATAACGTTCTCGCTACATGCTGTGTGATTAAATTCTTCATGCTTGTATTTAATTGATCGTTGATTGCCCGGAATTGAGGAGTCTGCAGAAAATTGGGGACTAACGAACAAGTCGATTTTTCGTGGCGAGATTATTGGAATGACGAGGTCGGGATTTCACACTCGATTGAGGCATCGTCTCGCAGAGTTTGAGTTTTTTTTTTGAACAATATTGATTAATAATGGAGTTATTATTATTTGAAGAAAGTGCCGCCGTTGCTGCAAGTTTTATGCACAATTATATGACGAAATTCATCACTTTCCAAAAATTTGCGTACAAAATCGTCAGATAATTGTTAATAACAAATGAACTATGCAATATAAAAAAAAACCCTACGTACTTCCATAGACAATGTATTTTTCAAGATATATTCAACATTTCAAGAGCATCGGTTCTGAGTCATGTTTCCGGCCAATTTAAAAAATGCAGTTTTGAGATAAACGCTGCCCAGCCGCCATTTTAAAATTAATCGCTCCAAAAAAATTATTGTATACAGTCACTGATATGTATGATAAACACCCTTTTTTCTAATCTCGATTTATTTTGTAGTTTTTCTGAAAAAAAAAAACCCAAAAAACCTATTTTTTCGGCCTTTTGAGTGGCCTAACAAGGAACATTCCTCAGGAGACACCCTTCGATTTTATTGAAATTTGGATATGTTAGAAAGCACCGAAAAGTAAGCGATACGTATTTTTTTTAATCGGCGGAAAAACGGTTTTAAGGGCTGAAACGCACCTTAAAAAATGGGGATGTTTTTCGTTTTTCGTCGATAACGTTTTAACGGTACGAGATATTAAAAAAATTCAAATTGCAACATTGTTTATTTTCTTGTGCACTATACATTGGAGATGCGAACGATAACGTTATCGACGAAAAACGAAAAACACCCCTATTTTCGAGGGTTCGTTTCACCCCTTCAAACCGTTTTTCCGCCGATAAAAAAAAATACGTATCGCTTACTTTTCGGTGCTTTATAAGATATCCAAACTTCAAGAAAACCGAAGGCCGTCACCCGAGGGATATTCCTTGTAAGACCTAAAGCAGTAACAGGTGAAATCTAGTGCGCGGTTCTATGAAATATTTTTATTAGCCATCTCTCCCTTATGGCCAACTACCCCGGAATTACCGTACAAAAAAAAATGGTTCCATCCCAACGATGGAAATTTCAATAGCATCGCCGATACTTCCGCCAGTGCAGAAGATAAAATAAAAGTGCACAATCGCGTTAATCGAATGATGTTTCAACCCGAAAATGAAATGCGTCAATGAACATACTCTTCGACTGGATTCACCAGGAATCAGTGATTACTCAATTAGAAAGCGTTTCGTATATGCCACGCTCCCTGGCGCACACATTGTGCACGCGGTACGAATCGGCAACACGTGGTGCCTACATCTGTCGCACCAGCAGCAGCAGCAACGAAATCATGCACCCGGGGCACTCCAGACCCCCGCACCTACTTGGCTTTCATTTTTTTTTCACGCACCCCCTTCCCTGCCCACGTCAGCGCCACCCGCGCTACCGAGTGGTGTTCACCGATCTCCATTGTCGGCACTCTTTTCATCGTAATACTGTGCTCGTTTCAACCCTAGCTGCGGCGCTTTCTCTTCTCCGATGATTCGTATGGGCGATCTGGTAAATGCGTTGCGCACGTACTGCGCTATACATATGCGATCTTAGGCGTATACAGAGTGGAACAGGGGGGCCCCCGTACGTGATTTATCACGATACGAAGGAGGAGCCCAACCAGGCTCGAGATATTCGAGAAATTAATAGAGCTCGAACGAAGATTGCGTCGTGCTTGTGAAATCAAACGGGGAGTTTTGGCCGCATACAATTGCCGGAGGAAAATAAGTGAGTCGTTTTTCAAGGGAGTCTGGAGCCCGGAAAAAATGAATTTCGACTATTTTTAAATGGATTTCTAGTTCATAAAATAAAATTCCGCTTAGTGGGGTTTATTCTACATATCTTTGAGTATCTTCATAAATTTTTTCATAAGATTTTGCCAGAAAACGGCAGCGTACAGCTGGATGAAGTCAGCGGGGTCTGATGGCGGCTGCAGTTGGAAAAAATTCGATAATTTTTTATTTATTCCCATTTGATAAAATGAAAATTCCGCTCAGTGAGGTTTATTCTACATATCTTTGAGTATCTTTACAATTTTTTTCCCAAGATTTGGCCAGAAAACGGCAGCGCTACAGCTGGATGAAGTCAGCGTGGACTGATGGCGACTGCGGTCGGCAAAAGTTCGACAATTTTTTATGGATTCCCAGCTCATAAAATGAAAATTCCGCTAAGTGGGGTTTATTCTACCTATCTTTGAGTATCTTTACAATTTTTATCACAAGATTTTGTCAGAAAACGGCAGCGCTACAGTTGGATGAAGTCAGCGTGGTTTGATAGCGACTGCGGTCGGCAAGAGTTCGACAATTTTTTATGGTTTCCCAGTTGATAAAATGGAAATTTCGCTCAGTGAGGTTTATTCTACATACCTTTGAGTATCTTCACAATTTTTTTTCACAAGATTTTGCCAGAAAACGGCAGCGCTACAGCTGGATGAAGTCGGTGTGGTCTGATGGCGACTGCGGTCGGCAAAAGTTCGACAATTTTTTATGGATTTCCAGTTGATAAAATGGAAATTCCGCTCAGTGGGGTTTATTCTCCATATCTTTGAGTATCTTTACAAATTTTTTCACAAGATTTTGCCGGAAATCGGCACGGCTAAAGCTGGATGTAGTCAGCGTGGTCAGATGGCGACGACGGTCGGCAAAAGTTCGACAATTATTTATGAATTCCCAGTTGATAAAATGAAAATTCCGTTCCGTGGGGTTTATTCTACATATATTTGAGTATACTTACAATTTTTTTCACAAGATTTTGCTGGAAAACGGCAGCGTTAAAGCTTTATGAAGTCAGTGGGGTCTAATGGCGACTGCGGTCGACAAAAGTTCGACAATTTTTTATGGATTCCCAGTTGATCAATCGAAAATTCCGCTCAGTAGAGTTTATTCTACATATCTTTGAGTATCTTTACAATTTTTTTCACAAAATTTTGCCGGAAAACGGAAGCGCTGAAGCTGGATGAAGTCAACTTGGTCTGACAGTGACTGCGGTCGGTATGATTTCTACAATGTTTTACCTGTACCGAAAATTCAAAATAATTCGAGTTCTCGACAATATTTGCCTTCGAATCACACAGGGAAATCGAGATAGTTCGATTTATGATCAAATGGTGCATGTTCGAAAAAAGGAATTGTGTTCGGTATAAAAAAAATTCCGAAAAAAAAATTCCGATCACGTTTTCGACATATCAAAAATGTCTTGCGTACTTCGATGTAAAAGATTGTTATAAGGTTAAAAAAAATGTCGAAAAATTTACTGAAATGCACTTTTTCCCTGGCCGCAGACTGGTAAAAGCTCTTCGAGATCTAGAAAAAAAAATTGTTTCCCGAGAGGAAAAGACCGGGAGCAACATCAGATCTTTTTTTTGATCTTTATTATTCCTAGGTATGAGCGTGCACGCGGTCAATGACTGGGACACGTGCGAGACAGTGAGAACGGTAGAGGAGATGCATTTCACTCTAGCGCGCCTCGCCGGGATTTTCGTTTCTCGTTTCATTGACTAATTGACACGTGTGCTCTGAAAAACCACGATTTTACCAGAGCAAACGTCGATCCTCGGCGACGTCAATCGAACTGTCGTTCATCCAATTTCGTCCGCGTGCCCCCTGTCTCGACCAGGAAAGAGCGCCGCGATCGGAACGTTTTTTCAGCCCCGGCAAATCTGGTCCCTCGATTGGTGACTCGATTACCGTGATCGATCGTTTGATTGGAAATCGGTTGGAATTTGTTTTTTTATAATTTCTAACCCACGTTCGCTGATCACGTTAGCATTGATCTAAATGGCGAAAAGGTGGCAATTTCTCGTAGTGAACAAAAAAAAACGCACGAGGGGTTGGAAAAATTTCGTGGAGAAAACAACGCTCCGAAACCTTCTTAAGGTGGCCTAAAGTAGAAAGTCGAAAAAAGCGTTTTGTCGGGAATTTTTTTAGAAAGAACAAAGACAAGCGAGCCCAGTAAACATTGAGGTATAGTTTCATGTTTATTTGAAATGTATTTAAAAAAATGCAACATGAAACAATAAATTACTCGTAATTCTTGACGGAAACAAAAACACCAATAAAATGTTCAATGTCATATATTTTTCTTCTGGGTGAATTAAGAAAAAGCTGATAAAATCGTGAAATTATGACTTTTCTCAAGTTTGAAAAAAAAATTTAACGTGCTATAAAATTATTTAAATAGACTTTTTCAACGATTTTTTCAATTCACTTAGAAGAGATTTTCATACTGAAGAAAATAAACTTTGGTTTGATTGGAGAGGTCGTTTAGTTTTTTTTTTGCTATCACGCCTGCCAATTTGGAAAAATCGTGAAAATGAAAACTGGAGAAAACGAGCTCCAAAGTTTTCAATAGGAGACAATATCAACATCAAATATCAATCCCTTTTCTGCGTTTGGCCTTGTATTTTCTAAAATATTTACAATGGACCTCTGTAACTTTGTAAATATATTCTTGGATACTTTATCTATCGATTTAAGCAATAAATAAAACGATTTTTCGGCTCTTCTAATTCAGGCTCCGACCTTAATTGGTTCAAGGGCCACTCGACCTGATGTGCTTTATTCACTGCTGTCGCTTCGAAAGAAAAGAGGCCTGTGCTCCAAGATCCATAGCTTCGTCGAATAGGTACTACTCGCGCCGGAGGAGTGCCCTTTCTGCTTCTCGCTGCCCTTCGCCGGTGCAACTAAAATACCCAGGCCTACGATCTTCACCACCCCCCTACGAAAAGTCCTTTTTCCCTTCGCTCGAAACATGGCGCGCCCTATATTAAACTGTTGCCCGTACTCTCCCTTCGTGCTTCTTTCTTCACCTCCTATTCTTCCCTCTGCACCCTTTACGCAATAAAGAGCGCGAGCGTCAAAAATGAAGGAAAAAAAGGGCCGAGGGTTGAAACGGGAGTTAATCGATTGGAAAATCGTTAGATTATTAAATTGCAATATTGGCAGTATCATCTTCAGTCTCTCGTTCATCTTCGCCCTTTGTCATGGCAATTTCGAAGAGCAACAGCTGTCATCCAAATGACGACTAATTGCGCTCCATTTCTCATCCACTGTCATAGGGAAATGTTCACTTCGTCGACATTTTTCACGCGAACAGACACTTTTTCGCCTCTTATAGATTGAAAAACGCTCGCTCATTCATCGCGGCCACGTAGAAGAGAATTCAAAGTGACGACGTAAATTGAATGAAACGAGTGTCTCGAAGGGCGTAGCTGCGGCTGCTGCTGCTGATACCAGAGCAGATGAGATCATCCCAAGGGAAAAAGTGTGGTAGGCGCTCCGGTGGGTTGTCCGTGTCAGGCCCTTTTAAATCGCAGGTCCCTAAGGACATTTGCAGGGGGTAGGGGGCAAGTCCGCCGGAGTGAGAAGACCGCAGACGAGCCACCGCACGTACATGCAAATTCGCCCGGGGCTTTGTTTTCCACACCGTTCGCGTACCCTTCAACCACGTTACCCAATCACGAGCAAACTCGAGCGACCGCACAGTTATAAATTGCAACCGATCGGAATTATCATTATCGTGATACGCGTTGCATAACGCTGCCCAGTCATGACAAATGGATTGTCGCGAGCAGCCTGAAGAAGACCCAATACACTTGACAAGTCGAACGATCTGAATGAATGTGATTACTTGCGTAATAACTCTTTTAGCCGAGTCCCCCATTGTGATACGGAAGTAATCAGGAGGGATTCGGATTTGTTCCTTTTTGATTGTACGGCAAGGTCTTCGTAACATTCGCATTCAAATGAATTCTACGAACCAAGCGATTACGAGAGTCGAGTCAGAACTGGCGATGACGATGATCGAGTCTTCCATTCGCCTCCTCCATCTTCCGTTCCTCGTCGTTTGTTCCGGCTGCCTCTGAGAGAGTCGAGGCAAAAAGACGATCTCGAAAGATTGGAGCAGTCGCAAGCGGGATGATCCTTTGACGTAGCTGAGTGACAGCCGTGGCTGCTCCCATCTGTCCTCGGAGCTTTCGCACGGACCAACCAAACATGTCGGAGCCTCGTCGGAAGTCAAGACGAAGACCAACTCGACATCTCCTATCTGGCTTCCTCCTCTTCTTCATCATCGTAGCTTCGCTTCTTTTGCCCCTTTCGTGTAATATGCGCCAAGTTGCAATGACTGGTGAGCCCCACAGAGGGTTACCGGCTACTGGAGAGACAGCGGTGCCTATGAATGGACCTTTGTAAGCTCGCCTACCGTCTTACGCGCTACGAGCGAAAACGAGACGAGCAGTTACGGACCGGGTACTCCCAGACCTGGCATATTCTCTCTGAGGATTCGGAGAGCGGCAGCTTCTATCTGAGAATCCGTGACACCGAAATAAACTCTCCTCTCGAGGGGGTTACCATCACCACCAAACTTGAGGAACACTAGGATACAGCAACGAGGTTGAATTCACTGTGGTGCGGTTGCCCTACACGTACGACCTTCTTCATTCTAAAAGAGAATCCCGCGGAAAACCGTTAACGAAGACGAACTAATTGCCCGTTTCACGTATACACGGGAGTATTCATCGCGATGAGAAGGAATCACTTGTTTAGCATCAAAACTTCTATGCATGGCTGCTCGCGTCTCTTTGGGCCTGGAACAGAGGCATCTGGAAACATCCCGCAAACTGCATCTCCTTCTCGACCCTACGGTATCTTTAGCTCCGTCTTCAGTCCAATCTTTAGTACCTGGGATCACCCCATTAAGATATTCTTCCGCCCTTGCATGTTTCTGCACGTTTGCTTTATTGGGCCCAACGATCCAAATTGTCGATACACGCATTTGTTTCGGCCAAAGTACAATATGGGATGGCCGTTGATCAGGCTACGGCATCCCCGCCATCCCCAATGACCTGCTTCTTCCTTCATTCCGCTCGGCAACGAAATCATCCACCCTATTGTGTCTTCAGCTCTAGTGTTGGAAAGTCACTCGGCTTGACCAGTAGTTGCACAAGGACCTGCTTCCAAATGTAAACTGCTAGGCTTGCATGTGCTTGTCGCGTGGTCAGACAAATCAAACAGTCAGACAAGTCAGACAAAGTAAAATCAAATGACATTATCTGTGTCTTCAGCTCTGCCTTCAGTCCAATCTTTAGGACCTGGGATCATCCCATCAAGCTATTCTTCCTCCATGTTTCTCCACGTTTCTCTTAACCGGCCTTGTTCAACTGTACGAAAAAAACGCGCAAGCCAAATTGTTGATACGCCCATCTCTTTTGGCCAAAGTACAATATGGGATGGGTGTTGATCAGGCTACGACATCCCCGCCATCCCCAATGACCTGTATCTTCCTCCGCTACGCTTTGCAACGAAATCATCCATTGTGTCTTCAGCTCCGTCTTCAGTCCAATCTTTAGGACCTAGGATCATTACATCTAGCTATTCTTTTGCTCTTCCATGTTTCTCCACGTTTCTCTTACCCAGCGTTGTTGAACATCACGAAAAAACGTGCGATCGAAATTGTCGATGCGCGCATTCGTTTCGGCCAAAGTACAATGTGGGATGGCTGTTGATCAGGCTACCGCATCCCCGTAATGCCCAATGACCTGCTTCCTCTTCCACTACGCTCTGCAACGGAATCATCCACCGTATGAAGATCGCGTAGAAAGGTACGGTGGCCACTAATACCCTTGTGAACGAGGCAACCACGACCACGATGCGTCAAAGTTCCACTCGTGTTATTGTAAGTCCGGAGCTCGTTCGCTGTTATGACGGGATATCAAATCGGTTTTCAGCCTTTTAGCATCTAGTTTTTTTAGGGCAAGACAAATATTCGAGCACCGATTTAGAAATACACGAATATATGTGTATTCGACAGTAGCGGAATCTACCCTCGCCACTTATCACTCTATAAATAGATCGGTATCCAAGTCGTGTCCGACTTGAATGTGGCCAATACAAGAGAACCGTCTGTCTCTCTTGATCCATATTTTTTCATGCTAAAACTTCTCGGAGACCAATATTATCGAGCAATTGAAGCAACGTTGCGTCTCCAAAGAAAACAAATTCTTCTTCCTTTCAATGGCTGGCTTTCCAAACTGGGGACCCCTTATCTTATCCCCCAATCCGGCGAGGTCTTTGTCCTGTCGTTTTTTTTTTACTTCCCAGATGCCGAGATGCGGCATTCTATCCCAAAACAGGACCTTCTTTATCCAACAAATGAATATCCTAATGGGATCGGTTCAATCCGTATTAGGATCATCGTACGAAGACAACTTGAACGCTATCTCGAATACCCTGTTACTAGTCATTTTATTATTATCGTTGCCTTTAACTACCAAGCTTTTCGAGCGCATTCAAACTTGTCCCCGGATGAAATTCACTCTGTTTTCCTTTCGTGCTCATAACGCGGTGGAGTTCGATGTTGGAAACGCTCGAACGCGCTTGTTTTGAAAGGGTTTCCTCAGCTGTGTATACAGGGACCTTTCCTGTAGCGGGTATCCTATTTTACATGTTGGGTAGCTACTGCACGCATATACATATACAAATATCGGTATACAGGGTGGTCCCAAAAGTGACGACTAAAGGAAAATCTAGATGCCTCGTGTCCATACGAATCGGCTCCATGTATGATCTACGATCTTTTTTTAGTTTTTGATAAATAAAAGCAGTAACGCTTTTGTCGTGTTAACTACGACATAAGTTTTTTCTCTTTTGTGTATGCACTTCCCTCTTAGACGTTTTTTGAAACAATTGGAAGTCATTTAGACTAGTATTTTTTATTTTTATTTTATAGTACAATATTTTATTTTATTATATGAACTTAGTAACTGACCCTTAAACTTTTTTGAAAGGCTACTTTGACGACCCGAAAATGTGGGTTTCTTGATAAATGTAATTTTCAAGGAATAAATGAGGTGATTAAAAAATTGTTCGGACATTTATTTGTACGTACATTAACAAAGTTGTGTAGCAAATTTCATCAAAAAATATTAATAATTGAAGAAGTTATAAACTTCTTAAAGAAAGTGGATCCACAAA
The DNA here is from genome assembly GCA_963210295.1 of Ophion ellenae. Lineage (NCBI taxonomy): Eukaryota > Metazoa > Arthropoda > Insecta > Hymenoptera > Ichneumonidae > Ophion > Ophion ellenae. Next base: position 9,271,815 of record OY723387.1, on the reverse strand, counting down.
AAAAATAATGCTTTTTTCTCGAAAACTAAAAAAGATCGTAGAACATACACGAAGGTGATGCGGATAGGCATACGCGGCATCTAGATGTTCCTTTTGTACGTCACTTTCCAGGCCACCCTGTACACACAGTCCCTCGGAGAAAGGGAATGTGTATTTTTGGCCCAGTGAAGTCAAATTTCGAGTGTTTCGCAAACAGGCCTCTACTCATCTTCCGTCTTGTCTCCGCTGACATGCATTTTTTTTTCCAAACCCCCAAACTAACCAAAAATAATGCCTCGCGCCCTTGCGGTCCGTACCCTTTTTTATATTCGACACACACACGTGCGAACAATGAAAAGAGAGACTAACTTCGACGAAATCTCATCTCGACCCTCTCGGTTACATATTTTATCGTTTGGTTCCTCGATATTCCTTTGTTCCCGAATATACCGCGCGCTTTGGCCAGCATTTTCGGGAATTATACGATCGTATAGTGTAAGATTAGTCGCTCGCGAGGCATGGATAACTCACCATTAGCACGAGAGTGGAGTCCGTGCTTACGCCAAGTGACTTCTGTCGTGGCACGTGAAGTGACATTCCTCGCTAAAAGGCCTCCTACCTCTCTTACTCTCAGCCCCTTGCCTGTTTCTCTCGCACACTGAGTTAACATTTATATATATATATATATATATATATATATATATATATATATATATATATATATATATATATATATATATATATATATATATATATATATGTTCGTCGCCCTGAAAAGTCAGGAAGCGCCGGTTACGTCGGGAACGTTTAAAATCTTAATGCTCAACTTAGGTAGAGCTGAACGACGGTCGAAACAAACGACGACAGTCTCTTAATCCACTCTTCTTTGACTTCCCTTGCCTCGATATAAATTATTTTTAAACGACGTTGCGTTTCAAATCCTCGCGTAGACTTTCCCAACTGCGTCCTCACATACCTAATGACCGGGAGGGAAAATATGGGGGAGATGATTTTGGGGACAGTAGACTTCAACATCACCTTCATGGTGTTGAAGTTCACACGAAAATGATCGTTTTTCCTAGTGTCCACATTTTTGTATTTAGGCTACGACAACCGATTAAATGTTTCTGAGGATCGTTGTATTAGGCTGTAACCTAAATCTGGATAAAAATACTTGGTAAATATTTATAAGTGGGGCTCGAGCCCTAATCGGGTCCAAATTTTTTTTCACGTGTTCGGGGCTGTTCTGCAGTATGAAAATGTTTTTTATGATTGGGGAGGAAACAAACCCAAACAAGCCCATGTAATTTGATCGGGTTGATGTCACCAAACCTGTTTCCTCGATACCTTTAAAAAGGTAAAGATTTGGGGGTTGAAATAAGGGTTGAAATTGTCTTCTCCGACTTAAATATTAAAAATAAAGTGCTCTAAAATACATCGACTCGGTGCAAAATTTCTAAACTCCTTTTCTAACTGGAGCCCCACTTGTAAATATTTACCAAATATTTTAGTTAAGAGTAAGAATAAAGAAATGTTTTATTTTCTTTATTATATTATTATATTATATTATTCTTTATTATTTATTATATTATATTATTTACTTTATTCTTCATTATATTAATATATTATTCTTTGTATTAGTATTTGAGGAGAATTTTCGTTGCATCCCAACGATGCAATAATCAATACCACTCGCCTTTAGGTACTTGTATATTGTAGAAAAGTCGCGGCCTGTCCTGGTACCAGAATCAACGGTTCATTTTGAATGTCAGGGTTGTGCTGCAAGGGATATGCTGATACTCAGGATTAACAAATTAGGTGTAAAAATAAGTGCTCGGCCTGAGGATAAAAACAGCCATATTGCATATTCGAACGATTTTTTTTTCCTCCAGATCTGGTCTCATCAAGTACCAACCTAGCAGACTATTTTTCCGGACCAACAGCTCAACATAACCTCAAAATATACATCGCGATCACAGTGAGCTAAATGAGTTCCTATAACGCGCATATTAGGCACCGCATGCTTTTCGCCTTCGAAAGGAAAAGAAAAATACTTCCGAGGCTGAGGAAATTATTTGTTAGGCATTGGGGGAAGATTGCCAGCGCCATCTTTTATATTATATTATTATTATTATTATTATTATATTATATTATTCTTATTCTACATTATTATATTATATTATTCATCTACATTATTATTTGTTAGGCATTGGGGGAAGATCGCCAGCGCCATCTTTTATATTATATTATTATTATTATTATATTATATTATTCTTTATTATTTATTATATTATATTATTTTCCGCTAAGGAATTCGCAATCGGCTTGAAAGGTGGGGGAAATGTGGGGAAGCAAACGAAGATTACTTAACGAATTAAAGTGTACTTTGTTTTTGAGTAGATAAATCGTTATTTTCGTTAAAAACGGCCGAGAACTTATTTGCACACGTAATAAATATAACGAGCTCAAAATATCCTGTCGCTATGTATCTCCACTCAGATGAGGACAATCACTTTGACTGAAATGAAACCTCATTTTTCAACAACCTGACACAGCGTTTTTCGGCGTAAAGTATGGGCAGACCGCGGTTGATTTTGTCATGAGATTGAAGTTTGCATCGTTGGAAGGCAATGAACATTTATACTTTCAGCAGTGGAGGAACTTTTTTTTTGGCGCCTCCGAAGGCAGCGCATAAGTCGCTTGGATCTCAATATTTTTCTATGAAAAAATTATGCAATATAGGTCAAATATAGCCAAATATATTCTTAATTTTCCGAAACATTTAATTGAGTACTTTGCTTCCAAAAAATTTCCGAAAATCACCAAAATTTTCAGCCTTCACCCTGGTATAGCCTCTTACATTTCTGTTGGTAGATTTTGGGTACCAAGGTCCCTCAATAATTTTTATGCGATACTTTTTTTAGCTATCTACGGTATAAATCTACAAAAAAATATAAAAATGAACTTTCGTTGTATTCCAACGATGCAAACTCCAACAGCATATTTCGTCTCGGAGGCTGGGGAGAAATGATCGCCGAAGTGTTTCCATAATAAATTCTCACGAGAGCATTACCTCCATTACCTCGATACTCCTCGCCCTTTGAAGTCCATCACTAATGCGTTCCTTTGTCTCTTCCACAGGTAAGCAATTCGATCTAATTTCGCATCCAAGCCCGGAACATTTGACAGCCCGGGAGAAACGTGAGTACCAAAATGACGAAGATCGCCTGAAAATCCCGTGATACCGTTTGATAAAATGAAAATACGAGTACGCGAGATTACGAGCTTTGCGATCTGCGCCGAGTATCACGAGGGGTAGCGCCCAAAAGGCACTCTCGCAAATGAAGATAAAAAAGGCAAAAAACCGAGGGGAAAAAAAAAGTTAAAACACCGAAAACGAGTTTACCAAAGTCCCGACATCGCGAAGAAGAGATATAGAGGCCGCGTGTCGGGCGTTCTTAAAATAACGCCGTTCGTTAGGAATGCGAGGGTTTGTCGAACGTTTTACACCCAACATCGTCAGTTTGTTTCCACAGCGTCTCCGGGGAGCGCGGAAAGGGAACGATTTCCGATTTATTCCCGTGAGACAGGGCTAGTCGCGAGATTTCGTTGTCACCAAGGCGCAATATAATTGTTGACAGAGGTTTTTTGGCATGCACCCGTGCAGAAATGTGACCGGGCTCTCTCATGGAACAGACCAGCAATATCACTAAAGGCGTTACCCCCACTTGTAGCGCAAAAAAAGGCCTTTTTCATGATTTTTTTTAAAGAAAACTACAAAACTTTTTTAATCGATCAATATACCATCTTAAAGAACACATCTTTAAGAACTTTCAGTAATTTTTTTAATGAAAAATATTACATTGTTTAGTGGCAAATGGCCGTCAATGAAATAATGTTTTTATGTACACGGTTTGCGGTGACCAACATTGCGGCGAAGTGGATCATCTGAAAAAAAAATGCGGATGGATTTAGTCAAATATAAGTATAAACTAGTCTTTAATCGAAGGATTTTAAAAAATATTTATTTTTCACAAAATGGCGGACAGTCAAAGTTAATGGTTCGATTTTAACGAAAAAAAACGGCCGTTTTTTTGCTACGAAACGCTCGATTTAAAAAAAAAAAAAAAATCGAACGATTAAAGACTACATTTTTATGTATTAAATAAGCGTGCAAAATTTCAAGAAGATCGGTTCATTAGTGTTCGAGTAATCTTGGTCACCGACTTCAGAAATGCCATTTTGAGAAAAACGCGTTTAAAGTTTCTCTTTCAACGCTCTTTCAACGCGGATTCTTCTCTTTCAACGCTCATATCTCAGTCAATTTTGTTCGGATCGACTTGAAATTTTCAGGACATATTCTCAGATACTTATACTTCAAAAAAATGCAATAAAAAAATCGATTTTTTCAAAATCGCAAGTGGGAGTAATCCCTTAATCCTTTCCTGAGCAGAACATTGACATTTCTCGAATATTAAATCCCGACGTATTATTAAATAATACTTTTTGCGTCATCGAAGATATTAAGGGGCCAGTCCACTTTGGAGCTACGAAAAAGGCTATTTTCGCGATTTTTTGACGATTTTATAAAATATTTGAATATAAAAGTTGTTGGGCTTGATAAATAAAGTCTTGAAATATATTTAAAAAATTGTTAATTCATTTTTATTTATTTTCAAGTACAAAAACTATAGTTTAACGTAACGCCTCAAAAATCGGTGGGCTAGGTAGCTCCATCACAACTGGGCAACGGCTTGTCTGAAACGAAAAAATCAAAGTCCATTAGATTCAGTATGACACCAGCTATAAAATGACCCTCGGATATAAAGTTTTATCAAAAAATAAAAAAATGGCAGATGAAAAATGAAAAAAGTAAAAAAAACGCGATTTTTCGCAGTTTTTCGCAAAAAAAAGAGGAACAATCAAAATTTTAAAACCATCGAGGGTCAAATTTCAAGAAAATCGGTCTATTAGTTTTAGAGATACGATAGAGCTAGGTTTTGAAAACGTTGTTTCGAGAAAAACGCGTTTGAAGTTTATACTATGATCGGCCGAGCGCGCTATACGCTCAGGTAGACGAAATGAGGTCCTGACGTTCAGGTAAAAAAAAGACTTAAATAGCTCGGATTTTCAAAATTTTGACACAATATTTCTGAATGTATGTACTTTTGAGGACAGTAAAAAAATCGATTTTTTGAAATTTTCAAAGGCGACTGGCCCCTTAATAGTTAAATATAATAATATGATTAAATGTATGGTAATCGTATGTTCCGTTTTATTATCATGTTCCTTTCATCACCAATCGACGCTGGACATGCTACTATAAAGAACAAATTATGATGGTTGATGAAAATTATATGCTGATATAATGGAGTATATAATTAGAAAATGTAATCATATTATTACGGCAAATTATTAATATTTATAGTACAGCGCCGACATTAATTTTATTTCATTTTTCTTGTATTTATATATCCCTTATATATCAACAAAAGTAATTTGGGGAAGGATTTATCGGCATTTCGAAAAAAAAACTAAAGATGTTATCATAAATGACAGTATAACAATACATGTAACGACTTAAGGGGTCTTTCAAGTTCAGACACTAGAAAGGGTTATTTTCATGGATTTTTTGATAGGTTTATATTATAGATGTTGGTATAAAAAGTGTTACACTTAAGGGGTTAGGCCACTTTAGAGGCCGAAAAACAATTTTTTAGGTAAACTTTTCACTTTCCAAAAATTTGCCTAAAAAATCTTCAGATAATTGTTAATAACAAATGAACTATGCAATATAAAAAAAATAATCCTACGTGCTTCCATAGACAATGTATTTTTCAAGATATATTCATCATTTCAAGCGAATCGGTTGAAAATTGTCTGAGTTATGTTTCCGGCCAACTTAAAAAATGCAATTTTGAGATAAACGCTGCACAGACGCCATTTTGAAATTAATCGCTTCAACAAAATTATTGTATACAGTCACTGATATGTATGATAAACACCCTTTTTTGTAATCTCGATTTATTTTGTAGTTGTTCTGAAAAAAATCCCCAAAAAGCCTATTTTTTCGGCCTCTAGAGTGGCATAAGGCCTTAAAGCTACCGAAATCATTGAAACATTTTCGAACGTCCTTTTTAGGGACCCACAACCTAAATCAGGAAAAAAGATTACGAAATAAGAAAATATTGATGAATTTTCATTGAATTCCAACGTTGCAAACTTCAGCACCATGCCTAGTATTAGATCCGTTACATTGCGAACCAGAGCCTGATATTATCAAGAGAAGGCAGATCAGTGGCAGTACTTTTCCGACACAAATTTCTACACGGGCAGCAGCTTTCCAAAAATGTTGCCTCTTTTGTCTTTCGCAATAGCGAGCTTTTCCCGTTTTTTTCCAATTTTTCCTTGTCCACTCGGGTGAGCCCGTATCATTGGGATATGAAGACGAACAAGAAAGATCTTCGTGGCCTTGATCGCTGACGACGCGTGTAAAGACGACGTGATTTTCCGTAAAAAAGCTTGGGTCCTCAGTTGGGAAATAGCCTCAGGAGCGAGCATGTATCGCATTGTTATTCGGCCACTATGGTAGCCACATACTTGAGGGTTAGTCGTGCGGGATAACAGGAAGACAACGGGGACAAGTCGGGGCATAGTTGAGGGATGAAACGACCCTTCGCGAAATCGATCGAAGCCAACTCCTGCATCTTATTCGTGGAGAGGAACGTTTTTCTTTCGCTTGCCACCGCATAAGCACACGTGACACGTAATCTCGTCCTACAATAAGAATCCATTTGTATACTGGACACGATATCGCGAGATATTAAAGCGTTATGCACGTTTTGATTCCTGGAGGGTGGCGTGCCGGCCTAGAAAGACGAAAAAAATGGATCCTATCTGTTATTTTTTTTTGCCCCTGGAAAAACTGCTGAAAAGCTTTCGATGACAGGGCATTATCGAATATCCCTCGATCGGCAACAATACCTCGCGCACAGTTCCCTCGTCAACCATCAAAACGGCCAACTAATGGCCCGTCAGCCTTTTAACCCTCCACCAGCACCGACAATTATTAGATAAATGAATATAAAGGGATAAAAAGTGTAATGAAAAATAACGCGCACAAAAGACTGGCTTGAAACGCCACGTGTAAAACGAGAATCGTTATTTTCACCCTCAATACCAGTGGCATTGGTTCACCCTTTGTAACGACACCTCTTTGCTGTACTGCACGAGCGCACTCAGCAGTTTTCACAATAGGGCACATTTTTATTGCGAATGGCTGGCCATGTTTTCCTTCATTCTCGCAAGACCTGCTGGCTAGCGCAAAAAGCTTCTGATCGCCATACTTCTCTTCGGTTAACGGCGAACACGTAATTTCATTTTCTTCGTTCTTCGCTGACTGCGTCAACCCCTCTGGTGCGCAGTCATGTACGAGCAATCACGTCGATGTTCGAGAATCGCAATTTTAGGGACATGAAGCTGAAGCGAACTGTAAGCTGGAGAGAGACAGCGAAGTGAGCTGGTTTCCCTGTTGTAGGGTGTCTTCATGGGTTTGAAAAGGTGCTTGCAGTTCGCCAAAAAGCCTCATCTTATTAGAAGACTGTAGGACTGTATCTACTGGTAACTTGAACTGTTCAATCATTCCCACTGTACCATCAAGGAATACCATCAAGCAAGACGAAGGTATCAAAAACTTTCGGCTTAACATTCTTTTCTCATTCAAGAATCTCTATTTGTCCTTTCTCTCCATTGATATCAATCCTTGATAGTGTTTGATTGAATCCCCACTGAGAGCATTTCACTGCTTGGTGTTCCCATCCGATCGGTTCGTGAGATTGGATTATTTTCGCCGAGCCGGCTGGGTTATCCGCTTCTTCCTGCCTTCGCCTTCACCCCCATCTTTTCTCTTCCAATGCGAAGGTCATTTGGCTCGCAGAAGCAGAAGATCGGACTCTCGTTTCTTTTTTTTACCTCCAAAGGTAGTAATGGCAGGAATCGTTTAAGATGCAGCGATCTGTCATGTCGTCAGTTGAAAGACGCCCCGGTCGGGATCCTATGAAAACCGCAGCTTCTTCTGACCGAGACTACAAAGAATACCACGCAGCTAAAGCATGAGTAGAAAGAGGAAAAAAAATAGAGGAAGAGCACCGTGTGTCAAGAAATGCATTCTTGATTCATCGCTGTGTATTTTTGTCCCTTGTGTGCGTGCGGGAGTCCGTGTCTCTCGTGCTCGACACTCACATCGTTCGTGTGGTCAATGACTAAAAGGCGACCAGCCACATGATGGCTCTTTGGAACAGACGCTCGAGTCATCCGAGCTGTTCATGCGACTGACCATTATCCTCTTAGCGATACGTCGCTCGCTTTGCTTCCATTCCGTTTTGCATCAAACTGCAAGTGAATGGGAACGTGACGATCACAGACACCCCGGGGACAAACGGCCAGAGTCTTCATGCACATAGCTCCATCGAGCAGTCGTATTGCCAAAGTTGCCTGCCATTTAGCATGATTCTTCGACTCTGATGGTCATCGTATTGAGCTAAAGAACTGCCAGATGATAACGCAGTCCCGTTATCATCTGGCAGTCATCATGACATCGTGGCAAATAACAATGAGGCATTCAACGATACCTTGCATGGCTATCGATGCCGTTCCTTGGGTATTAAAAGCTTTGCATCACGAAAGAAAGTCACATGAAGAATTGCGACCCAGGCCTCATTTCGAAGCGAATGCGAAAGGTTCGCTGGGTGGAGATAATGGAAAGGCCATTAGAATAGTAGGCATCTACGGCGAACGCCCGGTCCTACCTAGTCCAACGCATGACGGTTACTGAAAACTATCAGACCCGCTCTTCCGAATGCGACCATCCCTCATTTTGTCGAAACAGCCAAATGCGCAATAAGTCCAAACGCAATCAAACGAGGAGCTGCAACGACTTCAGCTAGGTTAGGTAGGAGTATAAGGGCCTATGCAGGCGGTAAGCAGCAAAGGAAGAGCATGTGGCGGCCAATCGTAGGACTTCTAGCAGTAAACAGACTCAAGTGAGGCTGACAAAGGATCGAAGGCCTTTAAAATAGGCTGAAAACTTCGACTTGGGGACGCTGTGCATTGTTCCTTACTAGACGATGGGCTGAATAACTAATTTTCGTGGCTCTCGCATGTTCAGCCGTCTGGGAACGAAGCACCTGAACGAGGTCATATGGGGGTGCGAATTCATTCTCACGGGCTCATCGACGCGTTCTACCCTTCTCTCCGAGTCACGGTATCTCGCCATTTTTATTCATAACTCCTTTCACACGCCCCTCGGCTCAATCAATTTTAATAGTCTACTTCGTTATCGTTGCTTCACTATTTCCGTACAACCGCTACAATGGTATTACACCGAAGGGTTCTTCATCCAAAAGTGTTACGCACCAGTGGAAATCCATGTGAAAATTAATGGAGAGCCAGGCAGTGAAATGGCAGATCGCAAGTGTGAGCAAGCTCCACATGCTCGGGGTTTCGTATCAAGTTTGTGGTTGAATAATTAGAAGGCGCATTTTTAATGAGGTCTCTACCCCTCATCCTTTTGTATCGCCCGGGCGAGGGGATGGGCATTTTTGGAGCCCATAGACACTGGTGCGGCTCTCAGGGTGTGTGGTCACGGAAGAGAAGTGGCCCACGGTCCACGAATACAGGCCGAATAAACGCGAAGGTTGGTTGTTAGGCGAGGAAGGTGGTAAACGATACCCAGGGGGTCTCTCACTTCCTCCGCGTATACATGCTTGCCGACGCGAACATTGCTACGATCCACAGACGGAAACGAGATAAGGGACTTTGGAGTCCCCCACGTGTGTCGGGTAGTCCCTGCCTAAGCCAGATGAGCGTAAACTCGTAGGTCGTCAACTTACAGTGGTATCTGGAGATAACACAGATCATCGAGATGCAAACTTGTTTCCCAATTAATGAAACATTCTCACGTCTCATTGATGTCTCTACTAGACGTGCCTTCATCTACACATAAAGTGCCCGCGTCGAAATTTTAATGGGGCCCAAATCCGGGCCCGTACAGGTTGCCTGACTGCCCTGGTCACTTATAGGCACTTATGAGGGCACTTATAAGGCAGCCTGAAAGGGCCCTGCTAGGAAATGTAACGTTGTGTCACATATGGGCCTGCCCTGGTTGCCTGATGTGGCTCTTACCAGGTTGCCTAATCAAGTTTCTTGGTCAGACCGCTATGGGGTTTCCTGCACTGCCAAAAAAGAATATATTTAATTTAAATACGACCTTTTGAAATCAAATAGGTTTTTTCCTTGTCTCACGGCCTACTACGATCTTATTTGTTTCAGCTATTCTGTTTCGATTCGAATGAATCTTTATTTGCTTACAATATTCGCTGTAAATCCAAGTATACTGTATGCATAAAATATTTAAAAAATCCAAAATGAAATTAAACACTCACTTTAGAGTTCAACCACAATGATTTTGTATCATAATGCGTTATTCCCTGACCTGCTAAAATGATTATTTTCGAAGAAAATATTTCACCGATATGGAATCGAACCTAGTACCTACCTACCTATAGCTACGCATGCTGCCCCTATGCTACCGAGTGCTTCTAACATCTTGGTGGCAGATATGGCATTAACAGACCAAATGAATTCCTACAATTATTTGTTGTATCGCATCAAGTATATCAATTAGTTAACATCATTGTGATAATTAGAGTTTTGTCGAATAACATGCTATAGGCTTTTGAAACACAACCTCATTTATATAATTTCTCTCTCTCCGCCTAACAAAGCTGCTGAAATCTTCTAACACGCATCCAAGATGCATAACGTTTTTGACGTGACAGTCCGAAGTTTCCATGTGGAAAATAAAAGGTTACGTGCATCTATTGACTGCTGAGGCAGTTGTAGGGCAAGCCTATTTATGGACTTATCGGGCCTTATCGGGGGCCTTAGTAGGGCCCTATCATGGAAAGCCTTGGTAGGGTTTATCAGGGCAAGCCTTGGTAGGGACCTATCGGGGAAAGCCTTAGTAGGATCGTATCAGGGATGGCCTCAGTAGGGCCATTTGAGTATTGCCTAATTTCGGGCCTAAATACGTCCGGCCCGATCGGGGCCCGATCAGGATGTCCGTGATAGGTCCGTATCATACCCCGATCGGGGCATCATCATGATCGGCTTAACCCTAAGTAATTTCTACGCGGGTGAAATCAGCTGCGACCAACGGCAAGCATCCAAAAGTAGCCGATTGTCAGTCAGGAACCAACTGCCACATCGCCATTCGCTATTTTGTGATTCACCTTGCACTTATCCTCCAGTGACTCGAGCCATGGAGACACGCGAGCACGTACACCGGCTATTGCACATACGTACATTCAACTTACTCAGCCTCTTCCCGAAGAAAGAACTTCTTTACTCTTCCATTTCCGCCTCCCTATAGATCCACCAACTCTCACGGCACGCACGTGCGATGAGGGTTTAAAGCGCTCCTCAAGTGACGGCCGGTCCCCTTGGAACGTACGTGCATGTCTCCTCTCCCAGCCGTCTCCAACAATCACGTACATTCGGATTCCAAAATAAAACCAGACACGCTTTATACAAAACGTTTATTCCCACGGTACTCGATACCCGTTGCTCACAATGGACAATCGGCGCGAACTGGACCAGTCCTACGCCTTTCACACGCAGGTGCGCGTTAAAGAATTCAAGAAACAGTGACATATGCACCTGGTGTTTCTGCACAGCTACCGCGGTATGTATCGATCCAATTGTGCGAGGGTGGAGAAACTCTCGCAAAGCCGAGATTGCAAAAATTAATCCAATTGCAGCCTCGTTGATTGACAAAGTCGCGTCTCGTTGACTCAATCCCTCTATCGCGCGCACCCTGTTTCACTCTAACGCTCTTGCTGTCTCTCTGGGATTCTCCCGATGAAAAGTACCTACACTCGCATGAAAGCCGACACCCTGGTGTGTTGCCGAGCATGCCGTTCATCGTCGAGCCAGGAGAGTTACGCGAGCGCGGAGGGGATCACCACGTTGGGAGGGTCTGCGTGGAGTACCCTCGAGTGCTCGGTGTACGCGAAGCTTCTGGTAGCTCCGGGCGACCCTCGCAACCCCCTTCACCTAACCTCTTCACCCTCCGCGTGACCTTGCCGCAACTGTCTGCCTGGCGCTTTGAAAATTGAGTGCGTATGCGTATCAACTTACCGGGTGAGGCGGGTAGTACGCACACACACGGTAGATTGGAGATATGCCTTCAATGGCGAAACCCGTTAAAAGACATTAAACTACGGATTGTATAGGTATAAGCATCGACATAAGCTTTTGCAAATCAGTCAATTAGGAAAGAGGATGATAACTCGTCTGGGTTAAATTTGGCAATTAGCCGAGCTTAGGTAAACGCCTGTACGATGGAACCAGAGATGCTCTCTTCCTCTCTCTTTCACCCCTGAATAAGCCAAGCAGGCAGACACGCTGCAAACTTGGATGAAGAGCACGAACGAAATTCGCAATTCCCCGAGAACGCGCGGGGTGCCTTGCTCCGCGCGGTAAGATAACACCAACTCTCCAGCCCCTCTGTCCCTCCGCCCTGCTTCCCTTCCATCTCTCTCTTTCTGTTGGGGTACGTATCAATATATATGTAGCCGTATACTTGGTTGTAGCTTCCACCAGTTTGCACAGAGTCGTGCTGTGCGTGTATTGATTAGCGGGGCGCACCGAGTGCCGTACAAATCGTGCCAGGGTTAGGGTGGTTCGCTCGTCGACGATGGCCCGGAATGAGGGGTTGAAGCGTTGGATGATAGAGAAGGGGAAGCGGTTGTAGCTTTTAATCCAGCGGTCTCGCGACTCTACGCCCTACTCCCTTATTACACTTTATCCCACTTTTTACCGGGGAAAACTGCATCACCGTGTATCCATTCCGTCCCACTCCTGTAGCCTCCACAGCCTGTATATTCTCGTTCATCCAGCACTTTTGCCGAACAACAACTCGCCGCGGAGTTTTTGGAGCACGGTGGACAATAAAGCCAAGTCTGGAGCTCATTTCCGGATCTTCTAACCATTGGCTACCCAACGTAGCGCATGATACATGTTATATGGAGCACACGGTGCTCCGAGTCCAATGGAGTAGGAGGCAACCCCGAAATAACCCGGATCCGAACTTCAATGACTCCGTTGCCTCGAAAGCTCGAGCTAAATTCCCAACTAAAATCTGCACGAACATCCGCTGCCCTATACAGATATCAACGTGCAGCTGGTATGTATACCAAGTACCCTGGAAGAAGCAGAGACTGCAGAAAGTCCTGACGCCAGTCGATGAGCTTTTCCAGGATCCTACTGCATTGGAGATTACTCGTCTATGCTGAAGAACCCAATACCGAGTCATATTAGGACGTTGAATAAGTTCTCGCTGTTTTCCAACAGATGGCGTTATCAGAACTGCGTACGTGTAGCTTAAGATGGTAACGCATCTATAAAGAAGTACTGTAAGCAAGCTTGAAATTCAGTGCAAGTAATTTCGCCGAACTGTAAACAACTTTCTTTTTCATAGTGTTAAACATGTCAAATTTCATGCCAAGAAAGTGTATTTGCGGACAATTTTACTGTACTACTTTATTTTTTTTTATCTGCAGTTGAAGTACACAGAATTCTTGGTGAGACTTACAGTGACCATGCTCTGTCAGAAGCAACATATAGAGATTGTACTAGACGTTTAAAAAATAATGATTCTGATGTGTTGTATTGGAGGCGTTACTTCGTGAAGACTCATGTCAGAAGCTAACTGAACTTGCCAAATCATTAGGAGTTGATCACACAACAAGCATCACACCTGATCACACGTGAAAGCATTAGGAATGATTTTTTTTATAGAGCATTTATTTTCACGAAAACATAGCGAGAACTTATTCAACATCCCGATACTTTCCGCTCCTGAAGGCAACAGTACAGAGAGCGCGTTTTGCCGCAACTGGCCTGCAGTCCAATTCGTCGAATGGGCAATGTGATGGAAACGGGAATCAAATTCCATCAGGCACAATATCAAGCACACGCTTTTCATTTTTCTTTCCAGTGTCTGGAGTCTTTCCAGGCTCCGGATTAATTTGTTTATTCAGAGATGCCCCGGGGAATCTCCATTAAGGCACGGAGATGTAATACCATAGCAGTGAAAAGCCGCACCGCGGGTATTCTCGATCCCCGCGGAGCCCTTTCGGGAGACTTTACAACAGAGCTATTAATAATTCGTTGCAGAATTCTCCGATAAATTAGACTAACAAAGTTATCCGAGGGAACGAGGACCGTGATGGTAAGCCGGTACGATCCCGCGCTATCTTCGCCCCTGCATACCCAGGTACGAGAAGTCATACGTCGAGAGTGACTGGTGCCGTTGATCAAGTAGCTGGAGTTCCCGGTGCTTCCCGAAACGAGGAAACGTCTGGAGATAACCCGACGGGTTGATGAGCGATGGCCCTCCGGAGAGAAGGAAACACGAAAGACCACGGAGCAGCCAGCCCGTGAAACGCATAAATGTGAAAAGAAGACACGGAGAACGCGAACTGGAGGAAAGTCCGAAAATGATGGCTAGGCGTGTCAGACCTGATGTGCAGTGCGTCTATCAGGAGGAAACGAATGAAGAGAGCTCCCGGAGAAAATGGAAAGAAATCTCCAGCGAAATCACTACCAGTGGCTTACCTTGGCCAGAGCTGGCGTTCGAACTTGGAAAAGTCGGCTTAATGATTGGAACGAGGAAGCGATAAGAAAACCGAGGAAGCAAGCTGAAGCGAATGAGGTGGAGTTGGAGAGTGGAGGCTTTGCTGGATTTTCAAGTTTCCGAAGTCGATGTAGCAAAAGCCGTGGGCAGTGACCGACAAGGATCAAGGATAAAAGTGGAATTATGAACTCTGAGCTGGCCCATGAATATTCATTCGACAAAATGCTCTTCCGTGATCGTTTTTTCTTTTCTTACTCTTCCGGAGCCTTTCGGCTCGTTCCCCTCTGGCTCGTGTGTACTTTTCACTCCACGGGTAATGCGGCGTCGCGTTAGCTGACGACGAAAAAATTCCCAACGTGCGATTTCAACGTCGCTGAATCACTCATCTACTTTGGAGGGTCACAAGATAGACATGGAGGCAGTGAGAGAGCGAGAGAAATCAAAAGAAAAAGAGCAGGGCGCTTGGGCTTGAGAATCGCCGTGCCCTTTTTGCGTCCAACATCATCCGGCATTGCTACCAACACGCGTTCCACTGCTGCAGACAGCTCGTAAAATATTCATGAACACTGTTTACCAGCTATTATATTTGACTAAAGCGGTAGAGTTGCTACGGGACGCGCTCGTGCTTGCGGGAAACTCGACATTCGTCAGGCCAAATGGCGCGAGAATTGTCGAGAGAACGCGGAGGGATTAATCCAGGAAGTAACGGGCGAGCGAGAGAGCAAAGTCACTCTTGGCTCAACTGAGTTTTAGTCGCGCACACTTTGCAACTCTTTATCTCGCGAGACGTTTTCTTTTTTTCATTCGCTCTCATTTCACTTATTTTGCATCCCCGGAGGATGTTCTTTTGCCGACATTCGGCGACGAAAAAGAATCACCGAGTCGAGTACAAAATATATTAGGTCTGCAAATTAATTCTCGGCCCCTAACAAGTACTGATTCATAAATGCGATTTAAATCTGAATAAACTTATCGCGACACATGCATACTAGCGACATCTCCAAGCTTCAAATCGAACTATCAAACTTTATCCTACTACGAACATAACCTAACATTTGAGTGGTTGGGGCGATGTCTTTCGAAAAGGAACATTGGGGCCTTCTGTTCGCAATTTGATTGAAAAAAAAACGCGGCTGAAGCGAAAGATATTATTTGTTCGGCTGTCGGTGAAAACGCTGTATCATATAGCACGTGCAAAAAGTGGTTCCGGCGGTTTCGGGAGGGAAATTTTAACCTCAAAGATGAAGGATGAGGCGTTGAAGCAGTTATTGAACGGAAATCCTTGCCAGCCTCAAAAGGAACTCGCCAATGCGTTCGGAGTGACGCATTAAGGCGGGAGTCTGAATGACAAGGTAAAAAAAGCGTTTTTTCGGGATTTTTTTTATAAGGGAAAAAGCAAGTCAGTGCAGTAAACATTAAGGTATCTTTTCATGTATATTTGAACATAAATATGGGAACACTAATTTAGAAACTAAGCTAGGAACACTAATCAAGCCAAAAAAGGCAGAGAATTAATAGATGACATTAAAGTCCATGGTTTGCATGGTTGGAGTGCAACAAAAATCACCTTCCAATTGCCAATTTTAGCTGGCCGCCCAAAGATGAGCCGATCACTAAAACGTTCCTGAAGACCCTCATCATAGACCGACAACCTAAATATTTGGAAAAAGCTTCTTAATAATCTAGGAACTAAGCCAGGACTAATATAGGAACTTAGTCAGGAACACTAACCAAGACGAAAAAGGCCGAGAATTAACTTGCAGACCTAATAGATGACATTGAAGTCCATGGTTTGCATGGTTGGAGTGCAACAAAAATCACCTTCCAATTGCCAATTGTTGCTGGCCGCCCAAAGTTGAGCCGATCACTCTAACATTCCTCAAGGCCCTCATCATAGGCCGACAACCAAAATCTGTGGAAAAAGCTTCCTGATAACGATAAAAGTAGCGACAAAAACACTTTCCCTTGCTTTCCAACGATGCAAACGTCAACAACGTGAATATAATTCTCCACGTCGTAAAGTCAGGACTGAAGCATACATCTCCATCTTCGCCAAACACAGTTCTCCATCCATTTTGTGTATCGACGTGAACGAGCTACCGCGGAATAAAGCCCATCGAGCTCTTTTTTCTTTCTTTACGGCATAAGTTTATCCGCCTTTATCCCAACGACGTCTCTGACGTATCGCGTTTATGGATGGCACACGTCGTAAAGTCGGCGCGGACCACCGCACCGGATGCTGATTTGTGCATACGTGTGTACAGCCAGCCGCTGTATGCGTCGAATATTACGCGGCACCGTTTTCGCGCGTGTCTCGCGAAATATAAGGGTTTTAAGAGGATGCTGGCTGCCGGGCTTGGATGATAGGGTATATCCCTCCTCACTCTCTACCTTTACGAGCACGTAAAATAAAGTATAACTCGTTTTTATATACATTTACACTTTCGGCACGGTCAGGTCGTTGCGGAGTCCCGCTCCTTTCGCTATCGTTCAAAACGTCAGAGCTTAACGGTACCTCATAATTTGTGAGTAAAAAGGTGATCGCCACTTGTAGAAAACGTACTTGTTGTCTCTGCGCTCGTCAGCGGATATTGCCCTTCGAGATCGGGCTCAGAGCGACGTCAAACCAGCGAATGATGGAGCCGAGGAGTAAGGTACCTGCGGGTAATAAGGCCCGTCGGCTAATAAGGCCTAAGTAACGAAAATCGTAATTAAAATACCCGCTCTCGCTCAACGCCACTCTCATAGATGCCTATTGCAGTTTGTTCATTTTATAATGTGTTTTACATTACTTTTAAGATGTTACGAATGTAAGTACGTAGTACGCATATTTATTACTAATTATTTGATCGTTATTTTTAGTGCCTCGTTCCCGATGCCTCCCAAACGAGTATTGTGGTCAGAAAACGACCTGGTGTCAGCTGTCCGAGCAGTGCAAAGAGGAACTTTGAGTTCATATAAAGCTACAGAGAGGTACGAGGTTCCCAGAAGAACTATTAGAAACCATCTTTGGAGTGGCGGTTTGAAAAAAAAAGACGCTGAATCGAAAAACCTTACAGAGGAACTCCGGTCACGAAAGATCTGTTTGACAAAAATAGTGAAGAAGATAATAAAAAGCTCAACCCCAAAGAAAAATACCGTATCCGTAAATAAATCTACTTCCAAAGATAACAGTCGTATTACACAAAAGCGAGAGAGGTGGTACTGTCATGGCTGTGGAGAGGACGAGATAGCTGATATGAGGCAATGCACTAAATGCCGCAAATGGTATCATGGGGAGTGCGTCGGTTTGTCAGTGGATCATACTGATGACCTCAAGCGCTGTTAGACGAGGCAATTAATACTTGTTTAAACAGCTTCGAGTCTAATTGCTGCATTCGTGTGATTATTGATCTGAAATACCAAATACATTACGTATAGCTTGATTATTCAAGCATGTTAAAGCCGTAGGCCTTATTATCCCACCATAGTAAAATCAGGCCTACTGACAAGGTTTTCAAAAATGTTTCATGTTGTTTTTGTTTATGGTACACGTTACCATTTTTCGTTTATATTTTATAGAAACTGAACTTAAATAATTATTATAATGGAATCATGTCGATTAAATTGGATATTTTTCATTTTATCTCAAATATCCCTTAGCCAGGCCTTATTACCCGCATGTACCCCTTATATCGGGAAATGCTGATTCATCGGTGGGTTTTTTCATTTCATTGAGAGGGACAAAGGCACTCGTCGCGTTGCGAGCTGCCGATTAAAACAATAATAAGGCGATACGAGCGAAGGCGAGGATTAAATACCGGATGGAATAATGGCTGAAGGGTTGCGAGTAAATCCTGCGGAGGCTTACCGACTCCCGTATACGCTGAAGTTACGAAAGGTTCCGCGTTATGCATCCGCATATATCGCGTTATAATAATAATCATAATAGGTAACATATTTTGCGCAAAGCTACAGCACATGGAAGCCAAGCTCGCTCCCCCGTGAACAGATTGCTTTCGAATACCGTAAACGTATATTTGTATATGGCACGATATATGTTGAAACAGCTAGCTTCGAACAATGTCGGATTGAAGCAAGCCGGCCGCGGGGGTGTGGATTTTTTAGTCGCAATTAAGCCGTCTGTGGCTATTGAGTGGGACAATGTAGGATTTGGCGTATTGTTGGCGACCTTATCGGCGCGCCAGCAGCCTAGAATTCAGAGCCCGGTGTTGTCTGGGCTCACGTCGGCGAGGCCCCCGACGGTAACGCTGCTAAACGCCGTTAAATGCCGCTTGGTTGGCCGTCTGAGCTAATTACTATAGTCTGCCGAGGCACCTTCAACCCTGCCGGAAGAAAGATCGAAGAAGTGCGAAGAAGGAACATTTCGGTGGAAGGGATTGTCTTTGTTTCCTTGGCCGATCATTCCAGCTTCCACTCATCCGTATGTGAGAGAAAATGGACATACGCATCAGACCATGGTGACAGACAATTCCTCGCGTTCATTGCTTGCCTCTGGTACGGCGTCGTTGGATTGTGTGCAATGTAGTGAAGGACAAAGAGGATGAGGCTGGAGCATTGGGCGAGTCGCGAATCAGCTTTGCACACTTTGAATCCCTCTCTCTCCCCCTCTTTCTCGCGCCGTTCGATAAGAAAACCCGGCATAACGGTGTATGCCGAAAGGTACTGGTAATCCAGAGGGCTTGGATTTACAGAGAGCCTGGAATGAACCGCTCAAAGAGGAGGCCACTGAACTCTCGTCTGGAACATCGAATCTTTGTCCATTTCGCGATGGGGTATAACCTGGATTAAAGGGAGAGCACATACAGAATGTCGGCTTGGTCTACCCCTTCTGTCTCTCCCTGCTCGTCGTTCCAGCCGCCCGACGCAAAATGGCGGAGGAATGCAATTTTAGGTGTGATATATCACTCTAGTAGCGGAGCAACGGGGAGCGAGGACTGTAGTTCGGCCCGGGCTACATCGTTCTCCGGCTCTAGCTATTGTTCGACGGATATCCGGTCGGGCGCCCCGACGGGTTGTCGGTGCGTTGAGCGTCACTGGTTTATTAATCCTTGGACACCCTCGGAAGCTCCTGGGCTTTACACTCCAGCGCATTTTCCCTTCGTCTCGCCTATCGTCCGTACTCTCCTGCGTCCTTCATATCCTAGGTCTCGTCTGGTTGCCCTTTGCTCTCCGTGCTATCCTGCTGGTCGCGTCATCCGAGCAGTGTCCTCCAGTGGAAGCTGAACTACACGGGAACTTATAAATTAGCCGTTGTAGCGTTTGTCCAGCTCGAATGTGGTGCTTTCATTCTCGCAGTCCTTGAGAATCAATGAGACACGTTCATCCTGAATCCACCATCATGGGGCGAAGCCATATTATTCTACCTTTCGTAGTTTTTTCGTCACCCCTTGGACACTCCAGCCGTTTGATCCGACATCTATTGGTGGCCTCTCGAACAAATGGTCAGGTACAACGAGAAACGCCGAAAGCTCTTAGCTCTCGGGCTCTCCATTCTACCGCCGGTTCTCCAGCAAACGCAGCCGGGAAGCTGGTCGTCGAGACTTTCGCACCGGCAGGTGTATCGAGAGAAGATAGTCGGTTAGACGCCTTGGACATTGGTCCTCGTGGAAAATGGGTTTTCTTAAGAGAAAACAATAGCACTAGGTGCCATTATCACGAGGCTTTTACTCGGAGCTACAGACGAGAAGCTGAAACAGAAGTACATCGACTTCCTTCGCTGTATTGTCTAGTGGAGGACCTGCCTTGGCTAATAACAGCGTCCACCCTCATCTCGTTCTTTTCCTGAACTTTTAGCTCGTACAGACGACGACGTAAAAGTCCTCGCTCTCACCAACCACTTCACCCCCTCGTCCTTCACCTCCTCGTACCGTCTTCTTCCTTGTTCTATCCTGGCGCATTTCTCGCAACTCGTCGTCTCGAGAGCTACTCGCAATTACAAGCAATCCGGCAATTATTGCTGTCGCATCGACAAGCCGCACTACCAACAGCAATGAGAGGAGAACCGAGCAATTTCCGACTCTCCCACGTGACAGCCTCCAACATACATATGGTCCACGGGATCATCTTCACATATAGCTTTTAGTATTTTTTTTCTTCCATACGGTGAATTGTACATCGGAACGCGTTTCCGTATGGGGATAGTGGGATCGAAATAACGATACGATAAAGAGGCCTCGGGTTGAGAAGTTGCGACGCTATGTGGGCGTTCAGCCTCTCTATCTTCGGGGCCACCCTATCCAAATGTAATGTAATATCGTCGTCGTACAATGCCAGCGAGCTAACTGTGTCTCGCTCCTTTCGCGCAAGTTTCCGTCGATAAGACGGCAGAGTCTCTCATTGAAACGGACAACATTTTTGTCCTCGTCCCCTTCTCGCTACCACCTCCCTACATCTCACGGTGTGGTCGCTCGACGACATTTTCTTTCCGCGATTTTACGACGATCCGGACCATAAAGTCTAGATGTATACACGTTCAACGTCGTATCGAGACTTTATCATAAAATTATTATCACTATTCGTCGTGCTGCTTTCCACGAACGAGTGAGATTTTATTCTAATATAGAAATTGCATTCTTGCTATTCACCTTATCGCGGTAGGCTCGAGATACGCCCGGTATAAATGGATCATAGATGTTGTACCGTTTCCTGCACACTTGTAACGCGGTAATGTCTCTATCGAACTTATCCACGAGTAGGTACTCAGGAAATGTCAATAGGCGAGATAAGGCGGAATAGCCCATGTTTGGGAAATAACCCGAGTGAAGGCGATGCCGTAAGTTGAAAAGTCGACAGGTAGAAAAACTGGTTAGGTTCTCGCCAAGAAGCGAGACCGAAAGCGCCAGGAGGATAATGATTTCCTGGAGAACTGGAACGAAATTCACCGGGGAACGCGGTAAAAAAGCAGCTGGATGGAGGAATGATGAGAACTGTGAAACCATTGGAAAAAGCCTTTTGTCGGAGGGTGAAAAAATGGGGACCGAAGAGAGGGTGGTTTGCGAGACGGATCGAAAACGTAAGAGCCTTTTGCCTATCTTCCGAGCAGGAATACGCCTGACTTATCCACAATCTGGAAGGATTAGGCTGATACAATATTCATAAGCCACAAGGGTTACCTACCCCGCTATTTCACCCTGCATCCTCTTCCTGTCTGCGATGTGTCTCATTCTCTCGCTCTTCCCTTCCACCCTTCCAGATCTTCAGAGCTTCGTTCGCCACCGTGATGGCTTCTCTGCATCATTTTCCCTTTTCGTACCTCGCGAGACTTGTCCCACGAGTGCCATGCAACCTTGCGATACATAGCATCATCCTCCGCCAACCCTCTGTCTCTCGTACTGTGTACACGCTCTTGGAGCACTTTTGCCTAGCGGCATTCAGCTTTTATGTAAATGCACCCTTCCGGGCTGCCTATTATTCGTGCGTTGGAAGAGGCACCAGGCTTGGACGCAAAGAGTATCACGAATAGACGTACACTTGGGATGATGCGTGTCGGAGGAAAATGGTGACCGTCCAGTTGGGAAATATGGTTGGAATAGGGAGCATGCAAGAAGTTTTTTTACCGCAACTCTGCTCGTCTTTTATGAAGTCTGTTGGAACGTTGAACGGGCCTGACGCAGTACCATTGTCACCTCTTTGAAGATTTCCTGCACGGCGATGAATGATTCGTTCAATATGGCCGTTAAACGGATGAGTTGAGCGTTGAATTGAGATATGTTGCTGTGTTTATTGACGTCACGGACTTTCACCACTTTTACCATGTTGGATTTGTAATTGCGAAATGAACGCCCCCACACGGTTCACAAGATCCTCCATTGATGTTTAAAAACATTTGTGATACTTGAGAACCGAGCAAATAGCTCCGGGTGTGTACGTTTGATATCGAGAGGAAAGGAAAGTGAGAGATTGAGAGGTCTGGCCCACTCCTACCTTTTTCTCTTTCCTTCATCGTCTTTCTCACGTACAAGCGCCTCGTAAAACGTTCTATCCGAAAACACCCACGTCGCTGAAATTCCATATCGGAGATCGTACGTTTTATAACCTCGGTGCGAAACAACGGTAAAGTGCAAGCGCGCATTTCTACACTCTTTACACTCAGTGTTATCCGAGCTAGGCGTATGCTCACGCCTTTGTCATATATCGCCCGGACAAATCCAGATTTCTCCCTCGCATTCTCACCCGTTTTGTTTCCACCAGCCTGCAATACTGTGGAAATCGATGTGGCAATTTTATTCTTGCATCATAATCTCCGAATGTCCCGGGAGGTCGTATACTCCATGACGGAACAACGGATATCTTCTTTCTGCGATAAACATTGCACAATCGGGCAGACACAGAGGACATTTTTTATGCAGATGACATAGGGATCTTTTAGATTCACGTGGCATAGGGACTTTTAGGTTCAGATTACTCAGGGAACTTCTAGATCCAGGTGATAGAGAACTTTAACATCCGGATGACATAGAGAACTTTTAGGCCACGGTCACGTAGGGGGTTTTTAGATTCACGTGACGTAGGGACTGTAAAATTCAGGTGACCTAGCAAACTTTTAGTTCCAGGTGACTTAGGGAACTTTGAGATCCCCGTGACATAAAGATGAGATAAGAAACTTTTAGGTCTAGGTCACATTGGGAACTTTTACGTTGAGGTTTCGTAGAGAACTTAGGGGATTTCGGAGGAAATTTTAGATCTAGATGACATGGGGAACTTTTAGGTCTAGGCCATATAGGGATCTTTTAGAATCACGTAACATAGAGACTTTGAAATTCATGTGACCTAGCAAACTTATAGTTCCAGGTGACTTAGGGAACTTTTAGATCCCCGTGACATAAGGAACATTTACATCTAGATGGCATGGAGAACTTTTAGATCCAGGTGAAGTAAGGAAATCTTAGATCCAGATGACATAGGGAACTCCTTCATTCAGGTCACATAGGGAACTTTTAGATTCAGCTGACATAAGGAACTCTGACACAGGGAAGTGTCAAAAATCCGTGATATTATTACTACCAAGATTGCTAAAAAAGATCATTGCGCGCCATCGACTGCCGCTTTGACGATCCCAAGACCTCAGAGAGCCTCATCGATCTTCCGCTATCACAATCAACAGAACAGAGATGAAGGACGAAGCCTGAAAGAGATCATCCTGACCTGTGCTTATCCTTGAAGCGACTTGATTCGCGCCTAATTAAAGCTTCACTGCTAATCATTTAACGAGCCCGCGCGGCGAGTTGTCGCTTCCGCGATGAGAATTGAAATGAGAGAACCGGATGAAGAGACCACCAAGCCGGTCCTCCCGAGCCGTCTCTCGCGTCTCTTTGCCGAGTCTCTCTGACGCCGCTGACACAGGCGCGCGCGAGGATTCGCTTCGGTGCTTTGCTCGTTGCTGCCCTGTTGGAATACGTTTTCACGCCTCCTTGCCAAAGTAAACCCAACTCACACACACACACACACACCACACAAGATAAGAAATTTCCAAGAAGGATCTTCCTTCTCGTTTCCTCTCTTTCTCTTGGTCTCAAAACCGAGACTCTTGAGTTCTTCCCTCGGTTTCCTCGGAGCCAAAGTCTACTGGCAGGGACGCTCATGCGGAGAAACTACTCCGACCATCTCCGCGACAGAGGGAGAGAGAGGAGAAGAGCGAGTGAGTTGGTGCTGGGTAGAGGGCTCGGTGGACCTCTTTAGACGCGAAATTCGACACCTCAAGAGAGCCAGACCCAGGAGGGGAGGCGTATAATTAAAGCCTTGTAATCCTTACGGGGCGAGAGAGACCAGACTCGCAGATAAGGATACAGGCCTGTCAGGATAAAAAGACCTCGAAGATCACACTGGAGAACGCCCAAGAGACTGGAAACACGAGCGGCGAGAAATAGAGAAAACCGATAGCCCAACGGATACATTCGAACGCGCCAGAGTCTACGTTCTCGTTGAAGGACATACGAAGATAGAAGAGGCAAGAGCTGGCCGAGGGTATAGAAAAAAATGTCCCAGCGCGGTTGGAGATCAAATGCGGTATCATTGCCATCCCCGAAGCGTCAGAAGGGAAACGTGTTTTTGCATAATGTTTCTTAGCCAAACTATTATGGGGGGGATCCCTTCATAACGTAAATAAGAGCTTATGGCCGAAAATGAACTCCCCGAGGAAGCTGAGGGACTACTTTATGGCCCCGGAATCGCAGATTAATCGGTCGGTCATTCAGTCACCAATCTTTTTAGTCTTGAAACTAAACGCGTTTTCCTGAAAACTACTTCTTCGTCAACGTCGTACAAGATAACTGAAAAACTATCCTACTGATCATTTTTAAATTTTGCACACACTTGGACTATATAACTACCGTCTATGCGAACCTTAAGTTTCCTAAACATTATTTTTGTTAAACTACTTTTTCTATTAGCAAATACTATAGTGAAAATTTCACGAAAAATGGCACATTATTTCAAACACGTGCCCCTTTTCGAATTTTCACTTGTATTTTGATTTTCAAGGTTCACATAGAGCGTGTGGGTCTCCTAAATCGAAAACTTTTTTGCTGTGACGATACAGATCAATGCACCGGATGCTAGGTTGCACGCCGTGGAAGAACTCAGGCGGCAACCGTCTTTGACGGAAGTGTACACCTTCCATTAAAAAACAAAGTTGTAAAATTGAAAGATACATGAAATTCATAAAATTCCAAACAAAATTCATTCAATTCATTCAACATACATAAAATTCCAAACAGGTAGAAAAAATAGTTTCGACCCAAACAAAATCTAGAAAATTCGCTTATATTCAGCTGCCTAAAGGGATCTCCTCCACGCTCTACAAACGCTCGCACGTCGCAAGCAGATGGAATTTTCTTTTTTCTCCTCTCTCAGCTCCTCCATCACGTTCCTCACCTCAGGCTTCCATCTCTGCCGATCTGAAATATACGCACACAGAGGCTCGTACACACATTGTAGTGAGCAGTCTAACAACTCGTATTGTCGCTGAGAGAGAGAGAGAGAGAGAGAGAGAGAAAGAGAGAGAGAGAAAGAGAAGTTCATCGATTGCACTCGCGTGATCGCTTCGACACGCGATATCCACCAACTGTTTGGCCAGAGAACAGCACCGAGCAACAAGCACCGTCATAACGTTGCTGCACAAGTGCAACGGAGAGTGCAATCAAAAAGTACGCGCGCGCAATTCACCCTATCGATATCGTTTAACTCATAGAACATTTGCATAGCCATATACATCAATATGTAGGTGTACGTGCGAGTGTGCACTTAGTGATTGGTGTTCGAGTCGATGTGGAACAAGAGTTCTCCACTCGCGGTCGAGGGCTACCTTCCTCTCGGGCTACCTTCCGACCAAGAACGATCCAATAATTTACAACTGTCAAAGTTGTTCAAACAGCGATTTGAATTAGTAGCAGCCTGGTAATTGGTGTATATGGGGCTTGGATGCAAAGCAGAGAGAGAGAGAGATTCATATAAAAGTCGGATACGCGTCGAGATGTAGCCGATGTATGAACGAGCCCTGGGCATCCGCCCGGGGTCATATGGCAGTATCCTGTACGCCCGGTGCATAAAGTCCAGTTAGTGCACTCGTTACATTGACTACTTGCTGGTTCGAGGGCAGCCGGTGTGGGAGGCGGGGAGCTTTGGGAAAAGGTGTAGGCGAGTGTGCGCTGCATCGCTTACAAAGCGTCTATTTCGAGCGGAAATAAACACGAAGCGCTCAGGCGTTCCTCCCGTTCATTCTCGCTCGAGTCCCAACCTCGCCTATCACCACTTTTCTTTTCTCATCCACCTTCCTCATGATGCTTTCTTTTTCCACCGTTTCCTCTTCTCCTTTTTTCCTGCATTTCCTCGCTATCTCGCAGCATCCCTTCAAGCATCCCTCTCCCTTTATGTCCTCATCTCTATCTCTCTCTATCTCCTCTTTTTACTCTCGCACACATCCTACGCCACGAATGAACTCCTTGTAACAATAAACTTGGAGATCCGCGCAGCAGCCAGGCTAACATTTGCTCTAACGTCTTTCTCGTAGATCTTTTCTCTCTTGGTGTCTCTCCAACACTCTCTCTCTCTCTCTCTCACTCTCTTCCTCTTCATTACGACAAACGTCCGCTTTGTGAAATCTCCCCGTTGATGCTCTGCCGCGCACAGCACATGAAACCGACTCTTTCCTCGCGTTTGTTTAATGCGCCGCTGCGAGGGAAAAAAAAACAACGAAAAAAGAAAGAGAAGAATCCTGGTCGAAAGTCTCCGTTGGCTGATGTGTGACACGCCACAGCACACTACCAACACTGTGATCCAACTATTCTCGTCACTCGCGGATGAGCGAATGATACGCCCTTGCGTATGTGGATACACGAGATGAAGACGTGCCGATTAGACCTCTTAATAAATTTAACCGCGGTATATTTACGCTCATCTCGTCGCTTCGCTATATATATATATCGTTATTTCGCACGTATAGATGTATATGTAACCGCGTCCGAAGGGGGCAAACGTTCTAACGAGGGAAGAGGGCGATAATGAGAATTTAAGAAAATTCGAAACGTCTCTTCGTCTTATTTAAATGTTTCAGTGTCGCGAGTTTGGGCTCTCGCGCTGAGCGCGAGATATACGAGGCTCCTCCGTGTATACGTGGGTATAATGATTTTTGAAGACTACAGCGAGGGGAGAGAATGGGCTGGTGCGAATGAATTTGTGACGCTGTAAGACACAAAATTGCGGGAATTCGCGGAACGACGAGGGAAAATATTCGAAAAGAGTGATAAAAGAGGAGCAACAAAAGGGATTTTTCGATGCCGAAATCCAGAGGCCACTCTCGTCGTGCCGATGGAATTATGCGATGAAACAAAACAGCATACGGAATCGGCGAGGCTGAAACGACTTTCTAAAATGCCCATCTCTCGTTCACGCACCACTATATTCAAAGCTTCGAAATAAGAAGATGCGTCCACACGCGCTATTTTCGTAATGCATCTCTCTCTCTCTCTCTCTCTCTCTCTCTCTCGCTCTCTTGGTCTCTTGGTCTCTCGGACGTTGCAGTTAACAATGCACCGAGGGATTTTCCTTCGACGCAGTCTTGGTGCACGAATGTCGAAAATAGAGCGAGTCATGAATTTATTCCGTTACGTCGCGGAGCCTGGAAGCGTGTGGCGCGACTTAACATCGCGAATGGCAAAAAAAAACACGCGAGAAAATCCAAGAATCGATGTTAACGCCCTTGTAAAATCGCCGCACGCGCAGTCGAAAGAATTCTCAAAGTATGCCTTGTCGCAGTCGTTGCAAAAGAAGTAGAAGATGGTGACGTGGAAAGAAGAAGAGGAACAAGTAGAAGATGAAAGAAAGATTGGGAACCGTACGCGAGTCACACGTATTCTCAGCCCATGTGGTCCCGATGACTCGTCCCACCGCCGGGCTCGGCCCCAGCCAACTAAAAACAACGCACTCACATATACATGTATTTATTCGTCTATGGCTTTGCCGAGATAGAAAGGAATTAAGATAAGCCGAAACCCGTTGTCGGAATGCGAATCGATAGATTATGTGGGCGCTACGGGATAATGTGCCTTTTACCGTATCCCCGGAGCGGGGGGAATCCAATAGAGCGCAGATAAAAATTGAGAGGCAGAGAGAAATAAAATGAATCGTTGCGGGGGATGGAACGAGAAAAAGTGGATGCTAGTCGCCTACGAGATTCTCGGTGCATCGTGCATTCGTTGGGAACTCGTCGCAATTCAATTGTTTATCAATACTGCTGAAAGTGATTCAACGGGTCTGCTTGGGGCACAAAAAACAGTAGGATTTTCTACAGGGTGTTAGGAAGGTCGATGCAAAGCCAAAGGCGGTGATAGGTCGTCGCGTTAGGAATATATCTAACCTAGGCTACCTTAGTCCAAAGCCTAAGAATTTCGGGTTTTCATGGTAAGTATGATGTTGGGAAAATTGCCCAAAATTACGTACTAACTCGTTCGTAATGTTCAAACAGACAATAATTGGTAACTAAAGACTTATTTGCGACTTAGCTCAATGTGTATTCAATCGACAAACGCCAATACAATCATCTGTATCTACACGACTAACTAAATGGGACGTGTTGAATAATTAAAAACTTGTCAAAAAATGAAAATATCTCTTATGCTAATGCTATTTTTTAAAAATAGCATTAACATAAGAGGTAAACGAGTTAGTACCTAATTTAGAGAAATTTTCCAAAAATCATACTTACCATGATAACTCAAAATCCTTAGACATTGGAACCTAGGTTAGACATGTTCCTAACGAGGTGACCTATCACCCCCTTAAGGCTTTGCATCAACCTTCCTAACACCTTTTCTAACGTCCTTCTTAACACATTATATCTAACCCGCGCGTCAGATCATTGATAAAGATACACACATCTCTCCCAAAGATATTCTCCCGTCCCAACTATTAATTGGGCCCAGTGCTCTTGCAAATCCGAAGAATGACCCTTCTTGACGCACCTTACATCCACACACATACACACATTCACCAAGAGTATCCCGTATCAACGTCTGAGAAATGCCTATTCGATTCGGCGCCCCCTTCGGCGAGATCAGGTCCCTTATTCGCGAGGACGGATCCCGCCGCGAACATTATTCACACCATATCCAGCTCCGTGCTCGTTCTTCGTCTCGCTGACGATGAAGAAAAAAAAGAGGCACAAAAAGGAGAGCTACTCGGTGGGTTTCAGAAAGAAAGCGCCGTGTCGGCGTGAGATAGAAAAGGCAGACTACTCTCGACACCTCCTGCACTCTTGGCCTCTCGGTCTCTCTGCTCTTCCACCCGTTATTTCTTCGGCGCGTATAGTAGCCCTTACGTACGCGACGAGTGCGCACGGGCGCCCACAGGGATCGAGGGAGCTACTTAATTTATCGCCGGCACGCACGAGCCTATTAATAAACTTCGAGATTCCCACGAGCTCGGGGCCCGAAAGATTCGCGAGAGAAGTTGCGAATAACGAAGATGAAAAAGAAGAGGAGGAAGAAGGATGAAGAGGAAAGCATGGCAGGTTTTTGCTTCGTCTACGTTCCTTTCTATCCCTTGGGCACTATCGAAAGATCGTCGACCTCAGTGCAAAATTCCCAGTGGAATAATATCTCAAGCATCCCTACACAAACCTTCAAGGGATTCATACAGCTCGGTTCGTTGTTTCTTCGTTTCGTTCAATTATTTTTCAGCAGGGCCCGTATGTGTTCACGTGATGTCAGGAGGCGGAATCCTTGCGGGTTCACGCTCAGCTATAGTAGGGAGATGTTGCCGCATCGACAGCCTCGAATGCGTATTCATTTTGTCCATGAGGTATGCAATACCGTCAAGCAGCAAAAATGCAGAGAAAGAGAGCGAGGCAGTGTGCAAGCGGTAGCTTTGACCCAACGCCGTTGGTTCTGCCATAATTCACGATCCCCGTGGCGCGAGTGAATCTCTGTCGCCAAAAGAGAAGCCGTGGCCAACGTGCGCACACATACGCGCGGGCTTAGAATGAAAGGAAACAGGAGAAGCGAGGCCAGTCAAGGAATAAGGCCCCTGACTCTTCTCTGGTATCCAAGTGCATCCATGGAACTGTTAACATCTCTCATCCTCTCTCTATCTCCGTCTATCTCCGTACTTCCAACGCGAGAAAAGTGCCGAAGCAACGCATTGAGTGACTCCCGCGGCGGTTTGAAAGTCCCGCATGTTTTATATTCCCGCCTTCACGTTCACGGCAGAGTCGCGGGAATATCGCTCGCTGCGAGAACTCTTCCAGTCTTGTTAAAAATATCCATGGCTCATCTTTGCAAACGTGTGTATACGGGCGCCGTTATCCTTTAGCCTCTTCCGCCGCTCATACGCGTACCCTGCTGGCAAGCACATCCAACGACCGCAAAACGGGAAGAAAGACGAGGAGGACTGCCGAGAGTAGGAAAGCGGCACTGGGACGACAGCGGGTAAAGTCTCTTCTACCCCGATTCCAGCTCATGCTGCCAATGCACTCCCTTGGTGCATCAACGGTACATGGACCTCCGAGGGAAAGCCATCAAAGAACTCGGAGTCAAATTCCCGTATAGAAAAGAGGATCAGAAGCGTCTTGAGACCGAGGATTATAGTGGCCAAAGCTCGTACTGGCTTTGAAGGATCAAAGCACACTTATGCGGTTGATTAATTGATCTTCCGGGTAAGATGAGTTTATTGCTAGTTTGTGGAATGTTTGCTTTGTCTGGAAAATGTTGACTTGGGTAGTAATCTTCCCTCGAATTCATCATCACGATGTAAGGTTCGCAGCCTTTCTATCCGACCATCCAATGACGTGTTCACATGTCATTTCGACTATCTATGATGTAGTACCAGTTTACCAGCTGCGACGTAGCATAATTGCAATTGGAGAACTGCCATCTCGGGTCCAATGATGTTCCTATGTCATTTCGACTATACATGATTTGGTACCAGTCTAGCAGTTTCAACACAGCATTATTGGGGTTGGAGAATTGTCATTTCAGACCCAATGGCGTTCCCATAGATCATTTCGATTATCTACAATGTTTAGCCAGGTTAGCAGTTTCGGCACAGCATACTTGGAGCACAGTCACCTCACGTCCGATGACGTTTCCACGTGTCATTTCGACTATGCATGATTTAGTGCCAGTCTAGCAGTTTCATCACAGTATCGTTGGACTTGGAGAATTGTCATTACAGGTCCAATGACGTTCCCACATGTAATTTCGACTATCCACCATATAGACTCAGTTTAGCAGTTTCATCACAGCATCACTGGACTTGGAGAATTGTCATTTCAGGTCCAATGATGTTTCCACATGTAATTTCGACTATCCTCATTTCAGTGCCAGTCTAGCAGTTTCAGCACAGCATAACCGGACTTAAAGTTGAAAAACCATCATCTTAAGCAAAACTCCCGAAACGCAGGTAATATCGTCAATCCCCGATGCCTGCTGAAATCCCTAGATCCTTCGCTGGCGTTTCTCAAGCTGGGCAACGACTTGGCGAAAGGAGCGCGAGGCCCTTGCGGGCGATGGAGATTGCACAAACCTAAGCGTCGCAGCGGATCCTCTTTGGACATGGCGTTCAAAAGAAGGAAGTGGATATATACGTAGACGAAGAAAAGCGTTGTGAACGGAAAGAAGGTCGCAACGAAAAAGCGGCAAGAGAGCAGAAAGAACGAGTTTGTGCACGGGATTTCTGCGAGAGTATATAGCATAGAGAACCCTTCCGCGCACCCTTCATCTTCCTCCCTGGTGCTTCTCTCTTCTCTTCCTATCCTCATTTCTCTTCCTATCTTCTTCACTCCTACGTATGTATATACACAGGGTCGCGTATCCCGTAGAAGATGAGATAGAGGTTGGGCCTCGCGGCGGTGAAATAACGACACGGCTAGAGTGCGCTTTCCCCGGGAAGAGAGGAAGAGCGAGACAGAGCCCCCCGAAGTGAGTGAACAGCGCGAAGCACCTTACTTGGTTGGATCTCGCTTTTGCACTGCCAGAGAGCTCCCCCTGGACCTCCCTTCTATGTACTCTTCCTCCCGTTCTCCACTGCTGCATCCACCTCTTGTCCACCTTTGGATGCATCGCATGGCCGATATATCTATACACGCGCGTACCGATATAAATATATAGAAAATGAGAGACCTCTGACTGGCATCAGGGCTGGCTATGCAGCAGTCTTCGATGCATTCACCGCACACAGTTTTGCCCGAGAGATAGAACGCGACTAGGAGAGCTTGTATTATATAGGATAAAAATATAGAGCGCTGTAGCCTTCGGCTCTCTGTCTCCCTTCGCAGGATCGACGATGGCGAACGACCAGAGAAGAGAGCCTCGAGAAACCAAAGCATATCCTGGCCTCTCGCAGTAAATAGGATCCTCTCGCGCGTACCGTCGTAACCACGTCGAAAACAAGAGAGAGAGAGAGAGAGAGAGAGAGAGAGAGAGAGAGAGAGAGAGAGAGAGAGAGAGAGAGAGAGAGGGAGAGAGAGAGAGCAAGAACGAGAGAGAATGAGAAAACGAGACAAAGAAAGGCAGACAGAAACGGACATGGTGTAACGAAGAGCAACGTCACTCTCTCTCTCTCCCTCTCTCACAGCCCGAACTTTCCCTCTGGGCTGTAGGAAATTACCTGGTCTTCTGTTAGAATACATACTGGATAGTCTTTTTACCGTGATACACGGCATGTTCCTATGAATGAAACTGCGAACGAGATTCTCCTATTATTACAGCCGAGGATGATGGCTATTCTATTGCTTTGAGATTGGATTGAATGGGCCTAACGACCCTATTTTGCTGACAACCTTGATTAATTCCAATGTTGCCGTTGACGGCCAGAGTCTTGTTCTTTCTTTCGGGGCGATGCGTCGATCTCGTAGCGGTGGATGGATCAAAGCTTAGATTTGATCGTCGCACACACGTGCCGCTGCTTGGATGACATCACATAGCTGTCCCTCGTTATCACGGTGAACCTGGCCACGGACTCGTTCCGGAAGTCTCCATTCACACTTTCTCGGCCTCCTCGTCGTGTTCGAAGCTATTCACCGATCGCGCGCACGGCCGTCTCATCGTCTCCAATACACAATGGTGAATTCGCAACGACGAGAACGAAACTGAGAACACACCTTTGACGCTGCTCATTCTTCTCGTCTCGTTCTTGGACAGGGAGCCGAGGAAAAGAAACGAAACGGGACGTTGAATGCGACGAGTGAAGACGATCTATTGCCAATATCCCGAATAGAATCAGGCGAATATAGATGGACGGAAGGTTGGAAGACTTCGAGGACCGTCCTCTGACTAGTCGGATGTGCTGATAGCCAACGGTACACAGATACGACGGGGTTCAAAGTGGCTTGCCTGGTGGCGAAGATTGTCATTGCGAAGATTCGCATCCGTGGAGAGCTTTCCATAGACATACAAATGTGGAAAGGGGTGTCTGTAATCGAAACGACATTATCGGATGGCCATGCTGTGACGACGATAATGGGCTTCGATTTCGCAGTGAAATATATCTTCCCAGGATACCAAAGCCCATCAACCCTCGTCTTTCTTTGGTCTCCCTTTTCATCCCTTTATTCACATCACTCGACGCGTCCATTTCTATGCTGCTGTCCGTAATCGGAACCAAATCGATTCTCATCTGGGATACTTTATTACGGTGTGCAGCGTTTTCAAACTTGCCTCTCTCTGTCTTTTATCCGTTCTATCGGGAAGAAACGGTACTCAAATATTTCATCTCGACAGCATTTCGCGATATAACCAGGCGCATCGGCAGTGTGATCGAAATCGACACTTCGCTAACGGAACATGAAGAAGAATGGTTGGCAATGAACGATCTCGTGGTTCGTTAAAATTTGAATAGAAATAACCGGAGTCTCGAATATGGCGAGCCTATCTAGTGATGATGGCAGTTCGAGTGTGATGACGTACGGTGTAATCGATTTGTATACCGAACGTGTTCTCTTGCACCATTGAGATCGTTATCTTGGAGCTTCGATCAACGATACATACGCGATGAACAAGGTGTGTGCGTTACCACCGCTTGCCTATATTTCCATGTCCACCGGTGTACTCTCGATACTCGGCCCCAATGGCACAGCAGGTGTAGCTGGACTTTTGACAGCCCTGGGCGATCCTCAAGCTGGTATACGTTGGAGACCGTGCTCGTCGTTGCTACGTGATATCACGTTTACACGCGGTTACGAGTGGTGCGTCGTTCAATCATCGCGAGGCTTTCCCGAGTCGTGCGAGCGTTGTGCAACCCGGCACGGACGCCTACGCGACGTCTATCCCGGACTCCTAGGGGCGGAGTTTGAACGCAGCTCTCGCGCGTTCCACAAACAAATCATAGGAGGCCGGTAAGGCTGGAACGAGACGCGAAATTATGGGAGTACGTGGGGTGAAGTTATAAAACGTCGTAAAGACGTAGGAAAATGATTTCCCATAGGCGACAACGCAAGCAGGTAGACGGAGACAGGTAGCTGAAGAGACGGGACGAGAGAGGAAAGTAGATAGAGAGGAGAGAGTGTTTTCGGTATGCGCAGTACGAGCCGGTCGTCTTAATCTCCCTGCATTAAGTTATCAGTGGAAATACTCACTTTTGCGAGCAATTTATCGCTCAATCCGCAGGTTGTTTAGCGCTTGCGGTACCTATATGCACCTTGTACGTCGGCCGTCGTATACGTGCGGCGCCAGATAAGGCACGCGCGGCACGTGTGGCACACACGCTCCCCGGCAGTCCGCTGTAAAAATGAAGGTAAAAAAACAGCCCACCCAGTTTATCCCAGCGAATTGCATCGCCTGATCGTGCAGTTGTAATTAAAGTGAACCGAAGAACGAGACGAAAAACAAGCATACAATTCACCACGGGGCGACAAGTGGAGCTCGTTATCCAAACGTGATGATAATAAATCATTTGGTTTATCCGCGGTACACGGTTTTGCGGATATTTCGATATGATTCGTTCGCGATATGTAGAGCGGCATGTAAAAGTGTCTCGTTGGGGTGTACGGTCGAATGGAGTCCCAGTCTGAATCACATCGGTGATGATTTCGAGTGTCCAGAAGGATGGAAGTCTCTTCGCGCTTTTATTACAGTGCATCATCATTATCTCGGGTTGTAATCAGCGCGCGAGAAGATGCCCCATCGTATGTAACGGATCGCCGGACACGTATCGCCAAGATTGCACGGAGATATGGAGTGCGGGCGAACCGGAGGAGCTGGACGAGGAGAAAGAAATTAAGAAGAAGGATGCTGACTGGACCTGGCGCACATGCACACATATACGCGTGCGGTAAATGCACGTAGTCCGGTTGGAAAGTCAGCGAGATATGATTTACATCGGTTGGTGGGAGCGGGAGCTGTAGGCACTTACACGGAGCTGTAGCATGTGGGTTACCTCAAGGCTGGATCCATTCGCTAGCTGCATGTGCAACATGCCAGGTACCCACGAGCACGTTTGTACGTACAACTGCACGGTGCCCACCAAGAAATTGTCTATGACGGCAAAGCTGATGATGATGATGATGACGGGGAGACCGGCGGCGACGATAATGATGATGGCGTGAGTGATAATGATGATGGAAACGATGACATCGCACCGGGGAATTTGTTAACGCCCGTTCAGTCAATAGCAAACCTCTGCTCTGCAACCTTCGCCATCGCTCTGCCTGCCCGGGAAAACGCGAAGCAAGCCAAGGGCTGCTAGGCAAGCGAAGAAAAAAGTTTTATAGAGATATAGCGTGAAGGCCGATGAAGAGGAAAAAAGATGGAAAGAGGGACGGGAGAACGAACGCGTCAGATAGGGCTGATTCATTCCAGATGTCCCGCGCGCGAGCCGAAACTTATGAGACTCGTTGGGCTGATACGCGCTGAGAGAATGTCGGCGTGAGTGTAGCCTTTCTTTTTTATCGGTTTTTCTCACTGATGTGCGTGGTAAGTGCGTGTGTCCCGCAGCGGATCGCGTTGATGTCCACCGTTCACGGACGATTCTCCTTCGAGAAGAGAAACACCGAGATTCTAGCCGCACCCACACTCATCTCGCCTCTTCCAGGCTCGTCCGATTTCGGTCAGGGCTAAAGGATCGACAGGCCGCGCGGGGAACAGCGGAATTTGGATACGGGCACGAAGAATGAAGAGCGGTTTCGTTGCTTTCTTGATCCTTCGCGAGGACTGAAAAGGCGACGTGAAGACGACTACGGGTGACTGGTCCATGGGCGAGGCTTCACACAAAACACGCCATGCGCCGTGAGACATCCTAAACGACTTTGTGTTATGTGAAATTCCAGTGTGGGGGATTTACGCGCACGCCTACGAGGAGGACCTCGTCCTCATACGCGGGTACTTAAATATATACAAGCGGGACGACGATGAGGCTCGTTTCACGTTGCGTATCTATCACACCCACGATATCCCAAATGCCTATTCCAAATGCCGTGTGTATAAGCGCGGTGAGCGGGCCGCG
Source organism: Ophion ellenae (assembly GCA_963210295.1). Lineage (NCBI taxonomy): Eukaryota > Metazoa > Arthropoda > Insecta > Hymenoptera > Ichneumonidae > Ophion > Ophion ellenae. The sequence continues at coordinate 9,235,205 of OY723387.1, read as the reverse complement.
GAAGTCGTTTCTCTCGCTGATGATCACACACGCTGCGATACAGGCATATCAAGAGTATTCCAAGAGTAAGTCCACATACATGTGTGACCTCGTGTATGCGTATGTACATGTGTTTTATCTGAAAAACGTGTTGCCACGAAGATGGTCTTTCTCATGGTGATTGAACCAAGCCCCAAACACGTGTCCTCAGAGCCATATTTTGTGGCCGGTTCCCCGAGCTGACAGCCAAGTAAAAGCGAATTAAAGTCTTTCGATAAAACGCCATCATATTTGATTGGCACGTCGCCCATGATGAGATAGCCTCTAAGTTTCCAACTGCTAGAAAGCCTGGAACAAGAAACCCTGGAATGGTAGCAGATGATCCGCTGATGCGCCCATGATGAGGTAGCCTCCAGGTTTCCAACAGCCAGAAACCCTGCCATTAGAAATCGTGGAATGGCAGCAGATTATCTGCTGATTCGCCCCTGATGAGGTAGTCTCCAGGTTTCCGATTGCTAGAAAACCTGGCACAAGAAACCCTGGAATGACAGCAGATGATCCGCTGATGCGCCCCTGATGATGTAGCCTCCAGATTTCCAACTGCCAGAAACCCTGCCATTAGAAGTCGTGGAATGACAGCAGATGATTTGGTGATGCACCCATGATGAGGCAACCTCCAGGTTTCCAACTGATAGAAACCCTGGCATAAGAAATTCTGAAATGATAGCAGATACTCCGCTGATGCGCCCATGATGAGGTATCCTCCAGGTTTCCAACTGCTAGAAAACCTGGGACAGGAAATCCTGGAATGACAGCAGATGATCCGGTGATGCGCCCATCGTGAACAATTTCATCAATACCGCCCAACCAATTGATGATCAGATCTTTGTTCAGTTTCCACTATCGTTCCTTGTCGTTTTATCATCCCCTTGATTCCATGATTCAACGTTCAATGATCAACGATCCTCTCGCGATCCATCGAGAGGAGCGAGTCGCGTGTGCGCGTCCCAAGTCCGCATAAATCTTGCTGAGTTTAACGTTCCCAATGGAAATCTAGTGTCGGCTAAGTCGCTCGCTAACAGCGCAAGAATTAAAAAGCTCGCGCCGTTAGCCGAGTGGCAGCAGGAGGAGGCGGAGGGTGGCAACCGCCGACAAACGCAACAAGAGAGTCTTCTTGGATGGGGCAGAGGCGGGAGGGGTGTCCCGAGGTGCTTTACGATCGTCGGCAACACTAACAAGCTCATTAGTCCATTCGCATGACAGGCAGGTCCTGGCTATCCTACCACCACTTGACTGGCCAAAGAGCTATATACCTTCCACACATGTGAATGTGGCATACACGAGGCATTTTGTTTTTTTCTTCCCCGCACGAATAATAACGGTTTATATAGCCCCTGGAGTTATCCAGCGCGTTGTCGCCCAATGTCGTTCGCCAGCTCCAGGTCTGGTGCTCCTTACCTACACGGTACATCGAACATGCCTCATTGCCGTATATCCAACAACTCGGCCGATATGTGTATTAGCTTCAACCATATCCATCCAACCTGCGCTACCTCCCTTCCCCTCTCCTACATTCTCCTTAAGGGCCGGAGAGTGTTTCGCCGCCCGACGATCGTAAAACCACGAGTGTGATCGCGTGCAAACGCCGTATCGTTTTGCTCTATCGCACACACTCTCTCTCTCTCTCTCTCTCTCTCTCTCTCTCTCTCTCTCTCTCTCTCTCTCTGACTCCCGTGGCTCTCGGGACCGAACTCCCATGGTTCGGTTCGACGATTCGCTAATTTATATGCACATATAGTTGCGTAGAGGCACCCTCAATAGGTTCGCCGCGTCGCAGTAGGCGATTCCGCGACTCGATAATCGATAATAATGTCTATGATCGTTGTTTATGCGCGGGCGAGAGGAAAAAATTGCTCGGCAGTCGGGAAAGCAAACGGTACTGCCGACACCTACATTGGTCGCTCGGGAGAAAGAGAGTGATGGATATGAGATAAGATCAGATTAGATTTGCTTGCTATGAACTGGTTAATTTTTCACGCCGATCGCTGAATAGCAATAATCATAAGTGAAGCTAAGTAACGAATACAAAAAATAAGAATCATAACTAAAACTAAATAATGGATTACAACATTTCAATGAGCTTCGACTCTCTCCCTTTCTTTCGCCCTCCTTCTGGCTCTACCTATCAAGCGAACAATGGCACGACTAAAAATATTTATAATAAAAATTCAAAATAATAATGGCACATATTGCTCCTATAATAATTTTTATAGTAATAATAATAATAGCAACAATAACAACAAAGACTTGTTGCAATATAAAAAACAATAATGCACCCTCAACTCAAATCAAAATTGAATACAACCCGAACAAAAGTATAACGCGATAATGCTCATATAATAATTGTAATAATAATAATAATAGTAAGAATAACAACAGCAATGATAATAATATATTTAAAACATCAATTATTATTATTGATGTTTATTAATCAATTAATATTTGATTAAATTTTTACTGACATTTTTTTAAAAAGTAATTTCAATTAAATCGATCAATAATCAATAAATTAATTTATTAATGATTAATATTAATATTATTTTTATAATGAAGATTATTATATTTATGCCTAATTAATTAACTTACAATTAATAATATTATTATTACCATTATTGTTGTGAAAATAAAAATAATAATGTTAATAATGCACTCTCGAATCAAACCAAAGTCGAATACAACTCGGCAAACGTATCAGTAAAGAATATCTATAATACAAATACGTAAAAATTGTTATAGAAAACCATAAAAGGACAAAAATAATCACAGTATAATAACACAATGATAATGCAATAAAAAACCAAAACAAAATTGCAATAAGCGATGATACGATACCTCATGAAATTGTGTCCGCTCAACCATTCCCGTCTCAATCTAGTTCAGTGGCTGCAGACTTTTTACCGTCGATATTCCGGCTTCAAGTAACTGCGCTTTGGACTAAAATAAGTAAGCAAAAGGCTAGCGTTTTCTTACTTGTTTACTTATGTAATGAAAATAGAGCAAGAGCGAGAGCGAGAGAGATAGCATATATGAGAATTGCTTGATCCGGTAGCTGACATAGGTACCGCAACGAGCGAAAAGGGCCGTGACCGCGCGCTATGGGTTCTTGATTACGTACCATTCTCGAAGTTTCCAAGACCCGAGGTGTAAACTTGGCGGACATTGGCGGGAATCTATACGTGTATCAAGGGGCGCACGATATACAGTTTACATATACAGGTAGCGGCAATATATATCGCGTATACAATCTTGGAGAGAAGCCGCCTCCGTATTTTCAATCGGCTTTGAGTCCCGTACAACGTCGTCTAGTCTGAACGAGATTGCTCCTAACCACCCCCGGTTTATCGGGCACGCTCTCTCCCTCTTTAAAACGGCAGGTTCCCTGACGAGGCTGCCCTGTCTCTAAGCTCACGGGCAGCTCTAACAAGTTGAGCCAAACTAGCAAGGAATTGCAGGACGATTTTATCGAGCTTCCCTCGCAAAGCAGGATCCAATGCCAATCGATCGGTAACAATTACACGGCGAATGAACTGGAAGAAAGTTATCCAGGTCCATTGCCGATTGATCAATCTTACGAATTCTCATGGTCTACCTGTAATTGCTTCCGATTGCTTTCTCTCCGTCCAAAAATGAACTTTACTCAAGAGAAATACAAACCCCGGCTAAATTGCCGATTTTTTCATACTAAACTGTGCCGAATTGCCGAGATTTCGGATACTCTTTTTCGTCTCGAAATCGACTCGTTGGAACTTGCGGAAAGTTCGAACCAGATCTCCCATCGAACATGTCTACCGCTGCAAAAAAACACAGTATCCTTTCCCATTGACCGGTGAGAAGCTCAACCTCCCTCGACACAAACGAGTTTGTTTGGGTTCATTTACTCCGATGCATATCCTTACCAGGGTTGGAAAGAATACCGCGTGGCAGACCTTCCAGAGTCCAGATGGTGAAGATCCGTCGATTTTAGTCGAAACGCCTCCTCATCCGCATCAGTTGAAAATCCAACACGTTATCAATCTCCTTCAGCAGGCACGCAGATAATTAAGGCCTTTCTCGAGGCGCGTTTCATTACTCCCAACATATACATATACTTGCTGCAGCAGCATAGGGTTTCGCCGGTAGGAGGACACGTCCCTTCGACCCGTTTTATGTACGGATCGCATGTCCGGCCTCCTTATCTTACGCGCGATCCTGCACGATTTTTTTCCTCCCTCGTTCGCCGCCTCCTCGCGATCTCGTCTCCGCACTCTCCGGGCACGCATACCCTGACAAACGCTAGAGAGAGAGAGAGGGAGACGGAGTGAGAAAGCCTCTATTGAGATGGAGACCGAAAGACCCGTGTGGTACGCGTCGGTGGACCCCCATCAATGCCGAACTCATCAGCAAAGCCCTCCAAGAATTTTAATCATTATTCTCACAGTAATTTATTGAGGGAAGAGATACCTTTAGGCGAGGAAAAAAATTGCTGATTTTCATGATTTTTTTTTTACAGGACAGATTTCACCATTTTTGAGACTTAGGGTATGTTTTATTTCTACTTTCGACTGTTACGTAATATTTATTTTTATTTTTACTAATCTTTAAAAGTTGCTGAGGCATGGCACGGTCTTCTAAACGGATTGCGGCGGATGTTGTCAGACGGCGTGACACGCAGCATCGGCGGGATTAATCTGACAAAAAAACCAACGAAGATTTTTCTCTCATTAACACTCATACGCAGAATATGAACCAAGAAAAAGTGAGAAATGTCGAAAATTGATCAAATGGTACGCTTTAAGACAAAAAGATTGAATTTTCCAAAAAAAAAATCGTTACATTTTGCAATCAAACAATACTTTTTTTCAATTTTCAAAAACATTTAGGGTGATATTTTGAACAATGAAGTTAGGAGGATTTATACCAAATTTCATCAGAATCGGTCGATTAGTCTTTTAGCTATTGGGGAGACCCGGGCATAGCGAACAGCCCGGGCAAAGCGAACACCCCCCACTACGCGCAGCGTGCGCGTGGGGGTATTCGCTTTGCCTGGCCAGTTACGAAAACGCAGTTTAGAAGACCGTCCCATCCCTCTGCTATTTTTTAAATTTAATAAACAAAAAAATAACCATACGACAGCCAAAAGTAGTAATAAATCTTACCCTAAATCTCAAAAACAACAAAGCAATATTTCCTTCGACAAAAAAATCACGAAAATCAGCGAATTTTTCCCTCGCCTACAGGTGTCCCTTGATCATTGTGCTCACTGTAATTCGTTAAGTAAAAACTTTTACAGCGGGAATACCAAAATACCGAACATCAAGAATAAACGATAAACCGTTTCTCGCGAATTTATATTCTCCGTACCAGGCAGAGATGCATCATCTTTGGGCTAAGAAATTCCCGAGATGTAATTACGAATGCGCGTAACGGGCATTTTTGCACTCAGTTCTCCAGGGAGAGTCGGCTCCAGGGCTCCATACGCGCTTGCTCCTCGCTCCCTCTCGTCTCCTCACTCTTTAATTCCTCTCCTCCTCACTACTCGTTCTTATTCTTGGGCTTTTTTATTCTTTCATTTTTAATTCTTTCTTTTCTTTGCTCCTCACTTTCAGCACCGCCCTGCGCGAGGAGAGAAACGCGAGAAAGCGCTTTGCTGGAAGGCCCGAGATAAAGGATCTTTATTTCCATTTCTTAGACGTTACTGCTGGCTCCTTTTCCACGAACGAGTACCAGTAGTCGTGATATATATATACCTACATATACATATATACATATATATATATATATATATATATATATATATGCGGTAAAAAGAAGCAGTGGCAAAAGCTTCGCGGCGTTATGGGCCGGATAAAGATTTCCTTTGATACGAGACCCTATCTCTCTCTCTCTCTCTGTCTCTCTTATGGGCGCGAGCATTTCGGTGCGTTCTTAATTACCAGGCTAATTTGCGTCGTGACTCCTTTTCGCCACCCCCCTTAAGGCAGTGTTGTAGCCTAGAGGCCAAAATTTCGGGCCTTTTTTTGGGTTTGATTTTTGAAAAAACCTCAAAATATTTTTAATATTCATTTTTTTAGTTTTTTTAGTCGATGATTCAAGAACTTACAAAAAAAAATGAAAAAGTTATGGGCCTCTAAAGACGGCCGTGTAAAAAAGCTTGGGGTGGTTGATATAATTCCAAAGTTCCTATTTTTCTGAAACATAAATAAAAAAAAAATTTCGCCCTATTTTTTTTCAAAGCTTTGATTTTTTTTCAATAGTAATAATAATAGTTTCGCGATGCCCGAGGTACGGACGATAAAAGAATATATACTGGAGGTCCATACCGAATTTGAAGTAAAACGTTTTTTTAATTTTTTAGACTTGTATACTGCCTTGAGAAAAATATATTCAAACAATCATCACGATTCCCCCATACTAAAACTCCACGTTTTTTTTCTGTTACAGGTACGTCCAGGTCAATTGTGCAATAGAGCGAATTCCAATTATTCCGAAATCAGTAGGTGCAAAATTAAGATTTTTTTTCACTGCACATCGAGAACGAAGATTGCTCCATTGGAGTACAAGGAGATATTTATTTCCCTCCACTTCCTTCGTTTTCAAGATTGTTTATTATCTTTGGTATTTTTAATCCCGACCCGCTGTATCTAAAATTTGAGGCCGTGACTCGTCGGACCGCAGACATTAATCGAAAATTCAAAAAACACGTTCTGCGGGTGAAAAATGATGCCACTGAGTCGGGAGTTCGTGGAAGCTTCAACGACCACGACGATTTGTCAAAGAACTCAAAACGTCCTGTGTCTCGTAAAGTAGTTTCGTAAGTTTTTTTTTTTGTTTTTTTTTTTGTCAAAATTACGATAAAAGCCGGCGCGTTAGCGTAGATTCGGATGTTGTTTCAAACGAGTGACGATTTGACTTCTGACATTTCAAAGAGTTAGATCGTCACTGAAATCACGAAAAAGAGAACGTTTCGCAATCAAAGAGCCACTTCTATGAGGAAGGAAAAATGAGGTCTGTGATAAATAATGAGCGCCGTCGCGAGCTATGCAAACACGCATTTTCATATATATATATATATATATATATATATATATATATATATATATATATATATATATATATATATATATATATAGAAATTATATTTTGAACCCGTTATATCTATATCCCGTTAATTTTGGGGACAGCAAAGACCTTTAGAAAACCTCTACATAAATATTATAGCTAAATATTTAAACATTTATTAAATACAAATGTTGATACATTTTGAATATGTAAAAATTTATATTTTATTTTAATTTATGAGTTCCAACTTATTATCGAATTCAGCCTCGATGAGACTGAAGTTTGCATCGTTGGAGGGGAATGAAAATAAATGCTTGAACATTTATTTTTATTTCTTTCGCCGAAATTTGCGTACGAAAATCCCTCGATTATTATTTATGGCAATTATTCAAAGATCAGCAATACAAATATGTGAAAAAGGATTTGGCATAGCAATAAAAATAAAATAATTCATGTATTAGACCACTGTAACGGCCCGAAAATGAGGGTTATTCAAAACATTTAATTTAATTAAAGGACCAAGTAAGATGATTAAAAAATCTCTTTGACATTGAATTGTATGTACATTAAAAAACCTTTTCTACCTAATTTTATTTAAAAAATATTAATAATTGAAGAAGTTATAAACAATCGCGTGAAGGACCTTTAAACGTGAGGGGCCCAACGGTGTACTTGATTTTGGCCATCCAGTTGATCCGGAACGAAAACAACAATTTTTTGCTTAAAATAGACAACATTGGCTAAGACTTGACCGAGCTTTTTTTTGTTATCGTGTTTCTATGATCAAAGAAAAATATTCGTATTTTTTTTCGTCAGTTTAAGGCAACAATGATTTCACTATTGTTAATAACTAATGGAAAAAATGTTAATAACATAAACATCGGTCAAGACTAAATGACTATTGTACTGAATATGTGTACCAAATTTCAAGTCAATTCGTTAGTTAGATGTCGAGAAATCGCGTACACCCTTTTGAAGAAAATACTTTCGAAAAACACGTTTAAATTTTTACCAGCAGTTATATCGTTGTAATCATGAGTTTACCTTCAATCTGCGATTCCTGCACCATATATTCGACCTTCCTCTTCAACTTGAGTTGCCTCAAGCGAGTTGCCTCAAGCGAGTTGCCTCTAGCGCGTTGCCTCAAGCGAGTTGCCTCAAGCCTAACCCCTTGATTATTTTTAACACAATTATTCATCGATTCACAATAAAAATACGTAAAAACAAGATTTAACATAACAATAAAAAAAAGCGGTAATTAAACTATAAGAAAGAACTTTTCGTTGCATTCCAACGTTGCAAACGAATGCCTTCAAAATCACGGTTACCTCTATACATCGGATGAGAGCGGAGAGCCGGCTCGAAACGCTGCCGTAGCTAACGTCGCGACAACGAGAGTGATTCACGATACAGCGAGCGATGAAATGAAATCTTTGTACATAGATATACAAAGGGAGAGGAGCTCGTAGCATTAGCCGGATCAGATATCGATTCAAATGAGCTCATTATATTTCGGTCGAGAGCATCTCCCGCAACGCGCGCGTGACTTTCCTCAATGATTAATGCCATTCGAAAGTTCGAGTGATTACTCCCGCGTGTGCACTTAGAAATCTCATCCTTCGTTTATTGTCTCTCTTCGAACGTGAGTGCAAAAGTTCGAAACTCAAGAGCCAACTGGTCAGTCGTGTCGACATCAGGAAGCGAAGGAAACCTGTTCGGCATTTTAATTTTAAATAACCTGGCCAGTAGACACCCCCCCTCCCCTTCGCCGCTTAATTTATAATTGGCTGATACCCTTTGGTTGGAAAAATGTAAAAAAAAATTAACGAAAGTGGCATTCAGGCAGTGCATTCGATCAATATTATTGTGGTCGCTGGAAAATTAAGGGGTTACGTGGGTTTCGAAGCCAAAAAAAGCAGATGTTCTCTATTCTATTTTAAATATAATATGTAAATTATTTTATCCAAAATTTTAAGCACATAAAAGAGCATCATTTAAATAATAATTTTTTAAATTTCATCCATAAATTTGGGAAATTCAGCCGGTGGGACCTGGTTTCCGGAGACCCCTAAAAACATGTCCTCGTGGTGGTCAGGATAACTCATGATAGCTTTATCTGGAATTCAAAAACCAATTTTTTTCTGATAGTAGATAAGTATAGTTCGTTATTGAACGAAGGATGTAAAAAAAAATGAAATTTGAATTTTTGCCAGAGTTTGAAAGAGGCAGAGAACACTGGTTGAAAAATTAAACAGGTCAGATATTGACAATTATTGGTAAATATCATGCAGTTGAAGTTTGCATAATTTGAATGCAACGAGTTCTCTTCCAGTTTTTATAATTCTTCATTTTTATTGAGATATTTCATTTTATTGAAATTTTAAGATCGAGGATCTCTTAAGCGAACAAGAAAAAATGTTTGAGTAATTTTCATGCTCTAAATTGGCAAAAAAATAGTGAGAAATAAAAAAAAATTAGCTTCTGTTGCATTCTAAAGACGCCAACTTCAACGTAAAAAATATCGGTGTTCGATAGAGAGGAGATTCGTAAACGTTTAACAGGTCATGTCGAGTTGTAACAGTCGAAGACGACTCATTTTTGGTAATTTTTTTCAGAAAATCGTGATGATAAATTTCTACGAAAATTAAGTATTTTAAAAAGTATCATCCGAAGAACACACTGTAATTTTTTGGTGCAAAAATAGTTCATTATAATCCATTGACAGCCGATGACTAATAAAATATAAAATTAAAATATCAAACAGATTTCTTTACTATAATAGTTTTAAAAATTCAAATTCTATTAATATTATAATCTTATTAATTAAAAAATATAAAGATAAAATTATTTAAAAAATTATCCAATTGATTATAAAATAAACATATAAATAATAAATTATAATTTTAAATAAAATTATATATTTTTGATTTCGTTTATGCTGTGACTAATCGAAGAAATTTTCGAAATATCAAATTTTACTAAATAGCGCCTGTTCGAAGTCGTAGTTTTACTTTATGCCAAAAAATAGGCATTTTTCGTTCATCAAATCGAAAGTATACATCTGAAAAAAAATCCTATTAAATCCTATTAAATCCTAGTAACATCCTATAAATCTGTCAATTTTGATCCGATGACGTTGAAATTTTCCGGCAACTTTTACAACATGACAAACTGTCAAAATATATTGATTTCCAAAAAAAGTGATTTTTCGACTTTTACAACAAGGCACAACCACTCAAAGAGTACTCAATTCTTCATTCCATATTGCCACCACGTGCTCAGCGAGGTGCGAAAACCCGTGCGGGCTTTTTCCGCAACAGGAGGACTAACTCGAGACTGAACAAAGAGGCGAAGCGTTTTTTGAAAAATAAATATTACGGATGTGGAAGATGGATTGATCGCGAAATGCGAGGATTTTCACGCGCTTCCCGTTTATCCCCGTCGTCTTCCACTCGACCTCTTCCTCCACTTCTTCTTCTTTTCTTGCTGGCATTCCTTTTATTATTTTTTTTTATTTCCTCTATACACGCTGAATCGGTGAGATTAACCGCGGGGGCAGGAATAAATCACACGGCTAACCGCGTTCGGAGTGCCGGCTGCCATGCCGGTTAAGTTCCGAGGGGGTAAAACTATGGCGAGAAGGACAGCGGAGGGTTTTGGAGATCGGGAGAAGCCGCATCGTCGTTGCCGTTTTCGTATTACCGAAGAGAGAGCCAGAGAGAGAGAGTGCAGAGAAGCCGCGCGTGAGACCAAAGTGATAAATCCTGCCTACTTCGCAGCTGGCGTACGCTCGAATTAATAGAGCCTCTCTCTCTCTCTCTCTCTCTCTCTCTCTCTCTCTCTCTCCCTCTCTCTCTCCCCTCTCTCACCCACCCCCCCCCTCTCTCTCTCTCTCTCTCTCTCTCTCTCTCTCTCTCTCTCTCTCGCTCTCTTTTTCTTCATCTGTCTTTCCCTCGCCATACGCGAGATACTCCGTGATCTGGCGACGAGTGAAAATCTCTCACAAGAACGGAAAGACTAAACGAGTAGTAGACACTTCTTCGATAGTCCGCGTCCCGACACTCCGTATGTTGTTCCACAAAGAACAGCGAGAACAAGATGAAGCGACGACAATAAAGAGTAGCTGACAGAGACTGAGAAACAGTGCAAGAGAGTGTGAGAAAGAGAGTGTGAGAGAGAGAGGGAGAGATGGAAAAAGCAGAACTCATTCCACCAGCAAGATGTTGCGATCAACCGAGCCTCGTTTTCTCATCGATTAGTGATTAGGAACTCGCTCTGTCTCTGAGGTAACGGGTATACGGCAGCTTTAACGAGTTGAGCCAAACCAGCAAGAAATTGCAGAACGCTTCTATCGAGCTTCCCTCGATCGGTAACAATTACACGGCGACAGAACTGGAAGAAAGTCATCCAGTTCCATTGCCGATTGATCAATCTTACGCATTCTCATGGTCTACCTGTAACTGCTTCCAATTGCTTTTTCTCCGTCCAAAAATGAACTTTACTCAAGATAAATACAAATCCCGGCAAAATTGCCGATTTTTTCATACTAAACTGTGCCGAATTGCCGAGATTTCGGATACTATTCTTCGTCTCGATATCGACTCACAGGAACTTGCGGAAAGTTCGAACCAGATCTCCCGTCGAACATGGTCTACCGCTGCAAAAAAAGACAGCATCCTTTCCCATTGATCGGTGTGAAGCTCACCCTCCCTCGAAACAAACGAGATTGTTTGGGTTCATTTACTCCGATGCATATCCTTACCAGGGCTGGAAAGAATACCGCGTGGCAGACCTTCCAGAGTCCAGATGGTGAAGGTACGTCGATTTTAGTCGAAACGCCTCCTCATCCGCATCAGTCGAAAATCCAACAAGTTGTCAATCGCCTTTAGCAGGCACGCAGATAATTAAGACCTCTCGCGAGGAGCATTTCGTTACGCCCAACATATACGTACGTACGGCACGGCACAGGATTTTATGGGTCGAAGGATGTCCTTCTCCCAATATATCGTGGTCGCACTTCAAATTGGTCACAACCGCGAGGACAACCGCGATTTAGCGAAATAATCGAAGGGCAGACACGTTTGAGGCAGGCATGATACGGGAGAGAGAGAGAGAGAGAGTACGTGGCAAGCCATAATTGGTTGAAACGAAGTTATCACGAGTGCGATGGATTTCGCTTCAGAGATACGTGTGCGTTGTTGCGCAAGAGCGCGAGAGGACTCTTGGACACGAGGCATGAATTGCTGGCTGAATGGCAAAATAGCTACATCAAATCTGTCCAACCTGATATACACTGGACGTCATAGGGGGAGAATGAGAGATGGACAGATAAAGAGAGTTGGATAGACAGATAGCCAGGGAGGAAGAGAGGGAGAGGGAGGCGCCCCCGTCTGTGTTGTTTTAACGAACAATTCCATATATATATATATATATATATATATATATATATATATATATATATATATGCAAGTATACATTTGTGTGTATACACACACACACACACACACACACACACACACACACACACACACACACACACACACACACACACACACACACACACACACACACTCACACACACACACACACACACATATATATATATATATATGCAGACACACGCACACATATACATATATACGTATAGGTGTGCATAGATACATGCACATGCATGGCATCGATTAACGATGCACGACGCGGAAAACGCGAGGAAGAGGTACGGGAACGCTCGTGTGACACACGCATTTTACCTAATTTGCCAATTTCCTGCTTCATTAAATATACCCGACGCGTATATGCGGGTGATATCGTTACAAATGGACGCGGGTAAAACGCACACGAGCGCGCACACGTGTAGTGCAATCGATCGGCGAAAAAGCGCACGCTGAATTCAAGTGACCAACATCCCCCTCGATGTGAATAAACCGTGCATGCTGGCAAACCAATGAATATATATGCATTTTTTTATGCGTGTACAGGGTGGTCCGAAATGTGACCTCTAACAGAAAAAGAGTTTTTGGACGTTGAGAAAAAAATGAGTTTTTTTTCCCTCTAGTGTATGTACTGTCCGCGCGACATATGTTTTACTTGTCTTGTCCTTATGATGTACACTGTTGAGCAACAAATAGATGAATAACTGAACACTAATGTTGATGCTGTAGATTTTGATTAGAAGGTGAAAAAGTAGGCTTGAGATGATCATTCACTAAAGTTCAAATGACAATGAAAGTACTTATGCTATTCTAAGTCATTCCCAATCGCCTGTAAAAAAACTTTTAAGAGGAAAGCACATAGACAGAAGAGAAAGGAATAAAAACCTATGGTACGGCAAAACTCGAAAAACAATTTAAAATGCTAATTTCACGAAATTAAAAAAGATCGTAGAACATGCATGGGTTCAGATAGGTATTGATACGAGGCATCTGGATTTTCCTTTTGGACTGTATGCGTGAAAAAGTGACCGTGTAGGTGTGCGTGCAATACAGCTCGCGAGGATTTCCCTCCTATCAGCCCGGGACAAATATATTTGCCAACAATTCTCGAACAGTCTTATCTTATAACGGGAAGATATATGCGCGCTCGGATAGCGAGACTGCTACCGAGCTTTTCTTTTTTCGTCAATAAATACACGTATACACCGTGGGCATACCTGCACCGCGGCGAAAGTATAAAAAAGAAAGCGCGAGGAAAGGAAGAGCCCGCAAATTTAGGCATTCTCCTCACTTCGCCCCTCCGTCCCCGAAGGCCGGAAAATGTGGCTATGGAAAAACCGTCGCGACGTCTTCTCTCATTACCCCGGAGTAGATAAAACCACCTCTCTCTCTCTCTCTCTCTCTCTCTCTCTCTCTCTCTCTCTCTCTCTCTCTCTCTCTCTCTCTCTCTCTCTCTCTCTCTCTCTCTCTCTCTCTCTCTCTCTCTCTCTCTCTCTCTCGCTCTCTCTTTTGCTTCGTTAATTGCGAGCATTTCCACCGGCTTTTCCCCCTCGATCATATTCACCCTCCAGGCCTTGATTTTTCTTCACCTTTACTTTTTTACCATTCACAGTTACGATACGGCCAAATTTGGCCACGTTCTACGTGCTTTTCATATCGAGCTTTCGGAGCCCGAGGGGTGCATTCACGTTTTCGTACACGCGAGGCTTTTAATTATCCCGACGGAAGTCGATCGGGTAGATATGTGGAGGAGTGCGCGCGACCCTTTTGTTTTACAACCTGGTGGAGGTTGACGACTGATCAGGCCTGCATAGCTGGCCTTTGTGTTATATATATATTAGACCGACTCAAATTGTTTTTTTTTTCGATCAAAATTTTTGTTGAAGATGTTGAGCATGACAAAAAATAAGTGCTAACCAAATTATAGCCCTTTATATCAATATTTACAGGTCCCTCGTCGCGATTTATTATTTCCCATTCATTTAACATGGTGAAAGGTTTGATTGTCGTTTCTCAGCTTCATAACTCGCCTACAGGTAAACACACGGAAATGCCCAAAACAGTTTTTTATAGGAAATTTAACGCTCTACAAAAAAAGTCCTTCGCCTTCGTACGATAAATGTACTCGTTCGAATTTTATTCAACGTCAAAGTGGAATCTATGATAAATTTCATGATTATGTGAGATTTTTGGACCTTTACAACGAAATTATTGATTTTTTTGTTTTTTTTTTCTTCTGATTAATCTTAAAAAGTATTGTAACCTTTCCAAATTATTCCTTAGATAGTTTCTAAAATGCCTAATAGATTTAAATTTATTGTTAGTTAAAAGTACATTAGTACAATAATCTGTTCTTAAATCGAATTGAATTCCCATAGCATGATAAATAAATATCTAGGGAACAATTTAAAACGGATACAATACTTTTCAAGATCAATCAGAAAAAACAAAAAGAATCAATAATTTCGTCGAAAATGTTAAAAATTCACAAAATCATGAAATTTATCATCAATTCAACTTCAATATTGAATAAAATTTGAACGAGTTTTTGGGTGTTTCCGTGTGTTTTCCCGTAGGCGAGTTATAAAGCTCAGAAGCGGCAAACAAAACTTTTACCATGTTAAATGAATGGGAAATAGAAAATCGCGATGAGGGACCTTTAAATATCAATATAAAAGGCTGATATTTGCTCAGCACTCATTTTTTGTCATTCTCAACAATATTTTAAACAAAAATTTGAGAAAATGCAATTTTTTTTGGGCCAGTCGAATATATATATATCGTTGCACTTGTGCAACTGAGCTCCATATCGGGTTTTCGCCAAACAGTGGAGTCAGGCCGTACATCACGTGAAGATAAAACTTTTGCCACTCTCGCCTTTTTCTCTCTCGCTATAAAAGAAAAAGCAAGAGAGGCGCTGAGGGGGCTGGGGGTTGGCGAAGAGCAAGAGAAATACGTTAACCCCTCGCGACATTGGTGTAGCTATATCCGCAGTCCCAAAGTAGTTCTAAATAAGCGAGAAGTATATACGGGAGAGAAGGACAAAAAGGACAAAAAGGACGAGACGCACTCTGAGAAAGAACACAAGGAAAGATAGGAGAGTCACGCGGTAGTAAGCTGTGGGAGAATAAATCCTGATTTCACGTGTACGCGCGATTTATATACAATAAACGAAACAAAAGTTTTGCGCGTCAGGACGTTGTCCGAAGGTACCCGCGTTTCGCTCGGGATTATTTCTTGTGTAACTGTTAAGAAGAGATTCTTCTGTGCTTAACGCGCGCGGAGGACAACGCGCGAGAGTGCCCATGGGAATTCAAGTTCTCACCGGACACGTGAGAGTATGATTAACGAGGGATAGGCGAGAGAGAGAGAGGAAGGAAAGTAACGCAAAAGTGATTGACAGATCCTGAACAGGTGCCCAGGAATCAAACTCGTTCGAAAAAATGTCTCCATACCCCATCTCTCTCTCACGAGTATGTGTATATATACGTACCGGGTGCACCACAAGAAATTGAACACTACAAAACTGAAAATATTAATAATAGAACAACATTTGAGACCAATATGTCAAGCAATATAGATACTAATATAAAAACAATATTTTAAACAAATATGTCAAATGATATCAACATAAAAATAATATTTCAGACCAATATGTCAACTAATATTTATACACAAATAATATTTACTACCAATATGTCAAATAATTTCAATATAAATAAAATTTTACACCAATATGCCAAACGAGTTTTAAGGGTTATTTAAACTATATTTCGATCGCCCCATTTTAAAAAAAGGTCATTCAAGGCCAGTATCGATGATACAAATCTAAATAGGTGACCTTGAATGACCTTGAACGACTTTGACCCCCTAATGTTGATAAGAGGGACACCCTGTACATATGTACATATATATATGAAGTATTCCACGTGAATCCAGTGGACTTTTTCCCTGACCCCCGCCAATTTGATTAATTTTTTAAAATCTGATTCCATTGACTCTAAAAGTCACCCTGATTTTTTTCCATTTCTCGAAACAACCCTTAGTCGAAAAAAAAAATTCCCGAAAAAAACGCCCCGATTTAAAAATACGAAAAAAAATCCCATCAATGCGTGATTATATGTAAACAAATTCAAGCTATCACCCGCAGTGGAAGTATGATTTTTTCTGTGCTTTCTGAGCGATTAAAGTTTTTTAAAAATCCAAAAAATTGAGTGCTAACTGTTCACGGTCCATGATTGTAATTTGGTTATTCGAAAATGGTCAAAATAAATTCATTATGGGTATCAAAATATTTAAGTATCCGCCCGAAGTAAGCGGTTCTTGAATTTTTCGGATTTAATGTTAATCGCTCAGAAAGCACAGAAAAAAATCATACTCCCACTACGGGTGATAGCTTGAAAATGTTTACATATAATCACGTATTTTTGGGAATTTTTTTCAGATTTTTAAATTGGGGCGTTTTTTTTCGGAGAAAAACATTTTTTTTGACTAAGGGTTGTTTCGAAAAATGTAAAAAAAAAATCAGGGTGTCTTTTAGGCTTAATGGAATCAGATTTTTTTAAATAATCGGAATTGGCGGGGGTCAGGGAAAAAGGTCACCGGATTCACCTCATATATATATATATATATATATATATATATATATATATATATATATATATATATATATATGTGGAGACGTGTATATATATAAGTGTGTGAGTGTAATAAAAAATGAAAAAAAAATAAGTCCTCCTGACAGGTAAACGTCGCCCGACGTGACGTCCATTCATTCAGCAAATTTCTATGGCAATCATAGCGAGCGCAGCCCGAGCCCCAGACAATTGCTCGTTTTCAACGTCTCGACAGCTCGCGGAGCTTCCCGATCGGCGCGTGTTAAACCATACAAATTTTACGCGTCAATGTGCCCGCGTGTGCGTGAGTTCTTTTTTTTTCTCTCCTTGCCCTTTCTCTCAGCGTAATGACAAATGACGTGCTCGCAGAGACGGACTTATCGCTAATAATTCGTCAGAGTCCCGCTGCTGCATGCGCTCTTAGCTCTGCCTCGCCCACGCGAATTCATAACTCATATGTGGCCGCATCGTACGCCAGCACGTTACGTTTTGACCACCGTATAATCAACGATAAGAGGTGGAGATCAGTCAAGGAGTCGTAATTGGCGTGGGTGCCTTTGAGAAAAAACTATCGGTAGCCTTATGTCCCTAATCCCTCTGGAGGAGGATACCCACTGTGAGACGCCCGTGGAGACGTATACATTTATCGGAATAACATTTATTCGGCTGTGAAACCGTCACGTGCCCCCTGGATAGGGCCCAAATGCCATCTTCGTTCAAGGAACGTCGAGGACATGGACATGGTTCATTGGTGTTCTTTCCAAAGATTGTAGGAATAAGTGATGGTCAGCGAGATTAACGGGGTATTCTAGCCTGGAGGCCTAAATTTTGGGCCTTCTTTAGAGCTTGATTTAAAAAAAAAACAGTATTTTTGACATCCATTTTTTCAAATATTTTTATTGATGTTTCGAGAACGTACAAAAAAATCGCGCTTTTTTTGCATTTTGGGCCTTTTTTCGAGCTTGATTACAAAAAACAATATTTTTGATATCCATTTTTTTAAGTATTTTTATTGACGTTTCAAGGACGTACAAATATATGTTGAGTTTCTTTTAAAAAAGATGGCGCTCTTTACATTTTGGGCCTTTTGTTCGAGCTTGATTTAAAAAAAAAACAATATTTTTGACATCCATTTTTTTAAGTATTTTTATTGATGTTTCAAAAACGTACAAAAAAATGGTGCGTTTCTTTGAAAGAAATGGCCCTTTTCTTTACATTTTGGGCCTTTTATCGAGCTTGATTTAAACAAAAAACAATATTTTAGACATCCATTTTTTTAAAGTATTTTTATTGATGTTTCAAGAACGTACAAAAAAATGGTGTGTTTCTTTAAAAAAAATGGCCCTTTTCTTTACATTTTGGGCCTTTTTTCGAGCTTGATTTAAACAAAAAACAATATTTTAGACATCCATTTTTTTAAAGTAATTTTATTGATGCTTCAAAAACGTACAAAAAATGGCGCTAAAAAAGTTGTCATTGAAAAGGTTGTGGGCCCCTGACCATGGCCGTGAAAAAAAGGGTTGAGGTGGACATGATTCCAAAGCTCTCCTGAAACGGAAATAAAACCAATTTTCGTGATCAATAAGATGTCATTATGGCAGGTAGCAGCGAGAAAGAAGATTGAAATGACGACTGTCTGAAAAAAAAAGTTAATTATAAGACCCATTTTTTTCAAAGTTTTCAATTTTTTAAATAGTAATAACCATAGTTTCGCAATGCCTGAGGGAGGACGATATAGGGATATATGCTAAAGGTCCATACCAAATTTGAAGTCAAACGGTTGAATAGAACTCGAGATTTTATGGGTGTTTACCTCGATTTCGAAATTGTGATTTTTTGAAGCTCGTTCTTCTCTGCGAGCAATTCTAACTTTTTTAAAAGCTTCCAAAGTTCATAGCACCGACCAGTCGATCCTATTCTGGTCTCGTTTCAAATTGCTATACATGAAAATATTGGGAATTTCGAAATTTCCCTCTTGAGGACATATTCATGACGTTGAACTTTGCATTTCTTTTTACAAATTTCTTAAATTTTTTTTATTTTACAAATTTCTTGTGGCAGATTTGAGCTACGAAAATCACGTAAAGAATTTTTCAGATTCTCATTTAGCGATCTAAAACAAATTCGCACCATATGATCTTGGATAATAATGAATATTAGAAATTTATGTTCACACACGTATTTCAAAATCTATACTTTAAGAGAATGCCAAAAAATCGATTTTTTTTAACTTATAGACTAGAATGCTGCCCTAATAAAGTAAAATGTTATCTACAGTTTATTGTTAGGCTGTGAAAATCAAGCTCGTTGTGTGGTCTGCATAATATTGGGGCCCAAAAAGCAGGTCAGTTTCCAATATTTTTTTCAGAAGAGAGTATTGAGCTGACAAAGTGGGGATTTTACAGACAATTGATACGTAGTCTTGCCAAGCGTGAATTTTCTTTCCATTGCAAATTATCGATAAACAATGGAGATATTATTTAGTTTAGTTAGTTCTGTCCAACTAGGCTGATCTGAAATAAAAAATGAAAAATTCATTTCTAGTATAATAATTACACTTTCGTACGACCGAGTACTATTTCGAAATTTTGAAAATTACAAAAATGTCAGGCTGTAGCAAAAAAAAAACTTTAATTTCCGACCAAAACAAAACAACTTTAACCATGTGTTATTAACAAATGGATAAAAGTATAGAAAAATCATCTGGTCGTACGATACAACAGGTAAGAAACTACTCTGTCCGAATTTGAAGTGGGCGAGTAAATTTTAAGATACCGCGCACCCCGTTTTAAAACCTACTCTCGAAAAAAAACGCAAAAGCAAAAGGTCATCGATCGAACATTTTACAAAAATCTCCACAATTCGGTCAATTTTTGAAATTCTCGCAAAATCTTTTTTGCAAACTCACCTCAAGACCCTAGGCCACAAAACTCTGCTATAAAAAAATCGCATTTTCCAATTTGCAAGCTTACGCATTTCCCTCGAATGAGTTTTTCCAAATTCGTGTCAAACCCAATCAAACTCTCGCTCGTTCACGATATTTTCTACGCGATATACCGATGTTGACAGTGCCAAATTTATTCAATTATTCCAACATTATCATAACCAGAAATCAACCGCGTCATTCAATTTCCCAAATGAGTTTTCCCAAACTCGCAACGAACCCAAGCCAACGCAAATAAACTCCCGTCCGTTCGTATGAGTTTATACGCGATATACCGATCTCCGAAAGTCCGTACGAGCTACCGTTTCGAGCTGACCTGTTTCTCGATTTCGCGCTGCCGAATCTGCCTTTTCATCGATCCAATTATAACTCGGACGCACTCTCGAATTATTTTCGTATTCCATGGTTCCCAACAACAACAACAACAATAATAATAATAATACAAAGGGAAACAGCGTTACAATAATTTCCAAGTCCGTGCTTCGCGTCCATTTGCCTCGTAAATAGTTTATAAAAACACATCGACGTGGATTTTGCCGTGTTTCACGTATGCTCGCGTATGTATAGGCGATGTCCTCGACAGCGCGTTTCAGTAGTCAGAGGCATTCACGTATACGAGTATGTGATCCTTCATATTGATACTGCAACATCGAACGGACGTACCGGGTCTCTGTTTGAGCGCGGGCGATACGCCCTTTTGATGTTGACTCATCGGGGCGGTAATCTGTGCTGATTTAACGAAAACAAATTTTTTTAAATCAAAAACAAAAATTTAATTCGGCACACATTAGAAAACAAACTGTTTCAGGCCTGTCGAAGCCGAATTGGAAATCACAAAATCATTAATAACATTATTGGACATTAAAATAATAAAAAAATTCTTAAATAATTATGATTAATTCGAATAAAAATAGAAGGAAAAATGGGCCCACGATGAGACTAGTCTTGAAAAGCATAAAATGGACCACTCATTTTTAGATAATTTTTTGAAAAAATAAAAACATGGTAATCATCTTTAAAAAAATAGTTTTCACTTTAGAAGCAAAAAAACGTTGACATTGGTAATTGATAATTCGTTTTCATATTTTTTAACGTAAGTATGCTTCAAAATGAAAAAAAATTATATAGTGACATTTGTCGATGTCTCAATTAGTTCAGGAGTTATCAGCGTTTAAACGTTTCCAAACATTCCGAAATCGACATCTTTTGGAGAATTATAACTCCAAAAGAGAAGAGATAAAAATCTAAAAATTGGTGTGGATATTCTTTTCATGGAGTACAATTATACAACAAACAAAAAATCAGGAAAACCAAAAATGGTCGGGTTCACGGGCTAGGTGAAATGGCATGGAATTTTCTATATATATACATGAGGTCGAAGCGAAAGGGGAGAAGCGTCGAAAGGTTCGATGGTGCGAACAAGATCGTCAAAGAGCAAAGAAGCCGCACTATTACATGGATATATATATATATATATATATATATATATATATATATATATATATATATATATATATGTATACACACATGAGTGCAGCCTACATCGCTGAATTCTGGATCCCCTCTCTCTTTATCTCTTTCTCTCGGCTCAACGTCTGGTGAACGATTTAATTCTCCGATTCTTCCGCAAACTGCACCTATCCACCATGAAAAAAAAAGAAAAACATGCGAAAACCAACACTGGGCATCGCCGGATCGAAAGAAAGTGAGGGATAAAAATGTTAATTTATAACCTGAAGGTTTCGAATTTCGTGTTATTGGAAACAGGAAAATTTCGTTTTAGTGAAGTTTAACAATCAATTATTAATTTTTTATGCGAGTTTGATAAAATGAAATAATGATTTGTGAATTTTGCATCCAAGTGGACGAAGGTTTCTTAATTTTTAATAAGACCTTGGTATAGTGGAAAAATGTTTTTGGCAATTTTGAAAATAAAATTTAAGAGGTTTGAAAGTACCTGAGATTTAGATGGATATATAATGAGTGAAATAAATTAGTTTCGGGCACTTTTGTGATTAAATTTTGAATAAAACTTACCGAAGTTTACTAATGACTTTTCTATTTTTTTATAAAAGTTCGATAAAAATTAATAAGAATTTTTCATCTTTCAATAGAACTTCGATAACCATTGATAAGATTTCATTTTTTTATGAACCTTTGATATAGTCGAATAATGATTATGCAATTTTCGATAAAACTTCAATAAAGTTCAACACTAGTTTTTCAATATTTAAGAAAAATTGAATGAGTTCAAATAATGATTTAACGTAAAATAAAATTTTACTGAATTTTACTAATCATCTTTCGATAGTCAATCAAACTTCGATAAAAATCGATAATGAGTTATCAATTTTCAATAAAACTCTGATGCCCTTGAATCAATATTTACCAATTTTTGATAAAATTTGACTAAAGTAAAATAAAATTTCACTGTAATATAATTGTTCATCCTTCATGAAAGCTTGAATAAATTTTAATTACGATAAAGTGTTGAATTAGACTTTACCATCTATCTTTCAACTTTCCGCTTCAACTCTACTAAAGTTTAACAATAATTTTTCAATTTTTGATAACCCTTAAATAAACTTTTCTAAAAAGTTTACATTTTTTATAAATCTTCGACAAATTTAGCCAACGATTTTTTCAGCATTCCAAAACATGATCGTAAAATCGTAAAATTTCGTTTGCTCCAGGTGAAATTGGCCGACAAAACCGTCCCGTTTATTTCGCGTGTTCCAATCATCGCAATACGCGATGGAAAGCCTTTCGAAGTAACGTCGAGTTACGAGCAGGCCTATAAAATACGGATAAGGGCGGGACGCGAACACGACACTAATTAGATAAAACAATGTGCCCATCCTTCGAAATTACGGTGCTGTCGCGCGCGCGCGCGCGCGCGGGCGCTATCCTCGTGGGAGATTATTCACCGTATGCGCTGTCGCGAGGCTAATATACAACGGGAAATGACGATAATACTCTCGCGGTGCACGTAGCTTTATCGGACGTGCCTTGTACAACTGCAACGACTGCTTGTATATGTATATGCGAACGGTGAGCCACGGGAGGCTGCGCTCGTGCGCCCCGAGGACCCACGAATTTCATCGTTCGAACGTCAATTGGCTGGCGCCGATAAACGGGAAACCGGTCACTTGCACGATCGCGATAATTGCTTTAATGCGGCGTAGGTGGTAAATGCAAAGCTGGAGAATGGCAACGGTGCAGAGAGGGGTAACTGAGGGGGGGGGGGTGTAGTGACAGACAGACACAGAGTATGGAGAATGAATAATTTATATGTGACTGCCGAATAATGTACAGAAATCTCGCTTCCCTTTTTCTCTCCCACTCTTTTTTTCTCTCTTTTTTTAAAGTGATTTTTGCAAAGGTTGATTTTTCAATTTTTGTACGGATTTGTATTTATTTTATTGACGGAATTTAATCAAATTCAATGGCAATATTTTTTTATACAATTTTAATTAAATTCAATAATGATTTTTCAGTATTTTATTTATTTTTAATAAACCTTCGCTCTCGCCTCTCCCCGCCCCTTTTAAAATAATGTTTTACACGGTTTTATTGATGACGGAATTTAATCAAATTCAATGACAATATTTTTTTATACAATTTTAATTAAATTCAATAATTATTTTTCAGTATTTTGTTTATTTTTAATAAACCTTCGCCCTCGCCTCTCCCTGCCCTTTTTAAAATAATGTTTTACACGGTTTTATTGAAGACGGAATTTAATCAAATTCAATGAAAATTTATTAATTTTTCATACAATTTTAATTAAATTGAAGAATGAGTGTTCAGTATTATGTTTATTGTTAATAAACGTTCGCCCTCGCTCTCTCACGAACCTTTCGCCGTCCTTTTTCGAATAATTTTTCGAAATATTTAATCAAATTCAATAATTATTTATCAATTTTTCATACCATTTTAATTACATTCAAGAATAAGTCTTCAGTATTTTATGTATTTTTAATGAACGTTCGCCCTCGCTCTTTCACTCGTCTTCCTCCCTCATTTTTCCCATAATTCTTCACAAAGTTTTATTATTGACAGAATTTAATCAAATTCAATACATAATTATTAATTTTCTATAGAATTTTTATTTATTTCAATAGGTATAAATTCTTTAGTTTTTTGTTTATTTGTAATAAACGTTCATTCTCCCTCTATCGCACTCTCTCTCATTCTCTTCGTTTCTCTTTTTTTAATACACTATTGAAATATTATTCATTAGACAGAATTTAATAAAATTCAATAAGTATTTATCGACATTCCATACAATTTTAATCAATTTGTATAATGATTCTTCGCTTTATTAAAACTCAACAAAACCCTCTCTCTCACCCTCTCTTCCGATGGTGTTAACCTTCACATCATTGAAATACGACCATTATTTTTCAATTTTGCATTTCGTCACTTTCAATACGACCTAAAATCGTTTTCCTTGCACATTTAGGTTACGAATCCCTGGCGCGAAATGTCAACAAGAATTGTCTATTTTCCGCGGCCTCAATATCTGCATAAAAAAATTGGGAAATAACAAAAACCTATTTTTCTTGTTCTATTCCAATAGCCGAAATATCTACACAAAAAAATTGGGAAATTACAAAAAACTATTTTTCTTCTTCCGTTCCAATTAGGTAAATTTTTCAAAGATATAATTTATGGTTGTTCCTACTTTTAATGATAGTAGTTCACTAGATGTTTTTCAACCATCACTTCAGTAGATACTTTCCTTTAGTACTATTCCCAATTTGTCTGATGGATGTTTCCAAGGCGTAAACATAAATCCATCAATCCTCCCCCCCCCCCTCTCTCTCTCTCTCACACTACCTCTCCCTATCGAGTTCGCTCTCCGTATCGCGGTGATCCACCAAGTGTCTTGCTCGTCGTTTGCTCCGATGCGTATGCACACTTCGTTATTCCCGATGCAGATCTCGTGTCTCTCAAGGCTGCCTCCTACCAGCTTGCGTACGCGCCTAATAAACACGGGCTGCGAGAAAACGAAAGGGCATACGCAGCCTCACACTTTTACGCATCGAGAGTATGCGGATCGGGCCCTTTCATTATTCAGTCGCGTATATATATATATATATATATATACGCGACTATACATATATATATATATATATATATATATATATATATATATATATGTATATATATATGTATATGTATATGTATATTCATATGTATATATTGCTCTTCTCTCATCGTTTCTGCGTGGCATGTGCGCCCATCCTGTCGAGTCCACGGCACATAATTGATTGGCTCCCGCGCGCGGTTCGTTATGACAGCAGGGCGTCTCATTAAGATGCGCAGTGCGAAAGGGATGCAAACGCGCTCTCGCGCGCGCCGACGAACGCGTTCGTTTGTTCCACCGAATCGAACGTGCGTTCTGTCATATAATGTAGTTTGTACACACACACACACAGATACATATATATGTATGTGTGTGTGTGTATATATATATATATATATATATATATATATATATATATATATATATATATATATATATATATATATATATAGGGACGTATGTGTATGCTTATGCACTAACGCGTGTGTTCTCGTTTCGCGACAGCCGCTGCAGCGAACCTGCTCTGATGAGCTTGCCAAAAGGTTCATCCTGACAGCGAACTTGGTGCAGTCGCTCTCTTTCTCTCTCTCCCTATCTCTACCCTTTTCTCACACAAGCAGACGTGAAACTGGCCGGCCTAATGGCCGAAACGAATTGGGACTCCGCGATGAGGCACCCCTCGCGGAGATGTCGCGAATTTTTCAATTTTCGTTCATGCCACCCAAAGAGTTTATAGTCAACGCCGTTATTGTACAGGCGGAACGACGGGAGTAAGTGTGAAAAAGGGAAAGGGAAGATCACGATGCTCTGCGGTGTGACAGTTCGCTGCTTCTCTATATATGTATATATATATATTGTAAAATGATTTTTTTTGTAAAATTGTACCCCATGAAAGGAACATCCACACCAATTTTGAGACTTTTATTTCTTCTCTTTTAGGAGTTGTACTGTTCCAAAAAGGCAATTTCGGCAGTTTTGGAAACGTTTAAAGGCTGATAACTCCTGAAGTAATTGAGATAGTGACAAATGGGGAATATCATTTGTTCATTTTGAAGCATACTGTCGTTTGAAAATATGGAAAAGTCGTCAAATATCGATGTCAACGTTTTTTTGCTTCTAAAGTAAAAACTATTTTTTAAAGGAGATTGCCTTTTTTTATTTTGCTAAAAAAAATTCTCTAAAATAGAGTGTCCCATTCTATGATTTTTGAGACTAGTCTCATCGTGGGCCCATTTTTCCTTTAATTTTTTTCCGAATTAATCATATTTTTTCGCGAAGATTTTTACCATTTTAATCTCCAATGATACCATTAATGATTTCGTAATTTCCAATTCGGCTGCGTAGACCGGAAACGGTTTATTTTTATTTTATGCTAAATTTAACGAAAAAAGAAACGAGTTTTTATTCAGATTTTTTTTTTCATTAAATTCAGCACGAGTAAAAAAATAAACCGTAAATTAAAGTTCAAAATAATGAAAATAAGTTTTAAAAACTCTCTCTAATGAGGATAAGAAAAACCGTTTTGGTGATTTACGTCACCTACATCGGCTTAAAAAAATAAGCAGTACATGACAAACTAGCTTTCGTT
Source organism: Ophion ellenae (assembly GCA_963210295.1). NCBI lineage: Eukaryota > Metazoa > Arthropoda > Insecta > Hymenoptera > Ichneumonidae > Ophion > Ophion ellenae. The sequence goes on along the minus strand of OY723387.1, from coordinate 9,208,456 downwards.
ACATTCAAGCGATGAAACCTCCAACATTATTTAATCAAAAAAAGTTTTTTATGAGTGTTCCGAATTCGGAATTATCTTTATTCTGCTGTACTCGAAGTGGAATTTTGATTGTATTTTTCAAGAATTTTCAATTTTTGCTAGCTAATACTACTCATCACAAAAATACATTATAATTTTTTTCGACAAGGATTTAAAAAACCATATATTCCTCGGTCGCGAAATCTCCGCATTAGACCCTGAAAAGCCACATTGCCACGTTATAATTGTCAGCCTGTAAACATAAACATCGACACATCTCACCAGCAGCATCATCGCAGCATCTCGAATGCTCCATACGTGGATTAATGTCACAACTGCTCGGTGCCTCTCTCTCTCCCTCTCTTTATTGCTCTCCTGTCACTGCCGTGTGGTTTTGCCTTATACATTGCCGGGGGCCAATGTATATCTGTACTACTGTATATGCATATAAGACTAATTATATACGAGAGTCAAGAGACGAGATTGATGCGCGGATGCGCGAAGCGAACTGAATATTGTGTAGTGCGTGGAGCAAAAACACGCGCACGCTGAAATTTCTTTTTAGCTCGTTCTGTTTCTTGAGGGGATTACCATTTTTTTCGCCTCCCCTCGCCCCCTTCTTTCATCCTGTTTCTCTTTCACTTTTTGCCCTCGCCGAGCGAGTTTATCGAACCTCGCACACCGTATACACCGGTTCTCGTTTTGGTTTTTTTTTGTATGCGGCAGTTTTTAAAAAATATTTTAGCGGAGTGTGCGAGAAAGAGTGTATAAGCGGAACTCGGAGCTAAAAGGCATGAAAAACCCAGACGCGCGAGTCTCTTACTATTACGCTCTCTATAGGATCTATAGTGTCTGTTGCTCTCAAAATATACGGAAACATTTTTTTTACCAAGATATGTTTTATTTTTAATTTTTTTTTCCCTACAGGGAATCATCATTGAAATATTTAATTTTCAACATTTGGAAAAAAGAAATGTCTTCGATTGAAAAAAAAAAATATAAATTATTCTCGGCCCACTCTCAAACTATGATGGGAATACTTGTTTTTAGTTCTAGATTTTATGAAAAAAAATTCAGAATTTTAAACCTAGTCGAAATTCATTTTTACTCAAAAGTTATGGAAAAAACGTTATTTTATGGGGTAAAACAAGTGATAAAAATCTGTTAAAAAATTACCTCTTTTTTGGAACAAAATATGTCCGAAAAAAATGTTGCGGCTGAATCCACGGGGGTCAGGCCGATGGCCACATGAGTTGACTTGGAATGCCCCATATCTGTATATGTATGTATATATATATATCTGCAACATGATATATATACATATGTACATGAAACTGTATATTTTCCAGTGCAGAATAGAGCATGTCGAGACTTTTCTTCTTCCATTTTTTTATTTCCTTTTTTCATGCCACGGTGTATCGCGCACAGTGCAGCACTCTTTGGAAGGGCCCTGTCGCGTTCTTTGATAGCAAAAGCGTGAGGCACCACAGGTAGAAGATATATGTAAAAACGAGAAGGCAGGCGCTTCGTACTTGCCTAACGCAAAAGGGAAGAGAGAGGCTGAGAGATAGAGAGAAAGAGAGAATTTAAGTGCTCATGCACGGACGAGACTTCCGGCGTCTGCGGGAACACCACTCTTGGAATCTTCAAAACACCCGAAAAAAGGAGGGATGTAGGTGGGAAAAAGTAGAGAAAACGAAAATGGTTTATAGACCCGGAGAGCATGTATGAGCAGGTCGATGGAAAAGCGCGATGGAAAAACCAACCCTTCGATAACTCGTATCCAATTAGATATGGAACGATTGTTGAGTGTAAAATAATGTACGCCAATTTTGAGCTTTCTCACTCGAATTTAAATGGTAGCGAACATTTTTTTCTCTGTCGATTTACGAGGACAATTCGCTCTTTACTTTCACTCTTGGATAAATCGATAGCCAGTCAATATTTGGCAAAATTGATTATAGGTTCGTGAAGCTCGCTGATGCAGCTTTTGAAAGCTTTTATTTTAATTCTCGATATCAGCATTTTACATAAACTACAGACACTTAAAAAAAGCGTCTTTTCCAACATTTTTCTAACATCTGTTATGTGTGAAAAAATTAATTTTGAAATCGGTGAGAAAGCTTTTTAAAGCTGCACAGCACTGCTTGAAAATCTTCAAGCAGATATTTTATTATTAATTTTATTAAATATTATTAAGTTATTAATTAGATTGTTAAGTTGCTAATGAATTAATTAATGAAAATCAATTAAATTAATTATTTAATAACTCAATTAATCGATAAATTGGTAACATTAATAATTAATTGAGATATTATTCTCACATAAAAAATATTATTCATCATTATTTAGTTCAACAAATATTATTTTGTGAAGAGAAAATTTTCCATCCGAATCAAGTGGAGATAAAAAACGTCGAGTGAGCCAAAAAAAATACCCAATGTGTCGCAATCACTCCTCAAAAATCCCCCCAAAAGTTCGGACTACTGGAGTACCCCTTGAGGAAAGTTTACGAACTTTGATGGCAAAAGTGAACTAATAGTGTTTTACGAATTCGAATTCGATCGAAACGAAGACACCGGAAAAAAAAATTCCAAAAAAATCTAAAAATACATGCCCACCGTTTTTCGAATTCATTGCTGAACTATTCGACAGCTCGTGTATCCCTTGCGTCCTATCGTCAAGATCGCGATAAAAAATCATCACGACCTCGTCTCACGAGATCCTCTATTTGATCGACCGATCAGAGGGGTCCAGAACGTCCGGACAAAAACGCCCACATCGCGAGTCACATCTGCCGTTGTACGTGCGGCAAGTGTGTGTGGCGGTGGAAAAATCGAAGACTCGCGTTCTGGATCGGTTAGCGTTTACAAGTTCTCTGGGCGGTCCTGGGCCTGAGTGTCTCCGCGTCATGGCCATCAGTGGTGTGGGATTTCTCGAATAAATGTGGCGAACAAGGGATTATGGTAGTCGGAACTGCCGGCGCGGGAAGTGGGAGACGGGAAGCCGGGGGGCGGTGGATGGACACGAGATGTGCGAAGAAACAAGAAATATTGCTCGCTGCGAGAGAGGGAGATGAGAGTCGCGAAAGACGACGGGCAGCATCCATCATCCGGACGCCGGAGAATTGTGGAACGTATGTACGAGTAAGAGATAGAGAGAGAGGTACAGTGTGATAGAAAGAGAGAGCGGGAAGGAGAGAGAGAATCAAGTCTGTTACAGGGTTTATGGTCTTTTGCTGCTGAGGCCGGACTTTTGCTTATATTGCCGCTGTGACAACCGACAAGCAGCCCCATAAGCGATCTACCGGTCGTCCTGACTTCTCTTCCTCGAGACTGAATATTTTTGCTGTTTTTCGTGCTCCCCCCCCTCCCTCTATCTTTCTACCTCTCTACGTCTCTACTTCTCTACCCATCTACTCCTCTGCCCCTCTGCTCCTCTCTACCTCTCTACCTCGCTACCACTCTACCACTCTCCCACACTACCACTCTACCATTCTACCACTCTACCACTCTACCACTCTACTAGTCTACCAGACTACACTCTACCACTCTACCATTCTACCATACTACTATTCTATCACTCTACCACTCTACCAGTCTATTAGTCTACCACTCTACCACTCTACCACTCTACCACACTACCACACTACCACACTACCACTCTACCATTCTACCACACTACCACTCTACCACCCTACCACTCTGCCACTCTACCACACTACTACTCTACCACTCTACCACACTACCACTCTACCACACTACCACTCTACCACTTTACCACTCTGCTACTCTACAACATTACCACTCTACCACTCTAGTACTCTACCACTCTGCCACTCTACCTCACTACCACTCTACCACTCTACCACACTACCACTCTACCACACTACCACTCTACCACACTACCACTCTACCACACTACCACTCTACCACTCTACCATACTACCACTCTACTACTCTACCACGTTACCACTCTACCACACTACCACTCTACCACTCTACCACTCTACCACTCTACCACACTACCACACTACCACTCTACCACTCTACCACTCTACCACTCTACTACACTACCCCTCTATCACACTATCACTCTACCACTCTACCACTCTACCACTCTACCAGTCTACCACTCTACCAGTCTACCACTCTACCAGTCTACTAGTCTACCACTCCACCAGTCGTCCACTCTGCCACTCTACCACTCTACCACTCTACCACTCTACCACTCTACCACTCTACCACTCTACCATTCTACCACTCTACCATTCTACCACTCCACCACTCTACCACTCTACCTCTCTACCACACTACCACTCTACCATTCTACCACACTACCATTCTACCACTCTACCACTCTGCCACTCTACCACACTACCACTCTTCCACACTACCACTCTATCACTCTACCACTCTGCCACACTACCACTCTACCACACTACCACTCTACCACTCTACCACTCTACCACTCTACCACATTACCACTCTACCACTCTGCCACTCTAGTACTCTACCACACTACCACTCTACCACTCTACCACACTACCACTCTACCACACTACCACACACCACTCTACCATTCTACCAGACTACCACTCTACCATTCTACCACACTACCACTCTCCCACACTACCACTCTCCCACATTACTACTCTACCGTTCTACCATACTACCACTCTACCACTCTGCCACTCTACCACACTACCACTCTACAACTCTACCACACTACCAATCTACCACTCTACCACACTACCACTCTACCACTCTACCACACTACAACTCTACCACTCTACCACACTACCACTCTACCACTCTACCACTCTACCCCACTACCACTCCACGAGTCTTCCACTCTGCCACTCTACCACTCTACCACTCTACCACTCTACCACTCTACCACTCTACCACTCTACCATTCCACCACTCTACCACTCTACTACACTACCACTCTACCACTATACCACACTACCACTCTACCACACTACCACTCTACCACTCTACCACACTACGCCCCCTCCTCTCTCTCTCCCTTTTGGTAGAAAATGAAGCGTAGCACTCCAACACTGTCCAACTGATTCCTCCTCCTAGGTCGTACTCCTCCTCCTTCTGTACTCACAATCTGGCGACTGTTTTGCTGGCCACTTTCCGCCACTTACCTCATATGTGGGGCAAGATGAAACAGCGCTGGGAGCATGATGGGACAAGAATTATTGGCATATTTCGCATATAAAAGTAGTTTCATTCTCAAGACCAGTAGTTTGATAAACCAATCGTCTAAGTTCTGTAGTATTTAGTCCGAATAATCTTGCTTCCATATATTTTGAATCGTTTGTTAGTTCTTCTTCTCCCTCTGGTAGAAGCACCGGTTCTAGAGGAACCAATGGCCCTACTAGTTTCATTTCACCCTTTCTCATAGCTTTAACACGTCTCTCCAACGTAGTTAGTGGTACGTTGTAAAATATCGCGGCTTTGCGATAGCTTGTATTCATCTGGCCCCATTAGACGGCTAACGAATGAATAAAAAATCACGCAACAACCTTGAAAAATTCTGACAAACCGTTCTAATCATATTGATAATTAGTACTTTCATTGTGTTCACTTACCTGTCTCTCGTCATCAGCAACTCAAATGAACTGAAACGATGGTAAACTTTAGCAAAAATTGGATGGTTTTGTCAAAAAATCGATATTGTTTTCTCACTCGAGACGCGTACTTCCGCCACAGTTGATACTTCCACACTCATTCACCTCCCCGCTACTCCTTCAAACTCCAACGGGAGCACTGTGCTCCCACACACTGTTTAGTAGCTAGGCTTATGATTCATCTTACCCCGCACCTTCGTCTTGCCGCTAGTTCCCCTACATAGATACAACGGGTTCGAAATGTCCCGCTCCGACATGTATATGCAAAAGCATTGATGCAACGATGTTCTTAATGAGGGGTGCGAGCAAGGCGAAAAGCCTGAGTGAGAAACGTTAAAAGGTCGTACAGGCCAGCCGTATAAAGATGCGCGGCCTGCTGGTAATAATATATAATGTGTAAAATAAGCAAACAAAAAAGGGCGGGGGGGGGGAGGAGAGGAAACAGAAAAGAAGCAACGTACGTACACCACAATGGAGGATGCAACAAAATTCGCGATGATTGAAACGATCCTGTGGAATTTCGCAAGAGATTACCCCGTAACCCACGAGTGAGGGGAGAGAAAAAGAAGCTGTGTACATTCGTAAAGAGACGAGGGGAAGAATGAGTAGGAGAAAAATACAAAAGGCAAGTTATACGCGGTACGTAATGCAAATATTTTGTAATATATCGCTACCGGTGTATGACTCCTCTCTGTCTCTTTCTCTCGGTCTTTCTTCCTCTATGTACATTTTTGCCTTCTCTCTTTTTCATATTAATGCATGTCCCCCGAGTTAGTCGCGTATATGTTCGGTTGCACGACCTTTGTACCCTGCGAGAGGCATCTCTCTCCCCCGCGTCGTTTAGTATAAAACGCATAATGCACAGGGGTAATGTGAACGCGGTCTCAGCCGCGCGACACCCACGCCAAACACCCACAATCCTTTCGATTTAACGAGCGATCATATCGATACGCGCGCTCTCTCAGGCGCACACTGCCGAGGACGATTGCCATCTACGATACGTATATGTTCGTGTCTTACTGCAGGCTAACGTACGTAAATGGGAAAATTACTGTTTGATATTAGCGCTTCTTTGGGGAGTGGGGGGCGGGGCTTGTCTCGACCGCGAAACGGTCGTGTCTTATTGAAATTATTTCAATCTTAATATTGCCAAGCTTTGCCACTAGCGAAGCTCTCGTGGCTATGTTGGAGGCAGTCTTCCAACTGTCTCGTGAGGACGTCGCCACCAAAAAATCGGCGCCACATCCCCATTGTCTTCCTGGGTAATGAAATATCTCGGCTTATCCGTGCAGAAATTTGTTGGGGAGTCCCCAGATCCTACCATATCTCTATAGGGATTTAATAGGTACGTTGCACGTATGGAGGCCACGTTGGAATCCAAGTGGATTCCGCGCTATTTTCCTATTGACGTGTGAGAATTTTTTACTTGAAATTCTCAACCCGAAATTGTTGGATTTCGCAAATATTATGCACAAATTTGTTGGGCAGTCCTAAGATGCACCCAGATCTCTATATGGGGATTTGTTGGGGACACTGCACATAGGGATCCCTCATTGGGATCCAATTGGATTCTGCACTGTTCCCCGATAAACGTCGTTTGAGAATTCTTGCCACGTTCTAATCGAAAATAAAACGTGTGTTAAAATGACCTGACATTTTGAATTGCACGCCATCTTTTTTTGGAGCGAACACAGAGTACCAATCTTTGACAATTGGCATCAGGAAGTATTGAGGTTTAGTCATGGAGAATTACCCGATCGAGCAACGCATAGAAATTGTTTCTTTGAACAAGATGGCGCAACATATTTTTTCAACAAAAAGGCTCAACATATTCTTTTAATAAGATAGCGCAACATATTCTTTCAACAAGATGGCGCAACATATTCTTTCAACAAGATGGCGCAATATATTTTTTTTAACAAGATGGCGCGACATATTCTTTCAACAAGATGGCACAACATATTCTTTCAACAAGATAGCGAAACATATTCTTTTAACAAGATGGCGCAACATATTCTTTCAACAAGATGGCGCGACATTCTTTCAACAATATGGCGCAACATATTCTTTCAACAAGTGGCGCAACATATTCTTTCAACAAGATGGCGCAACGTATTCTTTCAACAAGATAGCGCAATATATTCTTTCAACAAGATGGCGCAACATATTATTTCGCCAAGATGGCGCAACATATTCTTTCAACAAGGTGGCGCAACATATTTTTTCAACAAGATAGCGCAACATCTTCTTTCAAAAAGATGGCACGACATTCTTTCAAAAAGATAGCGCAACATATTCTTTCAACAAGATGACGCAACATATTTTTTCAACAAAATGGCGCAACATATTCTTTCAACAAGATGGCGCGACATTCTTTCAACAATATGGCGCAACATATTCTTTCAACAAGATAGCGCGACATTCTTTCAACAATATGGCGCAACATATTCTTTCAACAAGATGGCGCAACATATTCTTTCAACAAGATGGCGCAACATATTCTTTTAAAAAGATAGCGAAACATATTCTTTTAACAAGATGGCGCAACATATTCTTTCAACAAGATGGCGCGACATTCTTTCAACAATATGGCGCAACATATTCTTTCAACAAGATGGCGCAACATATTCTTTCAACAAGATGGCGCAACATATTCGTTCAACAAGATGGCGCGACATTCTTTCAACAATATGGCGCAACATATTCTTTCAACAAGATGTGGCAACATATTCTTTCACCAAGATGGCGCAACATATTCTTTTAACAAGATAGCGACATTCTTTCAACAATATGGCGCAACATATTCTTTCAACAAGATGGCGCAACATATTCTTTCAACAAGGTGGCGCAACATATTCTTTCAACAAGATGGCGCAACATATTCTTTCAACAAGGTGGCGCAACATATTCTTCCAACAAGATGGCGCAAAATATTATTTCAACAAGATGGCGCAACATATTCTTTCAACAAGGTGGCGCAACATATTCTTTCAGCGGATGGCACAACATTTTCTTTTAACAACATGGCGCAACGTATTCTTTCAACAAATTGGCGCAACATATTCTTTCAACAAGATGGCGCAACATATTCTTTCAACAAGATAGCGCGACATTCTTTCAACAAGATGGCGCAACATATTCTTTCAACAAGATACCGCAACATATTCTTTTAACAAGATGGCGCAACATATT
>OY723387.1:9171388-9199402 GCA_963210295.1 Ophion ellenae | reverse complement strand
CGGTGCTGCACTCCCCATATCTCGTCTCGCACTCTCCCCTTTCTCGTTATTTTTCTCTTTGTTTCGTTTTTTTTCCTTTTTTTTCTTTCGAATGCACTCGCCCAGCGAGTCGTTATACTTCGTGCAACTAAAAAGCTCACATCTCCGTGTAGTCGTCGCGTAACATCGTTATGTATATTCTCCACCATCCCTTTCCCCGATGTGTGGATCACGATGAAAAAACGAATCGAGACGTTGCGCATCATCATCGATAGAACGATCGACTCTTTACGGTTGATGCAAATCTGTATTTCCTAATCCAAGGTTGGTTCGGGGTTTTTCAAGTTTGACGGGATTGTCGGATTTTTTTCAATGTATGAATAATGGATCAACTTTGAACTAATTGACAATCACGGTTTTAATATATTATTATTATCAAAGTGCGTATGCACTTTGGGATAGTGAAGCGAGTCAGACCCAATGTGTATTATATGATTATTATATATTATATATAATTATATATTATATATAATCATTTATATATACAGGGCGTTAGGAAGGTCGATGCAAAGCCCCTTCCTAAAACTATGTATAACAATATATATATAAAATATATTTTGTACATGGGACATTCCAGGGCAACTCACGTGGTCATCGGCCTGACCTTCTCGGATTCAGTTGACGAATTTTTGCGAAAACGCTGCAAATTCGCCCAATAGTTAGATTAGATTAACATTGAAAAAAGCTATTTCTATTTTATTGTTTGTTTCAACTAAAATAGCTTTTTTCAGCGTTTTACTCTCAAATACAGGGGGAAAAATGTTTCACCAGGATAGGATTTACATTCCTTTTTTTCCTACAGGAAACCATCATTGAAATATTTAATATTCAAAAAAAAAATTCTTTAATTAAAAAGAATATATAAATTAATCTCGGCCCACTCTCAAACTGTGATGAATATATTTGTTTTTAGTTCTAGATTTTATGAAAAAAAGTTCAGAATTTTAAACCTGGTCGAAATTCATTTTCACTCAAAAGTTATGGGAAAAAAAGTTATTTCATGGGGTAAAACAAGCGGTAAAAATCTGAAAAAAATAACCTCTTTTTATTGGACCAAAATATACCCGAAAAAAATTCGGCAACTGAATCCGAGGGGGTCAGGCCGATGACCATGTGAGTTGACCTGGAATGTCATCTATATATATATAAATAACCACACATATTCACGGCGACGCATTTTTTTTTGTTTAAACTCGAAGAGTTTTGCTCGCCGATGTCTGGCATTTAATGAAAATAGAGGGAGCCGTGCGAGCGAAGGAGGCCGCTGTACGGTGCTCTTTCACTCGCTATCTCGCTCGGTTAATCGCATTTCGGTGCTCTTATCGAAGCCACGCACACACGCAACCCCGTTCGAGAGGCCTTGGAGCACATAAAAGGACTCGTTCGAGGGGCGGTGGAGAAGGGCGGGCCGGGAGGCCTCGAGTAGTGGAAATCTGCGGTGAAGTATACGAGGGTAGTGCGGAAACATCGAAGGGAGCTTAGACTGCGCCGGGAGGGTGGACGAAAAAAAACCGATTTTTCTAAAAGGAATATTCCGTGATTGGAAAACTGTCTCGCGACATTTTTTTTCCTTCCTTTTTCCTCTCTTCGGGTCATTCTGTGGAGCGCTGATGAAGTATCGTCTGATAGATTTTCTTTTTCACTTCCGGGCAGCTATCGACGCGGCTAATTAAGGGGATGGCCGAGAGCCCGTGACGGCGACGGTGTAGGTGCGCGAGTGTGTTGGAGGAGAGAATCGAGACGTCAACGTGAGCTGGTACATACGCGCCATTGCCGGTCAAGAGAAAACGTAATAAAAGGAACGCGTGCAGAGCAAAGTTCCTCCGAGGGATGAAATAGAAAAGAGGAACAAGGAACTTCGGCGAGGGGGGAGGAGGGCTGAGAGAAAGTCCACAAAGGTCCGGAGAGTAAAAGCAAACATGTAGGCACTCTCGTTAGCTACGGCGAGATCGTTAAGGGGCTGCATCTACCTAAAGGCTTGAAAAAAATAGCCGAATTCCGATTTTTTTTTCTAGGAAACGGTTGGTGAAAAAGAAACGCATTTTTTTTAACACAAAGGTACATATATTGGGAGTCTTTAAAAAAATCAATTACTAAAAAGTACAGAAAAACAACGAAAACATGGCCGCCGGCTGATGATGAAAAGTTTTTCGCGACGTTTGGCCGTGGACACTCTCCAGCTTGAATAGTCCATCTAAAATAAAAAAACCAAACGGGTTATTCGAGTTAACAATCGATACGAGTCGTTCACGATCGTCGATTTTTTAAATGATTTTTTTTTTAATTTGGCGACGAATTGAAACTCGAGCATACAAAATGTATGAAAAAAGTCGCCATTTTTGCGTAACTTGAAAAAAATGAAGATCGTTTTTAAAGAAGTGAGATCGTCAACGACCTTTTAATCTTCCTGCTCGCATCTTTTGTAAATTTGGAAATAATCCATCGAGTGGTTCTCGAGATATCATGTCCACCGATTTTGAAAACATTTTTTCGAGAAAAACGCGTTTAAATTTTGAAGTATGGAGCTTCTACCGCTCGCCAAGTCGACTTGTCAGAAGCCGTAGCTCGTTCAATTATAGAAATATTTCGATGAAATTTTAGGGAACATAGCTAAAGGTGATACTATTGAATAAAAATATTTTTTTAAACCGCAATTTTTTACCCACCAATGAAAGTGTAGCCCGTTAAGGGGGGAAATCCCTTTAGACGCCCGAAAATGAGTAATTTTCCAAGAATTTTTTCAAAGATGATAAAATAATCGCATCTTTTTTTAAATTTTAACATTATCTCGATACAACTTACAAATGTTGAAAAAAAAAAATTTTAAACAAAACAAAATAGCGGCGTTATAAGGTATTCCTTTAGGCGTCTTTTGAAAAACTGCTTATGTTATAGATCAAAAAGTCATTGATCGATCTAGCTAAAATTTCGGGAGGTTTCTCCCTACAACATTATTGGAAGGATATACCTAAAGTTTTAACGTTATCGCGTAAATAAATTACTTTTTTGGGGTAAAAATTGTCGAGAAAATGGTCAAAAATATGAGAACTTGATTACAAAGCCTACTTAATTTCTAATTGTATACTTTTTTATATTTGTATAGGTATATCCTTCCAATGATGTTATAGTGAAAATCCTCCCGAAGTTTTTGGCAGATCGATCAATAAATTTTGAGCTATAACATGAGCAGTTTTTCAACGCAGTTGTTCGATGTCTAAAGGAACACCTTATAATGCCGCCGTTTTGTTTAAAAAAAAAAATTAACACGAAAGTTGTAATACTATAATGTCGAAATTTTTAAACGATGCGATTATTTAATCACCTTTAAAAAAATTCATGAAGAATGACTCATTTTCGTGGGTCTAAAGGGATTTCCCCTGTCAATAAATTATATTTCTTTAAATCTGAAAAATTTAAGTTTCTTTAAACCTTTAAATAAATAAAAATATAATTAAAAAAATACTTGCGGCTCCATATCGAGACTATCCCCCTAAAGGGTCCAGTCCAGTCCAGTCATAACGTCAGGCGATCCGCAAAAAAAAATCTCCCGCTGCACCGAACTCGAAACGGCCAGCTCACCTTTTTTCCGCCGCGTCTCTAATTAGTCCAGCACCGAACCATTGGACTCTTCCTTTTTTACGACACAATGTTTCAACGAAAAAAAAAAGGTCCGATTCGTCAATTTTGCCCGATTTGTCATTACGGTCGCGCGATCGTTCAATCATTTTCACGCCCCTGAGCTCGCTTTCCAAAATTCGACACGCGTCGTGATAATTAAATTTTTGCACTGTTTTCTTTTTTTGCCCTTCTTTTGGTTTCCTTTGGGCCCTCGCGCTCTTCCGCGTCACAGTTTGTCATGCTGGGTGGTTGGCGATCCGGTCGCGTGTCCAAAGTGTCACGCAGACGTTGCACCCAGGCAATTAAGAATGGCTGTACGGAGGAGAGAGACCCCCCGTGCCAATTAGGCACCAAAGAAATATAACGATATACGAGAGCCGCGGAGCAATCGTGCGCGCATAAATCTGCAGTATCGAGAGCCCTCTGGCAGGAATATATATATATACATATATCGTGCATACAGTTATACTTGCCTCTCACATGTGAAGAAAGAAGGGATGCCGAAACAAAAATAGCCGATCGCAAAACAAGCAGAAAAAAAACAATAATTATTGTTTGGTTAACAGCAATTATCACTTATTTTATGGTGCTGCAGTTTGCATCTTTGAAACACGAGCCAATGTTCTATCTATTTTTCTTTGTCTTATCTTTATTATCACGCGGATATTTTTGGCTGAAAAACGTTTCTCCAATGAAAGTCCTGAAAAAAAGGATCGAAGGAATATTCTGAAAAAAAGGATCTAAGGAAGATGCTGAAAAAAGGATCTAGGGAAGATCCTGAAGAAAGGATCTAAGGAAAATCCTGAACAAAGGATCTAAGGAAGGTCCTGGAAGACGAATCTCTAATGAAGATTCTGTAAAACGTTTGGAAGATCTTCGTCGTTTAAACCTGACAAACATCGCACAATTTGAAAGAAATCGTTTATGTCTTGCAATAAATGAAAAAAGACGAGGGTCCTTTTCAAGACACAGCATAAAAACTGCTTGAAATATTTTCAAAACTATTTAGAATTTTCCTGCCGTGTCTCTAGTCTTCGAATGATTTTCTGATTAATAAAACATCGAAGAAATTGAATTTATCATTATTGTTCTCGTCATCAATAGAAAAAGACTAATAGTAAAAAAGTAATTTAAAAAATAGCAAGGTCCTTGCGATGACGCAGCATGAAATAAAGCTCGAAACATTTTGAAAATTATTTAAAATTTTCCTGCCTTGTCTCCAGTCTTCGAATGACTTTCTTATCGACCAAACTTCGATTAAATTGAATTTATCATCAGAATTCTCTTGCTCGATTGAAAAAGACTAACAGAAAAACAACAGGGTCCTTTCGAAGACGCGCAATGAAAAATAAGGTTGAAACATTTTGAAAACGATGTCAAATTTGCCTGCCTTGACTCCAGTCTTCGAATGACTTTCTTATCGACCAAACTTCGATGAAATTGAACTTATCGTCACTATCCTCTTGTTCGATAGAAAAAGACTAATAGTAAAAAAACTTAAAAAAAACAGGGTTCTTTCGAAAACGCAGCATGAGAACAAGCTCAAAATATTCTGGAAACTTTTCCAAGTTTTCTTTCTTGTCTCTCAATCAATGAAATTGAATTTATCATCACTATTCTCCTGTTAGAAAAACTGTCAGAAAAAAAAACTAATAAAAAAAAAGAGAACAGGGTCCTCTTGCATAAAAAAAGCTCCAAAAATTATGAAAACTTTCTCAATTTCCTGCCTTGACTCCAGTTTTTTAATATCTTTTCTACTGACTAAACTTCAATGAAATTGAATTTCTCATTACTATTCTCCCTCGTTAAAAAAAATACTAACATCAAGCTAACGTTAAAACCCCAACTACCGTTAGCAACTTTGACTGACTTTCAAAAATTTAACTACGTAACTTTCACTAACGTAAAAAAAAAAACTAAAAAGTACCTTGAGCTCCTTCATCTCCGTGAGAACAATTTGACCAAAACAGCGCGGGGTGAATGTCAATCCCCATCTACATTAGAATCCAGAGAACCAGTTCACAGGCTTAGCCAAAATTTATTTACACTCAACCAAAATGCGCTTAGCCCCGACCTTGTGGAGCCGATAAATTTTATTACCCGCCCAATTCCGCAATTGCGTTCAAACGCAGAAGGGACCACAAAAGAGCATGGGAAATTAACTCTTACGATACTGAAGGGGGGGGATGGAAAAAGTCGTACGAAAAAGTATGAGCACACGTGGGGAAATATCGAGTGAGAATGGTCTGTCGCCTCCCCCGGTGTCACTTTGGTCAACCACGTTGACAACGACGGGTGACCATTAGCGAGGACGAAAAGCCATTTTGTAAAAATTACCGGAGCAAGACGAAGGGCGGAAAAGGGGCCCTTTCGAACCCTCCTGTCATGTACGTTAGCGCTGCTATATATGTATCTACCGTATCCTGGCACCGGTCCATGCGATCGTAGGTACACGTCCCTCGGTTCCCCATACTTCGATGCCTCGCGCAGTCCCCAGGGACTGCAGAAATGCACTACTAATGGCTGAACCGTGTTGCATTAGAGGATTAATGCAGTGTGCCCACGTGGCGCCCGAGGACAAGCTCCAAAAACGTTATACATGTATGTGTATATATATGCGATGGTTATCGAAAATCCGTGCAAGGACCCCCCCCCCCCGTCGAGCCTTGTCTTTGGCTTATTTTTTTGTTCCCCTAGACACCTTCGATCCGTTTCATTCTCTGAGGGGATTGTACCAGTCGTTACGAAAAAAAATGATGAGCATAATCGCATCAAAGTGCAGATAAAAAAGCGGATAAAAAATGTGAAGGTCCTTCGTAGCTGAAAGTCTGCCCATGAGATATTCCCTTTTGCCTTCGTTGCTTTATCATTAGGAGTCTCGGATGGAGGCTCCTCATTGCCGGATGATACTTTATCCGCTTTCGTTCTCCCCGTGTACGAAGTCTGGTCGGATACCTTTTTTGCCGGAAGCCTCTACAGTGTCCCGAATTGGGGAAAAGTACACTGAGAAAAGAAATCATTGATCCAATATCGTTGGTGTTATTGAATTAAATTGCCTTGATTCAATTGTAAAATTGTTGGTGTAAATAATCGGATTTATTAGTCCAAACAAAACGCTATTGACCTTAGTAACATGATAAGATTGAAAGTTTTTTTTCATTCCAAAGATATATTGTTAGCCGAGAACAATATATTATTGAAACTATCTAAAAAATTATCGCGAACAAATTATATAGTTTTGAATGCATTTTCTGCAACGAACAAAAAAAGCGTTTCAATTCATAACATGAATATTGTTGATTCGAGTGAACAAGAAAAATTGAATTTCACTCGTTTGATTCAGGTAAAATTTCTATTGAGTAAATATGTTATTTTATTTTTTCACCATATCCGATATTGATTTTCAAGTACATTATTCGTTAAAATATGAATATTTTATTTTTATTGACAAATATTAAGCAAGTATCTGAATTGGTTGTAAAATTATGCGAAAATAAAATTAGTTTCTTGCGCACTTGGTTGGAAAAATTCAACCAAATCATGGCCGAGCGCCACCGAAATTATAGGTGTGAGGAAACCCGTAGTTCTCCGAGTAACCGCTAGAAGCCGCACGCGCGCTCGTTTCGCGTAGCGCGAACCGAAGATCTACTTAAACGCCGGAGAAACTAAGGAGTATCGCTTCTTGGCCTGTGGCTAAGATCAAAGTGTAGTATATGTTCTTATCAGTTGAACATCTGATATTCTCTCCATGGATATTCCATTGGATATCTGATATTCTCTCCACTATTATCGTGGATGATCATTCTAATGCTCACTTTTTATTTAAGATTTAAAACAAATTGAAAAACTTACGTCTCATGGCATATTCGTTTCGATGTAGTAAAGAAATAATTCATTATATTGATTATATTTGTGTACGAAATAAAAAATGTTGTAGCAACCACTTAATTATTTCATCCATACATCTGCGAATTGTATATAGAATGATGTCAATAGACTATAATTGTATTTGAAGGATAATGTAGATATTCAGAGAAGAGATTTTCAAATAAAATAACATGTTATTTGAATCAATCACATTTTCCAATACTTTAAAGTATTGTAACAATCTCAAATATCGGTGGCACTCTGCGATCAGACATTTATTTCAATCAACCAATATATTTTCTTGATTCAATTCGTTTTTTTTTCTCAGTGTATGGATGTAAAAAAATTTTGGGACGGATCTATTTTCGTCAGCGGGCTTGTGCCGAGGGCAAGTCTCCAGCCGTATTCTAAAACAGTTTCAGCTGGCTGGCTTGAATTTCCCTCGTCACAGCATACGTGACACGGAACGGCAGGAATTGTCACTAGAATTAAGCATCGAATGATTAACACGAGCTTGAGTTGGGGAAGATGAAATTCTAGGCGGAATCGTTTCTGGAGACACTCCAATGGCCTAAGTTCCGGGACATTGAAATACGATCGTATCGTACGTGTAGTCAAGATGAATCAGACGGGCGACCATTTTTTTTTTCGAATTATTATCATCATTATCGTTTCTATTATTACTTTTATCGGTGGATGGAATGGCCGTGACAAAGGTAAAGTACGCGTGCGTGTACGCACTCCGACGAAGGGAAGTAGATGAGGACAGAGAGAGAGAGAGAGAGAGAGAAAGCAGTGTATGCTGAGGAGCGATTTACAGCCCTGTAAAATCAACGGGAACTTTATTGGGTCGTATCGCGAGGTAACGATCGACTCGTTGTCGTCGTCCGTGACATCGTCGCGGCCCGCGAGGGCCTTCAGCTTGACTTCGAGAGCTACTACGACGAGTCACTCGTAAAAGCTCTCGTCCATCGCCCGGCAGACACACGAAGTGGTTGTTTGCTCCACGAAGCAGAATTATACAGTTGAACGAGATTTTCGAAAAAAAAAAAAACGAAACAAAAACTACACTTGGAATCTCATTCTTTCATCTTTTCCTCTTCAACACGTGGAATTGCATGCGAACAACCTACACACTGCAGAGACCCATTTCGGTTCGATATTTCTACTAGTCCAGTAAAAGAGACGAAAAACCCAGCACTTTTTAGCGTAGAATATCAATTTTTGATTGAAGGTAGATGGTTGCATACTTGAAGTAATCCCAATAAAATGTTGCCCCTCAACTCGCCCCAACCCAAAAAATAGGGCTTGAAAACTTAAAAATCGCGGTATCTCGATATTTAATAGCCCAACCAAAAAAAGTTGCAAACAAAAGTTGCTTGGAATAATAAAATTCGTATAAAGTTATGTGACGTCCAACCCCGTATCTTTGAAAATAGCGGCACAAAAACTATTTGAAAATTCCGGGTTGGTGCTTTCGTGTTTTTGTGCCGCTATTTTCAAAAATAGGGGATTGGACGTTAAATAACTTTATACGTATTTAATTATTCCAAACAACTTTTGTTTGAAACATTTTTCGATCAGGCTATTAGTTATCGAGGTACGGCGATTTTTAAGTTTTCAACCCCTATTTATTAGAATTGGGGCGAGTTGAGGGGCAACATTTTATTGGGGTCACTTTCAGTATGCAACCATCTACCTTCAGTCAAAAATGCATATTCTACGCTAAAAAGTGCTGGGTTCTCGTCTCTTTTACTGGACTACTATAGATTACCTGCTTAGGTTTATTGCCAAGTGCCTAATCAGCGATCTCTTTTTCCATTTCTTCTAATTCTAACCAGCAAGCTTGTCCCATCGCTATTTCTAAGTAGAGGCTCGGGCAGAGTGTTGCACACAGCCACTTTTTTCAGTGCACTGCTGCATCGCACTTGCAGGAGGGTACAGGGAAACTGTGGAAAGCTTGTGCCAATGCAGGCGACTGTACTTCCACTGATGTTCGTTTGGCGACCCAATAAAGCTGCTGCCCGCTTAGTAATAGACACCCAACCCAATGCGCGGCTGAGCGGTCACCCATCCAAGTAGTTGCCCAGACTAGATTAACATGGGAGTCCACTGCTGGTGGTCTTATTTCTACTTCGGGTCTCTTTCGGCAATTCGCCTGAGACTAGAATAGAAGAATGAGCAATTTGAGCCGCGGATCGAACACCGGGGCGTGGCGAATCTATTATTTTCCGGAATTCAGGAAAATGAACGTGCCCTTTCCACTTCATCTGTGCCTCTCTTTCCGCCGCTCTGTGTGCAGCTCAGGGGTGCTGAGTATATGCGTGAAGCAAACTACCCAGGGCGTTAATTAAGACGGCTGTATTAGCGAGAAAGGGAGCGAGAACAACCCCAGCCAACTCTCCGGCTGGACCTTTTTGTATACGGGGGGCACGCAGCTTTTGTTTGCACCACCAGAGAGCTCTGGGCAATTCGCGCGAGGGGGAAGTAATCCACCCAAATTGTTCGAAGCCGGTGTTTATTTTGTGATTTATGCGATTGACCAACCCTCCCACATCCCCCTCACACATGTAATAAAGACAAACATGTTTTTTTTCCTCGTCCGTTCAACAATGCGTTGCCCCTGTTAATGAATGGTGCAGCAACTGCTCGATGCTCCTTGCGTGGGAGCCATATATTACTTTTGTAACGGAAAATTGGTTTTCGGTGAGTAGCCTAACCGGAAGTTGGATAGTTCGACGAGGCTGAATGTCGTCATTACTAGCTTAGACTGAAGGCGGACTGTTTGAATGAGACATCAGCCTCATGGTCATTAGTGGTTTATAACCGAAAATCGGATAGTTTGAGACATCAGCCTGGAAGTCGTCATTGGTAGCCTATAACCGACAGTCGGATAATTTGGAACATCAGCCTTAGAGCCGTCATTGCTAGCTTGATTTGAAGTGGAATAATTCGGATGAGACATCAGCCTAATGCTCGTCATTGGTAGCCTATAATCCAAAATCGGATAATTTTGAACATCAACCTGGAGGTTGCCATTGCTAGCTTAACGAATGCTGGATAATGCGAAGGAGACATCAGCCTGATGTTCGTCAAAGGTAGCCTATAACCGGAAGTTGATTAATTTGGAACATCAGCCTGGAAGTCGCCATTGCTAGCTTAACCTCAAGTTGGATAATTCGAATGAGACATCAGCCTGATAGTCGTCATTGATGGCCTATAAACCAAAATCCGGATAATTAGGAACATCAACCTGGGAGTTGTCATTGATAGCTGAATCTGTATTTGGACAATTTCAATGAGTCATCAGCCTCATGGTCATCATTGGTAACCTATAACCGAAAGTAGGATAATTTGATACATCGGCCTGGAAGTCGTCATTGCTAGCTTAATTTGAAGTAGAATAATTCGGATGAGACATCAGCCTGATGCTCGTCATTGATAGCCTGTAACCGGATGTTGATTAATTTGGAGCCTCAGCCTGGAAGTCGCCATTGCTAGCTTAACCTGAAGTTGGATCATTCGAATGAGACATCAGCCTGATAGTAGTCATTGATGGCCTAGAACCAAAAGCCGGATAATTTGAGACATCAGCCTGGAAGTCGTCATTGCTAGCTTAACCTGAAGTTGGACAATTCAAATGAGACATCAGCCCGATGCCCGTTATTGATAGTCTACAACCGGAAGCCGGATAATTTGAGACATCAGCCTGGAAGTCTTTATTGATCGTCTTTGACATCCCCCCTCGAAGTTTCGGAAACTTCTATCAGCACGACCGAAAATTTCGAGTGCGGCATCCCTCGCTGAAGAACTCGAGACAAAGCTAGCTCAATAAAACAAACAGCTGTCAATAAAAACTTTTTCGCAATTTGGAAAGTTTTCCGCGCGATCCGAAGATTCGACTGATAGCACGAAGTGGATTGCACATTCACGCTTATCACGTAGGGCTTAACCATGACGATTTCTCCAAACGACCTAGGCAGATCGTTAGAGAAGCTTCACGAGGATCGTTAGCTCGTACAGCAACGGCAACAGAGACCGAGAGAGAGAGAGGGCTGGAGAACGCGTGAAAGAGGATCATTGGATCGTTGGGACGGATAAGACTGGGGACGTTTGCGGAAGGTCCTAGCTTACTGGAAATCGATAAAGCTCCCGATAAGATCCCCATGCAAGCGGAGTGCAAAGTGGGTGAAAATCTTTGCCGGAATGTCTCTGGTGAGTCGCCAAGTCGCACAAGTCATACATTCGTGCCCACGTTCATGCACACATGCGTTACCGAGACATATCTTCCAATTGATAACATCTTTCTCGGCTCGTTTTAATCCCTTCGTTCCTCATCGGGTCTCTGATTTATTCATCATATTCTTTACACGTCATGCCCACAACCCGGAAGGATTTCCACGCTAGATATATGAGTGGAACAGCTAGAAGCAATCAAGTTGTAACGCAACGTTGAATCGATAGTTGAATTATATCTCGGTATATGTGCCGGAGGGAGGTATAGAAGGGATGGATGTCTGGATGGGAAGACCGAGAGATAGCAAGGGATGAGGAGAAACCTGTATCTGTACACACGCCGCTATACACAAGCATACGTCTCTACGGATTGCGGGGGTGGAAGAGAGAACGACGCGCGGTCTGCGTTATACCGTGCAACCCTCGGGCTCTCTGACCGTTCGCGTGTCTCAACCACATCAGCGGTGTGCAATCGATGCGACTGATGGACGCGGTTCGTAGCCCGAGGGAGAAAAGGGAGGAACATGGTGTCGGGTTGTGCAAGAGAGCGAGAGATGCGGAAGGTACAATAGGAGTGAAAGAAGAGAAAGGAAGAGAGACGCTGTCCTGGCTAGAATGGCGTTGGTGAATAGGAGTGGTGCGCTCACGAAAGAGAGAGCAAGAGAGGCAAGCCAGCCGCCTGAATTTCTATTATATTTCCGGCAATGGAGGTACATCGCGTGATCCAAGAATTGGCCTGGGCCCGCGCGATCTCCGGACGGGAGAACAAGGGGGAAAAAACAGTGAGAGAGCCGCTTGCTCGCACTCGCTTTTCCTCCAACCTCGTCACCACCCCTCGCGAATGAGCTGCACCGAGCCAGTGTAGCCCCGGTACAATTCCAAGCCACCCTTCACCGACCAAAACACAGATCCGTTCACCAAACATGCGAAGCTCCCTCGCTCTTTTGTTTCCTCCATTATTAGTTTCAGCCCCGGGACTTTTCGATAGCGAAGTCAGTGGGATCTAGGCTCGGGATGGTTCATCGGCTTTGTTATTTTAGTCGTTACCATCGTTGGCAGACTCACGGTCGATTAAGGTCGGGGCAGACACTCAGGCTCGGACTGCCTGCCTTAGAGTTGGTGAACTCGAGCTTGGTGGTTCCGAGCGCGAAGAATGTAGATCCTCCCAAATATGGAAGATCGGTACCAAAGAGATGGTATGTGGTTATGAATTGCGTAAAGCAATTGAAGAACCGTATGTGGTCAGTTTATGAAGGAATCTTTGAAAGATAGATGGTCTTCTGATACAATCTTCTGCCATTGGTTCAAGCATCAACGATGGACTGGAAGAACCATATGTAGTCAGTGTATGAAGGAAGCCTTCATAGATGGATGTCTTGATCCAATCCTACGCTAATGGGGGTCGAGCATCGGAAATGGGTTGGAAGAACCATATGTACTCTGTTTATAAGTAAAGCCTGGTAGGTATCCTTCTGATCCGACATTTTACTATTGGCGAACGAGTATTAAAAATGGACTGTAAGAACTTCATGTACTCAGTTTATGGAGGAAGCCTTTATGGATGGATGTCCTGCTGATGCAAACATTTGCTATTGATGGACAAGCATCGAAAATGGACTGGAAGAATCATATGTACTTGATGTATGAAATTAGCCTTCATAGATCGATGCCTTACCGATCCGATCTGACGAAATTTTTCACTTTCCAGAAATTTGCCTAAAAAATCGTCAGATAATTGTTAATAACAATCGAACGATGCAATATTTAAAAAATCCGCCAAAAGCCTATTTTTTCGGCCTTTAGAGTGGCCTAAGGCCTTAAGTACGTCAAAGCCGTAGGTCTCATTATCCTACTATAGTAAAATAAGGCCCATTGGCGAGGTTTTTGAAAACATTTAATTTTGTTTTTGTTTATAGCGGAAGTTGCCATTTTTGTTTATATTTTATAATAATTGATATAGAAGTTCGATTATCATTAAAAATTGTTGATTAATTTAAATATTTTTCATTTTATCGCAAATCTCGCTTAGCTAGGCCTTATTACCCGCGGGTCTCTACTCAGTTCAAGAAGGAAGCCTTTACAGATGGCTGTCCGTTTGATGCACTCATTAGCTATTGGTACACGATCATAAAAAACGGAGTGAAAGGACTATACGTACTCGATGTATGATGGAAGCCTTCATAGATATATGCCCTTTTGATCCAATCCATTGCTATTGATTCACAAGCATCCAAAATGGACTGCGAAGGATGTTCGATAAAATTTCAATCTCCACCTTTCACTGTACGTCTGCCACATTCCTCCATCTCTGATTTCACTAATTCGCGCTCGTTCCCTTTGCGCTTCGTCTGTCCCACCAGGACCGAACATATTTTCCAAAACGACTACCTACACATTTTCCGCTCGCGTGAACCCGCTTTGCAATTCGTGCTTTCCGGCAGAGCTGCAGCAGAGTCAGCATGCGACCGTTCGCTGAACGGAAATGATTGCGCTCACGTGAATTCCACTCTACCCCTCTCGCTCTCTCATCTATTGGGAACCAAGCGTTTACGCAGGGCGCGTTCCAAGCGCACAACGAGGAACGAACAACGCGTGTGGCTCATACGTATACCTAAAACATAGTCGCCGTGCATACATCGCAGCCGGTGGCAAAAGGGACAGAGCGGCGGATGTATACGCAGGAAGCAAAGGCCTTTGATGTATCAATTACGGAATAGCGAAGCAAAGTCGACTTTTGTCGATTTTCCTCATACATACATACACAGCAACAAACTCGATTTAAACACGATGGTTGAGCTCTGAAGCGAGGCGTCCATTGGAGTCCGAAAAGAGTCAACTTCCATAAGCGGCCCTTATACGTCCCTCCACCGGAAACGACGAGGACTCTGGAAACACATAATTGGTCACGGAACCACGCGGACCGTTTGTGTTCGACAGCGGGGCAGTTCCAACGTATTTCAGAGGCTCTTTGCAGCTTCAAACTGGACGGAATGATCCAATTGAGTCAGCCCGAGTCGAAATTTTCAGCCTACTTTCCCCCTCCAGGTCCTCACAGTGGTAGGAGATAAAGGCAGTAAAGTAGCTTAGTATTCAATATAAAATGAGCTCCTACTTAACACCTAGAACGGGAACAAATTTCCCTTTTCTCCACTTGCAGGCGCTAAGGAAGACGTCGATTGGCACACGTATACACGCACACGCAGACACTCTATTTCGCATGTAGAGATACATATGCCTGAATACGCGCATGCGTACACACACGTATATGCCCGCACACATACATGCCTAAGCATACACCAACACACGTATACCAGTACCTATACGTATGCATGCGTGCCTGCTATAGGGATCCGCGTATGCGTGCATACGCCAGGGCAATTCCTATCAAATATATTGTAACTGTTTGCCCAACCCATATAGGGTCGCCTGTCGTAACAAAAATGCCAGCATTCAGCCATTAAACGTTTTGCTGATAAACGGCCAATAATTCGTTGACCAGCGCTGGGGTACTGTAGGCGGATGAACCGCTTGCCAGATCTATGCCAGCCATTCGTGGGCCAATACTATCGCACCGATAATATGGCGATCAGCATTGGGGTATCGTAGGCGGATGAACGGCTTGCCAGATATATGCCAGCCATTGGTGGGCCAATACCATCGCACCGATAATATGGCGATCAGCATTGGGGTATCGTAGGGGGATGAACAGCTTGCCAGATCTATTCCAGCCATTGATGGTTTGTTTTTGGGCGTTTTGCAAATGCAGGTCGTTGAACTGTAACACATAAAAACAAGGGATAAGGTTTCGAAAAGCATATCCCACTGATGAAGCTGAAATTTTGCACCGACCTTCTTTTCAATATTTTAAGAGAACCTTTAAAAGGATATTGGCGACTAGCAATAGTTTTCGATATATCGTATATTGAAAGTTATTTATTGTACTGCGCTTCTACTATATTAAATAAACCCAACAAACCCATCCCACATGGCAAGTGATATGCACATACGGGCGAGCACTGTTTGCCAGGAAGCAGCGCGGCCGGAGGAGTGGGAAGTATCTGTCGGATATATAGATATACTCGTATGGCGTGAAATAATAAACTGTACAATGCGATATATCGAAAACTATTGCTAGTCGTCAAAAATCCGTTAACGGTTTCTCTTAGGATAATGAGAGGAAGTTCGGTTCAAAATTTCAGCTCGATCAGAGGAGTATGCTTTTCGGAACTTCACATAGCCATTACCGCGCCATCGTTTGTTCTCTGGCAACCAGTCGTGGGCCATTACTGTGCCGATTGTGAAACCCAATTTGGGAAGATCCATTTCTTCCACTTTGGAGAGTTGCCGGCCCTGCAGGGGCAAGTTTGAAGCGAATGCGAAAGGTTCGCTGGATGGAGATAATGGAAAGGCCATTGGAAAAGTAGGCCTCTACGGCGAACGCGCGGTCCTACCTGGTCCAACGCATAACGGTTACTGAAAACTATCAGACCCGCTCTTTCGAAAGCGAACACCCCACCCTCGTTTCGTCGAAACAGCCAAATGCGCGATAGGCCCAAACGCAATCAAAAGAGAAGCTGCACCGACTTCAGCTAGGTTAGGTAGGAGTATAAGGGCCTGTGCAGGAGGTAAGCAGCAAAGGAAGAGCATGTGGCGGCCCATGGTAGGACTTCTAGCAGTAACCAGACTCAAGTGAGGCTGACATAGGATCAAAGGCTTTTAAAATAGGCTGAAAATTTCGACTCGGGAGGAAAGAAAACTGGCCTACTATCTAGGATTCAAACTGATTTGCAGATCGGCAGTCGTTCAATTCGACTTGATGTATCCTGATAAAGTCTCGTTCGGAAGAACGTTCACCAGATTGAGGTAATTTTCTGGATCAGGTATTCAACTGACGGCTTCCCGACCTTAAAAGGGCTTCGTGAGATGTAACAAGCTACGAGAGCAGAAGAGTGTTATAGGTTGGATGAGGGTCGGAACGAGTTGGTCGGCTTAGTAGAAGGATCGAGGTCTAAATTCACAGTGGCTAGATGATAGGGCCGTATTATAAAGGGGTATTGGAGAGAAATGGGAATCCGAGCAATATCCGGATGGCGTATTAAGACGTGACGAAAGAGAGCTCAGAGATAATCGTCCGGGAATCCCGACATAAATCCAAACTGCGGGTAGGGGTTATCTCGATATTTTAGTATTCGTATAGGAGAATTAACTTTTCCACTCGCTCTCACCCTAGCCTCTTCTCTCTTCCTCTCGTTAACCATTCCGTTTTCTCATCCCATAACCGGCGGGTGCGCCGGGGACTGGAACAAATTTCCAATATCCAGTACGGTTACGCCCGACCGGATACGAGACACTTACCTATCGTAATTACCCGGGGCCTGTAGATCCCTGCGTCTCTCCTCACCTTCCTTATCGCGGCATTCGATGACGCTCTCCCCCAGCTTCTCTCCCTCTCTCTCTCTCTTCCTCACTCTCCCAGTGATCCTCGGGACTCGGTCTCGGGGAAAACTCTTTCTCCCCCATTTCCTCCTGCATATATACACTTTCCGCTTACCTTAGCCCCGGGTCTTCGCGACAAAATCCAGAGCACGTCGGTAACTCTGGATTGCTCGGCGCTACTCCCAATTTACTCAGAGTCAATTTGCCAATTCCGCTCTCCCGTGAAAATCCATTCGAACACGCGGGTACACGCTCCTTTTGCACACAGCTAAGCACTTGTACACTGGCGTATGTAGGTTGGCTTGATGTTGGAATCAAATGTAGCGGAAGTTACCGGCAACGTACTCCCGTGGAAGCATCAAACCTAGAGTGAGCTAGAAGTGCCAGGCGTTCCGAGTTTTTCCATCTTTTCGAGTGACAACAATGGCGGAAACAACGGGCGCATTAAAGTGTGCCAGGGAAAGTAGTAGCTGCCGTACAGAGCAGCTTCTTTGATCCAAAAAGTGAATGCCGAGATACAGATGGACGGAGTTGAGTGGATTTTCGATCGTTTAATCTTGCGGGATGGTGGAGCGAGAGCTCTCTGAAGATAGCTGGAATCCTCTGGTGTATGTTGGCTTCACGGTAACCGAGGCCTTCAAGAGACCCTGGCCAGACCCATTGTGTTATGCCACACTGAAGAAGGAGAAATAGCAGTAAAAGAGTAGACTAAGAAAACGTCGGGGAAGAGAATGAGTATCTCTTTTGGATTGCTCGGTGGAGGCAACGCGCCAGGAGGGGAGAAGGAATAGGAACAGGAAGAAAAAGACCACGAGAGAAAGAGAGAACTGTTGGAGTGCGCGAAATATGTAAATGGACGGAACGCAAAGACGCGACCACCAGGGCGAAATCTCGAGACGGCAAATGTAGCGACGATGCTATATACATCCACCGTATCCGCGAAGAATGGACCAAGAGCAGGGGAGAGAAGTAAAAAAGATGGTGCGAGAGGGACTGATGTAAGGGGAGGAACAAAGCGAGATGGAGATGGAAAAAGGACATAATGGAGGCGGTACCGAGCGCGGGTGATACTTGGATGGTGAATTAGCATATTTTGGAATTGCATTAATTACAGCGACAGCCCAAGAGCCCGTGAAGCTCGATACCGAGTACGCCGAGTCGGCGAGAACCCCACCGTCACAGTTGCCATGGCTGAAACCAAACGATACAAAGACAGACGGGTAACCAAGAAGTGGAATGCAAGCGGCATCAAGAAAAGCAGCAACAGCAACCACCGAGGTGACACGGAGCGCGTTCGCAATATTGCATATAATGCGTAGGCGGCTTCCTCCTTTGCCCACGAGAATGACAAGATGAAGACACGCGACAGTGACGACGAGCAGACGAAGAAAGGAAACGGGAAGCGCTCCGTTAATTCTCCCCTCGCCTTCATCGTCATCCTACTTCTCGTTGCTTCGCGAGTTTCTTGGACGTGCAACGCGACGACGAACGTCATTATCTCCCATGCTGAGACAAAAGAATAGCCGCGATGTTGATCTAAAAATCACCGCAGATTTCCAACAGAAAGACCGACATCTGATGGACGAATACATCAATTGAAAATCACCAGAAACATCGCTAAAGAGTTGCCGCTTACACGGGTTTTCCTCAGTTTCCCTGTGCCCTTGTGCAAACTCTTTTTCCAAATCCAGTGGTGCATTTGGAAAAGACAACTGGATGCGTCACTTTGGTTCTCTGACGAAGTGACGAGGGTAAACGCGAACATGATGTTTCCCAAAGCTCACAAGGCAGGAACATTGGCGTAAAGAATGCAGCAAACCCGTGAAACATGATGCTGAAGATTGCATCGCAATGCAATGAGAATCCTCCTCAATCTGTCTTGTATCTTCGTTTTTGTTGAACATCTTTTTCACCGATTTGCCTTTTAGATGTCTAGGGGACTTCTAAAAGAACCATTTGAGGTATTTTACTAGGCTAGATCCGCCAAACGTAATGGGCAATTCACCAAAACTCATTTTCACTGCATTCCAACATCATTGAAGTGAGGATGTTCATTGGTGGGCCAGGAGAGTGGAAAGAGAGTAGTACTGATGGGACATGGTTCGTCTGATTGTCTACGGTTCAGCTCGCGATTATTATGGAACTCTTGTGTTGATGCACATCCATATTCTCGCTGGCCCGAAAAGTATGCTGTTCAAGTTTTCAACGAATTTTCTTTTCCTCCATTTTTATTGCTATCTGAACTCATTTTCCACGGATTTAGATTGTAGGTCTGTAATGAGGATCTCAAAAAAGTTTGCTGTAGCTTTGTTCTGCCGAAGAAAATTAGCAATTAGAAACAAATTATTTGCGTTGATCGATGTCTCGTATCAATACCTATCCGAATCACCCCCATGTATGTTCTACCTTTTGATATTGTTTTCGAGAAAAGAGCTTTTTGATCTTTTTTTCGAGCTTTCCTGCCGCCAAGGTTTTTATTATTTTCTCTTTTGTGTATGTTCTTTCCTCTCAGAAGTTTTTGAAAGCAATTCGGAGTTAATTAGATAGAAGTATAAGTATATTTTTGAAGTATAAGTATATAAGATATAAGTATAAGTATATTTTTTATCATCTGAACTTTAGTAACTGAACCTCTGAAACCTAGTTCTTTTTACTTTCGGTGAAAATGTACGGCATCAACGCTAGTATTACGGCGTTGCTGCCGTACTCGAAGGCGTTGATGATCTGAATTAGAAGGTCCAAAAGAAGCGTTGTTTCGGGAATTTTTTTAGACGGGAAAAAGACAAGTGAGCCCAGTAAACATTGAGGTATATTTTCATGTATATTTGAAGTGCATAAAAAAATGTTAACTTGAAACAATTATACAAATTTAAATACCTTGGACCACTACCAAGTATTTAGATTTTCATTTCATTTTAATAGGTGTTCGATACTGACCTTGAATGACCTTGAACGACTTTGACCCCCTAATGATTTTTATGCGGCTTAAGGTGCTCCACAAGATGGTTGAAAAAAACGTACCATTCCATTTAAGAAAGTCGAGGTGACCTTCACTGTGCGTCAGCGCCTCCACCGAAATAAAAAAAAATTGGTCGCATTTGATGGCCCCCTTCACACCGTACAACTTTTGGCTGGAACATTTTTTTGTGACGTCGATAATTACCGAGTTATCTCGAGTGGCAGCGATAAGAGGGACGCTGTATGGATATATTAATTTTCGTTCCTCTGTGCGAATTCATCTTCAGGCACATGGCCGTTGCGGTGAGTCAATGAAGTCTTGATTATTTCGTCAGAAGTTGGAGTTTCTATGGGGAGGGGGTCTTCCAAGACAAAGGGAGTTACATCTATATATCTATATATTTGTATTAGTTGGGGGGGTAAATGAATGGTGGGCAGATCTCTTTGGCAAGAACCGCCTGACGTGTATGACTCTCCCCGGGTGTAATAATCGACGAGACACGGCGAAGTAAATTCATGGTGCGAGTCTCGACGGTTGTCGGTGATTCAGAAGCCGATCGTAGCATACTATACATCAATGTGTATATACGCCGACCATACGTTACCCAATATACAGGATATCTCGTCAGGGTGCAGAGGAGCTCTCTTCGTCCATCCCATACACGGCGTACCTAACATACCTTCTCCCTATATTAGGCTAATGTACGTATACACGTACGCGCACGTATATAGACACTTAAACGCACATGATGGCCAGAGAGGGAGAGTCACACCAACCCCAAAGCCTAATTGAGTGATCGAGTGGCCTCGCTGTGTTGGCACCTTCGAACATGTCGGAGGGGAGGGCTAATATGCCGCAGGTATATACGCATAATGCTTCCAAGATCTTGGACCACAGTCTCCAGTCTCGATAGCGTTGGTGTGATCGCTTTATAGAGAAAGAGCGACAGGGAGAGGGATGGACTTGCGCAATCAACAGGCAAATATGTTTATTCAATAGTATCCCCTTTTAGCTATATACTCTGAAAATTTCATTGATATGCTCCTAAAACTGAATGAGCTGTATCTTCTAACAGTCGACCGGGCGAGCGGAAGCAGCACCATATTTCGAACTTTAAGGCGTTACCCCCACTTGGAGCGCAAAAAAAGGCCTTTTTCATGAATTTTTTCTAAGAAAACTACAAAACTTTTTTAATCGATCAATATACCATCTTAAAGAACACATCTTGAAGAACTTTCAGTAATTTTTTTATTGAAAAATATTACATTGTTTAGTGGCAAATGGCCGTCAATGAAATAATGTTTTTATATACACGGTTTGCGGTGACCAACATTGCGGCGAAGTGGATCATCTGAAAAAAAAATGCGGATGGATTTAGTCAAATATAAGTATAAACTAGTCTTTAATCGAAGGATTTTAAAAAATATTCATTTTTCACAAAATGGCGGACAGTCAAAGTTAATGGTTCGATTTTAACGAAAAAAAACGGCCGTTTTTTGGCTATAAAACGGCCATTTTTTTTTTCGAAAAAAAAATCGAACGATTAAAGACTACATTTTTATGTATTAAATAAGCCTGCAAAATTTCAAGAAGATCGATTCATTAGTGTTTGAGTAATCTTGGTCACCGACTTCAGAAATGCCATTTTGAGAAAAACGCGTTTAAAGTTTCTCTTTCAACGCTCATATCTCAGTCAATTTTGTTCGGATCGACTTGAAATTTTCAGGACATATTCTCAGATACTGATACTTCAAAAAAATGCAATTAAAAAAAATCGATTTTTTCAAAATCGCAAGTGGGGGTAACCCCTTAAGGAAGTCAGCCCATGCGACAGCTATTTTTTTTCGATTTTTTGGGAATTTTTTTTTGATGCATCATCCAAACACATTATCTTTGAATTTTTACCACACATTTATTAACATTTTTACAGTCCCTCTGAATTTTATCAAACAAAAATGACGAATTGAATCGACTGGACAATCGGTGGACATGATATTTCGACACCCACTCGATGGATTGTTCCCAAATTTACAGGAGATACGAAAAGAAACATTTAAAAGTCGTTGACGATCTCATTTTTCAAAAATCGATCTTAATTTTTTAATAGTTACGTGAAAATGTCGAATGTTGTCATAGATTTTGTATACTCGAGATTCGATACGTCGGCATGTTGTTTAAAAAAATGCTTTGAAATATCGGCGATCGTCAACGACTTGCATTTATTGTTAACTTGAATGACCCGTTTGGTTTTTCGATTTTGGATGGACCGTTTAAGCTGGGGAGTGTCCACCGCCAAAAGTCGCGAAAAAAATGTTATCTTCCGGCGGCTATGTTATTGTTCTTTATCTGTATTTTTTAAAAGGCTCTCAATATATGAAGCTTTGTGTTAAAAAAAATGCGTTTCTTTTTCACCAACCGTTTCCCAGAATTTTTTTTGTCGGGATTTGGCAATTTTTGTTGGCCCTCTAGGTAGATTTAGCCCCTTAATTTCGTATATTATACACAAACGAGCCATTACGAAACGATCGATACGGAAAAAAGGGTCAATTTCCATTTGCCAATGAACAGCAGCGACTAATGGTTGCTCATTGAATATTCTCTGCACTGGCCATTTCCCATTGGCGAATCGCCACTTCGCAACTCTCGGCTCTTTTTCCCCGCGGCATTACTTGTCCCCCGAGATATCTGAGTGCGATCGGGGCCTTTACTTTTTAATTCACCACTGATACGTTATCAGCTTTTGAGATCTCGTAACGAGCGAGCTTCGCAGTTTAATCGGAATGAGATTGAAAAATAAAAATCGTTAATTATTGTTTTTGTTTGGAGAAGGATTTGTGGAAAGGGTGTATGGGTTTTCCAGTGTTCCAGATGAGATACCTGGAATAGTGGATTTAAATACTCAATTTTAATATCTATCTAAATAGTGACGTGAATAATTAGCTTTTCATTCACAGAAAATTTGTGACGTTGACATTTGCATCGTTGGAATGCAACGAAACTGATTTTTTTTTAATTTCCCAATTTTTTTTTGACATATAGGAGCCACGAAAATCACGCAAACATTTTTTTCGAAATCTTATGTAACAATCTACAACCTGAATTTGCAAAATATGACTGGATAATAATGAAAATAAGGGATTGAAAAGAATTTTCTCGAAATAAAAATTGAATATTTATGGAAAGTCTTTATGATGGGTATTTTCTTGTGTTTCAGGTAAGAGATCCACTGCACGGTTATCATGGAATTTTGGAAACTATGTGGGGTTATCTACGGTCGGTAAGTGAAATAATTGCTGTCCGGGGCTAATGAAGGGTTATTGAGGGACGACACTGTGACGGGCCGAAATAAGGTCGTTCCTTTCGATTTTTTTTATCTACTAGATTATCTATTTGGGATTTGGAAAAAAGGCACATTGTTAAACGTACATTGAACTTTTTTCGTGTAAATTTTAATTAAAAAAAAAAAATCAAAATGAACAACGTTATTGAGGTATAATAGAGCCTCGGTATAAAAAATGTGGTCCACCAACCGGATCGGTAACTTGACAACGGTTCGTCTGTGGAATAAAAATAAAAAAGGTTTATAATCTATATAAATATAGTTCTCGCCATAGGTAGCCGTTGTTCGAAAAAAAAATCCTCTGATGGCGGATATTAAGGAAATTAAACTTTGGCGAAGTTTCTACTTATATTCGGGGGCTTAAAAAAGACTAAACAAAAACACGACTGCACACAACGATAGCAACTGCAATTACGAAAATTTTAGTCTTTTAATTGCAAATCAGACACTCACAGCTAGAATTATAATTCCGGCCAGGTCCAGAAAAGTCGTTTCGAGAAAAACGCTACCTGCACTCACTAAATCGTCTGTAACTTGATCAATTTTCAATATTTCAAATCAAATTATTTTTTTTACATAGTCTTGCATATGAAGGCTTTGAGAACATGCAAAAAATCGATTTTTTACCCGTCACAGTGGTGTCCCGCCTTGAAGGGTTCCAATAAGAAAAATTCTCGTTCGTTATCAATTGATCGTTGTCATCGATCACTGAACATGGAGGGCGAGCTTTTTTTTCTCGACTGTGCGCTTTTTCAAGCTCGGATGATCTATCAATTCAATCCGTTGGAATGTCTCGGTCCTTCGCGCAGTATGGAAAGTTTAATATGTGATAAGAGAGAGGGAGAGAGGGAGAGAGGGAGGGAGAGAGAGAGAGAGAGAGAGAGGCCGAGGGCAAGAGACATACCCAAAACTCTCTATATCAGGTGGAGACTCTCGGGGTGAGTACACTAAATTACGTGAGGCTCCTTACTCTCCCCCCCCCCCCTCTCTCTTTCTCTCTTGTAGACACAGGACACTGCCATCTTTATGAGATCGTACGTCATCGCTACGCGTACTCCTGAACGTATGAATGAATATACAACACCGCCGTGTAATATATATATACTGTGAATACATCGTACAGGAGGTACATGACTATTACGACACGCCCAAGAGTTTTAGCGATTTCACGGAAGATATTCAACCGAGAGGGACAGAGAGAGAGAAAACGCCATAGCAATGTCCAACGAAAAATTTATTTAGTCGAGAAATCTGGCGTGCATTATATTTGCTGATATGTATTATCAGCCACAGAAAGGGAAAGAGTGAGAAAGTGAGGGCGGGAGGGAAGAGAGACAATGATAGAGACGAAGTACTCCACTTTCTTACTCACTCTCTATTTTTTTATTTTTATTTTTAAATCTTTAGACTTTTTCAATATTGTACGATATTTGTCGCAAGTGTCACTAGATGTTGCTGAATTTGAAAGACTAAAAATTTAAAACTTTTAAAGTTGTGAAATATTTATTTTCGTGTTGATCGGATAAATCTGATTATATGTGTGTATATATATATACAGATATAATCAGATTTATCCGATCAACACGAAAATAAATATTTCAAGAGTTGGTGTCATTTTTGTAGTGGAGTTTTGTTGCTGAATTTGAAAGACTATTTGTCTTCCTTATCAAATCTGATATATATATATATATATATATATATATATATAATCAGATTTATCCTATCAACACGAAAATAAATATTTCAAGAGTTGGTGTCATTTTTGTAGTGGAATACACGTGAGTCACGATGATCAATTGCAATCAATTAAATATTCGAGTAATTCATAATTACATATTAAATTATATCTTGTATTGAATAATGTTTTGAATAATGTATTAAAAATTAATACACGGCAGTCAGGAAGATTAATTCATGAAAATTAATTAAATTTCTCATCACCTTCTCCAAACGTTCATCTGCACTTGCAAAAATGTACCGTCGAACCTGAAAAATCCGGACTCCGATAATCCGTGAGTTTATGCTTTGATCTGCATTCGTCTGTAATTAAGAATAAGTGGCAAAATTCTCGGACAAACAATGGGCAGACAATAAAATAGGATGCAAAAGAGAGAGAGAGAGAGAGAGAGAGAGAGAGAGAGAGAGAGAACGTTCAAAAGGAATAAAAAAAGCTGGAGCAGAAGAAACTGCTTTCCTCAACTTATTCGAGAATGAGAATCGACATTGAGGCGACGTCTCGAGAGATTGAAACGATTCTTGAGAACGGAGTGAAGTGGTTTTCCTCTTCGTATATATTTTTATCGGTCCTCTATGGTGACCATGGTTGCCGCGATTAAAAAAAATAAACAAAAAAAATTGAAAAAAAAACCAAAACGTCAGAAAAAATTAAAATATGAAAAAAATTTGAACACGAAATAAAGAAATAAATACAAATACGAGACAAAAGAGACGAGAGAGCGAGTGAGCAATTTAACGATGCTCGCCTGGTCTCCGCCTGAGTATGCAATTCCGCCGATGTTAACGTAAAAAAAAACGCCAAACTCAGCTGCTCGCAGAGTCGTTCGCATAGACCCGTACAGGGATTATTGTCTGCGCGGTATATCTCGTACGTTCCGTAATTCACGTAGGAATTCTTGCACAATCCCTTGCACGATGCAAGTCCGTCGTTATTTCTCTCTCGCTCATTTTCTTGCTCGCCAGGCGCGATCGATACGAGCGAAATCGAATCGTAACAATCGTCATCGTGTGCGCCTCCCGGTACATTATGTATCATCGGCCAGTATCCTTTCCCTCGCATCCCCCATACGTGATACGTTTATTTATTTATTTTTACCGTTTTTTTCGGTGGTTTTTTTTTCCACTCCAAAGTACTCGCCATGGAGCTTCATATTTTACTCGTAGTATCGATTTGCGGTGGACCCTGTTGGCACATATGTTCGTATATATATTTACAGCGGAAGCTACTCCCGGGAATAATTCCGGCAGCGACCAACCCCTCCCCCCTGGATGCTTTTCCATTATATCCGTGTAGACATCGCGTACAGGATATTCCATGTCAAGAGGAATGGTTTTCAACCGGCGAGTCCAGGTCGACGCTTTTCAGGAATTCAGGCCTTTTTCACTGTAAACATACGCCGCTATTTTCAAAGATAGGGGGTTGGACGTCAGATAACGTCATACGCATTTCATTATTCCAAACAACTTTTGTTTGAAACATTTTTTGATCGGCGTTTTAATTATCGAGATACGGCGATTTTTAAGTTTTCAACCCCTATTTCTTAGGGTTGGGGCGTGTCGAGGGGCAACATTTTATTGGGGTTACTTTCAGTATGCAACCATCTAGCTTCGGTCGAACATTCCCATTCTACGCTAAAAATGATGGGTTTTCGTCTCTTTTTCTGGATTAAAAGTTTGAAGCGAAAGCTGGAGTCCAACGTCCTTTTGGTCGTGAGGAAATGTAATTTTTTTCGGAAGTCCAGATAATGTTTAGGCTTGAGGCAGGTTAAGGAATGAAAAAGCTCATCCTCAGGAAGAATTTTGAGATACATTGTGTATTTTTTATTATAATGAATTATTGATATTTGAAATAAATTTTCATAAAATTATATATATGTATACATTTTCTATGAAAATAAATAAATAATGCATAAAAAAAATTAATAACATATATATATACGTATGTACTCGGTAAAAAATAATGTTCACACTTTTTTCTCGAGACCAGCAAATTCATTGGCTTGCGAATGGTTCCTACTTGGAATAGCAGATCCCTGCGAAAAATATATGCAATATCTATTCTTTGTTCTAATGTATTCGAAACTTTAAAATTAACTTATTTTTATTTTTCAAATGTGTATACATATATTTATTTGTAGAAACAAGTCAGTAAAAAGAGAACTTTAACACATTGCTCTACTGCAATAACTCTTCGAAAAAATATATAGATATTTTATATAAAATATAAAGACAACTATCGTAATATATAAATATGAAGAATATAGAATATTTTGACAGATGCGTTTATTCGATACTTAATTTTAAATACCCATGTTGTATGTCATTATTAATATAATTAACGAAGGTTAATTAAAAATACTAAAAACCAGTAGAAAAAGAAATGCGCATATATATGTGTGTGTGTGTGTGTGTATATATATATATATATATATATATATATATATATATATATATATATATATATATATATATATATATATATATATATATATATATATATACAAATATCCATTGGAGGTATCATACAATATTTCTAAATAATACATAAATAAAAACCCATTCCAACAATAAATAATACGTAAACGGGACGAATAATTCAATGAATAATGAGCTCCCTGAGAATCGCATTAACAACGCCTCAACGAGTTCCACTCCGAGTGCAGAAATGAACTAACATAAGCTGAACGCGAATAACGTCAAAATCGTTTGGTCTTCCGCCAAAAAGGGTTCCGCTCGAGTCGGAACGACACGTATACGCGTGGACGTTCCCACACGCTCAGAA
>OY723387.1:9125546-9168046 GCA_963210295.1 Ophion ellenae | reverse complement strand
TTACGATTTCATAAAACATTAAGTTTTATGAAATCCAACTAAACGATTTCAACCAACTAAACTTACGATTTCATAAAACATTACGTTTTATGAAATCCAACTAAATTCACGATTTCATAAACCATCACATTTTTATCACGAGTAGTAAGTATTATCACGAAAAACGGCACGTTTCATAAAAAATCGTGACTTTAGTTGAATCGAGTACCTCGTGCATTTTTTAGCAGCATTTTTTAACAGCATAAAATCCATTCGTTGTGGAATTTTCGCCCGTAAAAAATTTGTTAATGAATAATTTCAGCTTGCCCTGACTGAATATCTTCATTTACAACCCAATCAATGAAAAAATAGCAAAAAAAAAGTTTTGGGCTCATTTTTCGGCAGTCATTTATCTAAAGAATTACCACTTTTTTAATCTCGAAATCACTCGAGTGGAGTTTGGCGAGGTTGAATTTTGCTCGAACCTATCGAGGTCTAAATTGAAAGCTCAGTATCCGTGGCCGTTAATCGGTGGGGTGCCCGTCGCCCCTGCTAGATTGGATTTCCCCGTTGGCCGGAAGTCGTTTTGATCCATGCGAAATGGCCGCGAGGGGATGATAGGTACACAAGTTGGCTCGGGCATTCGGGACACGCGCCTGTATGACCGTGACGTACCGTTGGCACGTGACCGTTTTGTTCAGACATGTACGTACGTACATCTCTGTGCGGATACCGGTATATATATACACACACACACACACACACATATATATATATAGTCATGATAAGATAAAGTGTGCCACCGTATCGAGTCTATGTTCTGATACGGAAGGCTAAGTAACGAAAAGGTATGAGCGACTGTATTGAACACGTTCAGCTGATCCTGGGAATCGAGATCAGGAGTCGTGGGATTTAGAAGCAAGTCAGAGATACGCATATACGTATGCGGGAAATCCACAGGGAACTGCTATCGATCGAATCCTCAGTATAAAGTAGAATAATTTCTGAGGTGGCACTGGGTCATGGGTGATCGAAACGTCAGCGAGGTTCGATTTTTTCCCGATAAGGTCCCGCCCCCCCCCCCCCCCCCCCCGCCGATCGACCTAAAATTTCGCACAAACCTTCCTTTTAATATTTTAAGACAACCCCAGAAGGGATTTTTGGCGACTCACAATAGTTTTCGAGATATTGAATTAATTTTTTTTTAAGCGCGCGCTGACTATATATATAGTCGGCGCGCGTTTAAAGAAAATGAGAAATTAAGAACTAAAAATGATGAATTATGAAAAATGAAAAATGATGGAAAGGTATGAACGGAGACATAGCAGATATATATATATATATATATTTGCTATGTCTCCGTCCGTACCTATATATGTTATCGCGCTCTCCGTTTTGTCCAAACAAAAATAGCCAAATATACCCAAACAAACCCAAACCCTGATAAAACTATTGCGCGTCTCCAAAATCCCTTCAAGGGTTGCCTTAAAACATTAAAAGGAAGGTTTGTGCGAAATTTTAGCTCGTTCGGAGGACGGGGAGGGGGTCGGAAACTGACCTTTTTTTCGGTTCGGAGGTCATTAGTTCATTATTGGTCGTTGGACACCCTACACATTTTTTTTATTGCCTCCGCTTCTTCGTATAACCTTCAGGGCAGTGCTGCATCGCATTTGCAGGAGGGCACAGGGTAACTGGGGGAAACCTGTGCCGATGAGGGCTAACACGTCTGCTAGGAGTTTCAGTTGTGTTGGCATCGAAAACTCGATGAAACTACGTTTTGCTCGATGCGCAAGTACGCGGTCACCCATCCGAGTATGGGCTCGGGTGATTGGAGCTTGATGCGGGAGGTTGCCGAAGCACTATAATGAGGGCGTTCTACTATTGGCAATTTCACTCCGTTTATGTAGGACACGACGCAGTAGACGGGATGAAATATTGCCCGACTGATGAAGGGGGGGTGTCAAAAACCCACTGGGTATAGGGCCAATACCAAAAATTCGCACGATCTCTCCGGAAAACGTATCGCACTGATTTCGGGTAAATCGGGCAAGCGGAAAGTCTAATGACTGCGGCACGCGCGAACCTTCGGATAATGAGATCCGGAAGCAGACGGGTACGGGACAATACAATGGCACAAAGGGCATCGCTCGAAGCGTGACTATTTCCAGCGTGTTCATTTATTGCAAAGAGAAACGCGAGAAAAGTACAGCGTGCGAAACTTCCTACCGTTATTATCTTCTGCACGATCAAACGCAATTTTTTGGATTCCTGGGATTCGATGATCGGTCTAATAGCGAATTATTCGCTAGAGCGAAATCGTCGATTGTTGGTTGTTGCCAGTGGAGACAGCTCTTTGATGTGAAATGTGTGAGACAGAGCCACCAGGATCACAATGATCAGTGGCTCGAGTTGGAAGTTGTACGTGCGTGTTTTTTTTTGTGTGGAATAATTATAACAATGATAAGAATTACATTGATGATATTACAGATAGTTTTTTGTCATCGCACTGAGTACTAGGGAACTATTCTTTGAAATCAAAATATAATGTCTACCGAGTATCACCGTAAAGTTTGATCAAGCAAGCTGAAAAAAAGAAAAAGTTTGGATCGTTTTAATGATGAAGATCATTTTATGGACCCGAGATGTCCGGGGTATTTTTTTTATCGCGCTGTCATTTGATTTCCCAAGTTCATTGGGTCTATCCAGATTCTAGATTGTTCAGACCACGCTCTACAATTTTTCAAGCCAAATCACACGAATACAGCTCGCTCAACCTTTAAGTTGCCAATGATTGGAAGTTCTCGATAACTGAGAACACCAAAATTAGTGTTAGTCTACTCCTAAAAACGGTGTCAAGATGGATTTAGGCATCTTTGAGAGGAATCATAGCAAAAGTGGCAAGTGTTTCAGATTGTTTTGGTGATTCTGACTGACAATCCTGCAGAACTTGAACAACCCCAATGTACGCTTTGAAGCTACTGCAAAGAACAGCATGGACTAAGTTCCCGTTTGCAGTAGCTTCAAAACGTTCATTGGGGTTGTTCATGGGGTGTCAATATGGATTTAGGCATCTTTGAGAGGAATCATAGCAAAAGTGGCAAGTGTTTCAGATAGTTTTGGTGATTCCGACTGAGAAACCTGCAGAACATGAACAACCCCAATGTACGCTATGAAGCTACTGCAAAGAACAGCATGGACTAAGTTCCCTATCGCTTTTCTTTGCAGTAGTTTCAAAACGTACATTGGGACCATTCCTGTCCTGTAGGATTCTCAGTCAGAATCACTAAACCAATCAGAAACACTTGCCACCTTTCCTATGATTCCTCTCAGCGATACCTGGATCAATACTCCTGACACCCTTTTTCGGGGTTAACTGCTACTAGTTTTGGTGCTCTTAGTTAGCGGGAACGTCCAACGATTGGGAACTTTGAGGATACGTACGACCGCATGATGACCCAGTGCAATCAAGGCTCGATGCCAGCTGGTGGTTGTCGCGAAACAGCCCTAGAAAATCGAATCCGATAGGGAGACTGTGCCAAGAATGGTGTGTCGTTCGATAAGAGGACAAACTGGCATGTGGCTTGCTCGATATCGAGGTATCGTTCTTGGTGGCTTTCCGAATATCCCTGTAAGCGTGTCTCCGATGCACGCCATAGTGGAACCTCGAGGACGATTCTCGGCTGGTGGTGTTTCGAGCCAAAGGGGTTTGCGAATACGTGACTACGGTCGATTAGGGTTGACCATATACATGGTGTGGCGCCAAGTAGGGCGGATGCCTCCGCGTGTGTTGGAAGCAAGCACGGTGCAGCTATTGGCCTTCAACCAGTCATCATCAGTTGGCCCAATGGACTGGAATCCTGAGAGAGCAGCAGCTATGTCAACGACTGTTTCTTCCTGACACGCTCGTAGATTGCCTATCGATTTGACGTTATTTACTGTTCACGTGATGTTTTGTGGCTCGGCGCAAAAGCTGATGTAAATCGCATCGGTGAGCAGGCCAACTGCGCCATTTGAATATCCGTCTTCTCGCTCTCGATTATACGTGACCGCAACTGCCGCAGCAGGCAACCGCTACTTCCGTAAGTTCCTCCGATCTCCGGAGCTTCCTGGACCCTTCTTATCCTTCCTGTCTATGTCCCGTAGGCACCATTGACCTTCCGACAATCGCTTAAATTGCAGATCCCCATTCGCCACCGAATTTACCTAATGGCGAAATTTAGCCCACGTCGCCAACATCGATCGGGGATGGCACTTATCGAAGTCGCCGCATATTGAGGTCTCTTGATACGATGATTCGACGCCTTGTAGGATGTCTTTTAGCCTCGTGAGAATCTCACCATTTGCCAAATCCTCTAGTAACCCTACGGTAGGTGGCCTCATAATCCCTTTTAGGATATCGTAGTCACTAGGCGACTTTGTAATTCCATCATGCAGTTCGGTGCATCTGTCACAGCAGCACCCCTTGTCTTCCAATCTTGTGATTTTTTAGTTTAACAAAAACCGAATTCATTCATGACATTAGCATTCAAGGTGTCCTTCAAGTAAAATGATTGCGGTCACTGTCAAATGGCAAGTTTCGGAAAGAGAATAACAAAGACGGTTTCCAATTCGACTAGATGGTATCAGCTACCAACAGTTTCTATCCATTTCCACTACTTCAATCCAGAACCAGCCACGCTTTTAATCTGGCGTACATTTCTTTCCCAGCTTTTTAAATCCATTTGCGCAAATTTGCACAGACCGCAGAACGTGAGAAAGACCGAAATTCGCCCAAAGCGAAAACCTGCTATCTTGATCCCGTGGCTTGCGTTTCAGTCGCAGCATTTAAGACTGTAACGAAGCGTCGTTTGTGGGCACTCCTCCAGGTAATTGAAAAAATTGCGGGCTATTCGGGAATTGTTACGCCCGAAACGTGACGAGGAGTAAAACGGTTGGAGGAGTTTCCTTTGTGCTCTTCCGGGCTGAATAATTCCTGCTTTGAAGAATTATTCAACAGCTGCCAATTCTTGATGTTATTTCTTATTCAACAATCATGCTTTTTTACTCATAGTTGTCGGGTACATAAATCCTAAATCCTTTTAGCATTGGAAATGCTTTTAAAAATGTATATGTTTGTTGAGATTGGCTGGGTATAGGGGTCTGAGTTAGCTGTATGTCATACAAAACTAACGCTACCCCCCACTCCACTGCCGCCGTCTTGTAGTACAATGGGGGGGGGGGGGGGGCTGCGCCATGCTAAATGCATGTGATTGGTTGAAAAATGCCGAATGACATGTAGTGTACATTCGCGGTTAAAAATGGTAATGTGGTGTAAATTACATGTAGAAAGAGAGCGAGAGCGAGAGAGAGAGAATGAGAGAGAGAGACGGTTGGATAGATGGATGGATGGATCGATAAACGGATGGAATGTTCAATGGATGGATGCACATAGATGAATAGATGGATGGATGGCTAGATAGATGGATGGATAGATGGATCGATGGATGGATGGATGGCTAGATAAATGGATGGATCAATGGATGGATAGATGGATCGCTAGATGGATGGATAGATGGATAGGTGGATGGATGGATATATGGATGGATGGATGGATGGATAGATGGATGGATGGATGGATGGATGGATGGATGGATAGATGGATGGATGGATGGATGGATATATGGGTGGATAGATGGATGGATGGATGGATGGATGGATGGATGGATGGATGGATGGACGGACGGACGGACGGACGGACGGACGAACGGACGGACGGATGGATGGATGGATGGCTGGATGGATGGATGGATGGATGGATAGATGGATGGATGGATGGATGGATGGATAGATGGATGGATGGAAGGATGGAGAGATGGATGGATGGATAGATGGATTGATTGATGGATGGAAGGATGGAGGGATGGATGGATGGATAGATGGATTGATTGATGGATGGATGGATGGATGGATAGCTGGATATTTACATGTACCTATTTTTTATTACCCGAAATGTCTGATTACATTTCCAATGCCATGAGATAGTTGCACTTTGTGTAATATCTGTATATTTTTTCCACTTTTCTATCATTCAAGGCATTGGATTCAATGATTGCAAGACCGAATATGCATTTGGATTATTTTTTGTTCCTCTTCCAGATCGGCGTTTGCGGTGAAATGTCGTCTGCTACGATAATTGTTTAGGCATCTCTACAACAACGGATCGAGTGTCTGTGGCTTGAAACAATTGTACGATGAGTACGCAATGTTGGTGTACAGCTCACGGAGACAGTTGTAGGTGGCTTCAGGGGTCCATAGGCGAGGGTACGCGAAGCCATCGAGTCTCTTTGTCCACATAGGGGTGGAAGCAACGCCCTGTGCTGTCCGCGAGCGGAACACCAGCCGGCTAATGTAGCCCAGCGTGTAGACGTTGCTATGTAGGGTGCATCACATACAGCCCTGCGTGTAGTTACCGATCCGATGTTTATATTAACGCCAGCAGGAAGTGTGGAGGGAACGAGGATGTGGCCGAGCCTATCTCCGTGTCCACCGTCCATCTCTCTTGCCTCAACCTCTTAATACCCTTTGCACTTTCCATCCACCTACACGTGTACAAGTACGCAGCTCGCGGTAACAAGGGCGCATCGGTGTCCCGTCTCGTATGGCCAATGATGGCCAAACGCGTCTCTCTGTAATTCCCACCATTGATAAAGTTCGATACGCAGGAGAGATCGTAAAGCGGCTTGTTTGAACGCGCACACCCTGCTGCATGGGGGAATTCGTAATTCGCGACATTTGTTCGCTGTTACCGCGAAATACACGCACCGTAGACGGCATAAAGGCAGCGGTAGAGGGAATGGGGACAAGTATAGGAAATTAGATTCTCGCATGCGAAAATTGGGGTAAACTTCAACGCGCAAAAGGGAGAAAGCCTATTCCTCTCTTTCCCTCCATCGGATATACAGAGCCATTGTTGTCATGCCACATACGTGGACAAGCCGCGTTGTTTACGATCGAATCGTCGAATCCCCATTAATTATTCATTCACCACATGAGAGGGTCGATATACCGAGGAAAAAAGAACACACCGGAATAACTCGAGTAACTCAAATTGACTTCCGTTCATCCAATTTTCTCTGATCCAGATTTCCTTGTTCAATTCAGTCAGAGCCTGGATGATCAAAAGGCAGAACCTTCCCATCAATCGATGCCATTTCGCCTGGAAATTCCACTGCTCGAAGTACCCAAAGATAATCGTTTGACTATGAGTGAAATTGGTGTCTGCTCCAATCTCACATCATCGATGCATAATTGGGAAACTCCGTGAATTGGCCAGCGTTGATTTCTACCGGAAATGGCCGTTAATGAAACGACCGGTCCATGGAGAAGCTAAGTGAACAAGGGTCGAAGTGGATTTTGCCCAACGATAAATAATTGTCCA
This sequence comes from Ophion ellenae, assembly GCA_963210295.1. Classification (NCBI taxonomy): domain Eukaryota; kingdom Metazoa; phylum Arthropoda; class Insecta; order Hymenoptera; family Ichneumonidae; genus Ophion; species Ophion ellenae. The sequence continues at coordinate 9,160,650 of OY723387.1, read as the reverse complement.
TTTTTTGCGATCTTTTCGAACGAGCGAGAAAATGGTCGAGGAGAAGAACAAGAGGAAATAGATGTAGAAGTGTGGATTAAGCGGAGCCGCGCTGTATAATGGCCCTCCGGGTGAAGGCTAATTTATAGCCAATTAAGTATAAATCCGGTGATTCGTTAAATTGCACATATTCGTGCACGTGTATACGTGTACGGGGAAAGGTGATTTCGAAGACCGTCCTCATATTGACCATATGTCCTCATAATATACATTGCGTAGTCCCCAATGTCCTCAAAGTAACATTTACGATAAATGTAACCCCACTTGTACGAAGGTCCTCAAAACAGCCAGATGTGCCGATAGTCAACATTACATCGATGTAACGGGTTCAAAATGTCACTTTCCCATTCAGGGGCACATCGAGCGGGGCGAAATGGAAACTCGCGGCAACAACCCTCCGATATCTTCATATTACTCGGTCTGGAGCGGAATTCCGTAAACGCGAGGTGTAGAAAATCCGCCCTCGTTCGATTTCCTATACTTGCCCACTTTCCTCGCGATCGGTTTCGGTCCTCGACTTCCCATTAACTATCACTTTTCGATATTATACCTTGGCTTAATCCGCGCGGTATCGCAGCATCGGCTAATCATTGGGGAGCTCCCGACGAGTATTATCGTCGATACAAGCGAGTCACAAGATACGTATCTTCCACTTTATTCGTGTACTGGACGCGGTGTGCAATATTACGAAATGGAGGACGATATTTTAATGGAGCCTAACGACTGTGCCGGGCACTGGACTGCTTGAAATTGGCTTATCCAGCATATTCTGTATCGTTTACGATACATTGAGGCTTCTCTAATCGAAGGAAACGGCAAACCATCGGGTTAAGGGGTTAGGCTAATGTGGATATTTTTTTTTAATCGCTCGTCGCTCGAGGCAATTCGAAGTGGAGAGGAACGTCCAACGTGTGGTGCAGGAATCGCAGATTGAAGGTAAACTTTTGATTACAACGATGGAACTGCTGGTGAAACTTTGAACGCTTTTTTCTCAAAACTATGTTTTTGAAAACGGTGTACAGGATTTCTGGACATCTAATGAACGGATTGACTTGAAGTTTGGTACACTTAGTCGGTGTAATAGTAGTTTAGCCTTGACCGACGTTTTTCATCTTGACATTTTTTTCATTAGTTATTAATAATAATGTAATTTTTCGTCGAAAAACGAGAAAAAAAAAAATAAATTTTTTTTTATGATCGAAACATGATAACGAAAAAAGCTCAGTCAAGCCTTAGCCAATATTGTCTAATTTACGAAAAAAAAAAACTTTTTTTTGTTTCAGTTCAACCTGAACTATGAATAAATACATATTTGGCGATGCGATTTTGGGTTAAAAAGTATTTGCGCAGCTCACCTTTTTTCTGCGCGTTTCAATAACGTTGAAGTTTGCATCATCGGAACCCATAGAAAATTCTCCTTTGTTTTTTTTTTATTTCTTTATTCTTATTATTTTCCAAGAGTTTTTTTCGCAGATTGACGTTACACATCCCTAATACAAAAATCCTCAAAAACGTTTCAGTGAATTTCGTAGCCTGAATGTGCAAAAAAATAATTGAGCAGAAAAAAAAATATTTTCGTTGCACTCCAACGATGCATACTTCAGCACCATCAGTGTTTTTGGTATTAACAGGCTACGAGAATCACTCAAATGGTTTTTAGGATTTTTCAAAACGTTTCACGATGCAAATGTGCAAACCAATTTTTTTGGTGATGCGATAAACTTGTAAAGAGCAACTTTTTTAAGTAATTGGCACGATATGCGTAGTACATTTTTTTTACACCGCAGGCTATCAACATCAGATGTTCAAAATTGGTTTGTATGAAAATTCTGCATCAGATCTTGTTTCATAAGGTTTCCTTGATATTTAAGGTTAAAAAGAAGACTTTTCTAGATATACAAATAACCAAGAGTATGTAAAAAAACCGGGTCGAAATAGTTATCATTTGTAGAAATGGCATGCGAAAAACCAAAAGTAGAAGATTTTTATCTGGAAAATCATGGGATTTTTACTAAACTGAAATTTCAGCATATAGTAGGACATGATCTGACCTATCGACAGTTGCACGATCGTCCATTCATAACAGGATACCCTTTATACATATGCAGGGGATGAAAATCTTTACGAGGTACGACCGACAGCCCAGATAATTTTACAGCGTCAATTTTCGAATGATCCTCGTGGTGTAAAAGGTAGAGAGGTCTCTTGCTAGTATTGGTTTGTAAAATTTCACAATATGTATATATATATATATATATATATATATATATATATATATATATATATATATATATATATATATATATATATATATATATATATATATATATATATATATATATATATATATATATATATATATATATATATATATATATATATATATATTTTTTTACATTAAAAAAATCACATTAGCATAGGAATAGCGAGAGTTGTAAGCAGAGTTTATTTATGTCCCAGAACGAGGGCTAGGATCGAAGAGAAAGAGAGAGAGAGAGAGAGAGAGAGAGAGAGAGCCGCGAGCACGCGATCTCGTTTTAACGCGATATCACCGTACACACAAACGTACATGATACTCCGTATACATACATCAATAATAATGCCCACATAGGCCAAAGAAAGACCGATTCGGTGGTTTTCTCCGAGCAAACATTGTTAGTTAGCCTGTCGTGTGGCGCGAGCCTCAATACTTCCGTGATAATGAACGGCACCAGGGAGGGTGGTGGTTTAGCCGACTCATCGCTTTCCGTCTTTCGTGTCGGCTGCAAACGAATAAAATTTCATCCGCACGTTCATCGAAGCTTATTCCCTATTGGCGCTATCGCGAGAACTACCCCCTCCCCCACTCCCTGCCGCGTTGGCAATAAATTCTCGTAAGGGTTATTGCGCTGTTGCAAGTATCTAAAAAAAAAGGGTTAATTGATTGCCGTCATTCTTAGCGGTAGCGCTCGTCATCGTAATATAAAAATCATAATAATGATGATAATGATGATAACAATAATGCGTTAATAATAATACTTGCTATTGCTATTGTAACATCAGAAACATCAAATAAAAGATGGAGAACAATAATGACGATAATACAAATAACAATGCTAATGAGCAGAATAATAATAACGATGAGAATACTAATAATAAAATTTGGATGACAATATCAGCGTAATGAAGACGACAATTATAATAATAATATGAGAATTTACCGTGAGAATAATAATAATAATGACGACGATGATGATGTTAATGATAATAATAATGCGTTAACGAAAACATAAAAATAGCATCAGCATCGTAAAATCAGGACCATGGACTCTTATATGAAGAAGATTAATAATCGTAGTAATAAAAAATAACAATGCTAATAATCAGAATAAAAATAACGAAGAGAAGGGTAATAAAAAATGTCTATGACAATATCAGCCTGACAAAAATGATGATAATATTAATAATAAAAGAATGTGGTATTAACGAGGACATAAAATAATAATTGCGTTGAAGTTTGCATCGTTGGATAGAACGAAAGTTTCTTTTCTATTTTTTCCATTTCGTCATTTTTATCATCATCGATCTATTTTTTAATATTAAGATCGTGGATATCCAATCATAAAAAAAATCCATTTGGGTGATTTTCGTTCCCTAAATCGGCAAAATGAATTTGAGAAATGGAAGCAAAATTTACTTTCCTTGTATTCAAACGATGCAAACTTGAACATCATGAATATTAATAATGCCATAAAATATAGAATAACAATAATAACGAATACTAACGCACAATAATAATAATAACGAATCATAACGCACAATAATAATAACGGATAATAATAATAATAATGAATGTAGGATAATAATAAGAATATTTGTACGAGGCCGTGTATAGATTCCGTCCAACATCGTATCATTTGATTTTCCCGACATGAGGGTGCATCGCGATCGTTCATACTTTGTGCACTGTTCCGTCGATATTGCAACGAGTTTCCCGTGAATCCTCTTGATGCCGAGGAACTACATCGCGAATGATTTTGTGATGGCAACTATTCGGTTAGTGGGAAGTAGAGTTGGTAGAGAGAGAGAGAGAGAGAGAGAAAGAGAGAGATGTGGGTAATCCGTAATCAGCTAATGCCTCCGAGTTGTATGGGAAAGTGCAAGGGGGGGATCAGCGATGCGGGGGCGAGATGCTTTTGCAATATTGACGAGTAACTATAAAGGACAAAACCTTTGCGTACACGCATACTTATATTAATACGTCTATCGTGTGGATATATATATATATATATATATGTATATATATATATATATATGTATATATATATATATAATTTCGAAGTAGATGCTTTTACTGCACCGAACGCAAGCTCTGGGGTTGTATCTACTACTTAGTCCTTGATGCGCCAGAATCCGCCCTTTACTTCTATAGAGGGTGATTCATAACGATTAGGGTTTCCTCGGTGGACATGGAGAATGTTAGTCCAGTAAAAAAGACGAAAACCCAGCACTTTTTAGCGTAGAATATGAATTTTTTACTGAAGGTAGATGGTTGCACACTGAAATTAATTCCAATAAAATTTGGCCGCTCAACTCGCGTCAACCCTAAAAAATAGGGGTTGAAAACTTAAGAATCGCCGTATCTCGATAATTAATAGCCCGATTAAAAAAGGTTTCAAACAAAAGTTGTTTCGAATAATGAAATTCGTATAAAGTTATTCGACGTCCAACCCCCTATCTTTGAAAATAGCGGCATAAAAACGATTCGAAAATTCGGGGATGATGGTTTCGTGTTTTTGTGGCGCTGTTTTCAAAGATAGGGGATTGGACGTCGGATAACTTTATACGTATTTGATAATTCCAAATAACTTTTGTTTGAAACTTTTTTTAATCGGGCTATCAATTATTGAGATACGGCGATTTTTAAATTTTCAACCCCTATTTCTTAGGGTTGGGGCGAGTTGAGGGGAAACATTTTATTAGGGTTACTTTCAGTTTGCAACCATCTAGCTTCAGTCAAACATTCATATTCTACGCTAAAAAGTGCTGGGTTTTCGTCTAAGTAAAAGTACTGGACTATTTGGTCATTGCAAGCGAAACGATTTCTTTCGATATTCGCGTTCCAAGTCCGACGCTGAGTAAACAACGAAGTTGAAGTTAACGTCGTCGGAATTCAATCCAAATTATTATTTCTGAATTTCTTGAACTTCTACTGACAGATTTCGGCAACAAAAATTTCTCAACCTTTTTTTATGATATTTATTTAGCGATCTACAATAATCTAATAAATGGGTTGACTTGCAATTTGGTACACTTATTCGTTGTAATAGTAGTTTAGTCTTGACCGACGTTTTTAGTCTTAACATTTTTTTTTTCATTACTTATGATGCCATTTTACCTAAAAACGTCGAAAAAAATCGGAAACTTTTTCTTTGATCATTGAAAAACGATAACAGAAAAAAACTCGGTCAAGTCTTAGCCAATATTATCTATTTTAACAAAAACTCGTTGTTTTTTGCTTCCGATCAACCGCATGGCCAAAATCGAGTACACCGTTGAGCTCCTCACGTTCGAAGGTCCTCCACGACATTGTTTATAACTTCTTCAATTATTAACATTTCTAAATGAAATTTGTCACACGACTTTATTGACATCCATACAAATAAATGTCCAAACGGTTTTTCGATTATCTTACTTATTTCTTCAAAATCAATTTTTCCAAATAACCCTGATTTTCGGGACGTCACACGAGACCCTTCGCGAATCCACTTGTCCGCGGTCGAAGCCGCGTTCGTTCCGCCTTGCACGCTCCGCTTTAGCACCTACTGTCCCGTTCTTTCCACCTGGACTTTAAACGCGAATATCTCGGCCAATTTTTGTCGCACGACATTTTGAAAAAAAGCGTTTTGCTCGCAAAGAGAATTCCAATAATTATGAATGACCCTGTATTATTGAATGTACGAGGAGCAGGCTAAGAGCCATATACAAATAGGAAAACTTCTCCGCCTCCTCCCTGCCCGTGAAGGGTGTGCTCGCTGCGCTTACTTTGAGGTTTCCGCAACGACGACCTAAGACGACGAAGCAGACGGGCTCCGTGCCGATATGCCAGCATTCGGAGCAAACTGACATGAATGGGGTGGCGTGTGCTTGGCTTTCGCGTGTGCTCTCGCAAATACCGTAACAAAGTTATGGCTTGTGTGCCCGAGCGACGATGTGTCATGGTCTTTGCTATCCTTCTCTCTCTCTTTCTCTCTCTCTCTCTCTCCCTCCATCATCCCCCTGTATATCTTGAACGTTCCCTAAGCATGATTGGGTTAGCAAGATCAACTAACCGGGAATCGTGAGTGGAACTGGGGGAAGGTGAAACTACGTGCGGTATTTGTATGTATTTGTGTATATATATATATGTATATATATATATATATATATATATAAACAATGCGTACAAGGGAATGTGCACCAGGAAGATCGCTTGGCCCCGTGTTCGCCCTTAAGCCCTTCCCTTAAGGGTATTCGGTCCCCCGCCGCGCTGCGTACATAATATATGTATACATACCTATATATATAAACACACACAGGGTGTTCCAGAACTAAATGCGTTCCCTAAAAGGGGGGGTCGGAGGTGAAATTCTGAGTCGATTGATATAAGCATATATGGGTCTCAGATCAACCCCTTAATTATTATTAATTTTTAAAGGCGGGCCAATCAGGTGCGCCCGATGAGCCGGCGTACGTCGGCGAGCGATAGGCGCGTGCAGTGGTGTCTGTAGGTGCGGCGCTCCCGCCAGGCACCACTGCACGCGCCTATCGCACCTGATTGGCCCGTCTTTAAAAATTAATAATAATTCAGGGGTTGATCTGAGACACACACATGCTTATATCAATGGACTCGGAATTTCACGCTCAACCCCCCATTTCAGGGAGCGCATTCAGTTCCGGGACACCCTGTATATGGATATATAGGTATACGTACCTATATATATATTCGGTCATTGCTCTCTGTTTGGCGTAGGAATTGCTCCAGGAGCAGCACAGACTGCGACTAATAATCACCCACGACGGTTTCGCGGCCGAATATATCGTTCGTTTATCGTGCCGAGATAACTTGCTTGTACATAGCTTACGGATCTGTATGCTCGTGTAACGAGGATAGATTGAGGATCCACGTCTTGGGCAATTGCTCGAGAACGGGCTCGGGGATCAACCTTTGAGAAACACCTTAAGGGTGCGTGATATTGAAATTTGTAAAATACGATTTTTCGTTACGTTGGATTATAGTCTAGGGTCTTGACTTTCATTTGCAATGGGGATTTTGTGAAAATTGCAAACATTTACCGAGAGGTGACGATTTTTGTGAAGAGCCAGATCGGGAACTGCGCGACGGCGAACCACCCCTGTGAGTTACCCTTTTCGCGGGGGTGACTTACGATTGATGTTCGATCGCCTTGAAGTTTGCATCGTTGAAATGCAATGGAAGTTCTCATTTTTCAATTGGTCGAATTTCTTTTGGCAAATCTTCGATATGAGAATCCCTCAATCATTTCTCGAGTCGCATATTCAAAGATCTAGAATTCAAACCCGAAAACAAGGATTTTCCAAAATGGTAAGAACGAAAAAAAGTATAAAAAGCCATATAATAGTGCGTTCTCCGGAGCTCAACATTCCAAAACCCTCATCAGGGAAAAGAAATAAACAATCACCGTGTTTTTTTGGGCCTTAAGGGGTTGAGTGGGTGTGAAAATTTCAAAAAATTAATTTTTTAAATTTTATTACTCAAAACTAATGCACCGATCTTATTGAAATTTTGCACACTTCTTCAAAATAACATTGACTAGTGATTGAACTAAGGTTTTTTTTTCGTTTACAACTAATTTTACAAGGCCATTCGTAGTGTAAATTGTACCAAAAATTGAACTTTCTTGCATACAACTCTGCCAAAAATTCAAATTTCAATTTTTTAAAGAATCCTTTGTTCAATCACGAGCTATTCTCATCTACTAACAGAAAAACCGGTTTTTTGACTTCAGATAAAGCTACCATGAGTTATCCTCACTACCACGAGGACACTTTTTTTCCGGGGTCTCCGGAAACCAAGCCCCACCGGCTGAATTTCCCAAACTTTTGGATGATTTTTTTTTTTAATATTGTTGTAATGTTGCTCTTTTATGTGCTTAACATTTTGAATAAAATAATTTATATATATATATTTTTTAATAGACATATGCTTTTTTGGCCTCGAACCCGCGTAACCCCTTAACTTATCCAGACCCATCAACGGTTCGTGCCCAACCGCACAACAGAATAGATCCCTCATCGATCTGCAATAACTCTTTGTACATTATACTATCAGCACGAGCAATTGTTCCTTCGCCTTGTCGTTTTCCATTGAATGCTGCAGGGCATTAAGTGAAATTACAAGTAGCGCTAATTGTTCGTGCGATTTCACCCGAGCAAATATGGATATGTATACACGTGATTGGGAGGGTCTCCGCTACGTGATGGCGTGTTCTCGTAATAATAATATTAATACGCAAACTCAAATATATATATATATATATATATATATATACGTCCAATAATCACGGAGTGATCTCACGCTTATGCCATGTAACAATATCGCACGGATAACCATAACGTGCCAGGCTTTATGCACTAAACCTAAAGCTTCAACATTACCTCCATGTACATGTATATGCATATATATATATATATATATATATATATATATATATATTTATATCGCTAGAACCAACGCTAGACGCGTGTGTTGGCACCGCGTGTGCGCGCTGACATTGCCTAAACATTCTGACTAATTAAAACGACGACAACGCGAACGACCCGCGCGAGAATCGCGGAACATACAATATCATATATATACATATATACATATATATATATATATATATATATATATATATATACACACACACATATATATATATATATATATATATATATATATATATATATATATATATATATATATATGTACCGCAAGACCTAAAACGAGATATTGAACACGAGGCACGCGTCCCTTTTCCGCCGTCCCGCGATGACGAGTGAGCTCGTGCACGAGCTCCGTTCCTTTTCGTGTATTTTCTTCGGTGGGAAAAAGGAAAGGTAAAATAAAATAAGAATTAAAAAATGGAGAGAGAGAGAGAGAGAGAGAGAGAGAGAGAGTCGTGCGGTGCTCTTGTCGCCTGTACTCACTTCATAATACGTATGACATATACAGGGTGTCCTGTTATTAGTGAATAATGCTGCAACTGTCGATAGGTCAGATCATGTCCTCCTATATGCTGGAATTTCAGTTTAGTAAAAGTCCCACGGTTTTCGAAAATTTGGGCTTTATGTTATTTAAAAAAAGAAAATCATCTGCTTTTGGTTTTTCGCAAGCCATTTTTACAAATGATATGAGTCGACAATAACTCAGCAACTTTTTTAAATGATTCGCGCGATATGCGTAGTACATTTTTTTTTACACCGCAGGTTATCAAAGCCAGATGTTCGAATTGGTTTGTACGAAAATTCTGCATAAGATCTTTTTTCATCAAGTTTTCTTAACACTTGAGGTTAAAAAGAAGACTTTTTTTTAGATAAAACAAACAACCAAGAGTATTTTTGAAAAAAGCGGGTAAAAAAAAGTTATCATTTGTAGAAATGGCATGAGAAAAACCAAAAGCAGATGATTTTTATGTCGAAAACCGTGAGGCCTTTGCTAAACTGAAATTCCAGCATATAATAGGACATGATCTGATTTATCGACAGTTGCGGGATTATGCATTCATAACAGGACACCCTGTATATATGCATATAGATCTGTATAGCTTGGCACAGTCACATAAATATACCTGGTGTATAAATAATGTAGGTAAAGCGAGAGTTTATTGCCCATACTTCAAATCTCTCCGGTAACTTTAAATGCACAGGCACACACACATATATATGCATACATACATACATACATACATACATACATACATACATATATATATATATATATATATATATATATATATATATATATATATATATATATATATATATATATGTGTGTGTGTGTGTGTGTGTGTGTGTGTGTGTGTGTGTGTGTGTGTGTTTATATATATACATAATACGAGCATCAATATGTACACACACATGCTAATAGTTGTAGAGAGACGTAGTCTCGTTTTGAACCGTGTAGCACGTCACGCCGTCAGCGCACACACGACTTACTTCGCGATTGCGTGACGACGTTTTCCCGCTTCTCCGACGAGCGCGATCTTTTCAATAACTTCACCCTCGCCCTCGATGACAATTCTTTTTAATTTAATTCTATTCATTTTTATCGCTGTGCACACAAATATACGATACACATAGAGAAAAGTGAGAGGGGAGAGAGGGAGGGCACTGGGCGGGTCAATGCACGGAATATTCTCTTTATCGTATGACCGGAGGATTTGAAACATTTTTTTTTGCGTTTTTCTCGAAATGGTCCAAGTCGTATCTGAAAATCTGTTTCACTTGGAATTCGGACAGAGCATAGTTTATGACATTTTCTATTGTACGGCTACATCATTTTGCATACATTTATTTATTTTTTCATAACACATGAGTGAAGTTCTTTTTGGTGGTTGAAAATGTAATTATTTTTCGACGTCTTGCCATTTTCATAATTTTGAAATTTTTTAGAAAGTATACGGTCACACTCGTAGTGTATTATTATACTAACATGGAACATCCCTCAGGTGACACCCTTCGATTTTTTTGAAATTTGGATATGTTATAAAGCACCGAAAAGTAAGCGATACGTATTTTTTTTTAATCGGCGAAAAACGGTTTTAAGGGGTGAAACCACCCCTCGAAAAAAGGCATCCCTAGGGGTAATAAATAGGATTTTAATGAAACAAAAACGAAAATTCTTCTAATCCGAAGCAATGACAAATCCACTATGGTGACATTGCAAAAAAAAACTAAAGGCTGAACCGCCCCTATATTAAGGGGTGGTTTTACCCCTTAAAACCGATTTTTCCGCTGATAAAAAAAAATCCGCATCGCTTACTTTTCGGTGCTTTATAACGTCCAAATTTCCACAAAATCGAAGCGTGTCACCTGAGGGATGTTCCTTGTGAGAGTACATTACTTAAGGTGTTACCCCCACTTGTAGCGCATAAAAAGGCCTTTTTCATGAATTTTTTAAAAGAAAACTACAAAACTTTTTTAATCGATCAATATACCATCTTAAAGAACACATCTTGAAGAACTTTCAGTAATTTTTTTATTGAAAAATATTACATTGTCTAGTGGCAAATGGCCGTCAATGAAATAATGTTTTTATATACACGGTTTGCGGTGACCAACATTGCGGCGAAGTGGATCATCGGAAAAAAAAATGCGGATGGATTTAGTCAAATATAAGTATAAACTAGTCTTTAATCGAAGGATTTTAAAAAATATTCATTTTTCACAAAATGGCAGACTGTCAAAGTTAATGGTTCGATTTTAACGAAAAAAAAACGGCCGTTTTTTGGCTATAAAACGGCCATTTCTTTTCGAAAAAAAAATCGAACGATTAAAAACTCCATTTTTATGTATTAAATGAGCCTGCAACATTTCAAGAAGATCGGTTCATTAGTGTTCGAGTAATCTTGGTCACCGACTTCAGAAATGCCATTTTGAGAAAAACGCGTTTAAAGTTTCTCTTTCAACGCTCTTTCAACGCGGATTCTTCTCTTTCAACGCTCATATCTCAGTCAATTTTGTTCGGATCGACTTGAAATTTTCAGGACATATTCTCAGATACTTATACTTCAAAAAAATGCAATAAAAAAAATCGATTTTTTCAAAATCGCAAGTGGGGGTAACCCCTTAATTTTTATTTCCACATCATCCTAGTGGTCAGAACGACCTGCACCGATCGGCCATGTAGCAACGACAGCACTTTGTTTAAATAATAATAACTTCACTGTTTATCAATATTCTGCAACAGAAAAAAAAACTCAAACTTGGCAGGACTATGTATCAACTAGCTGTAAAATCCCGATCTCGTATTCCCAATACCCTCATCGGAAAAAAATATTGAAAATCGGCCGATCTAAGGATATCCAGGAGAAAAATCGGCTCGATACTTTTAGATTAATACCAACAGCGTATTTTATAGGTACCCACATACAACTTCCCCCCCCCCCCGCCCGTGTACGCGAGCATGGCGAGCTACGATCGGGGAACTGCCTCGATCGCCCAGGTCTGCCCGGCTCGTATAAGTCACCGGCTTGCGAGACGACTTATTGTCAACGTAACGTAACGTTCTGTCGAACAAAATCATTTGCCCGTGACAGCCGTGCGTAACGCAATCTCTGAGCGGGTACTTCGAGTTACGCATGCGTACGCAGGCGGGTACCCCATAAATTCGATGGTCACAAAAGCAGACTACGTGTCTCGTATATATGACGATACGACCGAGTACGTACGCCTTTCCGTACGATTATTGTGCATACGCTGAGATAGAGAGAGCCCCGTTGCACGCCGACTGTAATACCCGTTAAGTGTTCGTACGCGTGCTCACTTTTTTCTTTGTTTAATGTAGCGTGCTTATCGCGGTTTCCCTTGAGTGTGTATATATACAGGGTGTCCCAGAACTGAATGCGTTCCCTGAAATGAGGGGTTGGGGGTGAAATTCTGAGTCGATTGATATAAGCATGTGTGGGTCTCAGATCAACCCCTGAATTATTATTCATTTTTAAAGGCGGGCCAATCAGGTGCGCCCGCCTTGAAAAATGTATAATAATTCAGGGGTTGATCCGAGACCCACACATGCTTATATCAATCGACTCAGAATTTCAACCCCAACCCCCCCATTTCAGGGAACGCATTCAGTTCCGGGACACCCTGTATGTAGTACGGTTACGCACATTGTATATATACAGGGTGTCCCTCTTATCTCTGCCACCCAAAATAACTCGGTAATTATCGACGTCACAAAAAAATGTTCCAGACAAAAGTTATACGGTGCGAACGGGGCCATCAAATGCGACCAATTTTTTTTATTCTTTTAGGTGCTGGCGCACAGTGAAGGTCACCTCCACTTTTTTAAGGGGAGGTACCTGAGTAAACTGTGAGAAAAACAGGTAAACTTCGGGAATTTTCATCTCATATTTCCTCATAGAGTTATTTCGGGTCGCAGAGATGAGAGGGACACCCTGTATATACATATACACATAGGTACGTGCATAATATGCACAAAGATCGGGACACTCGGATGAATAATGGCGCGGCCACAAATTGTTCGGAACATTCGAATTTCCCGTGACAAAAGCTTACGACGGAGAATTGATTATTCCGGTGGGGTAGCTCTCTCTCTCGTCTTTTATCTCCCTAGCTTTTGCCCGCGGCTTCGCTCGCGCGTATGTCGGAAATTCGGTTAATGTCGGGAATGGATTTTACGGTCATATCGCCATGTTATGCACTGAGGCTATTTTATGGAAACAACTTTTCCTATATGCGCGAAAAAAAACCTGTTTTCTCTTTACCTCAGTGCATAATCATAATTATATAAACGGAAAAGTGGAAAGAAAACATGAAGAAAAAGAGAATTTATCGACTTTAAATTCGGAGAGAGAGAGAGTTTATAACATTTTCTATCGCATGCCAGAATGATTATTTGATACGTTTATTCAATTGTTGATAATAAACGATTAAAGTCGTTTTTTAGTCGAAAATCAAACTTTTTGCTACAGCTTGCCATTTTCGTAATTTTCAAAATATCAAAAAACGTTTCAGTCATACGAAAGTTTTGTTATGATACTAAAAGTAATTTTTTTCATTCTACATTACTCTAGTTGCCAGAAACACCTGCACCCAAGAAAGGTTATTTTCGTGAATTTTTTTTGGCAGGTTTATGTTATAGATATTGATATAAAAATTGTTACATTTAATAAATACACTTGCGAAATACATTTTTTTTAAATTTCATTTATTTAAGTCACTATTTATAGACGAAAATGGTAGTTGAAAAAATGTCCTAAAAATTGTAGGTCTGTTGATAAAATCTCGGAGATGGATCATCCGAAACAAAAAAATCGAACAGTTGTAGATTGAGTATGTTAATGGCTATAGCGCATATCATAAGCTTTTAATATATGCAAAAATAACAAAATGACGGACATTTTTGCAAAAAAACAAAAAAGAGTTTTTTTTTCACCGTTTTTGGCAAAAAAATAGTAAATATCAATATTTTTTTAAATCTATAGTTGTGAAGAATATGTGGTTAAAATTCCATAGGGATCGGTTCAGTAGTTTCGAAGATTTTATCAACAAGCCGTCGAAAAACGATGTTTCGAGAAAAATGCGTTCAAAGTTCGTTTGGGTTACATAAATACCCAAAAACGATTTTTTAAAAGTATTTCGAAAGTGTATTTATTAAGTGTAACAACTTTTACATCACTATCTATGATATAAATCTACGAAAATATTCATAAAAATAGCCTTTTTTTAACGTCACTGTTTATTAATCATATTCAATTTTTTTTTAATCGATCTTCGGAAGACTATGTATTAATTGTGTGTAAAATCCCGACCTCGTCATCCGAATACTCACGTCAGATTTTTTTTTTGAAAATCGCCCGGTTTTTTAGGCTCATACCATTGTTACTACATTTGTATAGATACGATTTTTTACACCCTACCAACAATGCACTCAATTTGGCTCCGATTCGTCTTCCATCGTCAATCCCGATGATTTTGACTCCCTATTAAAAAAATAATACCGAGTCAAAATCAAGTTTTTCCGTGAAAAAATAATACCGAGGCGAAAAAAAAAGTTTTTCCTACCCTCAGCTGCCCTCACCGAGCCTCGGTTTTCCGGGTGTGTACTGACTTGCGGATGAGAAGTGCATGAGACGGCAAGACACGAAAAGCGAGAGCGGAATATATATATAAATATGAATATAATACATATACATATATATATGTGTATATATATATATATGTATGTATATATATATATATATATATATATATATATATATATATATATATATATATATATATATATATATATATATATATATATATATATATATATATATATATATATATATATATAAGGGAGATAAAGCACTTTGGCTTTCACGAAGTACTTGGCCCTTTCTTGTTCGAATATAAAGCGGCACCCAGCATGCATACATCGAGACTATGAGAATTAGCAAGAAAAAGTATTGAATTTCCGCGTGTCCGCGTGTATCCGCGCCCAGACGAGCACAAAAAGGGAAACTTGGCTTTTAAAAAGTTTTTTTTTTTGGCTCTTTAAAACTCTATGTTAACCTGCTCGGGGCCATAGGAAGAGAGACAGAGAGGGAATGGGCTGCTCGTAGGGTCCTTTCGCGTTTCCGCCTCCCTCGTTACGCGTTTAATGGTATTAGTCGATGGCCCAACGTCGAGGAACAGGAGAGGAACGAGTCGGAGGAAGTAGGCAATGGAAAATGGAAAGAGAGAGAGAGAGAGAGAGAGAGAAGATGAAATGGAACCACATATATATAGGAAAGCGTTGAAGAGACATGAACTAGAGAATACTTGGATGGCTCCAATCCACCCCCCCCCCTCCCCCCGCAGCCCCAGCATACTTTGCGGACTCTCCGATATTCCGACGAACAAACTTTCCTTTCTCATCGATCAAAGGAATTTGATTTTCTTCGAGAGTAAGAGCGAGAGAGAGATTTTCTGTCTCGTCTCAATCTTTGCCAACGTTCTCGACCTCGCGACGCCGCGATTTCCATCCGGATAAATAATACATGCAGTTCGCACCGAGTGTGTTTACCGCGAATGGAAAATTCATCGTTGCTGTTCTCCGGCTTATCAATCATGGCTCGAACTTTGCAATATCGATGATGCCTGCTGACACGGGCGGATACTTTCTCCAGGTCTTTGTTTTTTTTTTTAAGTTATTGGGGAATCCAAATTTATTAAAAAAAGGTCTATTCGTTTTTTCAACAAGTACAAGTAGTTTCAAAACGAATACTACATTTTTCCTAACAAGTACAATTTTTTTAATTACCATTTCGTAAGGAAGACGTTCGTTTATTCGAAAATAAATTCTATTTTTTCCCAAAAAGTACCGTTATTAATTTTAAATGTTATTTTTTTTAAAGAGTCCCTTTTCTCAATTAAAAAAAGTTCCATTTTATATTGAAAAAGATTATTTTTCTTCAAAAAAAGTCCCCTTTTTAGTAAAAGTAAGTCCCTTTTTAGTTAAAAATAGTCCCTTTTTTAGTGAAAGAAAAAGTCGTTTTAGTAGAAAAGTAGTTTAGTAGTAAAATAGAATTTTTTATGGTGGAAAATAGAATTTTTGGAAAGATGGTACTCTCTTGATGAGATAATTTTTTTTTTTAAAGGCACTTTTTGGGAAAAAATATTTTTTCTTTTTTACTAAATAAGGCCTGATTTTTTATTTTACTAAAAAGTGACTTTTTTTAAAACTAAAAATGACTAAAAAAAGAGACTTTCTAAAAATAAAAAAGAGACTTTTTTTTTACTAAAAAAGGAACTTTTTTTAGAATAAAATGGAACTTTCTTCTAAAAATAGGATCTTTTTCTGTTGAAAAAGGGCCTTTTTGGAAAAAAAACACCTTTGAAAATGAAAAACGGTACATTAAAAAAAAATGGAACTTATTTTAGAAAAAGAACCCAAACAAACTCACGGAATGGTACTTTCAAAAATTGTACTCGTTAGGAAAAATATAGTATTTGCTTTGAAACTAGTTGTACTTGTTGAAGAAACAAATAGAATTTTTTTTTATAAATGCACCTTCTTTTTCTACTGACATTTTTAGAAAAAAAACGAGTTTGCGAGCCTCAAATCTTTTAGGATTTCAACGGTTCATTTTAGGGTTTCAAAAAATGGTACTTGTTATGAGAAAAACCGTCTTTATAGCGGAAAAATACTACTTTTTTTTAAAAGGCTTTTTTAAAGAATGATAATTTTTTTCGATAAATGGCCCTTTTCTTCCACTGAACTCTTTCGAGAAAATGGAATTTGCGAGCCTCAGGTAATACATTCGTCCTTTTCGGAGTTCCTTTAGAATTTCCCCGCGTCCTTTCGCCTGTCACCCCCCACGGAAATTTATGTATGTAAAATATATGCAGAAAATATATGCTACATATATATATATCGGTCGCATATATAGTGACGAAAAATAGAATAATACGTATATATTCAGTATATATGCACCAAATATATGACGCATATATGACCCATATATTTTCGATATATTTTTCTGACCAAGACATATATGCTACGTATAAACACTATATATGATGCATATATGAGGCATATACGACGCATATATTTTCAATCTATTTTTTGTCAGAAAAATATATCAAAAATGTATGCGTCATATATGACTCATATATGTGTCATTTATGCGTCATATATGACACATACATTTTTGATACATATTCCTGACAAAAAAATATATGCTGTGTATAAACACTATTACAGTTAAACTTAATAAAACTTAAAACTTAAACTTAAAAAAACTTAACTTACAGTTAAAGTACGCTATTACATATAAACACTATATACAGATATGCTACGCATATCTGTATATATGTGGTATGTACGCAGTGTGTATGCAACATATATGCTAAATATATGTGGTATATATGCAGGGTAAATGCTACATATATCATTGATATATGATACATTGATATACAGTAATACCACGCATATACATCTCATATATAAAACCGTTACGAAAAGTAGAATTTGGCACATATATGCAACATATATTTTCAATATATGGCATACATTTCACATATATTACGATTATTAATCAAATAAATTTGCAGTATATTTTTGCGTATGTAAATTTCCATGGGGGACATGGGTGCACTTTCCCTTCCATGTCCCAACCCCTGGGTTCGATAAATCCAAATAAATTCACGAAAACAGCCTCAAGTGAGTACTTTCAAGTACTTATTGCGGTTACTCTACAAGAATCATTTTCACGTTTAAAAAAATACGAAAAAGCTCGTAATTGGACGAGCTTCGATCGTCCACATTTTGAAAAATGTCAAAAAATTTTTACACCTCAAATGTAGCCAATCGAAGTGTGTAAAATGCGTTGTTTAATAAACAACCGATTGGCAAGCTTTTGCCAGCGATTTTTATGCAACAATTTTTTTTTTTCGTCATTCCAATCCCGTGCGTATGAAAGGGGCTGCGAATTTATTCATCCTACTCCCTGCCAGTGTCGTCTGGCACTTGACCGTCCTTTCCCCTGTTATTTCTCGATCCTGGCATGATCCCGAATACTCCTCGACGGACCCCATTTTTTCGCCCTTGGTATGAGTCACGGTCTCGCCACGTATCCCTCTCGTGTACAGTTGTTCCATCATCGTTAGCGAGGCTTTAGGCATTTACCGCGATGCTTTCATCTCTAAGAAAACACGACCGAGCGTCCGGCGAATCGCACCGCGACGACTCACCTCGTGGCTTTTCCTCCCGAGGGGTGCCAACGACGACGCGCCCTTATCGCCTCACCCTTCCCTAATTCATCCCTTTCTTCATCACTTCCTTCCATTCTCCTGATTCGCGTCCGTGGACCGCACGTGACCGGTCAAACTGCGGGTCTAATCATGGCTCCGTTCGTCCAACGTGACTCCGACGCACGGGCCAATGTGCCCGGCAACAACAATCCTGAATTGTTCCACGCGTCCTTTTTTTCCGCGCTCCAAGGGACCATCTCGTGTGTGTGCTCTCTTTTCCAATTTGGGAACGGACATTACCGCGTACACGTGTATAAATTTATTACGAACAGTGGGGCAAAATGGAGAAAGCGGAAGGGAATATTTGGTAGTCTGCCTTGGTAATTCCTGCTTCTTGTATTTCTGTATATGCAGGGTGTCCTGTTACGAATGGATAATCCTGCAACTGTCGATAGGTCAGATCATGTCCTGCTATATGCTGGAATTTCAGTTTAGTGAAAGTCCCACGCTTTTCGAGACAAAAATCATCTGCTTTTGGTTTTTCGCATGCCATTTCTACAAATGATAACTTTTTTTGACCCGATTTTTCAAAAAATACTCTTCGTTATTTGTTTTATCTAGAAAAGTCTTCTTTTTACCCTTAAATGGTAAGGAAACTTTATGAAAAAAAAATGACACCTGGAAAACCAAAAGCAGATTAATTTTTGCAATAAATAACACAAAGCCCGAAATGTCGAAAATCATGTTTTTTTTTTACTAAATTGAAATTCCAGTGTAAAGTAGGACATTATCTGACCTATCGACAGTTGCAGGATTATCCATTCGTAACAAGACACCCTGTATATATATATATATATATATATATATATATATATCTACAAGGTGTCCCAGAAGTGAATGCGTTCCCTGAAATGGGGGTTTGGGGGTGAAATTCTCAGTCGATTGATATAAGCATCTGTGAGTCTCAGATCAACCCCTGAATTATTATTAATTTTTTAAGGCGGGCCAATCAGACGCGCCCGATGAGGAGGCGTATGTCGGTGAGCGATACGCCCCTTGATCGGGCGCGCCTCATTGGCCCGCCTTAAACAATTAATAACAATTTAGGGGTTGATCTGAGACCCACACATGCTTATATCAATCGACTTAGAATTTCGCTCCCAACACCCCACTTCAGGGAACGCATTCACTTCTGGGACACTCTGTATATGGGGTATTCCCTGTATGGGGTATTCCAGATCAACTCGAACAACTATTCTCGCCATCGTTGATTATAGATTTCCATAGTAGAGAACCTCACTCCTGGTGTCATGAAAACACCTAGTTGCTTTCATTTTTTTGCCCCCATGCTTTTGCAACCCTTCTGCGGTTGCAGATAATCGGAAAGTCTACTCTGGCCGTTTTTAAAATTCTACAAAAATTTGGATACGTTTTACACGTTTTTTGTGCAATTTTCAAGCTCAACTCCTGCTTCTAGTATTTACTATCGTTTTCTGTGAAATTTTGATTTTGGGGATGATTATTCGATAGTTTGGAGGTCAGAAGAGTACTTTTTCGGTCTACATATACATCCCACCCGAATGGAATTTCATCTGAAAGTATATTTTTCAATTTTTTTGAATTGGAAGGTCGAAATAGTACTCGTCTGGCTACCAAATTGTCGGATATTGATTCCCGAGATGGAACTTTCAACAACAAAAAATTGGTAAATATCGAAAGCACGAGTTGAACTTTGGTGAAAAATACACAAAACAGGTCTAAAATGTGTCTACATTTTTTCAGAATTTTGCAACCGGCCCGAGGGGATTTTTCATTTTTTTGCAGTCTCAGAAAGGCAAGGGGTGGAGGATAAAATGAATAAATAAAAAATCGGTTTTTTCTCACCCCAGGAGTGAGGTTCTCCACTAGGAAATCTACAATCAACGGTGGTGAGGGAAATAGTTGTCTGACAATGAGTTGAGCTGAAATACCCCATATATATATATATATATATATATATATATATATATATATATATATATATATATATATATATATGTATGTATGTGTGTATGTATGTATGTATGTATGTATGTATGTATCTACACATCTATATCTATACCTCATTGAACCAAGCTCTCGCAACAACTCCTAACGAGAGAGAAATACTCGCACAGCTGAAATAGCACTTTGGCCGGGAAACAGAAGGCGACACCTTTTGCGGGTCGACCCTCGCAACGTCACAATTCATACATACAGGGTGATTCACACCTATTAGGGTTCTCCGGTGAATATATAGGGTGTCCCATTGCTAGCAAAACGATTATTGTTTAAATGTCGTTCGACAAAAATTCACCGAGATATACGCGTTCAAAGTCCGACGCTCAGTAAACAACGACACCGTAGTTGCTCACGCGCGATTTTTTTCCTCCTCAAGTATTAAATAATAAACGAAAACCATCGGATCATATCGATTCGCAAAGCGCCTATCTGCGTTAATTATTTTTTACAAAAGAAAGTTAAGAACACAAAGTCCGTGTCCGAAGGTGGATTCGAAACCACTTTCGATTGCTTACTACACTGCGACCTCTATTATCGGAACCTCCACGGATGCAACAGCCCCCCACCATGTGCCGAATATCAACCGGCGTAACGCATGGTGGGAGAAGCACCGGGCCAAAGCATGCTAGACGATAAGAGCGGGCTTTGAGGGGCCTCAGCATTCAGCCACGCCCGCTGCGCAGACTCGGCTTGACTCGATGCTGCGCAACGTCCATTCTTGCAAGTCTCACGCTGAGCCGATCCCGCCGCCGTGCCGACAATAGAGGTCACAGTGTACTTGGACTTTGAACGCGAATATCTCGACCAATTTTTGTCGCACGACATTTACAAAAAAAGCGTTTTGCTCGCAATGACACACCCCGTATGCTCACAAAGGGAATAGTCGCGAATCATCCCGCGTATATATATACGTATTAGATACTCTTGCCGTTGTTACGAAACACGCGTCACATATATGCATACACGAAGTACGAGTGTGTGTTGGATGGAGTGCGACTTCCAATTAACAAACGGCGGATCTGGAGCGAAAGGATTGAAGGGCTCTTTGCCCCGGCTCTCCTTCGGCTCCTTCCCTCTTCTGCACGGACCATCGTACACCCTTTTTCACAATGTTGGTCATGGCTTCCCTCTTTCCTATCGCGTAACACATACATACATATGTACATATATATGTGTATATATATATATATCTGCACACCCACATGTGTACATTGTCAGTCGAGTCCGTTGTCTAATGAGAGAGCGAAACTTCGGCACGCGCATATATACTCGTTTCTTCCTTTGGCATTTCCGCTGCGAGAGACGGTAAGAGAAAGACGAAGAGGGTGACCGAGAATACGAAAAGGGGGGGGGGGGGTGCATAAGGGGTTGACGGGACAATTTCGAAGCCGTCAGACAGGCCGTCCATGTTTCGACGAAACAATTCGCGCGATGTACGTCACCCGTAGCGCAGAAGACCCCTGCTCTTCTTTCTCCACGCGCACTTTGCTTATTCTCTCCTTTCGAGAAGCTTCGAGGACCTGACGTGCGCGCTCCCCCGTGGACACACACACTCACATACCCATTCGTCGCATAGAATTTCGCAAACGCAAGGACATATTTGATGAACAATTCGAGTTCCGAGACAATGGGAGCCCGAAAAAAGATATATCGCAAGAGCACCCTCGGCCCTTTGGCAGATACACTCGGCTCTCTTGCCGTGCAAGAGAGACTACCCCCGAGCGCAGAGTAATTTGAGATCCTAAGAGGGTTGCGAGAGAAACAAAAAGGAAGGAGGAAACGAACGTAGCGGGTGGAACTGTGTCAGTGTCCTCTTTTGCAAAGGACATCGCCAGGTTGGCTGGATTATTCAGAAGCTCTTGCTTTGCGTCCGTGATATCGTTGATAGGAGTGGCGAAAGCTTTGTAGCTTTGGTATCTGGGTAGGGGTGGCTATCAGCAGATCCGACTGATTTTGGGACGGGCCTCGGAGTCAAATGTCTAAAAATCAACTTTCTATATATATTGTAACGTTGTGTTCCGAATATCGAGACTATCCGAGAAAGATGAGGTAAGCGGGCGGGCGCAGCTCAGTGGTCAGGGCAGTCGACCGACAATCAAAAGGTCCCGGGTTCGAATCCCGGTCCAGAAGCGCACTGCATCCAAGAGAATTATCCGAGAAAAAATGCGGCGCGCTTCTGGACCGGGATTCGAACCCGGGACCTTTTGATTGTCAGTCGACTGCCCTGACCACTGAGCTGCGCCCGCCCGCTTACCTCATCTTTCTCGGATAGTCTCGATATTCGGAACGCAACGTTACAATATATATAGAAAGTTGATTTTCAGACATTTGACTTCGAGGCCCGTCCCAAAATCTGTGATGTCAATAATTATCTAAATTAGCCTGCAATAATTTTATTAATTGCGAAATTTATTAACCTTTTTCAGGGTTATAATAATACGTAGCCAATTGCAATCAAGATCCTATTTCTGTTATGACAGTTTTTTAAAAGAATGTATATATATATATATATATATATATATATATATATATATATATACACATTCTTTTAAAAAACTGTCATAACAGAAATAGGATTTTTATTGCAATTGGCTACATATTATTATAATCCTCAAAAAGGTTAATAAATTTCACAATTAATAAAGTTATTGCAGGCTAATTTAGATAATTATTGACATCACAGTGGCCACACGACGGTTAAAAAATGCGCTTTTCTCATAACAGCATTTTTTATGCCATGACAGTTTTTTAGTGAATGAGCGTTATATATATAAACTTTATTAATTTATATATTATTTAATATTTAAGCACTACTAAAAAAATAGAACTAACTTTTGGGTTAACTCTAGTATATTTAGATGCAACGTACAGTGGCGTTTGCGGAGCTGCCAGGTATGCCACTTTCAAGTATGTTTGTACCGGTGAGGGGTCAGTGGGCTCTGTGGTGCTCTTGGAGTGTTCCTTATATATATATATATATATATATATATATATATATATATATATATATATATATATATATATATATATATATATATATATATATATATATATATATATATATATATATATGTGTGTGTGTGTGTGTGTGTGTGTGTGTGTATATATATACATATATATATATGTACATGGCACTCTCGGTATGCATACATGCTTTCTTTTTCAGAGGGAAGAAAGTCCCCTTCGAGATTGCGCGTACTTGAGACTTTGTAAAATGCAAAGAGTTTGCCCGGCAGACTTTTAACTTATCTTTGCATGCCCACATATCTACATATGTATATGTATTTATATATGTATATATGTGCGTGTATATGAGGAGCAACGCATCTCGCGATATAGCATCTCATTAGTGACAAAATCGCGATATTTATCTTTCCTTTCGGTTGAATGGTCGAAAAAGGGTCGGCGCAGTTGGAAAGTGGCGGAGCGAAGGCAGGGGGATGAAAATGAATAAATATGCGTAGTGCCCGAATGGGAAATGATGAAAAAGTTCTAATTGGATGCCAACGACTATCGAACTGCAAGTATAATGGAAAGCAAAAACCAATCTTTGGGTTGTCCATTCGCGGATTCATTTTAGTTGTTTTTTTACTTTCATCTTGGTTGAACCTGTGCGTTGGTTTTATGCAGTCAAGTGATTGGTAACTGTTATGTTTTATTTTACAAATGCTGAAAATAAATCGCCAAGACTATGTTGAAGTTTGCAGGGTGCTGAAGTTTTCATCGTACTCTTTCATTTCTTTATTTTTATCATTATCCAAAATCCGTTCTATCGCAGATTTGAGTTATAGGTCTCTGACAAGGATCCTTAAAAACGTTTCGTTGATTTTCGAGCAGAAATGTGACAAAAAATTGGTCAACGCAAAAGAAAAAAATCCGTTGCATTCCAATGATGCAAACTGCAACCTCATGAGTTTGCATGATTGGAATGCAACGGAAGTTCGTTTTTTATGATTCCATTTCTTCATTTTCGTCATCATCACGAAGCTCGCGCTGCGGATTTGGGCTGTCGATAGCTGATGAGTGTCCTAAAAACGTTAGAGGGCTCTGCGCAATTGGTTAGCCGAAATTTGAAAGAAAAAAAAACGTCTGGGCTACTAAGCTTTCGTTGCGTTCCATCAATGTCATAGGACATTTGCATTCTATCGTGGAGGATTTCATATCGAATGCCGAGATATTTGCAATTTAACTTTGTTTTGTGTAACTCTTCGCATCTTTTTTGTAACTTTTCGCATCGTTTTTGTAATTTTTCGCATCTTGTGTGTAACTTTTTCATAACTTTTTGCATCTTTTTTGTAACTTTTCGCATCTTTTTCGTAATTTTTCGCATCTTTTGTTTAACTTTTCGCATCTTTTTTGTAACTTATCGCATCTTTTTCGATACTTTTCGCATCTTTTTTGTAACTTATCGCGTCTTTTTCGTAACTTTTCGCATCTTTTTTGTAACTTTTCGCATCTTTTTCGTAACTTTTCGCATGTTTTGTGTAACTTTTCGCATCTTTTTTGTAACTTTTCGCATCTTTTTTGTAACTTATCGCATCTTTTTCGTAACTTTTCGCATCTTTTGTGTAATTCTTCGCATCTTTCTTGTAACTTTTCGCATCGTTTTTGTAATTTTTCGCATATTTTCTGTAACTTTTCGCATCTTTCGTGTAACTTTTCGCATCTTTTTTGTAACTTTTCGCATCTTTTTTGTAACTTTTTCGTAACTTTTCGCATCTTTTTTGTAACTTATCGCGTCTTTTTCGTAACTTATCGCATTTTTTTCGTAATTCTTCGCATCTTTTTTGTAACTTTTCGCATAGTTTTTAAATTTTTTACATCTTTACAGTTTTTGCAATTCTTCGCATCTTTTTTGTAACCTTTCGCATAGTTTTTGTAATTTTTCGCATCTTTTTTTAAAACTTTTCGCATCTTTTTTGTAATTTTTCGCATCTTTCTTGTAACCTTTCGCATCTTTTTTGTAACTTTTCGCATCTTTTTTGTGATTTTTCGCATCTTGTGATACACGCGCGGACCACCGCACGGAGGCTCTCGCTCGCATTGTTTATTGTTCGCCAGGTACGGAAATGCCGTACGTGGACAAAAGCGGGGTGCCTGTTTAACGCCGACATTTGCATCATGCGCGAATGAGCCCAGGCTTTGCTGCCTGGAAGGAAATCAGTATAGGGGAAAAGTTGCGAGAGCCGCAGAGAGAGAGAGAGAGAGAGAGAGAGAGAGAAAAGGAGAGCAAGAGCCTCGATAAAACCGACCCAACTCTCTCGATCCTCATCGAGATAAAAAAAGGCCCATGCCTCCGAGTCCGCACTGGCCCGGTTGCGTTATCCTTTTAAGGTTGAGCGCGGGTGCGCGACTCTTTGCGATCTGTCCAGCGATTTTTACCACACACATATGCAAACGTATCTATATTCTTTTTCATTACCTTTTATCACGCTGCAGCTGCATGCGTGCCCGGTTATATAAACAACCCTTTTGCCGACTATCGGTGCTTTAATGAGAGAGCCAACCAAACCAACCAAACAAACTGTTCCAGCGGTGTCTCGAAGTTCGCAGGGCGTTTTTTTTTACATCTTGGTTGCTTTTTGTTTCATGCAATCTAAGATTGCAGCATTCTTGTACCAATTGAGTGGGATGCCAGATGTTTAGGGGGAAAAAGGAGTATGAAGAAATATTCGATGTAATGATCCCGTCTTCCCGTCACACATCCCTAATAAAATAATTCTAGCCAGCTAAAAAAGCTACAATGATAAAAATCAGCAAACGAAATTATTTAAAACGTCGTTTCGTTGCATTTGAAGGAAACAAACTTCAACATCATGTTGATTTTGTGTGCAGGACGGTGATTAGACTACCTAAAAATGAGTATAGGGGCGATCGGCTGCCATGATGACGGTCCTCGGAGTTGAATGTCTTTAAAATCACCTTTTCCGATATATATACCTACGTCGAGGGATATTTATAGATGTGTATATGTGTGTGTGCATAAACTATCGTTTCAGCCTTCCTAATAGCGAAAAGGGTATCTAGCCGCTCCCGGCGCCGGGGTAAGCTACGAAAACGTACGTCTGCACTTCTATACACGGCTCCTCGGTACCTCTTCTCTCTATATATACACGTATTCATGTATCCGCGGGACCATTATACACGACGCGCCTCGGCTCTCTCTCCCACACCATATTTGATATAATTAAAGTCCATAAATAAACACAATGGTACAAGGTACCGGGTGCAGCGGCAGCAACATCGGACCAAGGCTGTATCTACTGTCTACACACGCATACATATTGGACAACTATAAACGGAGAACGGGTGGTGGAAGCAGCGTGGCACATGGGCGAGTAAGGGTATTCAATGCAAATGCCCCAAAGGTCTTGCTCTATCTGTCTCTCTCCCTCTCTATCCATCTATCTCTCTTTCGCGTTTTCTCTCTATCTCTTTGTCTGTCTGTCTGTGTGTCTAGCTGTCTTTCTGTCTGTCTTTTTCTCCCTTTGTCTGTCTGACTGTCTGTCTGATTGTCTGTCTAACTGTCTGTCTGACTGTCTGTCTGACTGTCTGTCCTACTGTCTGTCCGACTGTCTGTCTGACTGTCTGTCTGACTGTCTGTCTGACTGTCTGTCTGACTGTCTGTCTGACTGTCTGTCTGACTGTCTGTCTGCCTGACTGTCTGTCTACCTGACTGTCTGTCTGACTGCCTGTCTGTCTGTCTGACTGTCTGACTGCCTGTCTGTCTGTCTGTCTGTCTGTCTGACTGTCTGTCTGTCTGACTGTCTGTCTGTCTGCCTGACTGACTGTCTGTCTGCCTGACTGTCTGTCTGACTGTCTGTCTGACTGTCTGACTGTCTGACTGTCTGACTGTCTGACTGTCTGACTGTCTGACTGTCTGTCTGTCTGTCTGGCTGTCTGTCTGACTGTCTGTCCGGCTGTCTGTCTGCTTGTCTGTCTGCTTGTCTGTCTGTCTTCCTGTCTGTACCTGTCTGTCTATCTGTCTGTACCTGTTTATTTGCCTGTCTGTGTATCTGTCTGTACCTGTTTATTTGCCTGTCTGTGTATCTGTCTGTACCTGTTTATTTGCCTGTCTGTGTATCTGTCTGTACCTGTTTATTTGCCTGTCTGTGTATCTGTCTGTACCTGTTTATTTGCCTGTCTGTGTATCTGTCTGTACCTGTCTGCCTGTCTGTCTATTTATCTGCACCTGTCTGGATGTCTGCCTGTCTGTCTGACTTTCTGTCTGCATGCCTGTTTGTCTGTTTATATGTCTGTCTCGCTATCTGTCTGCAATTGCAACCCTCAATACGATGTTCCCCTACAAACCTATTCCGGAAAATGTGCATCAATCAAATCTCCCACATACACGAAGTCGCCGACAAAAGTTAATGCGAGGAAAAAAATTGCAATTACGTGGCCAAACGCGGTCTTCACATTGATATTCGCCGCCTCGTGTCCAAACGAGGCTGCGAATAATACTTAGCCGACTTTAAAGCCGACGTTGGACGTCCCGAAATTGTCCCAGCGTGTGTACATCCAAGATACCGCTCTGTTTCTCATTCTCGCAGTATCGCATGTCTGTATACGTTGTGCCATATATTATACGATTGGTATACATGGCTATGGATATATATCAAAGGTAGGAAGGGAGTGCATACGTGCAGTGCGTATACAGGCTTATCCTGCTGCAATCTCGCCGGACCAGTTTGGCTAGTTGCATCGTCACTCCGAGCAAATCTCGGTGGGATGTAATTGGCAGCGCGCGGTGGCGGTGCGAACTTATCGACGAAGAGGCCGGTCTGTCTGTGAGTGAGTGAGACAGCCTTATATATGTGTATGGGACTGAACACATGTGTTGACTGTTCGCAAAAGTAAGGCCATAATCATCGCAACATCACGTTTCAAATCAAGGTGGTTACGCCCGTTTATTTGTTAGCTGTCGATATTAATATATATATATATATATATATATATATATATATATATATATATATATATATATATATATATATATATATATATATATATATATATATATATATTTCCCCATCTCTGGAGGGCTCACTCGTATGTCTTTGGGGATGAGAATCGATCCAGGTAAACAAGGTTCTCGTAGCCAGAGAGAGAGAGAGAGAGAGAGAGAGAGAGGGAGAGGGAGAGTGGGAAAGGGCTATCCATTCAGTGAGGGTGGGGATTTTGGACACGACGGGGCTGGACAAATCGAGAAGGCGACAGAATCGGAAAGACCGGAGTGTCAATGAAATAATGTATGATGCGTGCAAGCACATTCATAGATATACGTGTTTATATATATTTATATATACAGGGTAGCCCGAAAGGTGAGGTTCAAAAAAAAAATCTAGTTGCCTCCTATCAATCCCTATCCGTATCGCCCCCAAGTATGTTCTACAATCTTTTTTCGTTTTCGAGAAAACAGCATTTTTTTCTCCTTCGTGTATGTACTTTCCTCACGATTTTTTCAAATTTGTGTTATCGTTATAAAGTGCACTGTTGAGCAATAAATAGATGACCAGCTTGGCATTAACATTGCCTTAGGTATTTATCAAAAGTTTGAAAAACGAATTCGAGAGGACCGTCGAGAGTTCAGTTGATTAAAAAAAATACTGATACTAGTCTAAATGACTCCCAATCGCTTTCAAAAACTTCTAAGAAGAAAGTTCATCCATAAAAGAGAAAAATAAAACCTACGCTACAGGAAAACGGGAAAAAATGGAAAAATGCTTTGTCTCGTCTAGTTTTCTTTCTGTTGGACGTCACTTTTCGTGCCACCATGTAATATATATGCACCTAGATAGTATCTAGACAGTAAATGTAGAACGCAGCACGGACTTCTTGGGGATGAAAAGCAAGAGGCAGTTCCGCAAGTTCTAACTGTCCCACAGCATATCCCCCCATCGCTCTTTCTCTCTCTTCCTCATACGATATCACAGGGTCGAACTAACGTAATCTACCCCTACACGTGACACGTGACCACGGCGCCCTCTCCTGCGTGACGTAATTGGCGACTGATCCGAGGCGCACACACACACACACACAAAGAGAACATAACTGCGAGGGTAGTTTTGAGGTTCCAATGGATAGGTATGCGTGGGTGGTGTGCATATATATATATATATGGATACAAATGTTACACCCTAGGATGCGGTGGTGCAGGAGCAGGGTGTTCAAAGGGACGTATCGGGCCGGACGTTATCTTTCGTCGCTCGTATAGCGCAGGGCTTATAAATTGCATCGACGTCTCGTTCGACGCCGCAGCAGCTTCCCCTCTCAGTGAGCGAAACCACCAAAGTATATCGCACACGGAGCTTACGCTTCCCGCGTTGTAGATTCTCTCGGTCGGATGTGCGTATCTGTTGCTTGAGCCTTTAGGTACATGTGTGGGTTCTTTAAAATTGTGATTTCGAAGACATACGACTTTAAGGACCGTTCTCGTAGCATCTAATTGTCCCCATACTCAACTTTACGTAAACCCCAATGACTTTGAAACTACGGCTTGATAAATGGAAGTATATTTATGCAAAGGTCGTTTCAACGACGAATCTGTTTCCAAAATCATTTTTTTTAAAATTGTGTCTGAAAAGTTCAAGGACCGTTTACGGAAAAGAGAAAAAGTTTACGAAAAAGCCCTGATAGCCAGCGGTGCGCAGATATAATGGTTTCGAAATCTTCTTTAAGCGTGTGTATTTAGACACACGTGTTTGGGTTTATGTGCGTTTGTAATTTATGGGCTGCTGCATAACGTGTAAATCCTATGCGGGAGGGCGCGATGGCTTTTGTCACCATTTTCCACGGCTCTTTAGATAAGAGAGAGATAGATAGATAAAGAGAGAGAGGGAGAGAGAGAGAGAGAGGGGGGGGGGGAGAGAGAGAGAGAGAGAGAGAGAGAGAGAGAGAGAGAGAGAGAGATCACGAGCGCAGCATCACTCGGCAAGCTACTCGTGATTTGTTCGAACCCTTATCTCGCGTTTAGTTTCACACGCGAGGGCCTAATCGCTCGCAGCGCTTAGGCCCCCCCCCTCCTCCTTCGATGGAGCATCACCCTCGCTTTTCGGTCGCAATAAAAGATCGCGTTTTCCATATGCGATCAAAGATAACTAAACCACGACGCACTCTCTATTTGGTTCAGGGGGAAAGTACAGTGACTTATCGTGACCTGACGTCATTGACAATGCTGCAATACGGGAGCCGCACGACGATGATCCTGTCCTTACCACAGACGATGAGAAAAAAAAAATCAGATCGGACTCACCGAGAGCTCCTTTGCTTCGTGGTGGAGATTTACTCTTTTTTTTTTTTTTTGAGCAATCGCAATGGAAAAACGTACCTGGAACAGAAAATAAATAAACGTCAGTGAAAAACATTGCAGTCCTAAAATGATAAAAGGCTGAAGGAGTAACAGTGCGGGGAAAATAATGTGAAAGGTACATATTTTTCTCTTCGGGGGTGGGAGGGAGGCTTCCGCCGAGACGATCGCCACCTGATAAACGGAGGGAGGGCGAAGGATTGATCGGTAGAAAATATTTATTATGCCCGGCCAAAACCCTCAAGCAAGTATAAAGTTACAGATGAAATATGAAAAAGTATCAACTGGAATTTGAAGGAATGAAAATTTGATATTAAACAAAAAATAAATAGAAAAAAAAATAAGGATTCGATGGAAAACAAAAATAAATTAAAGAAATAGAGATTCGATGCAAAAATAAGGAATGTAAGGTGCGATAAGCTAAAAAATAATATATAATACCAAAAACAAAATAACCCAGGAAATTTAAATACAAAGTGAAATTCGCTATAAGCAGAAATTCAATTATGAACCTAAGATTAACTTAATAAACTTAGGAAAATCAGATGCGAAGAAGAGGCAGTAAGAGAGAAAGAGAGAGAGACACAGAGACGAAGTGGCAGAGAGAATTCATACAAAGTTATCAGAGGATAGTGCGGTCGGCGATAGTAATTACGCTCGACCCATTTTCCGGACAATATAACGAATAACACGGGGGAGTGGTTCCCCTCTCGCTCCAGTTGCTACAAACTGCAGCCTCGGCTTTATGCTGGATCTTCGCCAAAGCCGGTGACAGAAAGCCAGAGAGAGCGCGAAATACAGAGATTTACAGGAGGCGA
The DNA here is from genome assembly GCA_963210295.1 of Ophion ellenae. Taxonomy (NCBI): domain Eukaryota; kingdom Metazoa; phylum Arthropoda; class Insecta; order Hymenoptera; family Ichneumonidae; genus Ophion; species Ophion ellenae. Next base: position 9,129,000 of record OY723387.1, on the reverse strand, counting down.
GAGGACAGAGATATACAGAGAGACAGAGAGTGACAGAGAGAGACGAAGAGATAAACGGAGGAGAATGAACCCGAAAACGATACTGAGTATCATAGGGTAGCTACCTACATGTCCAGTATACCGCAAAAGAAGGGAGGTTTGTTAAAGCCGGCTTAAGTTAGGCAAGGACGTTGGGGACAAGGGAGCGTTGGACAGAGAAGAAGCTCCGCGCTGAAATGGATCTCGCTATCGGGCAGGTGCTTTCGCTCCCTGTCGAATGGATGAAAGGGATACCCCGGGGAAAGGATAATACACGTTTATCGAAATAAAACAAACCAGGTATTATCCCTCTCATGGAGGATTTTCTCTACCTTTTCCGTGCCCTATTCACACACGTATACACTACACTGACCTAAAGAAAAATATTGTTTTTTAGATGAAATTTTTGTTGAAAATGTTGAGAATGACAAAAAATGAGTGCTGACCAAATTTTAGCCCTTTATGTCAATTTTTAAAGGTCCCTCATCGCGATTTACTATTTCCCATTCATTTAACATGGTCGAAGTTTTGTTTGCCGCTTCTCAGCTTTATAACTCGCCTACGATTGAACACACGGAAATGCCATAAACATGGTTTTATAGGAAATTTAACGCTCTGCAAAAAAGGTCCTTGGCATTCATACGATAAATTCACTCGTTCGACTTTTATTTAACGTCAAAGTTGAACCTATGATAAATTTCATGATTTTGTGAGATTTTTGGACTTTTACAACGAAATTATTGATTTTTTTTGTTTTTTTTCTGATTCATCTCAAAAAGTATTGTATCCTTTTCAAATTATTCCCTAGATAGTTTCTAAAATTCCTAACAGATTTAAATTTATTGTTGTTTAAAAGTACATTGGTACAATAATCTATTCTTAAACCGAATTCAATTCCCGTAGCATGATAAATAAATATTTCGGGAATAATTTCAAAAGGATACAATACTTTTCAAGATGAATCAGAAAAAACAACAAAAAAATCAATAATTTTGTCGAAAATGTCCAAAACTCACAAAATCATGAAATTTATCATCAATTCAACTTTAATGTTGAATAAAATTTGAACGAGTGAGTTTATCGTATGAAGGCTAAGGACCTTTTTTGTAGAGCGTTACATTTTCTATAAACAATATTTTTGGGCGTTTCCGTGTGTTTACCCGTAGACGAGTTATAAAGCTCAGAAACGGCAAACAAAACTTTTTCCATGTTAAATGAATGGGAAATAGAAAATCGCGATGAGGGACCTCTAAATATTAATATAGAGGGCCAAAATTTTGTCAGCACCAATTATTTGTCATTTTCAACAACATTTTCAACAAAAATGTACAATAAATTGTTTTTTGTTTTTTTAGGCCAGTCTAATATACACTCATGTATGTATGTATATATATATCATTTTATATATATTTTCATTTTCAACAACATTTTTAATAAAAATATTTTTTAATAATTTTTTTTTACCCAGTCTAATGTACACCCATATATATATTCATACATGGGTGTATGTTAGACTGGCAAAAAAAAATTGAATTTTTTGTTGAAAATGTTGTTGAAAATGACACATAATTAGTGCTGACCAAATGTTTGCCCTCTATATTAATATTTAGAAGTCTAATATACATCCATATGTATAGGGATATATATATATATATATATATATATATATATATATGGGTGTGCATTAGACTGAGTCAAAAAAAAAATTATTAAAAATTTTTTTTATTGAAAATGTTGAAAATTACAAATAATTAGTGCTGACCAAATTTTAGCCCTCTATATTAATATCACAAACTATTTACACACTGGCCATTTGTCATCTATATATATATATATATATATATATATATATATATATATATATATATATCGGGGGTCAAAGTCGTTCAAGGTCATTCAAGGTCAGTATCGATGATACACACCTAAATATCTCGGATCCCTACCAAATATTTGGTAGCGATCCGAGATATTTAGATTTGTATTTCATTTCAATAGGTGACCTTGAATGACCTTGAACGACTTTGACCCCCTAATATGCGGCTTGAGGTGCTCCACAAGATGGTTGAAAAAAAATGTACCATTCCATTTAAAAAAGTGGAGGTGACCTTCACTGTGCGTCGGCGCCTCCACCGAAATAAAAAAAAATGGTCGCATTCGATGGCCCCCTTCACACCGTACAACTTTTGTCTGGTACATTTTTTTGTGACGTCGATAATTACCGAGTTATTTCGGGTGGCAGAGATAAGAGGGACACCCTGTATACGCAGCACAGATCCATCGTCGGTTAACCCAAATCTCGGAAATATTGCTTCGCCGCGCGTACGTAAGCTCTCGCGCCAGCGACAAAGTCCAACTCGGCAATTTCAACGACGTGTGTGCAGTGCCCCGAATGACACAGTCGCGAAATGTCGGATAAACCTTCGAAGCGTACATTGTAATGGCGGCTCCGGGCGTGTACACAGAACGGATTTATTACAGCGAGATATGCGTGCTCATCGAAATTGCACTAGGTCGCGTCGTATCCGAATTAATTGCTCGCGTTATCCGCAACGTACGAGCTAAATATTATTCACCTGGCAACTGGTGATGTTTGTGCGGAATATTGCATTTTTGAAAAGAATTTTGAGGTTTTTCGGAATTGATCAAAAATAAAGATCGAAATTTTAGGGTTATCCGTGTACCTTTAAGGGGAGATATACACCTAGATGGTCGAGGTCGAGGATTTGGAAGCTATGAACATTCCGTCGACCGTAGAAGACCTACACTATGGGCCTGGTATCGATGATTCCATGTAAGTTGACAAATTTCATGATTTATTCATTCCCAAATTTTTAAACGCGTTTTTCTCAAAACCACGTTTTTCAAATCGGTACCCAAAATTTCTCGAAAACCAATGGACCGATTGCCTTGAGGTTTTTTGTGGTTATTCTATACACCATTATCTAGTACTTGTCATAGGATTTTTTTCTTCCGTCACTTAGTTTTTGTTTTATAGGCAAAATAATAACTAATTTTGGGCCCAAAAATCACTATTTATGTTCAAACGTCCGCCATTTTGTCATAAATCGTTATTTTCAAAATCGGCTACGACAAGTACTAGATTATAGTATCTAATTTAATAATGTTTTTGGTTTTTTTTTTCAGATGATTTTTGAAGAAACGCCAGTGGGTACCGTATACGCAGATTTTTTAACGACGCTCGAAGGATCATACAATATCCGTGTACATTTTTGATATTTTTTGATAAAAAAAATTAAGCATATTTTTGAATGTATATGGGGCATTCCATACCAATTCGACCTGGGTCTGACCCTCGACCCCTCAAATCTGGTTCCCGATTTTTCCTATCATTACTCTCACTCTATCAAGCAATTACAATTTTTTTCAGATTTTTCACAATATATTTGAGCGCGTCATGAATTTTTGAATTTTTTTT
>OY723387.1:9083046-9123046 GCA_963210295.1 Ophion ellenae | reverse complement strand
GTAATAAAAATGACACTCCAATAAATGAAATTCGTTGAATTATCATTTTTAGTGACATAGTTTTTTAAATTATCCTAATCGTTATTTTTATCATTATATTGGAGCAAGAGATAAAACATAAGAGTGACGTGAATGTTGATGAAATTGGAAATAGTACAAGTGACAATAAAGGTGCTGAGATAATAATACAGTAAATTGAAAATGGCAGCGGGAGAGAGAGAGATAGGACGAGAGAGAAAGAGAGAGCTTAGGAGCTCGAAGAAAAGCAAAAGATGAAGCAAAAAAAAAATGTTGCCGCTCAGAGTAATTCTTTTTTCGTCCATCATTAATCTCCACCCTCCCACTGGTCTCGTCGCCCTCATCGGCGCGGCTCTCGACACACTCCCCTTCGTTCTCAAGCTCGTTTTTTTTTTCTTCGTATCTGTCTTCTCGTCGATGCTCGCGATGTTACACCCCGAAATCTGCGGAAATTAGGAGACTTCGCGCGAAGATGGAACATAAACGTGTACGCGTGGAGGAAAAAATGGCCGAAGGACGAAAAAAAGAGAGAGAAACATCCGAAACTCATTAGTATCGCTCGTATCGCTTTCCTCGGCATCGTCGTCAACGTGGTTTTGTCGAGCAAACGCGCCTCCTCGCTCGTTTGTCACGATATCCAATTTGCTCGACGTCCTCTCAACTCCCGGAATTTCACCTTTTGACGTTCGATTAAATTTGTCAGTCCGCGCCACGTGCGCCAGTCCGACGTGGACAGAAAAATGTGGGTGTGTTGAGTTCTTAAAGTGAGAAACTCACTTTAAGACATTATAATTACCGCAATGTTGAATCACTCGAAAAATTGTTCGCTCGGAGAAACATTTCGAGGAAGAAATTTCTTAGAGTGAGTTTCTCACTTTATGAAATTTCACAAGGTAAGGAACTCACTGTGAGAAATCTCTTCCTCGAAAAGTTTCTGGGAGAAAGTGAATTTTCTTGAATTGAAAAATTTCAAGTTTAATCTTCAATTCAAGAATTAAACAATTTAAGTCCAAATGTCCAAATGTCCAAAAGTTCAAGTGTTTTGTTTGAGAATTTCTGAAATTTAATTCGAGAATTTCTTAGAGGAGGAAAGAATAAAAAAAATTGTTTACAAATTTCTTAACGCGACAAACACATTTCAAATTATGTTTTAAGTGAGGAACTCTTACCACCGCGTTTTTTGTTGAAACGTTTCTTCGAGAATTTTAATTTTCAATTCAAGAATTTCTCGAAGAATAGCAAAAAAAAACGAATTTGATTGAGAATTTCTTAAATTTAATTTAAGAATTTCTCAGAAAAGAACAAAAATTCTTTTCGCAATTTCTTAAAGGGAGAAACTCATTTTAAGAATTTTCTTAAAGTAAGGAACTCACTTTAAGAAATTTCTTAAAGTAAGGAACTCACTTTAAGTAATGCCTCAAAGTAGGGAACTCGCTTTAAGAAATGTCTTAAAGTAAGGAACTCACTTTCAGAAATGTCTCAAAGTAGGGAACTCACTTTAAGAAATGTCTTAAAGTAAGGAACTCACTCAAAGAAACTTCGTCCTAGAAACGTTTCTCCGAGAAAGCAAATTTCAATTGGCGTAACCAAACAATTCCGTAATTATAATTTAAAGTGAGGAACTCACTTCAAGAAATTTCGGTCCTCGAAACCTTTCTCTCAGCAAACAAATTTTAGAAAATTCTTGACAAACAACTGCGGCATAAAAATGACAGGAGAATCATCATTAGCAAGAGGGAGATAAAGAGAGAGAGAGAGACTTTTTTCTCCCAAAAGTGGAACAGGTCGTCGTCTTTCGTGTCGGCGTTTCTCCAACGGCGCACGAGTCCCCGACTGTTAAAAGAATATATATATATATATATATATACACACACACACACACATATTATTCGTGCATATAATTTGCACTGGTTTTGCGATCCGGAGAAAATGCGCGCATTAAAGAGAGCGCGTAGGGGATTGCTCACCGTTGTACACGAAACGTAGCGAGAAAAACCGCTTTGAAGCGCGCCTTCGAGATCTTAATTAGTGTACCGCTCACTGCGCGAGTGTAATTATTTTTGCGGAGTCCGCGCGGTCGCGGCGACGACAAACGTTACTCTCTTTGGGTACACTTGCGACATGGGGGCGATCGTTCTATGGAGTATTATTTAGTTCGCTCGCAATATACGTATATATACACACACACACACACACACACACACACACACACATATATATATATATATATATATATATATATGTATGTATGTATGTTTGTATGCATGTGTGTGTGTGTGTGTGTGTGTATAAAAGTGTATTTTATTTTATCGCCGTTGGTTTTCTGCGATATTCTTGAGGTTATGTATATTTATCGACGTTCGTGTATCGTTAAGACAAGAGCAATATATCTTTGTGTGTTTGTTGACACGTAAGCATACTTGAAGACAGTTATATATATATATATATATATATATATATATATATATATATATATATATATATATATATATATATATATACAGGGTGTCTTGTCATGAATGGATAGTCCTGCAACTGTCGATAAGTCAGATCATGTCCTACTACATCCTGGAATTTCAGTTCAGTAAAAGTCCCACGGTTTTCGAGATAATAATCTACTTTTGGTTTTTCCCATGCCATTCCTACAAATAATAACTTTTTTTGACCCGGTTTTTCAAAAAATACTCTCGGTCATTTATTTTACCTAAAAAATTCGTTTTTTTTTAACGTTAAATGTTAAGGAAACTTTATGAAAATAGATCTTATGCAGAATTTTCATACAAACCAATTCGAACATCTGACTTTGATAGCCTGCGGTGTAAAAAAAATGTACTACGCATATCGTGCCAATTACATAAAAAAGTTGCTGAGTTATTGTCCATTTATATCATTTGTAGAAATGGCATGCGAAAGACCAAAAGCAGATGATTTAAAAGAAAAATAACTCAAAGCCCAAAATTTCGAAAACCGTGGGAACGCGACGTTCAAGGGAGCACGCATCGTCCAAAACTCGCAGCAAAAAGGTTCTGCGTTTCAGGGATCTGCATAACCTCGAAATAAGAAGAAAAAAAAACGATTTTTTATCATCGCGTACTTTTATCGCCACGGTGTTAATTGCGCAACAAAGATTCTGTAAGAATTCGAAAAAAATGACCGAGTTATGAAGATTTTTGTGGAGAGTCAGATAGCCCACTGCGCTACAGCGAACCACCCCGCTGCGATTTACCCTTTTTGCTTTATGGTGCTGATTGCAACGAGCGTGACGTTTCGGTATTGGGATCCAATGGGATTGGATTCCCATCAAGAAGCGGCGACAAGTATGGGATTCCAATCGGATCCCTTCGATCATATCTGTACGGGTCACCCGGTATACGTGTACCCACGTACTTACTATGTACACTATCGGTGGACACGTACATATGTACCCGTATGCAAAACTAGCAGCCATCCTTGTACAGCGAACTAGTTTATTTCTCGTAGAGGTCTCGTCGACGTGACAAAATTATCAGGCGCCTCTCGCACAATTTATATTATGGCGTATCTCGTAAAGGTAAGTGTCTGTGTGTATGTATGTATATATATATAGATATATTATATCTATCTATCTATCTATATATATATATATATATATATATATATATATATATATATATATACACACATTTATACCGGGTGTCCCATTTTAATCTTACACATGATTTATCTCGCAAAATAGTTCTCCAATCAAGTATTGAGTATAATAAAGCCTTTAGGGTTGGAAGGGAGACGTTAAAAAATAAAATCACTTTTGGTCCAAATTTCAAAGTAACGTTCTTAAGATAGTCGACAAGTTAAAAAAAAAATTAGATCATGCATTTTTTTCACCAAAAAAATGTTAAGGCGAAAACTAAAAACTTATGTAGGAAACGTTTTTTGATGACGTTCTTTGAATTTTTAGGTTGGAATACTATTTTTTAAATTAGAATACCATTACTTTGAATTTTTAGGTTAGGACACAATTTTTTAGATTAGAATGCCATTATTTTGAATTTGAAACAAAAAAATTCTCCAAAAAAAAACGTCCAACGTAAAAATCTGAGAAAATTCCCAAAAATGCGTGATTATATGTAAAAATTTTCAAGCAATCATCCGCAGTGGTAGCATGATTTTTCATGTGCTTCGTGAGCGATTGACATTTTCAAAAATTCCGAAAAATTGACTGCTAACTGTTCAAGGTCCATGATTGTGATTCAAAAATGATCAAAAAATTCATTGTGGGTATGAAAATATTTTAGTATCCGCCCGAACTGAGCGGTTCTTGAATTTTTTCGGATTTTTTTAAACGTTAATCGCTCAGATAGCACAGAGAAAATCATACTTCCACTGCGGGTGATGGCTTGAAAATGTTTACATATAATCACGCATTTTTGGGAATTTTTTCAGATTTTAATATCGGGGCGTTTTTTCGGAGAAATTTTTTTTTGGCTGAGGGTTGTTACGAAAAATGTAAAAAAAATTTAGGATATCTTTAAGAGTCAATGGAATCAGATTTTAAAAAAATCGAATTTCCTCTTTTATATCCTCTTATATATCCTCATATTTACCTCATATATATATATATATATATATATATATATATATATATATATATATATATATATATATATATATATATATATATATGTATATATATGACTTATCATCGTGGTGAAGTAGCTAACTCGGCTCGAATCCCCGTGCCGCAGTAGCGGTTCCACTAGGTTTTAACGTCTCTCCCGATACCGGTATATCTGTTCAATTTTTTTACGATTCGCCCCAAGTGACAGCACTTTGCCCACTATATACCGCGCGCGCCGCTGACTCGACGATAAATATATGGATACTCGTGTGTGCACATATACGCATACGAGGGCGGCCGAGAGGGCGAGGGGAGTTTATCATAATTTACTTATAATATCCGAGGCGTGTTTATGTAGAATGCTCCATGCGCGCGCGTTCAAAGCCGTCATGTATATATGTGTATATAGAAATGGAATTGAAGATGCGTTGTCCTTCGGCAAGGATCGTGTTGTTGGGCGACGTTTCGGGTAGGCCCTTTGGTTATAGCCGTCGGATTAGGACCGAACTCCCATTGATTTCGAGACGGGTCCATGTGGAATTCACTGCCACTCCTGGACCTTATTTTATTCTCGTATTTTTGTATGTAAGGTTTGCATTCTGAGGCATATCCCCACTGGATGTATGGACAGCGAGAAAAGTTCGCGGTGCGATAATCGAAAACCAGTGTAACGAATGTGTGTGTGTGTGTGTGTGTGTGTGTGTGTGTGTGTGTGTGTGTGTGTGCGCGTGTGTGTGGGTGTGAGAGAGAGAGAAAGAGAGAAGGATGTAAGGTTTTATATTTATACTCTTCCGTCTCTCGGCCTGCTTCCGAAGAGAGGCACATGTGAGTTTGAACGTTTCGCCGTTCAAAGAAATTTTACGATGTCAGCTTTATTGGGCCTGTCAACCACTTAACCCGGAGCTGCATCGGGCTATGGCGACGAACACTGAGAGAATAAATGTATATATATATATATATATTTAAAACGAAAATTGGAAATATTTATTTTTATTTATTTAGATATATATATATATATATATATATATATATATATATATATATATATATGGGCGTCGAGGAAGTGGAATACGGTGGGGAATGTAATAAGGAAGAAGACCAAGTACAATGGAATCCACGATAAAAAAAATATATATATATATATTTTGGGGTGGCACAAATTTGAGATCTATTTTTTTCCTTTTTATCACCACCCAATTATCTTCTTTAAAGAAAAATAAAATTTCGCCGAAGCTGCGAGCGGTCAAAAAATATTTAGAAGTCGCTCAAGCCTCCCGAAAATTAAAATTTTTATAAAAAAATTCGATTTTTTTTCGTCCACTTCGCACCCATGGATTTTATGCTTTATAATTTTTAAATTAACCTCGAGAAAGCTCTAGCCGGCCAATGAATATTTAGAGGTCACTCAATATTTAACCCAAACGAACTAATTTTTCGGAAATGTATTCTTTAGACTAACTTCTTTAGATGAGTGACTATTCCGAAAAATGAGTTTGTTTGGGTTCGTTTGTTTGGGTTTAAGGGGTTAGGCCACTCTAGAGGCCGAAAAAATAGGCTTTTTGGAGATTTCTTTTTTAGAAAAACTACAAAATAAATCGAGATTACAAAAACGAGTGTTTATCAATCAGTGACTGCATACAATAATTTTTTTGAAGCGATGAATTTCAATTTGAATTTTGCACTTTCAAAAATTGCCTAAAAAATCGTCAGATAATTGTTAATAACAAATGAACTATGCAATATAAAAAAAATCCTACGTACTGCCATAGACGATGTATTTTTCAAGATATTCAACATTTCAAGTGAATCGGTTGAAAATTGTTTGAGTTATGCTTCCGGCCAACTTAAAAAATGCAGTTTTGAGATAAACGCTGCACAGGCGCCATTTTGAAATTAATCGCTTCAAAAAAATTATTGTATACAGTCACTCATATGTATGATAAACACCCTTTTTTGTAATTTCGATTTATTGTTTAGTTTTGCGGAAAAAAAATCCCAAAAAGCCTATTTTTTCGGCGTCTAAAGTGGCCTGAGGCCTTAACGCAAACAAACAAACCCAAAGAAATTCATTTTTCGGAAATGTCACTTGTCTAAAGAATTACCATAATAATCTCTATTGTTATTATTAATAATTAGTGATAGTAATAATTATCATTCATATTATTATTATTAATGATATTATAATTGCAACGAGCAGGATTAATAATACTTATAAATAATAAAAATAATAATAGCGATAACGGACAAGAATAACGATATTTAATAATACTAATAATCATAATAGCAAGGTTGAAGGAGCAGCCTCGACGGTTCCGTGAGCAATAACTCGAGGGCTTTAAAATCGCGAGCTTTTTTTTTTTATTCGCTACGCATTCGTGTATGCGTGTCACTGCGAGAAAGCGCTTGGCTTAATGAGTTTTCTAAATATATAGCCTCATCGGTAGGCTGTTGATGGTCGAGAGAGCGCGGCATAAGTCAAATTTGGCGATTATATTAGCCGTTTAACGGGCGTAACTCGCCGACGACACTGTGTACGGCCCAAACAACATTTTCATTTCTCTTATTTAATTTGTTTTGTTTTTTTTTTCGTATTTGCTGTTGTTGTTAAAATTGCCATTGAGCGTTCGGCGAAGATGCAAAGACGCGTACGCGGTTGAAGAGGAAAAAAAAAAAAAGAACGATGCGGGCTGCCGGCAAATTAACGTGTGCCTCGTGTATGAGACCTCCTCGAATAAAATGAGAGAAACGTCGTAAAGATGTGTACGCGGTGCGTTCACCGTACTTTTCGCAACGGGAAATCCTCGTTTCGATAGACGAGGCTCGTCTTTCGGACAGTCGTCGTATCCTCACTGATGACGAATGGACAAATTGGTACCGGAGGGACAACGAGAATAAGAAATGCAGTAACTTCTTGCAAACTGACGTAAAAAATAATTGGTAGGGCATTTTGAAGGGTGGACGTGACACCGTGTATATATATATATATATATATATATATATATATATATATATATATATATATATATATATATATATATATATATATATATATATATATATTAGGGTGATTCGTTTCAGGGCGACTTTTTTTTTACCCATCGTGCCCGAAAACCTTTAGTTGGTACCCAAAAACGAACTTTCGTGAAAGGGGGGTGTTGTCAAAAAATATTTAGAGGTCGCGAATCAAAATTGAAGGTTTCCCATTTGATTAACATTGAAAAAAATGTTTTTCTCATTATTAGTGTTACCATTCCGCGAATTTTGATATCGCGATATTTTCCAAGTGGGTTCTCATGGGAAATATGATACTCCACAATAAAGTTCATTGAGCCATGGCCGTAAATTCAACCGTTCCAGCGGCATCATTATTTCAAGTGAATATTGCGCGAAAATATCTATTCAAACGGCTGTAACGCCCAAGCTATTAGATATATCGAAAAAAATTCAGATGAGAACTTTGTAGAGAAAGTAATTTTCTACAAAAAAGTCTTATAAGCCGAGCCCGAAAATTCAACTCTTTCTCAGCTGTAGGTGGATGAAGTTGAAGAAATAGATTTTTTTTTTGTTTAAAAAAACGTATTTATAAATAGATAATATAGTAATAGAAATATAGTAAATAGAAATATAGTAAATATAGATAATAGAAATATAGTAAAATAAATAGATTTTTTTTAAACAACAAAAAAATCTATTTATTTTACTTCATCCACCTATAGCTGAGAAATAGTTGAATTTACGGGCTCGGCTTATAAGATTTTTTTGTAGCAAATTACTTTCTCTGCATAGTTCTCATTTGAATTTTTTCGATATATCTAATAGCTTAGGCGTTACAGCCGTTTGAATAGATATTTTCATACAATATTCACTTGAAATAATGATACCGCTGAAACGGTTGAATTTACGGACATGGCTCAATGAACTTTATTGTAAAGTATCATATTTCCTATGAGAACCCACTTGTAAAATATCGCGATATCAAAATTCGCGGAATGGTAACACTAATAATGAGAAAAACATTTTTTTCAATGTTAATCAAATAGGAAACCTTCAATTTTGATTCGCGACCTCTAAATATTTTTTGACAACACCCCCCTTTCACGAAACTTCGTTTTTGGAAACCAACTAAAGGTTTTCGGGCACGATGGGTAAAAAAAAAGTTACCCTGAAACGAATCACCCTAATATATATATACACACACACACACACACACACACACACACACAAACATATATATATTAGGGTGGCACAAATTTAGTGCTGTTTTCTTTTCCTTTTTCTCACTATCCACTTATCTTCTTCAAAGAAAATTGTCGCCCAAGCTGCGAGCGGTCAAGAAAATATTTAGATATCGGTTTGTTCAAACTCACTTTTGCGAAAAATGAGTTTGAACAAACCCATATCTAAATATTTTTTGACCGCTCGCAGCTTGGGCGACCATTTTCTTTGGATTTGGACAACAATTTTTGTTTTTGGGGTGAAAATTTTCTTTCACTTTGGAAAGTGAAAAATTTGTCTAAAAAATCGTCAGATAATTGTTAATAAAAAATGAACTATGCAAAATAAAAAAAATCCTACGTGCTTCCATAGACAATGTATTTTTCAAGATATATTCACCATTTCAAGTGAATCGGTTGAAAATTGTCCGACTTATGTTTCCGGCCAACTTAAAAAATGCAGTTTGGAGATAAACGCTGCACAGCCGCCATTTTAAAATCAATCGCTTCGAAAAAATTATTGTATACAGTCACTGATATGTATGATAAACACCCTTTTTTGTAATCTCGATTTATGTCGTAGTTTTGCTGAAAAAAATCCTCAAACAGGATATTTTTCCGGCCTCCAGAGTGGCCTAACCCCTTAAGGCGATAGATACTTTTTTTCGAGATACGAATATATTCGAAAGCATAAACGCGATGGCGAGGCTGTGCAATAAAAAATGAGAATTTTTGCCTTGGAGAGGGGGGATTGAAAATGATGAATCTTCTGGTGCAATCTATCAATTCTGTTGCATCGTGAAGAGAGCCTGCATAAAATTGAATTCGATCTACGAGGCGTCGTTGAATCAATGAGGACGAGAGACGAGTGTCGTAAATACGGGCTCGTTGTATGAATTCGATGATATTGGTCGACGCCTCTCTACGACATATATATATATATATATATATATATATTTATATATAGAAATTGACAAAAGCAACACTCGATTGTGAGTTCAACGACACTCGAGAGTCCATTTATACACCCTCATTATTATTTTAAGACGAAACCCGTTATTGAGTACGATTGAATTGTCAAATATTCAACGACGTGCTATCAAATTATCAGCCAAAAAAATAGATGAGAGAGCGAGAAGATGAGAGAGAGAGAGAGAGAGAGAGAGAGAGCCCTCAAAGTCTTCATACACTAGTGAAATTAATTCTGGACACTCTTAATAAGAATAATCCCTTTTTGCTATTCACCCAGAAAATGTATGTTCTGCTACGCCGGAACGATACTGTAATCTCTTTATTTTAATCTACAATGTTTCTACTTAATATTTGCCTTAACGCGGTCCTCTAGTTTCTCGGCTGTTTTTTTACGGCTTTTTCAACAATTTTTTACGGGCAAAGCATCGAAATAATCAATCTCATTGTTTTTGCACGATCTTTATTAACATTTAAATAAGCTTTACAAATTTTTTGAAGCCAAAATATATAATAGAATAAAGGTTATAGTGGCCGACAGGAAGACATCAAGTAAAAGAGGTGCTTGACGGTGACCAAGATTGCGGCTGTTCTGCTTATCTGAAATCAAAAAACCAAACGGCATTTTATTCTTCATATTTAAGACTAGCGATTGAACTAGAGTGAATTCTGAATGACAAAAATTGACTTTTTTATACACTTTTGAAAATTACATTCTATTTTTTACTCATTTTTTCTCAAGTTTTTCGCTCGTACAAAAAAAAACTATCGAAGCAATCATGATAATCCTAGTTCAATCGCTGGCTTATAACATATTAAAGATGCTGTATAAATTTGAACGAGATCGGTGCGGTAGTTTCTGAAATATCGTGGTCACCGTTTCGGAAAATGGTGTTTCGAAAAAAACGCGTTTAAAAGTCCGCGCATGTGATTTATACTAAAAATTTCATCTCACCGTCAATCTGCTATGCCTGGACCATACAATAGGCCTTCCTCTTCTTCTTGGAAGTCACGCAGAGCTGCTCCGTCTTCCCTTTTCGCGATTCGGGCCTGTTTTACAACATCACTCGTGCGCCTTTCTGAACGGTCGATCCGAGAGCTATCACGCTGTTGAACATATCCTTTAGCTTGTGGGCCGATTTTCACTCCCATGGTTTCCAAGGTCTTCAGGATAGATTTGAATCCTTCGTTGAAGATTATGACAGCGAGAAACGTGGCGATTTCAACCACTTTTGGCCCAGAATGGAGGTGCTTCGGAGCAAAAGTCCAGATTAACGAATTGAGCGACTTGTTATTATTTTGAGTTTCCGCTCCCAGGCATCTGCTTAACAATTCTTCTTTGGATAAATCCTCATAAATTGGCTTTATAACTTTTTGAACTGCTTCAGAAAGAGGCGGTTTATTGTGTTTGAATTGCTCAGCCTCTCCGAGAAGCTCATACCTGCTCCGTTCCAGGGCCGTAACTTGTGAACCACTTCGAATATCGAAAAATCCTTCGGCACACATTTTCTACACAAGTTGTAGATGTGATTTATGAAGAAAAAAAAATCGATTTTTTCGACCCGAGAAACTAGAGGACTGCCTTAATGAACCTACCTTGATAACAATATAAAATATAAGTGACTGTAACTTAAAAAATGATCAATAAGTGGAAAATTTGAAAAGAACTAAAAAGTGTCCAGAATTGGTTCCACTAGTGTACGTCTCGTTATTTCACTATGCATTGCTGTCTCCCTACACTGACAGTAAGACGGAATCAGAGCCCCCGCAATCTATGGCTGAGTTGTTCAAGCAGGAAAAACAAAAAAAAAATAGGATATACGCGTTTGCCCCCGAGTTGAGTGCGCCCGTGCTGGATCGCGTATACAGCCTCTGCACAACACGATCATATGTACGTATACATTAGATATACGAATCCATGGAATACAGCAGGAAGAAAGACGTAGACCGGGTTGGCACGCGAACTTTATTGGACCGTACCGATCTAGAAATATATACAGGGTGTTAGGAAGGTCGATACAAGGCCTTAAAGGGGTGATAGGTCACCTCGTTAGGAACACATCTAACCTAGATTACCTCAGTCCAAAGTCTAAGGATTTCGAGTTGTCATGGTAAGTATGACTTTGGAAAATTTTCCCAAAATTAGCTACTAACTTAACCTCTTATGTTAATGCAATATTTAAAAAAAATAGCATTAACATAAGAGGTATTTTTACTTTTTGACAAGTTTTTTTTATTATTCAACACGTCCCATTTAGTTCCCAATTACTGTCTGTTTGAACATTATGAACGAGTTAGTACCTAGTTTTGGGAAATTTTCCAAAAATCATTCTTACCATGATAACTCGAAACCCTTAGACTTTGGACTAAGGTAACCTAGGTTAGATATTTTCCCAACGAGTTGACCTATCACCCCCTTTAGGCTTTGCCTAAACCTTCCTAACACCCCGTATATATAGATATACGGGGTACATATATATAGAAGGTTATTTTGAAGACATTCAACGTCTAAGACCGTTCTATCCCTAAAATTAAGCTTACGCTTCAATATATTAAAATAAACATGTATGTTCCGTACTCAAAACAGCCAGGTACGTTGATAGTTAACGTTGCACAGATATGACGGATTCAAAATATATTTTCTCCATCTATAAATACACAGGGTGTTCCAGAACTTAATGCGTTCCCTGAACTGGGGGGTTGGGGGTGAAATTCTGAGTCGATTGATATAAGCATGTGTGGCTCTCAGATCAACCCCTGAATTATTATTAATTTTTCAAGGCGGACCAATCAGGATGAGGAGGCGTATCGCTCACCGACGTACGCCTCCTCATCGGGCGCACCTGATTGGCCCGCCTTTAAAAATTAATAATAATTCAGGGTTTGATCTGAGAGCCACACATGCTTATATCAATCGACTCAGAATTTCACCCCCAACCCCCCATTTCAAGTAACGCATTCAGTTCTGGGACACCCTGCATATATATATATATATATTTCGGTGTATATATATATACATCCACATTATTGAAGGAACAGAAGGAAGAAAGACGTGCACCAGGTTGGCACGCTAACTTTATTGGGATGTACGTGTATGTATGTATATATATATATATATATATATATATATATATATATATATATATATATCCGCAGGAAGGAGCTAATAGCTCTTTCGCGTTCGAGACGCCGAGAAGCTACCAATGCTCTTTCACTCTCTCACTATATTCGCCACATTCTCTTGCTTGTTCTCTCGTTTCGTGCGCAAATGGTGGCTGGGGTGGGGTGGAAGTCCTCTCGTGCATCCAAGGGGCACATTAATCTCGTGCCTTCCACGCGCCCTCGCCTTAGCTAAAGTGCTTCCGATGCTTGCTCCACCGTTCTCTGTGATGCTGCCGTTGCTGCTCCGCGGCGCTATCCTCGCCATACTTTGGATATACTTCGATACTCCCTATCAGTATTTTCCTCTCGCTCTCTGTATCTCTAGGACTCCTGCCTCTCTCGCGTTTTCCTGACAACACCAGTCTTTCCGACGTTACGAGAGAGAGAGCCGCGAGGCTCTTTTCCCAAAGTACACTCGCTATAGATACAGGGTGGATTGAAAAGTGACGTTCAAAATGAAGATATAGACCCTGACAGAAGCTAGTCGAATCCCCATGTATGCACGTTGCTGAAGTTGCGTCGTTGGAGTGCAACGAAAATTTTGGACTTTCCTTTTTTCCTACGATTTTATTGTCGTCGGAAGTTATTTTCGATTGATTTGGGTTGGAGGTCTTTAATGAGAATCTTAAGGGGGCTAAAAATTGCATTTTCCAAAAATATTTTTAATCGATAGTATAACCTGTAGCTATATACCCTGGACATTTCATTGACGTATTCCTAAATTGAATGAGCTACAGCTTCTAACAGTCGGCCGGGCGAACGGTAGCAGCACCATACTTCAAACTTCAAACGCGTTTTTCTCGTAACACTGTTGTCAATGTCGGTGGACATGATATCTCGAGAACCACTTGATGGATTGTTCCCAAATTTACAGGAGATACGACGAGATCTGTTTAAAAGTCGTTGACGATCTCACTTTTTGAAAATCGATCTTCATTTTTTAATAATTACCTGAATATGACGACTTTTTTTCATAGATTTTGTATGCTTGGGTTTCGAATAGTCGCGACGTTGTTTGAAAAAATTATTTTGGAAATCGACGATCGTCAACGACTCGTGTTTGTTGTTGACTTCAATGACCCGTTCGGTTTTTAGATTTCGGATGGACCATTTCAGCTGGAGAGTGTCCACCGCCGAACGTCGCGAGAAAAATTTCATAATTTGCCGGCGGCCATGTTTTTGTTGTCGTTCTCTATTTTGTGGTGATTTTTTGTAAAGGCTCTCGGTATATGTTCCTTTGCGTTAAAAAAATGCGTTTTTTCTTTGACCAACCGTTTCCCAGATTTAAAAAATCGGAATTTCGAAGAAAAAAATCGGGTTTCTAGGTAGATGTGTAGCCCCTTAAAGAAAGTTAAAAATGATTAAAATAATATTTTCGTTGCGATCCAACGACGCAAACTTGAACATCATGACTGTTCTACGATATTTCTTAGTTTTAGAGAAAAAATCAGTTCGTTTTCTATTTCGTCTATGTACTTTGCTTGTGATAAAAAAAAAACTTGTTTCATCGTTATGAAGTGCCATGTTGAGCGATGAACAAATGATCAACTGAACACTAACGTTGATGCCTTAAATTTTGATGAAGACCTTGAAAAATAGGTTCGAGAGGATCAGTCACTGAAGTTGAGATGATAAAAAAACACTTATACTAGTCTGGATGACTCCCAAATGAATTTAAAACCTTTTAACAGCAAAGTACGCACACAAAAGAGAAAAATAAATAAAAACCTACGGTACAGGAGTAGTTGGGAAAAAAAATAAAAATGCTTTGTTTCGCGAAAACTAAAAACGATCGTTGAACATAAATGGGGGTGATTGGGCTAGGTGTTGGTAGGAGGCATTTCAATTTTTTTTAAACGTCTCTTTTCGAGCCACCCTGTATACATAAATATATATATAACTGATCTTGCTCCCTTAGTGCTCTCTCATTAAACGCGGCGATCCTTCGAATCACGGTTGTCTGCGAAAGGAAGAAGAGGGATGAGAAAATAAATAAAATAAACCATCGCGAATACGCCGAAGTAATTGCGTACAGGGGTTGGAAGAGGAACGAAATATTCGGACGAAATTTGTATTTTGTATTTTGAGCTGCGAATGCGCGCACGCCCATTTCCAAAATCAAGTGTTGAGATTCACGAGCGAACGTTGACCATGATAAATATTTTAAAAAATCAACTAGGTAATTACGTTTAATTGATCCTCTTTTTATATGAATTAATTACAATTTTCGTAAAATCAATGTTTTTCTAAAAATTTCATTAACAAAATGTCGATTTCGGAAGTTTTGAAACGTTTAAACGTTGATAACTTCTGAACTAATTGAGATAAGGGAAATGTCACTATATAACTTTTTCTCATTTTGAAGCATACTTTTGTTAAAAAATATGAAATGATTAATGTCAACGTTTTTTTTGCTTCTAAACTGAAAACTATTTTTTTTAAAGGCGATCGACTTCTTTTATTTTTTTCAAAAAATTCTCTAAAATAGAGCGACCTATTCCATGATTTTTACGACTAAACTCATTGTGGGCCCATTTCTCCTTCTATTTTTTTTCGAAGTATCCATATCTTTTTGAGAAGATTTTTATTATTTTAATCTCCAATAATGCTATTAATGATTTTGTGATTACCAATTCGGCTTCTTCAGGCCTGAAACGGTTTACTTTCGATTTGTGCTGAATTTAACGAAAAAAAAGATTTTTTATTTGAAATAATTGCATTATTATATTAATTTTGCGTCTTAATGTAAATTCAAATAACGGATATTAATAAAACTCCCAAAATATTGCAATTCACAAACTCGACCGTATCGTCACGTCCACCGAAATAGTGCTCTTAATTAATATTCGCATCCCTCAAAATCTCTCGCGTATGTATACATTTATTCATGACGCTGAAGCTGGCAGACAGACCTAGCAGACGCGCGCCGCCCGAACCCAGTACATTTTTATCGTGGCTGTACGCGATCGGGTCGCAGCGTAGCGAGGCAGCATAGGGCCTACCCCCACCACTTAGCCGCTCGTGAATGAGCCGCATATATCCGTCTGGCGGAAATAATGTTTTTTTTTTGCTTAACAACAACCGTCACCGGGATGAATCATGAGTCGATCGTTTCGTCTATTCATATAGATTAAGCATGTAAATCGTCAAGTCGCAATTGTCATGCGTGTTGACGGCAGACGACTTTAAACAAAAATTTTGTTCGCGTACGGAGACCCGAATGGCGGATAACTTTTTTTATTCTTAATTAACAAAAGCCGTCACCGGGATGAAACATAGGGGGATCGATTCGGCGAAGTATATAGAATAAGCACGTAAATAAAAAAAGTCGCTGCTGTCATGCGTGTTAGCAGCAGACGGCCTTTTTTGAGATTTTTCGTGCGAGTAAGGAGGCGCGATTCGCGAATAACAATTTTTTAATTAACTTAACAAAGTCGGCCACGGGATAAATAATAAATCAATCGATTCGTCTTATTATAAACAATAAGCAGCTGAATTTAAAAAGTAGCTGCTGTCATGCAGGTTGGCAGCAGACGGCTTTTTTTGAGATTTTTCGTGCGAGTAAGGAGGCGCGATTCGCGAATACCAATTTTTTAATTAACTTAACAAAGTCGGCCACGGGAAAAATCGGAGGTCAATCGATTCGTCTCATTATAAACAATAAGCAGCTGAATTTAAAAAGTAGCTGCTGTCATGCAGGTGGGCAGCAGACGGCCTGTTTTGAGATTTTTCGTGCGAGTAAGGAGACGCGATTCGCGAATAACAATTTTTTGATTAACTTAACAAAGTCGGCCACGGGATAAATCATAGGTCAATCGATTCGTCTCATTATAAGCAATAAGCAGCTGAATTTAAAAAGTAGCTGCTGTCATGCAGGTTGGCAGCAGAAGGCCTTTTTTAAGATTAATCGTGCGAGAAAGGCGGCGCGATTCGCGAATAACAATTTTTTAATTAACTTAACAAAGTCGGCCACGGGATAAATCATAGGTCAATCGATTCGTCTCATTGTGAACAATAAGCAGTTGAATTTAAAAAGTAGCTGCTGTCATGCAGGTTGGCAGCAGACGGCCTTTTTTGAGATTTTTTGCGAGTAAGGAGGTGCGATTCGCGAATAACAATTTTTTAATTAACTTAACAAATTCGGCCACGGGATAAATCATAGGTCAATCGATTCGTCTCATTATAAACAATAAGTAGCTGAATTTAAAATGTAGCTGCTGTCATGCAGGTTGGCAGCAGATGGCCTTTTTAAAGATTTTTCGTGCGAGTAAGGAGGCGCGATTCGCGAATAACAATTTTTTAATTAACTTAACAAAGTCGGCCACGGGATAAATCATAGGTCAATCGATTCGTCTCATTGTGAACAATAAGCAGTTGAATTTAAAAAGTAGCTGCTGTCATGCAGGTTGGCAGCAGACGGCCTTTTTTGAGATTTTTCGTGCGAGTAAGGAGGCGCGATTCGCGAATAACAATTTTTTAATTAACTTAACAAAGTCGGCCACGGGATAAATTATAGGTCAATCGATTCATCTCATTATAAACAATAAGCAGCTGAATTAAAAAAGTAGCTGCTATCATGCAGGTGGGCAGCAGACGGGTTTTTTTGAGATTTTTCGTGCGAGTAAGGAGGCGCGATTCGCGAATAACAATTTTTTAACTAACTTAACAAAGTCGGCCACTGGATAAATCATAGGTTAATCGATTCGTCTCATTATAAGCAATAAGCAGCTGAATTTAAAAAGTAGCTGCTGTCATGCAGGTTGGCAGCAGACGGCCTTTTTTGAGATTGTTCGTGCGAGTAAGGAGGCGCGATTCGCGAATAACAATTTTTTAATTAACTTAACAAAGTCGGCCACGGGATAAAGAATAGGTCAATCGATTCGTCTTATTATAAACAATAAGCAGCTGAATTTAAAAAGTTGCTGCTGTCATGCAGGTTGGCAGCAGACGGCCTTTTTTGAGATTTTTTTTGCGAGTAAGGAGGTGCGATTCGTGAATAACAATTGTTTAATTAACTTAACAAAGTCGGCCACGGGATAAATCATAGGTCAATCGATTCGTCTCATTATATGCAATAAGCAGCTGAATTTAAAAAGTAGCTGCTGTCATGCAGGTTGGCAGCAGACGGCCTTTTTTGAGATTTTTCGTGCGAGTAAGGAGGCGCGATTCGCGAATAAAATTTTTTCAATTAACTTAACAAAGTCGGCCACGGGATAAATAATAGGTCAATCGATTCGTCTTATTATAAACAATAAGCAGGTGAATTCAAAAAGTAGCTGCTGTCATGCAGGTTGGCAGCAGATGGCCTTTTTTGAGATTTTTCGTGCGAGTAAGGAGGCGCGATTCGCGAATAACAATTTTTTAATTAACTTAACAAAGTCGGCCACGGGATAAGTTATAGGTCAATCGATTCATCTCATTATAAACAATAAGCAGCTGAATTAAAAAAGTAGCTGCTATCATGCAGGTGGGCAGCAGACGGGCTTTCTTGAGATTTTTCGTGCGAGTACGGAGGCGCGATTCGCGAATAACAATTTTTTAATTAACTTAACAAAGTCGGCCACGGGATAAATCTTCAATCAATCGATTCGTTTCATTATAAGCAATAAGCAGCTGAATTTAAAAAGTAGCTGCTGTCATGCAGGTTGGCAGCAGACGGCCTTTTTTGAGATTTTTTGTGCGAGTAAGGAGGCGCGATTCGCGAATAACAATTTTTTAATCAACTTAACAAAGTCGGCCACGGAATAAGTCATAGGTCAATCGATTCGTCTCATTATAAACAATAAGCAGCTGAATCTAAATAGTGGTTGCTGTCATGCAGGTTGGCAGCAGACGGCCTTTTTTTAGATTTTTCGTGCGAGTAAGGAGGCGCGATTGGCGAATAACAATTTTTTAATTAACTTAACAAAGTCGGCCACGGGATAAATCATAGGTCAATCGATTCGTCTAATTATAAACAATAAGCAGCTGAATTTAAAAAGTAACTGCTGTCATGCAGGATGGCAGCAGACGGCCTTTTTTGAGATTTTTCGTTCGAGTACGGAGGCGCGATTCGCGAATAACAATTTTTTAATTAACTTAACAAAGTCAGCCACGGGATAAATCATAGGTCAATCGATTCGTCTCATTATAAACAATAAGCAGCTGAATTTAAAAAGTAGCTGCTGTCATGCAGGTTGGCAGCAGATGGCCTTTTTTGAGATTGTTCGTGCGAGTAAGGAGGCGCGATTCGCGAATAACAATTTTTTAATTAACTTAACAAAGTCGGCCACGGGATAAATCACAGGTCAATCGATTTGTCTCATTATAAACAATAAGCAGCTGAATTTAAAAAGTAATTGCTGTCATGCAGGATGGCAGTAGATGGCCTTTTTTGAGATTTTTCGTGCGAGTAAGGAGGCGCGATTCGCGAATAACAATTTTTTAATTAACTCAACAAAGTCGGCCACGGGATAAATCATAGGTCAATCGATTCGTCTCATTATAAACAATAAGCAGCTGAATTTAAAAAATAACTGCTGTCATGCAGGATGGCAGCAGACGGCCTTTTTTGAGATTTTTCGTTCGAGTAAGGAGGCGCGATTCGCGAATAACAATTTTTTAATTAACTTAACAAAGTCGGCCACGGGATAAATCATAGGTCAATCGATTCGTCTCATTATAAACAATAAGCAGCTGAATTTAAAAAGTAGCTGCTGTCATGGAGGTTGGCAGCAGACGGCCTTTTTTGAGATTTTTCGTGCGAGTAAGGAGGCGCGATTGACGAATAACAATTTTTTAATTAACTTAACAAAGTCGGCCACGGGATAAATTTTCGATCAATCGATTCGTCTCATTATAAGCAATAAGCAGCTGAATTTAAAAAGTAGCTGCTGTCATGCAGGTTGGCAGCAGACGACCTTTTGTGAATTTAATCGTGCGGCCAGCGCGACTCTTTTCGCGAAAAACAATTAATTTTTGTTAATGAACAAATGCCGTCACCGGGATGAAACATAGGGGCATCGATTCGGCAAAGTATATAGAATAAGCACGTAAATAGAAAAAGTCGCTACTGTCATGCGTGTTAGCAGCAGACGCCTTTTTGATTACTCCTTGTGTACGAAGATTTCTGCTAGCACACACATCGTCGTGTGCTTCTATTTCTTCTTGTGTTGTGGATCCCTCCTGCCGTTGCTCATCCCTTAATTTATTGATTCCGAATTGAAAAAGTATCTGCTGTCATGCAGGTTGGTAGCAGACGGTCGTTTATAAGTTCTATCGTAGGAGCAGCGCGGCCCGGTTGATGGATAACTATTTTTTTCTGGTTAACTAATAAAAGCCGTCGCCGGTACAAGTCATAGGTCGATCGATTCGTCTCGGTATAGCGAATTAAGCATTAAAAGCGAAAAGTCGCTATTGTCATGCATGCTCATAGCAGACGGCCTTTAATGAATTTCATCATGAGGGTAGCGAGGTCCGCATCGCGAATAACATTTTTTTTTAATTAACAAAAGCCGTCACCGGGAGAAATCATAGATCGATCGATTTGTTTGGGCATAACGAACTAGGTATAAAAATCGCCAAGTCGCTCTTGTCGTGCGTGCTAACAGCACATAGACACATTATTTTTATCATGCGGGTAGAGGTCCGCTTCGTGGTGACTTTTTTTTTGTTAACTAACAAAAGCCGTCACCTACCGAACTAGGCATAAAAATCGCCAAGTCACTATTGTCATGCGTGCTCACAGCACAAAGACTTACATGATTTTTATCATGCGGGTAGAGATCCGCTTCGCGGATAACTTTTTTTTTGTTAACTAACAAGAAATCATAGATAGATCGATTCGTCTCGGTATTACGAACTAGGCATAAAAATCGCCAAGTCGCTATTGTCATGCGTGCTCACAGCACAAAGACTTACATGATTTTTATCATGCGGGTAGAGATCCGCTTTACGGATAACTTTTTTTTTGTTAACTAACATAAGCCGTCACCTGGAGAAATCATAGATGGATCGATTCGTCTGGGCCTAACGAACTAGGCATAAACATCGCGAAGTCGCTATTGTCATGCGTGCTCACAGCACAAAGACTTACATAATTTTTATCATGCGGGTAGAGATCCGCTTCGCGGATAACTTTTTTTTTGTTAACTAACAAGAAATCATAGATAGATCGATTCGTCTCGGTATTACGAACTAGGCAAAAAAATCGACAAGTCGCTATTGTCATGAGTGTCGACAACAGACAGCCTTATGTTGATTAACAAATGCCGTCACCGCCATAGATCCTCGATTCATTCATACTCAGATTGAGCTGTGTAAATTGCAACATTCTTCCCGTAATGTGCGTTGACAGTAAACTCAAACATTGATATATTTTACGGCCGACCGGCTCCGCCCGCAGGGGAATTTTGTTAATTCGATTTTCTTTTTAAATACGTTACATGACCGAATCGATGGTCGGTCGATGATTTTTGCGGTAGAGAATAATTATCAAAAGTGACAAGTATGTATTGTTATGCGTGTACATTTGGCATGCACTCGAACAACGTCAATTCAATTATCCATGTAGCTGGGGATAAGTTCCGATCCGCGAGCAGAATCTTTTGAAAATATCTTGTTGCTACCTCTGACGGCAAGCCGTCACGTCGTTACGTTGTAGATTGTAAGCTTTCTTAAGCTTACAATGTACACAATTATTTTGTCACCTATTCACACAAGCCCTAAATTATCATGATACTTTAAAGCTTCACAGTCTTACAAATTTTGGCAGTCTTAATTTCTACATATCCGATTCAATAAGTCATGATTTTCTTTCTAATAGTCTTATTTTCTATGTCCGTTTACTTAAACTTCATCATATCTTTTATCCCTATCCGGATATCTACATATTTACATTTGTACATTTTTGTACATATTTACATTTGTACATTTTTCCACATATTTACATTTGTACATTTTTCCACATATTTACATTTGTACATTTTTGTACATATTTACACGTGTACATCTTTAACACATGCTTTAAAGATGTCCACTTATTTACATTTCTACATTAATACGATGTCAGCTGTGTGTCTAACTCAAAAACCATATACTCCATTTTTCACATTGTATAAAATCACCTAAACCTAATGACTCTTTGTTGCCTCTATCAGAACTTTTATTGATGCTATAAATTCGGCTGTTGATTCGAATGATAGGGGTGGATCTCTTGTTAATGGAATTAGTTTGAATATGTTTTGAATATCCGGTATTGTATCACAGGAATTTAACAAGGCATCAAATGTGTTATTTCTTTCAAGCGTTTTTTTGTAATTGGATATTCGGTAAAGAACCGAGCTAATCCTTTTCGAGCTATCGCCATATCGTTTTCCGTAAAACACACGCGTGAATTACTGACCATTGCGTATGCCCACATGCATACGTGGACTCCGCAATTCCCGGTAATATTTCCTCTGTCGTCCCGTTGTTCAGGGATATCGATAGGTGCGGATAATGTCCACGTATTCCATTGGGTCATTTTCGAGAATCTAGCACCCCGGGAGCTTGCTATGAAGCTACATATTCTATTTATCAATTTTTCGGGAGGCTTATTGTGGCAGGAATCAAAATATACCATGCACCGCAAA
Organism: Ophion ellenae; assembly: GCA_963210295.1. Lineage (NCBI taxonomy): Eukaryota > Metazoa > Arthropoda > Insecta > Hymenoptera > Ichneumonidae > Ophion > Ophion ellenae. The sequence continues at coordinate 9,100,475 of OY723387.1, read as the reverse complement.
GGAAAGATAATGACGAGAAGCGTCCAGTGACTTCTTTCCGCATGAAAGACTGGCAGAAGCCATATGTCATATTGTGACGGTTGAACCCTTTTCACCCAATTAATAAAGCCAATCGACTTTTTCCCCACCAATAACTTTTGTAGAAAATACGTATCAAATGATAAAAGTTTCAACCGGTTTGTTGCAGCTATTTCTTGGAGGGCTATGAAAAAACTATTGATGAGCTCTCCGTCTAACCAATTGTCTGAATTTAATCTGCTAAATAATGTAGGATCTATTTTTATTCCAGCAAAATCTCTTTCGTAATGTGGGAAGTTGGGAGGATACGATATTTTTTTGTCAAAAAATCTACTATTAGCGTCACCATCAAACGATAAATAATCCGTTGTATCGTTGGTTTTGTTACTGTCTGGGGATTGGGTTCGTTGCGTCTTCGTAACGGTCGACCTTTTGGCGTCCAACGAGTCCGTTTGCAGAGGTTGTGAGGGTTCATATGAAGAGGCTGTTTTATTGGATGCAAGAAAGTTTTTTTTGGTGTTCTGATTTGAATTTTGAGAACGATTTGTGATCGTTGGATGTTTGTTTGATGGAAAATATATATTTTGGTTTTTTCTTTTTACTTTTTCGGGTTTCCAAACTTCAAAGGCTAGATTCTCATCGTCGTTGGATTCTTCGCGAATACATATTTTTTTTTCGTTTTTCTAATTGTCTACTAGTTTTTAGTGTGTATTTTCGTTCAAGCAACCAACCATCGATCATCTTTTCCATTTTTCGAAAGAATCGCGGAGCGGGAATATTGAGCGTTTTCCGACAAACGTTCGTTTTTACGATTTTGAAATAATTTTCCACTGTTGCATTACTATCCCGCAATAGATTTAGTTTTGATAACACAATCGCTGACCAGAGGGGGAAGTATGGAAGTATATATGTTAACATGTAATTAACAAATTCGCCGCAATGATAATAGTTTTCTGTTAAAATTATTTTTTTTTCTAGCTGTGTTGCAGTATATTCTGAAATTTCTGTCATTGTTGAGGTGTATAACGATTCGAAAAATTTGAAAAAAGGTGATCCTTTGCGCCCACTAGAATCTATATCGTAATACTCAATATCATTTTTTACTTCAATGTCGGCAAGGTCACCTACAAGGTCATCTGTGTTTTCGACTTTATCGGATCCGAAATCTACAATCATTTCCCCTTCTGGTAAATCGGATGTTTGGAGATTCAACAAGCATGATTTCATCGTCGGAGTTTCGTGCGGCGATGCAAATATTAGAACTAGCATTCTAAATATTTTCTCTGCAGCGATCATTGTGTCTGCGTGAATCAGTTTTGTTATTAATTGTGCCACAACCTTTAAGCGGCGCTTATCCCGGAACAATGCTTTGCACTTTCTTAACACCGTTTTCAATGTATGAGAGGAGCATATGTGAACTATTGTAATTTCTGGTAGTTTGCTGTCATTTCTGTTTAAAAAATTGTTCGCCAAGTTCAAATATACAGAAATTGTCATGTCATTAAAAGCTTTTAGCACAGATGCAATTAACGCCAAGCTAAAATCGGTCTCTATTTTTTTAATTGCAACTTTTCGAGTTGTGTATTGCTTTATAGCGTGATTGAACGTAAATAAGAAATATGTAATTTGTGGTACTGTGTGCGTATCAGAGAGAAATTCAGCAACAGGCAGTGGGCCATATTCTTTACTTCCCGGAAGAACCAGCGCGTAGTAAAGAATACGTTTTTGGGAATCTGGCAATTTCGCGACGATAGAACCAGTGGCATCTAAGTAACAAAATACATCTTTTCTTGTTGCTAATGATAATAGATACAAGATTTGGTTTTCTGTAAAAGCCATGCTCGAAAATTTGTCTTGAATATAACCTGAGATAATCCGCCCTTTCCTCTTTTCTCGATACAACTGTGCAAGTTTCGACATGTGTACAATCGGATTCGGATCGAGATCGTGATTTGTTTCAATTTCAGAAGATATTTTTTGTAAAATTACACTACTCGGTGCATCATCGCGATTACCGGACTCCAAAATATGAATAGGAACTTGTTGTATCTTGAGCGTTCTAACAACGCTGGGTTTGTTTATCTGTAATTCATGCTTGTACTTTTCTCTCGCTTCACCTCTTATAAACCTGCGATGTATGTCATTTTTATCATGTTTGATCGTTTTATTCCGAAATACTTTAATATTAACATCTTTGAAGGGGAATTTTATTTTTTCTTCGGCTTCGAAAGTGAAAGCAGTGCACATAGAATTTTTACATTGCATCGATGCATAAAAATATCTTTTTCTTCTTTTATCGTCTGCGTAACAACGGTGATAATTAACTTTGAAAACGCAACAGCTGTACGTCTCAACAGTCTTTACTATCTGTAAGAAAGCGTCTGCCCAGCCGTTACGGAGGGTTTTATCAAATGTCCAATATTTTTGCCAAAAATCTGTTGGTATAATTACACGTTCGTCTTGAATCCATTTAGGATAGTTGTCATGTTCGTCGGTTTTATTTGAATGTAAACGTTCTGTCGGGGAATTGACTACGTCGGGTGGGTTTTTTTTTTGTTCGAAAGCATCTACAGATATTGGTGCCAAATAGTTTTCATTAATATCCGTGTTTTTGTAAACAAGATCGACACAAGCGAAACTGTCAATTGATTGGTCGGAGACTCTATTTCTTGAAACTTCTAATTCTGAGACAGTAATCAATTCTTCCGGGTAGATAATGGTCTCACTGGATTCACAAGAGAAGGGTTTATTATCTTCTCTAGGCAAGCTTCCGACAATTCCAGATTCTCCAATCTCGTTACTATTTACATTAGTTATAACGACATCGGAATTGGCATGTGCTCCACCTCGGATTAATCCATTTGTATAAGCTAATTTTGTTTCTGCGAATTTTTTGCGGAAAGTATCATAGCATCGGCGAATGTTTTTTCTCAAAGTTCTTTCATCTCGGTGTGGTAATATTTTTTTACATATTTCAGACCATACGCTACGATGGATATCGACAGATGTAAATTTCGGATCGGTAACAAAGCTATCAAAATCGCGGTTGGGATACAATTGCGCAAGTATTTTTCCGATTGCTGAAGGATCGCGCGCCATATTCCTTGTTTATCGGTAGTTCGTACATAGAGTTTTCATTTTACGAATATGCATGCTTTATACTAGACACATGCATTAATATCTTTCCGAATTTATCAAATTTCCGCCCGTTCGAAAATGTATATTCACGATTTATTATAGGATACAGAACTAATTGAAACGATTCAAATAAGGGCATTAGTTGTATTCGTCCTTAGTGGAACGTGCTTTATCTTGAGCAGGAAATTAAAAAAGGTGCATTTTGAGTAATTGGATTATATTTTTTCTCAATTATATTTGATATATAAAAATTTATCTAAAAAACCTGTTTAAAATAAAATCACTTTCTTGAAAGGAAGTGGTACTGGTGTACTTAATTAAAAACTCATACTCTTCCGAATAATTGAAATGAAATAAATTAAGGATGATAGTCTTGATACGAGAAATTATTGATTATCCGGAAATGGTGCTAACTTACCATCGCTGTAAGTAATCCTTTCACTCAACCCTTCCGACAACAACACACTAATGCACACTAAAATATACTTTCTAACAATATGACACGCTCAACACTGATTATAGAATACGAAAATGGTTGTTCCATCAATATAAGCACGAAAGAAAACTACTTTTTTTCGAAACGTTCGCACAAGAGAGTTTCGTCGCTGTACGATGAAAACGCGCAGCAGGTTACAGATACGGCGGATACGACGACTTCTTCACGATTGACAGAAACTCTTGTTTCTCTTATGAAGCTCTAACCCCACCATTGAAAACGAACATTGTCTATATTATAATCTGTCTATACGGTATAGACAGATATGCGGTGTACTTGTACGTGAAAAAAACTCAACGGACGAAATTTTTTCCATCTCGAGCGTTTTCGTTAAATGCAACAGTCGTTTCTGACGCTCGGGTACAGTTTATAAGCCTAGTACAAAGTCTGAAGACTGCGTGCAGTAGGTGAACATTAATACATTTATGGTCGGATGACCGGAAATGTATTAATGTTAAACGCTTACGTTGAAAGGGGCGCCCTTATATCGATGTACCTCACCGTTAATCGATAAAAACCCAGTCTTCTCTTAGTCCACTCCGGTGACATGCAGAGGAAACGGATAGACGAACGCAGTTTCTTATCCGTGGTACGGCGGCTGGTTTTTTATTTCCACCGCAATATCGATCGTTTGAAAATAAGCCTTTCAATCTGCCAAAATACATGCCGTTTCGTGTGTTGTGCGGCTTACGGTTAATCACCTTTTGCTCGCGCCTTGACGGCGTCGCGCGTCAGGTCCTTGATCCGCTTATAGATGTATTAATGTTAAATCCTCACGGTAATACTCACGCCTCTATATCGATCGATGGATAGCACGGTTGATCGAAAAAAACGCAGTGGTCTCGTAGACGGATTACATTGTCAGCGACCAGCGCGCCGTTCTTTCTGACCAGTCGGTGCAACTTCTACGCTTGCCACAACGCTAATTCTTTAGGACAAATAACTATATATGCCAAACCGATGCGTTTCTGGCATTGAAACTTCCTACGTATTTTATAGACGTGTTAAAATTTTCTTAAGTTCGTCAACTGTCAATACGAATAACGATGCCGAGATGAATCGATCGAACTATCTCTGTGACGATTTTTGTTAAACAGCAACAAAAAATTGATATTCGCGAAGCCGCCCTCTACCTGCATGATGAAAATCATTAAAGGCTGTCTGCTGTGAGCACGCACGACAATGGCGACTTCTCGATTTATGAGCTCAATTCGTTGGGCCGAAACAAATCGATTGACCTATGATTTGTGGCGGTGACGACTTTTGGTAATTAACAAACAAAACTACCCTCAGGATAAAATTCATTTAAGGCCGTCTGCTGTGCGTACGCATGACAATAGCGACTTTTCGATTTTGATGCTTAATTCTTTATGCTGAGACGAATCGATCGACCTCTGACTTATCTCGGTGACGGCTCTTGTTAGTTAACAAGAAAAAAAAAGTTATCCGTCAGACGAGACGCGCTGTTCCTACAACAGAACTTATAAAAGGCCGTCTTCTACCGTCCTGCATGACAGCAGCTACTTTTTAAATTCAGTTGCTTATTGTTTATAATGTGACGAATCGATTGACCTATGACTTATTCCGTGGCCGACTTTGTTAAGTTAATTAAAAAATTGTTATTCGCGAATCGCGCCACCTTACTCGCACAAAAAATCTCAAAAAAGGCCGTCTGCTGCCACCCTTCATGACAGCAGCTACTTTTTGGATTCACCTGCTTATTGCTTATAATGAGACGAATCGATTGACCTATGATTTATCCCGTGGCCGACTTTGTTAAGTTAGTTAAAAAATTGTTATTCGTGAATCGCGCCTCCTTACTCGCACGAAAAATCTCAAAAAAGGCCGTCTGCTGCCAACCTGCATGACAGCAGCTACTTTTTAAATTCAGCTGCTTATTGTTTATAATGAGACGAATCGATTGACCTATGATTTATCCCGTGGCCGACTTTGTTAAGTTAATTAAACAATTGTTATTCGCGAATCGCACCTCTTTACTCGCAAAAAAAATCTCAAAAAAGGCCGTCTGCTGCCAACCTGCATGACAGCAGCTACTTTTTGAATTCACCTGCTTATTGTTTATAATAAGACGAATCGATTGACCTATTATTTATCCCGTGGCCGACGTTGTTAAGTTAATTGAAAAATTGTTATTCGCGAATCGCGCCTCCTTACTCGCACGAAAAATCTCAAAAAAGGCCGTCTGCTGCCAACCTGCATGACAGCAGCTACTTTTTAAATTCAGCTGCTTATTGCATATAATGAGACGAATCGATTGACCTATGATTTATCCCGTGGCCGACTTTGTTAAGTTAATTAAACAATTGTTATTCGCGAATCGCACCTCCTTACTCGCAAAAAAAATCTCAAAAAAGGCCGTCTGCTGCCAACCTGCATGACAGCAGCAACTTTTTAAATTCAGCTGCTTATTGTTTATAATAAGACGAATCGATTGACCTATTCTTTATCCCGTGGCCGACTTTGTTAAGTTAATTAAAAAATTGTTATTCGCGAATCGCGCCTCCTTACTCGCACGAACAATCTCAAAAAAGGCCGTCTGCTGCCAACCTGCATGACAGCAGCTACTTTTTGAATTCACCTGCTTATTGTTTATAATAAGACGAATCGATTGACCTATTATTTATCCCGTGGCCGACTTTGTTAAGTTAATTAAAAAATTGTTATTCGTGAATCGCACCTCCTTACTCGAACGAAAACCCTCAAAAAAGGCCGTCTGCTGCCAACCTGCATGACAGCAGCAACTTTTTAAATTCAGCTGCTTATTGTTTATAATAAGATGAATCGATTGACCTATTATTTATCCCGTGGCCGACTTTGTTAAGTTAATTAAAAAATTGTTATTCGCGAATCGCGCCTCCTTACCCGCACGAAAAATCTCAAAAAAGGCCGTCTGCTGCCAACCTGCATGACAGCAGCTACTTTTTAAATTCAGCTGCTTATTGTTTATAATGAGACGAATCGATTGACCTATGATTTATCCCGTGGCCGACTTTGTTAAGTTAATTAAAAAAATTGTTATTCGCGAATCGCGCCTCCTTACTCGCACGAAAAATCTCAAAAAAGGCCGTCTGCTGCCAACCTGCATGACAGCAGCAACTTTTTAAATTCAACTGCTTATTATTCACAATGAGACGAATCGATTGACCTATGATTTATCCCGTGGCCGACTTTGTTAAGTTAATTAAAAAATTGTTATTCGCGAATCGCGCCTCCTTACTCGCACGAAAAATCTTTAAAAAGGCCATCTGCTGCCAACCTGCATGACAGCAGCTACATTTTAAATTCAGCTACTTATTGTTTATAATGAGACGAATCGATTGACCTATGATTTATCCCGTGGCCGACTTTGTTAAGTTAATTAAAAAATTGTTATTCGCGAATCGCACCTCCTTACTCGAACGAAAACCCTCAAAAAAGGCCGTCTGCTGCCAACCTGCATGACAGCAGCAACTTTCTAAATTCAGCTGCTTATTGTTTATAATAAGACGAATCGATTGACCTATGATTTATCCCGTGGCCGACTTTGTTAAGTTAATTAAAAAATTGTTATTCGCGAATCGCACCTCCTTACTCGCAAAAAATCTCAAAAAAGGCCGTCTGCTGCCAACCTGCATGACAGCAGCTACTTTTTAAATTCAGCTGCTTATTGCTTATAATGAGACGAATCGATTAACCTATGATTTATCCCGTGGCCGACTTTGTTAAGTTAGTTAAAAAATTGTTATTCGCGAATCGCGCCTCCTTACTCGCACGAAAAATCTCAAAAAAGCCCGTCTGCTGCCCACCTGCATGATAGCAGCTACTTTTTTAATTCAGCTGCTTATTGTTTATAATGAGATGAATCGATTGACCTATAATTTATCCCGTGGCCGACTTTGTTAAGTTAATTAAAAAATTGTTATTCGCGAATCGCGCCTCCTTACTCGCACGAAAAATCTCAAAAAAGGCCGTCTGCTGCCAACCTGCATGACAGCAACCACTTTTTAGATTCAGCTGCTTATTGTTTATAATGAGACGAATCGATTGACCTATGATTTATCCCGTGGCCGACTTTGTTAAGTTAATTAAAAAATTGTTATTCGCGAATCGCGCCTCCTTACTCGCACGAAAAATCTTTAAAAAGGCCATCTGCTGCCAACCTGCATGACAGCAGCTACATTTTAAATTCAGCTACTTATTGTTTATAATGAGACGAATCGATTGACCTATGATTTATCCCGTGGCCGACTTTGTGAAGTTAATTAAAAAATTGTTATTCGCGAATCGCACCTCCTTACTCGCAAAAAATCTCAAAAAAGGCCGTCTGCTGCCAACCTGCATGACAGCAGCTACTTTTTAAATTCAGCTGCTTATTGCTTATAATGAGACGAATCGATTAACCTATGATTTATACCGTGGCCGACTTTGTTAAGTTAGTTAAAAAATTGTTATTCGCGAATCGCGCCTCCTTACTCGCACGAAAAATCTCAAAAAAGCCCGTCTGCTGCCCACCTGCATGATAGCAGCTACTTCTTTAATTCAGCTGCTTATTGTTTATAATGAGATGAATCGATTGACCTATAATTTATCCCGTGGCCGACTTTGTTAAGTTAATTAAAAAATTGTTATTCGCGAATCGCGCCTCCTTACTCGCACGAAAAATCTCAAAAAGGCCGTCTGCTGCCAACCTGCATGACAGCAGCTACTTTTTAAATTCAACTGCTTATTGTTCACAATGAGACGAATCGATTGACCTATGATTTATCCCGTGGCCGACCTTGTTAAGTTAATTAAAAAATTTTTATTCGCGAATCGCGCCTCCTTACTCGCACGAAAAATCTTTAAAAAGGCCATCTGCTGCCAACCTGCATGACAGCAGCTACATTTTAAATTCAGCTACTTATTGTTTATAATGAGACGAATCGATTGACCTATGATTTATCCCGTGGCCGACTTTGTTAAGTTAATTAAAAAATTGTTATTCGCGAATCGCACCTCCTTACTCGAACGAAAACCCTCAAAAAAGGCCGTCTGCTGCCAACCTGCATGACAGCAGCAACTTTTGAAATTCAGCTGCTTATTGTTTATAATAAGACGAATCGATTGACCTATGATTTAGCCCGTGGCCGACTTTGTTAAGTTAATTAAAAAATTGTTATTCGCGAATCGCACCTCCTTACGCGCAAAAAATCTCAAAAAAGGCCGTCTGCTGCCAACCTGCATGACAGCAGCTACTTTTTAAATTCAGCTGCTTATTGCTTATAATGAGATGAATCGATTAACCTATGATTTATCCCGTGGCCGACTTTGTTAAGTTAGTTAAAAAATTGTTATTCGCGAATCGCGCCTCCTTACTCGCACGAAAAATCTCAAAAAAGCCCGTCTGCTGCCCACCTGCATGATAGCAGCTACTTTTTTAATTCAACTGCTTATTGTTTATAATGAGATGAATCGATTGACCTATAATTTATCCCGTGGCCGACTTTGTTAAGTTAATTAAAAAATTGTTATTCGCGAATCGCGCCTCCTTACTCGCACGAAAAATCTAAAAAACGGCCGTCTGCTGCCAACCTGCATGACAGCAACCACTTGTTAGATTCAGCTGCTTATTGTTTATAATGAGACGAATCGATTGACCTATGACTTATTCCGTGGCCGACTTTGTTAAGTTAATTAAAAAATTGTTATTCGCGAATCGCACCTCCTTACTCGCAAAAAATCTCAAAAAAGGCCGTCTGCTGCCAACCTGCATGACAGCAGCTACTTTTTAAATTCAGCTGCTTATTGCTTATAATGAGACGAATCGATTAACCTATGATTTATCCCGTGGCCGACTTTGTTAAGTTAGTTAAAAAATTGTTATTCGCGAATCGCGCCTCCTTACTCGCACGAAAAATCTCAAAAAAGCCCGTCTGCTGCCCACCTGCAGGATAGCAGCTACTTTTTTAATTCAGCTGCTTATTGTTTATAATGAGATTAATCGATTGACCTATAATTTATCCCGTGGCCGACTTTGTTAAGTTAATTAAAAAATTGTTATCCGCGAATCGCGCCTCCTTACTCGCACGAAAAATCTCAAAAAAGGCCGTCTGCTGCCAACCTGCATGACAGCAGCTACTTTTTAAATTCAACTGCTTATTGTTCACAATGAGACGAATCGATTGACCTATGATTTATCCCGTGGCCGACTTTGTTAAGTTAATTAAAAAATTGTTATTCGCGAATCGCGCCTCCTTACTCGCACGAAAAATCTTTAAAAAGGCCATCTGCTGCCAACCTGCATGACAGCAGCTACATTTTAAATTCAGCTACTTATTGTTTATAATGAGACGAATCGATTGACCTATGATTTATCCCGTGGCCGACTTTGTTAAGTTAATTAAAAAATTGTTATTCGCGAATCGCACCTCCTTACTCGAACGAAAACCCTCAAAAAAGGCCGTCTGCTGCCAACCTGCATGACAGCAGCAACTTTTTAAATTCAGCTGCTTATTGTTTATAATAAGACGAATCGATTGACCTATGATTTAGCCCGTGGCCGACTTTGTTAAGTTAATTAAAAAATTGTTATTCGCGAATCGCACCTCCTTACGCGCAAAAAATCTCAAAAAAGGCCGTCTGCTGCCAACCTGCATGACAGCAGCTACTTTTTAAATTCAGCTGCTTATTGCTTATAATGAGACGAATCGATTAACCTATGATTTATCCCGTGGCCGACTTTGTTAAGTTAGTTAAAAAATTGTTATTCGCGAATCGCGCCTCCTTACTCGCACGAAAAATCTCAAAAAAGGCCGTCTGCTGCCAACCTGCATGACAGCAGCAACTTTTTAAATTCAACTGCTTATTATTCACAATGAGACGAATCGATTGACCTATCATTTATCCCGTGGCCGACTTTGTTAAGTTAATTAAAAAATTGTTATTCGCGAATCGCGCCTCCTTACTCGCACGAAAAATCTCAAAAAAGGCCGTCTGCTGCCAACCTGCATGACAGCAGCTACTTTTTAAATTCAACTGCTTATTATTCACAATGAGACGAATCGATTGACCTATGATTTATCCCGTGGCCGACTTTGTTAAGTTAATTAAAAAATTGTTATTCGCGAATCGCGCCTCCTTACTCGCACGAAAAATCTTTAAAAAGGCCATCTGCTGCCAACCTGCATGACAGCAGCTACATTTTAAATTCAGCTACTTATTGTTTATAATGAGACGAATCGATTGACCTATGATTTATCCCGTGGCCGACTTTGTTAAGTTAATTAAAAAATTGTTATTCGCGAATCGCACCTCCTTACTCGCAAAAAATCTCAAAAAAGGCCGTCTGCTGCCAACCTGCATGACAGCAGCTACTTTTTAAATTCAACTGCTTATTGTTCACAATGAGACGAATCGATTGACCTATGATTTATCCCGTGGCCGACTTTGTTAAGTTAATTAAAAAATTGTTATTCGCGAATCGCGCCGCCTTTCTCGCACGATTAATCTTAAAAAAGGCCTTCTGCTGCCAACCTGCATGACAGCAGCTACTTTTTAAATTCAGCTGCTTATTGCTTATGATGAGACGAATCGATTGACCTATGATTTATCCCGTGGCCGACTTTGTTAAGTTAATCAAAAAATTGTTATTCGCGAATCGCGTCTCCTTACTCGCACGAAAAATCTCAAAATAGGCCGTCTGCTGCCCACCTGCATGACAGCAGCTACTTTTTAAATTCAGCTGCTTATTGTTTATAATGAGACGAATCGATTGACCTCCGATTTTTCCCGTGGCCGACTTTGTTAAGTTAATTAAAAAATTGTTATTCGCGAATCGCGCCTCCTTACTCGCACGAAAAATCTCAAAAAAGGCCGTCTGCTGCCAACCTGCATGACAGCAGCTACTTTTTAAATTCAACTGCTTATTGTTCACAATGAGACGAATCGATTGACCTATGATTTATCCGGTGGCCGACTTTGTTAAGTTAATTAAAAAATTGTTATTCGCGAATCGCACCTCCTTACTCGAACGAAAACCCTCAAAAAAGGCCGTCTGCTGCCAACCTGCATGACAGCAGCAACTTTTTAAATTCAGCTGCTTATTGTTTATAATAAGACGAATCGATTGACCTATGATTTAGCCCGTGGCCGACTTTGTTAAGTTAATTAAAAAATTGTTATTCGCGAATCGCACCTCCTTACGCGCAAAAAATCTCAAAAAAGGCCGTCTGCTGCCAACCTGCATGACAGCAGCTACTTTTTAAATTCAGCTGCTTATTGCTTATAATGAGACGAATCGATTAACCTATGATTTATCCCGTGGCCGACTTTGTTAAGTTAGTTAAAAAATTGTTATTCGCGAATCGCGCCTCCTTACTCGCACGAAAAATCTCAAAAAAGCCCGTCTGCTGCCCACCTGCATGATAGCAGCTACTTTTTTAATTCAGCTGCTTATTGTTTATAATGAGATGAATCGATTGACCTATAATTTATCCCGTGGCCGACTTTGTTAAGTTAATTAAAAAATTGTTATTCGCGAATCGCGCCTCCTTACTCGCACGAAAAATCTCAAAAAAGGCCGTCTGCTGCCAACCTGCATGACAGCAGCTACTTTTTAAATTCAACTGCTTATTATTCACAATGAGACGAATCGATTGACCTATGATTTATCCCGTGGCCGACTTTGTTAAGTTAATTAAAAAATTGTTATTCGCGAATCGCGCCTCCTTACTCGCACGAAAAATCTTTAAAAAGGCCATCTGCTGCCAACCTGCATGACAGCAGCTACATTTTAAATTCAGCTACTTATTGTTTATAATGAGACGAATCGATTGATCTATGATTTATCCCGTGGCCGACTTTGTTAAGTTAATTAAAAAATTGTTATTCGCGAATCGCACCTCCTTACTCGCAAAAAATCTCAAAAAAGGCCGTCTGCTGCCGACCTGCATGACAGCAGCTACTTTTTAAATTCAACTGCTTATTGTTCACAATGAGACGAATCGATTGACCTATGATTTATCCCGTGGCCGACTTTGTTAAGTTAATTAAAAAATTGTTATTCGCGAATCGCGCCGCCTTTCTCGCACGATTAATCTTAAAAAAGGCCTTCTGCTGCCAACCTGCATGACAGCAGCTACTTTTTAAATTCAGCTGCTTATTGCTTATGATGAGACGAATCGATTGACCTATGATTTATCCCGTGGCCGACTTTGTTAAGTTAATTAAAAAATTGTTATTCGCGAATCGCACCTCCTTACTCGCAAAAAATCTCAAAAAAGGCCGTCTGCTGCCAACCTGCATGACAGCAGCTACTTTTTAAATTCAACTGCTTATTGTTCACAATGAGACGAATCGATTGACCTATGATTTATCCCGTGGCCGACTTTGTTAAGTTAATTAAAAAATTGTTATTCGCGAATCGCGCCGCCTTTCTCGCACGATTAATCTTAAAAAAGGCCTTCTGCTGCCAACCTGCATGACAGCAGCTACTTTTTAAATTCAGCTGCTTATTGCTTATGATGAGACGAATCGATTGACCTATGATTTATCCCGTGGCCGACTTTGTTAAGTTAATCAAAAAATTGTTATTCGCGAATCGCGTCTCCTTACTCGCACGAAAAATCTCAAAATAGGCCGTCTGCTGCCCACCTGCATGACAGCAGCTACTTTTTAAATTCAGCTGCTTATTGTTTATAATGAGACGAATCGATTGACCTCCGATTTTTCCAGTGGCCGACTTTGTTAAGTTAATTAAAAAATTGTTATTCGCGAATCGCGCCTCCTTACTCGCACGAAAAATCTCAAAAAAGGCCGTCTGCTGCCAACCTGCATGACAGCAGCTACTTTTTAAATTCAACTGCTTATTGTTCACAATGAGACGAATCGATTGACCTATGATTTATCCCGTGGCCGACTTTGTTAAGTTAATTAAAAAATTGTTATTCGCGAATCGCGCCTCCTTACTCGCACGAAAAATCTTTAAAAAGGCCATCTGCTGCCAACCTGCATGACAGCAGCTACATTTTAAATTCAGCTACTTATTGTTTATAATGAGACGAATCGATTGACCTATGATTTATCCCGTGGCCGAATTTGTTAAGTTAATTAAAAAATTGTTATTCGCGAATCGCACCTCCTTACTCGCAAAAAATCTCAAAAAAGGCCGTCTGCTGCCAACCTGCATGACAGCAGCTACTTTTTAAATTCAACTGCTTATTGTTCACAATGAGACGAATCGATTGACCTATGATTTATCCCGTGGCCGACTTTGTTAAGTTAATTAAAAAATTGTTATTCGCGAATCGCGCCGCCTTTCTCGCACGATTAATCTTAAAAAAGGCCTTCTGCTGCCAACCTGCATGACAGCAGCTACTTTTTAAATTCAGCTGCTTATTGCTTATAATGAGACGAATCGATTGACCTATGATTTATCCCGTGGCCGACTTTGTTAAGTTAATCAAAAAATTGTTATTCGCGAATCGCGTCTCCTTACTCGCACGAAAAATCTCAAAATAGGCCGTCTGCTGCCCACCTGCATGACAGCAGCTACTTTTTAAATTCAGCTGCTTATTGTTTATAATGAGACGAATCGATTGACCTCCGATTTTTCCCGTGGCCGACTTTGTTAAGTTAATTAAAAAATTGGTATTCGCGAATCGCGCCTCCTTACTCGCACGAAAAATCTCAAAAAAGCCGTCTGCTGCCAACCTGCATGACAGCAGCTACTTTTTAAATTCAGCTGCTTATTGTTTATAATAAGACGAATCGATTGATTTATTATTTATCCCGTGGCCGACTTTGTTAAGTTAATTAAAAAATTGTTATTCGCGAATCGCGCCTCCTTACTCGCACGAAAAATCTCAAAAAAGGCCGTCTGCTGCTAACACGCATGACAGTAGCGACTTTTTCTATTTACGTGCTTATTCTATATACTTCGCCGAATCGATCCCCCTATGTTTCATCCCGGTGACGGCTTTTGTTAATTAAGAATAAAAAAAGTTATCCGCCATTCGGGTCTCCGTACGCGAACAAAATTTTTGTTTAAAGTCGTCTGCCGTCAACACGCATGACAATTGCGACTTGACGATTTACATGCTTAATCTATATGAATAGACGAAACGATCGACTCATGATTCATCCTGGTGACGGTTGTTGTTAAGCAAAAAAAAAACATTATTTCCGCCAGGCGGATATATGCGGCTCATTCACGAGCGGCTAAGTGGTGGGGGTAGGCCCTATGCTGCCTCGCTACGCTGCGACCCGATCGCGTACAGCCACGATAAAAATGTACTGGGTTCGGGCGGCGCGCGTCTGCTAGGTCTGTCTGCCAGCTTCAGCGTCATCATTTATTCTTGTTCGCAGCAGGTTATTTTGCTCTCCGAACTCCACATTCTCAGGTATGGCCAGGACATACCTATTCTTAGCATTGTGCCCAGCGTTTTGTATCGTGGCAACAGTGTTGTTCTATCTCACACAGGAATTGCACGTAATTCCATTATAAACGTCGCCGACCCACTCGGCGTACGACTCGTCACATCTGAATTTCATTATTTTCCGCTCGCGAATTCTCATCGTGTCGCGCGAATTTGCGCAATCAACGTTGCTAAAAGTAAAACCTCGTCCACTTGGAGACATTTTCGGAATAACTGTTGAACACGGTGAGCCGTACAGATGTCGAGCTAAATGCTTAAAATTAGTTTTGTCATTGTGTTCGACGACACAGGAGCTAAATTGGTAGCAGTGAAAAACCTCATGACAGCATGGCAGAGTGATTGATTGATTAATAATGTTTATCATGCACCAGTGAACTCTCGGCCAAATATAACCGTACGGATGAAATAGGAAAAAATATTAATAGGAATTGACGAAATGAATATTTGGGATAAAAGGAAAAATAAAGATTCGATAGAATACATAAATAAAGAATATGAGATGCGATAAGATAAAAAATATAATATAAAAACGAAATAAAAAAGCAAATGGGAATACACAGTAATAATAAGAATAAACAATGATGATATCATAAACCTAAGTATGAGTTAATAAAATGTATCAAATAAGATGAGAATAAAATCACATCGACGAAAATTAATTCGTTCGCTTCAAAATAATATCAACAAAGATCAATTCGTTTGTTTCAAAATAATATTATTTACAACTGATTTGTTTATTTCAAAATGGTATCAAGAAACATGACATTTTCTTTTTCAAAAGAATATTAACAAAAATGAATTTATTTATTTCGAAGTAATTTTAACAAAAATGTATTTATTAATTCCAAAACAACATTTACAAAAACGAATTTGTTTGTTTGTCCCAAAATAATATTAACAAAATTAAATTTGTCTATTTGTCGCAAAATAATGTTATCCAAAATTAATTTATTTCAAAATAATATTAACGAAAATTTATTTGCTCGATTCAAAATAATATTACCAAAGCTAAATTTGTTTGTTTGCTGCAAAATAATGTTATTAAAAATGAATTTGTTTATCTCAGAATAATATAATCAAAAATTATTTTGTTTGTTTCAAAATATCGTCAAAAATACATTTTCTTGTTTCAGAATAGTAGTGCCAAAAATTGATTTGTTCGTTCGTTTCAAAGCAATATTAACAAAAAACAAAATAATATAAAAAATAAGAGAGAGGGAGAGAGAGAAAAGCGAGACGGGGAGATTACGACACCCACGTGACATTGTCAACTACGTGACAGCTCTTCGGCAAACGAGAGCAAACAACGCAAACACCCGACCATCAGGAGCAAATATTATTCATCGTGATTGACAAATGATCGACATCGGCCAAACCACGAGATATAAATTCTTATTACAAATTTTAACGCCTCTCTTGAATTATTTATCTATCATATGTATTTCAAATTTTTGCAACACGTTTGTTATATACGCAACCCATAATATATATATATATATATATATATATATATAGTTGAAGTGATTTACATTCGCGAGTGATGAGGCGAGGACAAGCCTTAGGCGTAACCCGGAAACGTCGATCAATCTTCGGCCAAGGCTCCTACACAATTTCGATTATTCCTGCCCGTGTACTTGTACATTTACATAAAAACGATTTGTCACGGGTGAGATCGACCGTGATCTCGCGAACCATACGCCCATTTTCGCCTTTTCCTATTTTCGTTATCAGAGTCTTCGGGAATTTTTCCATCAACGGCAAAAATCAACGCACCCTTTTATTCTTCTTCTTGTCGTTTACACATAAAGAATAAAGCGGGCATTTGCATATATAACTGATACGAGCCGTTGCGTCGAGGTAAAGACGAGCAAGGATTAACGTTCGTTGATGGGAACGCTGCTGCGGTGTCTCTCAATAATTTTCAATCAGCTATTCATACGCGCGTATCTCTACGAATGAATTCTAATGATGCACATATATAAATGGAGCGATATATATATACAGGGTGTTCGGTAATTAATGGATAATCCTGCAACTGTCGATAGGTCAGATCATCTCCTATATGCTGGAATTTCAGTTTAGTAAAAGTCCAACGGTGTTTGAGAACAAAATCATCTGATTTTGGTTTTTCGCATTCCATTTCTACAAATGATAACTTTTTTTACCCAGTTAAAAAAAAATAGTCTCGGTTATTTGTTTTATCTAGAAAAGTCTTCTTTTTAACCTTAAATGTCAAGGAAACTTTATTAAAAAAGATCTTATGCAGAATTTTCATACAAACCTATTCGAACATCTGACTTTGATAGTCTGCGGTGTAAAAAAATGTACTACGCGTATCGTGTCAATTATTTTAAGGGGTCTTC